>CM047811.1:20075042-20708714 GCA_026214975.1 Gentiana macrophylla | reverse complement strand
TTTTTAGGTTTTGAATAAGAAAAGGAGAATGGACGAAAGAGGAAGGGAACAAAAAAGCTGTGCATCTCCATTATCGCCGGCAATTTTGTTTAATGTAACACTCTTTCTTGTTTTTGTTTTGTTTTGCTTTATTTTATTTATTTATTATGAATAACTAGCTTTTATTTCCAGTTGATTATTGAACCCTCGATTTTATGCGGTTGTGAGGTCTAATCATTTTTCTCCTCGTTTGATTATTAGTATTTATCTATTTTCTGATTTGCAATAGATGATTAGAATTATTGTTTGATTGTTGGCGCGCGATAGTTAAACGATTATTTTAATCTAGTACCAAAATCCATCTTAGGCGGTTGCCATAAAAGATTGGGTTTTAGTGGTAAACAACACATTACCCGCCATTCAAGTGGCGTTGGATTCCTGTTGTGGAAATAGATAACCTTGGTTAAAATTAGTCCGATTGGATTAATACCTTGAATTGGGTCTCTCAAACCTTAATGCTTCCGGTATTCCAAACTCTTATGACCGTGTCTAGGGGTGTCCTCCGGTTAGAGAATAATTAATGACCGTGTCTTGATTATCGAATTTAGGAGAGATTGGTCACTTGACGGTTGTCGGTGGCTATAACCAATTTATTAGTAATTTGACGAGTCATCCTTGAATCGATGATCAATCGTGGAAATTGAGGGGGAAATAATTATTGGCTAGAACTTTTCACTTTCGTTTATTTTTCTTTCATTTTAGGAGTTTAGTCAAAAATCCAAATATCTGTTATTTTACAAATTTTAGAAGAAATAAGTCCACCTCTACTTCTACTATACTAGTTATAGAGGTTGTAGTGATTTATCTTTGGTGGTTTGACGACCCACCAAATTTTGGCGCCGTTGCCGGGGAACGGTGTTAAGTGATCTATTTCTTTTGAAATTTTGTATATAGTTTTGTTTTGTTTTGTTTTGTGTTTCCTTTGTTTGTAAGCATGTCAGGTTACAACTACAGAAGCTCTACGGTGAATCATGATTATTACGGATACCGGGTGAACAACCTGTATGAGGAGAGATATTATCAAAATCAGCCGCACCATCGAGTCGGGCTACAACTCTACTTTCCAGCCGCCTAGTGAACAAGGATTGCCAATTTCAAATTCAGGTACAACCGTTGAAGAACTTATGAAGACCTTTTCTACTACTATTGCAAAGATAATCCAAATTGAAATGATACCTCTTCAAAAGTTGGTACAAGAGGCTTCACAGTTCAAAGAAGAGCATCTTGTTTGGGTTCAGAAAATGCAAAGACAAATTGGTGAGCTGAAAACAAAAGTGGATCGGCTTAAGGAACAAAAGTTGAAAACACCCTCTCCTCTTATATGGTATGATGATGAAGAGGATTGTCCTATGATTGATCCAACACCAGAGATTAATAACAATGATGATCAAGAAAAAGATGAAGAAATTCTCCTGGGGTTGGAGAAATTAGTGGAAGATGTGTCTAATCAAGAAGAAAGTTGCCCGGAGGTAATCACGTTTGAGGAGCCATTGGTGCCTATAATTTTTGACGTAACTGTAGACATGCAAGCAAGTGAGAAAGAAGTAGTCTTCCCCCTTGACCACTAAATAATGAACTTGGAAGTGGAGGCCCCTAATCCGGTTAAGATTTTCTTGGGAAGATACTTCACAAAAGTGCCTAGAGCCAAGGCACGACCAATTCTACCAAATGATGGAAAATGGATGGCTCATATTCTCAATATTCATTGAAGAACCATGCAAGAAAAACTATTCCATTTGACAATGGATAGTCCAGGTACCAATGTCTAGCCAAAGACATTAAAAAAAGGCGCTTGTTGGGAGGCAACCCAAAGAAAATAATTTTCTTTATTTTATTTCATTATGGTTTTTAGCATAATAAGTGGAAAAAGAGAGATTTATGCCTTTTGGTGGAGACTTTTGTCTGATTTGCAGGTGAAGAGCTGAATTCTGTTTAGAAACATAAGGCGTTTTAGTGAATTTCATATGTGGAGGTACAAGACTGGGGGGAGGAAAATGGGTAAGGAGCTTTGGTGAAGGCATAGAAACTGCAAGTAAATAAATTACGATGTGACCACATCGCTTTTAAGGTATGTTTTTCAGCATTTTTTGTCCAAAAAACAGAAAGTAAACAAATAATGATGTGATCACATCGATTTTAAGATGTGTTTTTCAACATTGTTTGTCCAAAAAACAGAAAGTAAACAAATAATGATGTGATCACATCATTTAGGGAAGCTTAATTTCTTTTGCTTCAAAAAAAAAAAAAAAAAAAAAAAAAAAAAAAAAACCTCATCAATTCACTCACCCCCAACCGTCCTTCCCCTTTCTAAAAAAATAAAATAAAAAGCATTTTTTTTCTTTTTCCCCTCACAAATTACCTTATTTCCACCAAATTTTGCTTTAAAAAAAAAACAAAAACAAAAAAAAAAAAAAAAACCAAACCAATTTTTTTATTTTAAATAAATGCCTCTCTCACCCACAAATTTCACTTCCCAACCGACTTCTACTCTCATCCACCTCCCACATTTCCACCCATTCTCTCCTTCATCTACAAGCGACCTAAGTGAGTCCGGAATCATTCCTATGCTCTTTCCCTCCCGCACCACCCATGTTGCCATAGACTATATGGAAATCACGATGAAATCCAAGGCTTATTTTTCATCGCCCCACGGTCCGAATTGTAAGGTATTCTCATTCCTTTTCTTTTATTTTTATTTTTATTTCATATTTAGAGTAGTACTTTTGCATATCATGCATATCATTTTAGTTGCATATCATTCCATCTTTTGCATTCTTCCTTCCACTTTTAACATACATTGGGGACAATGTATGATTTAAGTGTGGGGGAGCTTTTAATGCATTTGCATATTAAATTGCATTTTTTAGGACATTTTAGGACCTCATAAGCACCGAAAGCACATAAAGTATGACACTTTACCAACTTTTTCATTTAAATTTTGTGTGAAGTAATTATAATCAAACGGTAATTGATCAATGCAAACACACACTTTTATTGATACACACTCACCTTAGGTCACTTGTTTGAGAACTTTGGGGATAAAATCATTGAGCCCTAACAAAAAGCCACTTAAAAGTGAGGATTTCACCTAGCCAAAGAGCGCACTCGCTCATTTTTTCTTTTGAGTGGTATCCACACTTCCAATGTCATTCTAGAATTTGCATTGACATGCATTTCGAGACCATAATTTTTCTGTTTCAGTGCACTTAAAATGATTGAGGCACCTAGGATTTAGCCCTTTCAAGACCCACTTTTGTTAGCCTACCCATGTTTTATACCCCCTAGTGAGCCCTTCTTCTAGCCTGACCCTTTCTTTGACAAACTCCGAAAATAAACCCATGACCTTTTTCTTACGATATACCCTCTTTTGTTGACCCTATTGTCAAGAGATTGTGTGAATAGTTGCATGAAATCTTGGAGAAGAACCAAGAAGTGAATATCTAGAGAAGTATGGCTCGAGGTTATGTTATAAATGTATTGCAAGATCTAGAAAAAAATAGAAAAAAAAATGAAAAGAAAAAAAAAATATTGGATTGCATTGAAGAAGTGTTTTATATATTGAAAAAGTAGCTTGTTCTCGCGCATTTTTTGCAAGCTTCTTTGGATATTGTTGTTTGCACTTTGATTCTTAAGATGTTGTGAGAAAAGTTCGAGTCATGTTGTATTTCAATTGGATTTGTTCTTGGCAACTATATGATGATTGGTGTGGTTATTCATTCATTCTCTTTGATAATTTAGCCCCTATATTTCCCTTTTCCTACCCTGTTTTCAGTCCCTAGCCTCGTTACAACCTTGATACAGACCTCATGATTTAATTGTGCATTGGATTTTGATTGCATAGTGGTGGAGATTTGATGGATATGCAAACCTATGGTAATGCTTTGGTTGTGTGTTGATTTTTGAGAGTGTGTGAATTGTCCCTATGCAGTATAATGAGAGTTTACCCGTGAGGACAAGTTAGGACTCTTTCATTTTGCCCCTTTAAAGTTTATGACCGAGTGATGTTATAGTTAGTCGTATGAATACTAGTGTGTGTTGTGCCTTGCTTTGTTATCATTTGATTTGCATTATGAAATACGAGGTTGATGAAAAGGTTGGACGTGCGTCATTATTAGAATTCTTTTGGTGCTTTGCATTCATGTATATAGTCTCAGGTCATTCATTTAGGATTTAGGTTCATGCACTTTCTTTTCTTATTTTTGGGGATGAGAGTGCATTGCTTGAGGGCAAGCAATAATCTAAGTGTGGGGAGTGATGAGACCAGTATTTATGGGATTTTTCTATGCTTATTATATATCTATTTTGTTGGGAGATGCTCCTTCTCCGGTATGTTTTGGATGATTTTCAGGTTTTAAGAGCTCGGAAGAGATGATGGAGTAATTCTGGATGTATAGAGCAATATTCGAATGTTTTGCTGGAGAAGGTAGGAAAGCGCCGGTTTCAAGTATCGTGAATTTCGCCGCCATGTGTCGAGACCCTGAAATGTTGAAGAAAAGACAAAGTCTATTAACGCCAACCGTGGATTCTCGCTCGTTAATCACATCGGATTTTTATTATTATAAAAGACCATTTTAGTAATTAAGTATTTATTATTATTTATTATTATTATTATTATTATTATTATTATTATTATTATTATTATTATCATCATATTGAATTGTTTTAGAAATAATTGGGCTTGGCCCATTTGGAACTCCTACGTGAGCAGCAGCCGAAGGAAGGAGGTAGGATAGTTTTTTAGGTTTTGAATAAGAAAAGGAGAATGGACGAAAAGAGGAAGGGAACAAAAAAAGCTGTGCATCTCCATTATCGCAGGTAATTTTGTTTAATGTAACACTCTTTCTTGTTTTTGTTTTGTTTTGCTTTATTTTATTTATTTATTATGAATAACTAGATTTTATTTCCAGTTGATTATTGAACCCTCGATTTTATGCGGTTGTGAGGTCTAATCATTTTTCTCCTCGTTTGATTGTTAGTATTTATCTATTTTCTGATTTGCAATAGATGATTAGAATTATTGTTTGATTGTTGGCGCGCGATAGTTAAACGATTATTTTAATCTAGTACCAAAATCCATCTTAGGCGGTTGCCATAAAAGATTGGGTTTTAGTGGTAACAACATTATTACTCCGCCTTGCCCGCCGTAGGCGTTGGATTCACTGTTGTGGAAATAGATAACCTTGGTTAAAATTAGTCCGATTGGATTAATACCTTGAATTGGGTCTCTCAAACCTTAATGCTTCCGGGATTCCAAACTCTTATGACCGTGTCTAGGGGTGTCCTCCGGTTAGAGAATAATTAATGACCGTGTCTTGATTATCGAATTTAGGAGAGATTGGTCACTTGACGGTTGTCGGTGGCTATAACCAATTTATTAGTAATTTGACGAGTCATCCTTGAATCGATGATCAATCGTGGAAATTGAGGGGGAAATAATTATTGGCTAGAACTTTTCACTTTCGTTTATTTTTCTTTCATTTTAGGAGTTTAGTCAAAAATCCAAATATCTGTTATTTTACAAATTTTAGAAGAAATAAGTCCACCGTTCCCTGTGGGTTCGACCTCTACTTCTACTATACTAGTTATAGAGGTTGTAGTATTCTCATGGGATGTTCGATTCTCGCATGTTATTCATTGATGAGATTGTCTCGATTTAACCGTCATCTCTTTGACCTACCCTACGACGGCACTGAGATGCGAGGTTAAAACCTTAGAATGGTAGAGTAGACTTAATTTTAGTTTACAATTCCTAAAATAAACTTATATAGTAGTGTTAAACTTGAATTAATTTATGTCATTTTATTTTCAGCAAAAATGTCTGCTCAAATTTCTGCTTTACTATCTGAAAAATTACCTGGAAACAACTTTAAGAAATGGAAGAGTAGTCTAAACGTGGTACTCACATACGAGAATGTGCAATAAGTACTCACTTCTGAATGCCCTACGGTGGCGATCCAAAAACCCGGAAAAGCTGAGATCGAGTAGCGTAATCGCTGGATCGAGTAAGATAACCGGGCTCGTGGGATCATCCTGGCGGCAGTGTCGGAGGTTATTAGGACCCAGATTGAAGAGTTTGAGACTGCACGACAAATCATGCAGAAACTTACTTCGATGTTTGGATCACCAAGCAAGACACGATGCAATCAGGATGGCTGTTAACACGAAATTGAAGAAAGGTCGAACAGTGAATGGTCATGTTCTAAATATGATCAGTTACTTCAATGTCGTTGGTATTCATGGATCGATGTTCGATGAAGCAACTCAAGTGTCGATGATTTTGGAATCATTGACTCCTGAGTTTATCCCGTTCAAAACTCAATATCTGATGGGCAAACATGAGTTGACCATGACACAGATGCTTAATGAACTGACTATCTACGAGGGCCAACTATCGAAAGATAAGGTCCAAGTAGGGGATAAGAAAGCTGAAGCCAATATGGCCAAAGCTAAGCCATCAAACAAGCCTAAGGCCAAACCAAAGAAGAAAGGTAGTGTTGCACCTGTGCACAAGCAAATGAAGAAAAAGAAAGCCAAGAAAGTTGACGAGGCTAAGCCCAAGGGCAAGTGCTTTTACTGTAAGGAGGTAGGACATTAGAAACGCCATTGTCCGGAATATCTTCGTGATGTAAAGGATGGCAAAGTCAAGGCTGTCAATGGGAAAGATAAGAAAGGTAATTCGGAATTACTATTCTTGGAATCTTTTAATGTAGCTAAAGATGTGTCCACTTGGATACTTGATACTGGAGCTACTAACCATGTATGTTCTTCATTGCAGATTCTTAGTTCGTACGAGGACTGGAAGAGGGATCTCAAGTGATGCGAGTAGGCACTGGGGCGCTTATTTCGGCTAAAGCAGTGCGAGCTGTGGACTTACACTTTAATAATAGAATTTTACATTTAGAGAATGTTTATTTTAATTTCTCATTCTGCCTTAGTTGAACAATCATTTTCTGTTTCAAATTTGAATGGTGAATTTGTTATTTCGAAGTATGGCTTGGAATTGTGTTCAACTACGAATGAAAACGGTTTATATTTTGTAAGACCACATAAAGCTCCCCTACTTAATACTGAAATGTTTAAAACTGCTCATCAAAGATCTGCTAAAAGGCAGAAAGTTTCCCAAGTAAAAGAAGATAAAACATACTTGTGGCATCTGAGGCTCGGCCATATTTCCTTGGAAAGACTCAAAAGACTAGAAAAGGTTCATGCCTTAGGTGAGTAATCTGTTGACACACTGCCTGTCTGCGAGTGTTGCCTGGAGGGAAAAATGACCAAGCGTCCCTTCTCATCAAAGGGTAATAGGGCCACGGGAACACTAGACTTAGTGCATTCAGACCTTTGTGGTCCGATGAACGTACAAGCTAGAGCGGATCTGAGTACTTTGTGACTTTCATTGATGACTACTCGAGATTCGATTATGTTTATCTCGCTTTGCATAGGAAGTCCGAGGCTTTTGGTAAGTTCAAGGAGTTCCAAGCGAGAAGCGAAAGCCACTAGGCAAGTCATTGAAATGCCTTCGCTCGGATCGTGGAGGTGAGTATTTAGATCTCGAGTTCATTGACTACTTGGCTAAAAAGGAATTTGTTTCCAACGTTCAGCGCCTAGGACACCTCAAAGAAAGCGGAGTTCTTTGAGAGAGAAACAGACTTTGATTAACATGGTTAGATCAATGATGAGCTATGCCTCACTACCTATATCCTTTTGGGGTTATGATTTCAGAAGCGGCGGTCTACATTTTGAATGCGATACCACAAAGTCTGGCCGAAAAGACACCCGTTGAGATGTGGTCCGGACGTCGCGAAAGCATGCGTCACTTCCGCATATGGGGTTGTCCTGCACATGTACTGATGGACAAGACTACCAAGCTACAATCGCGTACGAAAGTATGTTTGTTTGTAGGCTATCCAAAAGGTACACGTGGTGGTCTATTTTACGATCCGGAAGATAACAAAGTGCTAGTCTCGACTAACGCTACATTTTTGGAGGAAAGTTATATGAAAGACCACAGACCTCAAAGTAAAATTGTACTAGAGGAATTACTCTCCCATGACGTCAGGCCTATTGTGGCTATTGATGTTCCTGTAAACAACACTACTAATACAACAGTCACTGCTGACATTCCTGTTCCACTTAGACGTACTGCAAGAGTGGTTCGGTCACCGGCTCGGTACGGCATGGATTTAGAGACGAACGTAGTAGCCTATGATGGGGTGGAAGATGATCCTCCGACCTATAAGAAGGCCATAATGGATCACGATAAGGATAAATGGATTGACACAATGAATCAAGAGATGGAGTCTATGTACTCTAACTCAGACTGGAAACTTGTAGAACTTCCTCAGGGTGAAAGGCCCATTGGATGTAAATGGCTCTACAAGCGAAAGAGAGGAATAGATGGGAAGGTCGAAACCTTCAAAGCACGGCTGGTAGCCAAAGGTTACACACAGCGAGAGGGTCTAGACTACGAGGAAACCTTCTCACCTATGGCCATGATGAAAACCATCCGCATCCTCCTTTCGATTGCTGCATGTCTGGATTATGAAATTTGGCAAATGGATGTTAAGACAGCGTTTCTAAACAGCTTTCTCGATGAGGAAATCTATATGCAGCAACCAGAATGATTCATTGAAGAAGGTCGAGAGCACATGGTGTGCAAGTTGCTCAGATCCATTTATGGGTTGAAGCAAGCATCTCATTCCTGGTGTCATAGATTCGATCACACGATCAAATCTAGTGTTGTACGTTGATGACAAACTCCTAATTGGCAACGATAAGGGGATGATGTCCGATGTGAAAAGTTGGTTGACCACGCAATTCAAAATGAAGGATTTGGGAGAAGCGATTTATGTTCTAGGGATCCAAATTATAAGGGATCGCAAGAGCAGGATGTTAGTTGTGTCCCAAGCAACTTATATAGATAAGGTGCTGGCACGCTTCAGTATGGAGAATGCCAAGAAGGGTTTTCTACCAACCCGTCATGGCATTTACCTCTCCTGAAGAAAATGAACCTATAGGAAGAGTGCCATATGCCTCGGCTGTTAGTAGTCTTATGTATGCTATGAGGTGTACGGGACCTGATATTTGTTACGGCGTTGGATTAGTCAGCCGTTTTCAATCAAATCCAGGGCAACCGCACTGGACAGCAGTAAAGAATCTCCTCAAATATTTGAAGAAAAGCCGAAATTATATGCTCGTCTATTCGAGTGGGAGTTTGGAGTTAGCGGGCTACACCGATTCTTACTTTCAGTCAGACAGAGATGATTCTAAATCAACCTCTGGTTCAGTGTTTACGCTTGGTGGCGGTGCAATAGAATGGAGAAGCCAAAAGCATTAATCTAGCACAGCCGATTCAACAATGGAAGCTGAGTTCATAGCGGCCTCCGAGGCTGCTAAGGAAGCGGTTTGGTTAAGAAAGTTCATCAGCGGATTAGGCGTTGTCCCGAATGCTGAAGATCATATTACTCTCTATTGTGATAACAATGGGGCCATTGCCAACTCTAGGGAACCTCGAAAGCACAGTAAGTCGAAGCATGCAGAGAGGAAATACTGGGTGATAAACTATTTTGTCGATAGAGGGGACGTTTCCGTCCGAAGAATCGCCTCCGCCGATAATCCTGTTGATCCATTCACCAAGACACTGTCGATTGAAGCTTTTAGTCGACACTTGGAGACTATTGGTATTAGAGACATGTCTCATTTGCTTTAGAGCAAGTGGGAGTGATAGTTTGTTGTATTTTAAATAATAGGGTGTGCTCTAAAACAATTAATCACATGCTTTCATGCAAGTGGGAGATTGTTAGGTGTAATGCCCGAAAGACAATTTTGTAATTGTTTTATTTAATAAATGAAATGATATTATTATTCATATTTATTATTCTCATATTCACCGATGTGACAATAGTATTTACACTACAGAAAACCCTAAAGTACATCGTTTATGTAATCACTTAACTCAGTGTATGGGATATACACGGGAGGATTGAGTTAGTGAAGATATACTTAAAATACAATTAGCCCGTAGTGAAGTTAATCGAGAGTATCGGGTCTCTACTTTAACATGCTATTAATGCGCCCAGAACATAATAGGTGTGACTGTCTTATCCGGACTTTCGGTTAAGAGATCCTAGTGGGGCATTTTCATATAGGGCTGGACCGATTTGATTAAATTTCACGATATAATTCCGTAATCGAGAAGTCTTATCGAATCAATCGATGATCATATTTATGGATATATCTTAATCTCGAGGTGATCACGATCCAACCGCTTGAATCGGTATGAGGTTTGACTTGACGGTTAAGGATTGCACCGAGTCCGTGATCCGAATTACCCCATCTTGGCATTGTATCGGATTGAGTGAGTAGTCCGTGTTATCACGAGATACGAATCCATTCCTTCCATTTATGGAAGTAGATAGACAGCTACCTTATTTGTTAATCCTAGAAACCGATCGATCGTATGCGAGTTCATATTACACCGATTAGCCGCGATGAGTTGTATAAATTAATTGATCACTAGGGGTTAATGGTAAATAAGGATAAGAGGTTCTAAAAGGGTTAACGGTAACTTCCCGATTTAGAATGAATATCTATGGAGGATTAATCCATATGTAATGATTATATCAATGGACGCTTATTATCATTCTCGTGAGGAGATATATATAATCTCATAATCGGAGGAGTGCGATCACGGGATTATGGTGACATATTCTGTGATTGATTTATCGAATATAATTATTCGTTCGTAAGATAATTATTTATTTGATTTATCGGAGCCGCTGATTATTAGTCCATGGTCGCCGACGTGCCTCCAATATAGCATAGCTATTCTCGGTCGTCGAATCCTAATAATATTAATTTAGTTCTTATTAAAATTTAATTAAAACGATATGTGAATTAATTGTTTAGTGGATTATTAAATTAGTTGGGCTAAATAATTAAATATGTGAAAAATACATTTTTCATAATCTTGGCCCAATAAGTGTATCATGGTCGAAATTATTGTGACTAGGTCACAAGGGATAATTTTCGGCCACAAGAGTGTCTTAGGGAGCAAGATATTAGTTTTCTTGTGGATTAATAAGACATGTGCACAAAATATTTATTGGATAAATATTTTATGGTAAAAAATAAAGATAAAAATTATTCTAGATTTGTTTTATAATATTCTAGGATTATCTTTTATTTATTGGATTTATTTATTTATAAAATAAAATCCTTGGAAGACAATGAAAGCTCTCCTATATAAAGAGGTTTTTCCCAACTCATACACACAAACAAATTTTCAACTTCTATCTCTTAGAGAGAAGAAGATAAATTTCGGCCAAGGGAGTAGGAGGGAAAATCTTGGAGGTTTTCCGGGTAGCATATTGGGAGGATTCAAGACGAGGATTTCCTTCCACCAAGAGTTGCTCGAATCACACGTGCGGAAGATCGTGGTGCTCTTCACACCATCTTTTGTTCTTCCTATTGCGGTTCTTCTACTTGATTTTGAGATCCAAGAGGTATGTTCTACAACCCCTTGTAGAGTAGATCTAATTATTTTATTATGTGTAAATTATAGATCTAGATCCTTAAATCGCCTTCCATTGGGATGATATTACTAACAGTGGTATCAGAGACCTGGTGATCTATATTTATACGTATAAAATATTAGATCTAGGAGTGGTTAAACATGTACATTTTTTGTCCCTATTTTTTATAGGGGCCGAATATTTGTAGTTTTATTATTATGTTGCGATTGTTGTGGTTTGAAGAGATGGATTGAGGTTGATGCTGCTCACTTCACGTTAGATCTATTGTAAGCTCTCTCGATTTAGATCGTTTGAGAATAGGATTGATGTAAAAGTTGTTGTTGTTTTTTTTTTCTTTTCTTTCGGCTATTTTTATTTTTTTTTATAATTCGGAAAACGATGAAGAACGATGATGAACATGAGATGAAGACGGAACTCAAGGTATGAATAGGAGTCGGGGCTGAAAATTTTTTGTTTATAATTTTTCCTAACTTGGTTAGGTTTTGGATTTTATTAAAATCAATTTTATATATATATATAATCGGCTGTTTTTTTTTTTGAAAAAAAAATTTAATTTATTTTTCTAGAATAAAAATACAGCAGGATATAAAAATAAAAAAATAATAATTTGGAACATAAAAAAATTATTTTATTTTATAAAATAAAGGCCCCTTCTCCTTTCGGGTTCGTGGTTCAAGGCTCAAATATCGAAGACAACAAGTTGTAATTTACTGCTTTCCTAGGATAGATTTGATACGGGGGTACCAACGATCCATCTCGGTGTTTAAATTTTCCGTAATTTATTTTTTATGTGTTTGATCATAAAATAGATATAAAATCGGAATTGCCATGACATCCATCATATCATAAATCCACTCCATGCATACATGTAGAATTTTAATTTTGGTAATTAAAATAGGCATGTATACAAACTCGCGTAATTAGTTGAAATTTAATTAATACGTGGTAATTAATTAATTTAGTAACAAATTAAAGATCCGAAGACGGGTTATGAAATCGTTAAGCCTTTCGGTGTGTGTTCTCGGTGAACCGCCTTAAAATCCCAAACGAGATCACGTTTTCAATTCGTAGTGTCTACGAGATTGAATGATGGTAAAAGAACAATAAATCTTGGATAAAAACGGTTCGCCTATAGGTTGGGTGGTCAACTGAGCTTCCCTCGACCGACTTAACCCTCCTAGTGTGATGTATGCACGGGGGTCCGGTAAGATTAAGCTACACCGGCGAGCAGAGGGGTGATTCCTTCTTATCTCAATGGGGCTCTCTTGACCCGATTTCGCCCGACTGTCACATATGTTCCAACGAATAGGACGGGTAGGCTTGCCTACGTTACCGACACCATTCGGAATCCTTGATTTGATGTGCTTTTATGTTAACATCAAAAATACGTGGTTGGTTAACCCACCACCACTTCCAAAATATTAAGTAGGAGCGGGGGAGGTGACAACTAACCCCACGGCCTCTACTATAGATACAAGCAAGTGAGAGAAGGGTGATGCCTCGCGGAGCTTTGATTTCGTCCTCCTACGGATGGTGTTCACCCCTATCAACATTCATGGCTTAGTCTCCGAAAGGATAGGATTTCTGGGTACTCGTCGGGTCACTGACCTATCCTACGACGGCACACTCGGGGCGTACCTAAGAGATCCGATATAGTAGGTCACACTCATCAAGGGTATTCTTGATAATATATAGGTTAAAAAAGGTAGGTAGTCAATGAATAAAGGGATGTTTGATTCTCGTGAGATGTTCGATTCTCACAAGTTATTCATTGATGAGATTGTCTCGATTTAACCGTCATCTCTTTGACCTACCTACGGCGTGCATCGAGATGCGAGGTTAAAACCTTGGAATGGTAGAGTAGACTTAATTTTAGTTTACAATTCCTAAAATAAACTTATATAGTAGTGTTAAACTTGAATTAATTTATGTCATTTTATTTTCAGCAAAAATGTCTGCTAAAATTTCTGCTTTACTGTCTGAAAATTATCGGGAAACAACTTTAAGAAATGGAAGAGTAATCTAAACGTGGTACTCACATACGAGAATGTGCAATAAGTACTCACTTCTGAATGCCCTACGGTGGCGATCCAAAAACCCGGAAAAGCTGAGATCGAGTAGCGTAATCGCTGGATCGAGTAAGAGAACCGGGCTCGTGGGATCATCCTGGCGGCAGTGTCGGAGGTTATTAGGATTCAGATTGAAGAGTTTGAGACTGCACGAGAAATCATCCAGAAACTTACTTTGATGTTTGGATCACCTAGCAACCAAGCAAGACACGATGCAATCAGGATGGCTGTTAACACGAAATTGAAGAAAGGTCGAGCAGTGAATGGTCATGTTCTAAATATGATCAGTTACTTCAATGTCGCCGGTATTCATGGATCGATGTTCGATGAAGCAACTCAAGTGTCGATGATTTTGGAATCATTGACTCATGAGTTTATCCCGTTCAAAACTCAATATCTGATGGGCAAACATGAGTTGACCATGACACAGATGCTTAATGAACTGACTATCTACGAGGGCCTACTATCGAAAGATAAGGTCCAAGTAGGGATAAGAAAGTTGAAGCCAATATGGCCAAAGCTAAGCCATCAAACAAGCCTAAGGCCAAACCAAAGAAGAAGGGTAGTGTTGCACCTGTGCCCAAGCAAATGAAGAAAAGAAAGCCAAGAAAGTTGATTTGAGGCTAAGCCCAAGGCAAGTGCTTTTCTTCAGAAGGAGGTAGGACATTGGAAACGACATTGTCCGAGAATATCTTCGTGATGTAAAGGATGGCAAAGTCAAGGTCACATCCTTGGGAAAGATAAGAAAGGTAATTGAATTACTATTCTTGGAATCTTTTAATGTAGCTAAAGATGTGTCCACTTGGATACTTGATAATTTGGAGCTACTAACCATGTATGTTTTTCATTGCGATTCTTAGTTCGTGCGAGGAGCTGGAAGAGGGTTCTCAAGTGATGCGAGTAGGCACTGGGGCGCTTATTTCGGCTAAAGCAGTGGGAGCTGTGGACTTACACTTTAATAATAGAATTTTACATTTAGAGAATGTTTATTTTATTCAATTTGTGAGAAATTTAATTTCTCATTCTCGCCTTAGTTGAACAATCATTTTCTGCTTCAAATTTGAATGGTGAATTTGTTATTTCAAGTATGGCTTTGAATTGTGTTCAACTACGAATGAAACGGTTTATATTTTGTAAGACCACATAAAGCTCCCTACTTAATAATTGAAATGTTTAAAATCGCTCATCAAAGATCTCGCTAAAAGGCGAAAAGTTTCTCAAGTAAAAGAAGATAAAACATACTTGTGGCATCCGAGGCTCGCCATATTTCCTTGGAAAGACTCAAAAGACTAGAAAAGGTTCATGCCTTAGGTGAGTCATCTGCTGACACACCGCTGTCTCATGAGTGTTTCTGGAGGAAAAATGACCAAGCGTCCCTTCTCATCAAAGGGTAATAGGGCCACGGGAACTCTAGACCTAGTGCATTCAGACCTTTGTGGTCCGATGAACGTACAAGCTAGAGCGGATACGAGTACTTTGTGACTTTCATTGATGACTACTCGAGATTCGGTTATGTTTATCTGCTGCATAGGAAGTCCGAGGCTTTTGGTAAGTTCAAGGAGGTCCAAGCAGAAGCCGAAAGGCAACTAGGCAAGTCATTGAAATGCCTTCGCTCGGATCGTGGAGGTGAGTATTTAGATCATCGAGTTCATTGACTACTTGGTGAAAAAGGAATTTGTTTCCAACGTTCGGCGCCTAGGACACCTCAAAGAAAATGGAGTTCTTTGAGAGGAGAAACAGACATTGATTAACATGGTTAAATCAATGATGAGCTACGCCTCACTACCTATATCCTTTTAGGGTTATGATTTAGAAGCAGCGGTCTACATTTTGAATGCAGTACCATCAAAGTCTGTCGAAAAGACACCCGTTGAGATGTGGTCCGGACGTCACAAAAGAATGCGTCACTTCCGCATATGGGGTTGTCCTGCACATGTGCTGATGGACAAGACTACCAAGCTACAATCGCGTACGAAAGTATGTTTGTTTGTAGGCTATCCAAAAGGTACACGTGGTGGTCTATTTTACGATCCGGAAGATAACAAAGTGCTAGTCTCGACTAACGCTACGTTTTTTGAGGAAATTTATATGAAAGACCACAGACCTCAAAGTAAAATTGTACTAGAGGAATTACTCTCCGATGACGTCAGGCCTATTGTGGCTGTTGATGTTCCTGTAAACAACACTACTAATACAACAATCACTTCCGACATTCTTGTTCCACCTAGACGTACTGCGAGAGTGGTTCGGCCACCGGCTCGGTACGGCATGGATTTAGAGACGAACGTAGTCGCCTCTGATGGGGTGGAAGATGATCCTCCAACCTATAAGAAGGCCATAATGGATCACGATAAGGATAAATAGATTGACGCAATGAATCAAGAGATGGATTCTATGTACTCTAACTCAGTCTGGAAACTTGTAGAACTTCCTCTGGGTGAAAGGCCCATTGGATGTAAATGGCTCTACAAGCGAAAGAGAGGAATAGATGGGAAGGTCGAAACCTTCAAAGCACGGCTGGTAGCCAAAGGTTACACACAATGAGAGGGTATAGACTACGAGGAAACCTTCTCACCAGTGGGCCATGATGAAAACCATCCGCATCCTCCTTTCGATTGCTGCATGTCTGGATTATTAAATTTGGGTAATGGATGTTAAGACAGCGTTTCTAAACAGCTTTCTCGACGAGGAAATCTATATGCAGCAACCAGAAGGATTCATTGAAGAAGGTAGAGAGCACATGGTGTGCAAGTTGCTCAGATCCATTTATGGGTTGAAGCAAGCATCTCATTCCTGGTATCATAGATTCGATCACACGATCAAATCTAGTGTTGTACGTTGATGACATACTCCTAATTGGCAACGATAAGGGGATGATGTCCGACGTGAAAAGTTGGTTGACCACGCAATTCAAAATGAAGGATTTGGGAGAAGCGAGTTATGTTCTAGGGATCCAAATTATAAGGGATCGCAAGAACATGATGTTAGCTCTGTCCCAAGCAACTTATATAGAAAAGGTGCTGGCACGCTTCAGTATGTAGAACGCCAAGAAGGGTTTTCTACCAACCCGTCATGGTATTTACCTCTCTAAGACCCAGGGGCCTCAATCTCCTGAAGAAACTGAAGCTATAGGAAGAGTGCCATTTGCCTCGGCTGTTAGTAGTCTTATGTATGCTATGAGGTGTACGAGACCTGATATTTGTTACGGCGTTGGATTAGTCAGCCGTTTTCAATCAAATCTAGGGCAACCGCACTGGACAGCAGTAAATAATCTCCTAAAATATTTGAAGAGAACCCAAAATTATATGCTCATTTATTCGAGTCGGAGTTTGGAGTTAGCGGGGTACACCGATTCTTACTTTCAGTCAGACAGAGATGATTCTAAATCAACCTCTGGTTCAGTGTTTACGCTTGGAGGCGGTGCAATAGAATGGAGAAGCCAAACGCATTAATCCAGCACAGCCGATTCAACAATGGAAGCTGAGTTCATAGCGGCCTCCGAGGCAGCTAAGGAAGCGGTTTGGTTAAGAAAGTTCATCAGCGGATTAGGCATTGTCCCGAATGCTGAAGATCCTATTACTCTTTTTTGTGATAACAATGGGGCCATTGCCAACTCTAGGGAACCTCGAAAGCACAGTGAGTCGAAGCATATAGAGAGGAAATACTGGGTGATCAACTATTTTGTCGATAGAGGGGACGTTTCCGTCCGAAGAATCGCCACCGCCGATAATCCTGCTGATCCATTCACCAAGACACTGTCGATTGAAGATTTTAGTCGACACTTGGAGACTATAGGTATTAGAGACATGTCTCATTTTCTTTAGAGAAAGTGGGAGTGATAGTTTGCTGTATTTTAAATAATAGGGTGTGCTCTAAAACAATTAATCACATGCTTTCGTGCAAGTGGGAGATTGTTAGGTGTAATGCCCGAAAGACAATTTTGTAATTGTTTTATTTAATAAATGAAATGATATTATTATTCATATTTATTATTCTCATATTCACCGATGTGACAATAGTATTTACACTACAGAAAACCCTAAAGTACATCGTTTATGTAATCACTTAACTCAGTGTATGGGATATACATGGGAGGATTGAGTTAGTGAAGATATACTTAAAATACAATTAGCCCGTAGTGAAGTTAATCGAGAGTATCGGGTCTCTCCTTTAACGTGCTATTAATGCGCCTGAACACAATAGGTGTGGTATGCCTTATCCGGACTTTCGGTTAAGAGAACCTAGTGGGGCATTTATATATGATAGATATATCATATAGAAATTTGGACCGATTTGATTAGAGTTCACGATATAATTCCGTAATCGAGAAGTCTTATCGAATCAATCGATCATCATATTTATGGATATATCTTAATCCTGAGGTGATCACAGTCAACTGCTTGAATCAGTATGAGGTTTGACTTGACGGTTAAGGATTGCACTGAGTCTGTGATCTGAATTACCCCATCTTGACATTGTACTGGATGAGTGAGTAGTCCGTGTTATCACAGATACGGAATCCATTCCTTCCATTTATGGATGTAGATAGACAGTTCCCTTATTTGTTAATCCTAGAAACTGATCGATCGTACGAGTTCATATTACACTAATTAGCTGCCAGTGAGTTGTATAAATTAATTGATCACTAGGGGGTTAATGGTAAATAAGGATAAGAGGTTCTAAAAAGGGTTAACAGTAACTTCCCGATTTAGAATGAACAGTCTATGAAGGATTAATCCATATGTAATGATTATATCAATGGACGCTTATTATCATTCTCGTGAGGAGATAAATATAATCTCATAATCGGAGGAGTGCAGTCACGGGATTATGGTGGCATATTCCTGTAATTGATTTATCGAATATAATTATTCTGTTCGTAAGATAATTATTTATTTGATTTATCGGAGACGCTGATTATTAGTCCATGGTCCCCGACGTGCCTCCAATATAGCATAGCTATTCTCGGACGTCGAATCCTAATAATATTAATTTAGTTCTTATTATAATTTAATTAAAACGATATGTGAATTAATTTTTTAGTGGACTATTAAATTAGTTGGGCTAAATAATTAAATATGTGAAAAAGACATTTTTCATAATCTTGGCCCAATAAGTGTATCAAGGTCGAAAATATTGTGACTAGGTCACAAGGATAATTTTCGCCACAAGAGTGTCTTAGGGAGCAAGATATTAGTTTTCTTGTGGATTAATAAGACGTGTGCACAAAATATTTATTGGATAAATATTTTATGGTAAAAAAATAAAGATAAAGATTATTCTAGATTTGTTTTAGAATATTCTAGGATTATCTTTTATTTATTTGATTTATTTATTTATAAAATAAAATCTTTGGAGGACAAGGAAATCTCTCATATATAAAGAGGCTTTTCCCAACTCATACACACACAAATTTTCGACTTCTATCTCTTAGAGAGAAGAAGATAAATTCGACCAAAGGAGTAAGAGGGAAAATCTTGGAGGTTTTCCGGGTAGCATATCGGGAGGATTCAAGACGAGGATTTCCTTCCACCAGGAGCTGCTCGGATCACACGTGCGGAAGATCGTGCAGCTCTTCACACCATATTTTGTTCTTCCTATTGCGGTTCTTCTACTTGGATTTTGAGATCCAAGAGGTATGTTCTACAACCCCCTTGTAGAGTAGATCTAGTTATTTTATTATGTGTAAATTATAGATCTAGATCCTTAAATCGCTTCCGTTGCGGATGATATTACTATTAGTGGTATCAGAGACCTGGTGATCTATATTTATACGTATAAAATATTAGATCTAGGAGTGGTTAAACATGTACATTTTTTGTCCCTATTTTTTATAGGGGCCGAATATTTGTAGTTTTATTATTATGTTGCGATTGTTGTGGTTGGAAGAGATGGATTGGGGTTGGTACTTTTTACTCGTTAGATCTATTGTAAGCTCTCTCGATTTAGATCGTTTGAGCATAGGATTGATGTAAAAGTTGTTGTTGTTTTTTTTTCTTTTCTTTCGGCTATTTTTTTATCTTTTTTATAATTCCGGAAAAACGACGAAAAACGATGATGAACATGAGATGAAGACGGAACTCAAGGTATGAATAGGAGTCGGGGCTGAAAATTTTTTGTTTATAATTTTTCCTAACTTGGTTAGGTTTTTGATTTTATTAAAAATCAATTTTATATATATATATATAATCGGCTGTTTTTTTTTTGAAAAAAAAATTAATTTATTTTTCTAGAATAAAAATACAGCAGGAATTAAAAATAAAAAAATAATAATTTCGAACAAAAAAAAAATTATTTTATTTTATAAAATAAAGGCCCCTTCTCCTTTCGGGTTCGCGGATCGTGGTTCAAGGCTCAAATATCGAAGACACGAAGACAACAAGTTGTAATTTACTACTTTCCTAGGATAGATTAGATACGGGGGTACCAACGATCCATCTCGGTGTTTAAATTTTCCGCAATTTATTTTTTATGTGTTTGATCATAAAATAGATATAAAATCGGAATTGCCATGACATGCATCATATCATAAATCTGCTCCATGCATACATGTAGAATTTTAATTTTGGTAATTAAAATAGGCATGTATACAAACTCACGTAATTAGTTGAAATTTAACTAATACGTGGTAATTAATTAATTTAAAAACTAATTAAAGATCCGAGGACGGGTTATGAAATCGTTAAGCCTTTCGGTGTGTGTTCTCGGTGAACCGCCTTAAAAACCCAAACGAGATCATGTTTTCAATTCGTAGTGTCTACGAGATTGAATGATGGTAAAAGAACAATAAATCTTGGATAAAAACGGTTCGCCTATAGGTTGGGTGGTCAACTGAGCTTCGCTCGACCGACTTAACCCTCCTAGTGTGATGTATGCACGGGGGTCCGGTAAGATTAAGCTACACCGGCGATCATAGGGGTGATTCCTTCTTATCTCAATGGGGCTCTCTTGACCCGATTTCGTCCGACTGTCACACATGTTCCAACGAATAGGACAGGTAGGCTTGCCTACGTTACCGACACCATTCAGAATCCTTGATTTGATGTGCTTTTATGTTAACATCAAAAAGACGTGGTTAGTTAACCCACCACCACTTCCAAAATATTAAGTGGGAGTGGGGGAGGCGACAGTCAACCCCACGGCCTCTACTATAGATACAAGCAAGTGAGAGAATGGTGACGCCTCGTGGCGCTTTGATTTCGTCCCCCAACGGATGGTGTTCACCCCTATCAACATTCATGGCTTGGTCTCCGAAAGGATAGGATTTCCGGGTACTCGTCGGGTCACTGACCTATCCTACGACGGCACACTCGGGGTGTACCTAAGAGATCCGATATAGTAGGTCACACTCATCAAGGGTATTCTTGATAATATATAGGCTAAAAAAGGAAGGTAGTCAATGAATAAAGGGATGTTCGATTCTCGTGGGATGTTCGATTCTCGCAAGTTATTCATTGATGAGATTGTCTCGATTTAACCGTCATCTCTTTGACCTACCGTACGGCGGCATTGAGATGCGAGGTTAAAACCTTGGAATGGTAGAGTAGACTTCATTTTAGTTTATAATTCCTAAAATAAACTTATATAGTAGTGTTAAACTTGAATTAATTTATTTCATTTGATTTTCAGCAAAAATGTCTGCTCAAATTTCTGCTTTACTGTCTGAAAAATTATCGGGAAACAACTTTAAGAAATGGAAAAGTAATCTAAACGTGGTACTCACATACGAGAATGTGCAATATGTACTCACTTCTGAATGCCCTACGGTGGCGATCCAAAAACCCGGAAAAGCTGAGATTGAGCAGCGTAATCGCTAGATCGAGTCAGATAACCGGGCTCGTGGGATCATCCTGGCGGTAGTGTCAGAGGTTATTAGGACCCAGATTGAAGAGTTTGAGACTGCATGAGAAATCATGTAGAAACTTACTTCGATGTTTGGATCACCTAGCAACCAAGCAAGACACGATGCTATCATGATGGCTGTTAACACGAAATTGAAGAAAGGTCAAGCAGTGAATGGTCATGTTCTAAATATGATCAGTTACTTCAATGACGCCGGTATTCATGGATCGATGTTCGATGAAGCAAATCAAGTGTCGATGATTTTGGAATCATTGACTCCTGAGTTTATCCCGTTCAAAACTCAGTATCTGATGGGCAAACATGAGTTGACCATGACACAGATTTTTAATGAACTGACTATCTACGAGGGCCTACTATCGAAAGATAAGGTCCAAGTTTGGGATAAGAAAGCTGAAGCCAATATGGCATCAAACAAGCCTAAGGCCAAACCAAAGAAGAAGGGTAGTGTTGCACATATGCCCAAGCAAATGAAGAAAAAGAAAGCCAAGAAAGTTGACGAGGCCAAGCCCAAGGGCAAGTGATTTTTCTATAAGGAGGTAGGACATTGGAAACTCCATTGTCCGGAATATCTTCGTGATGTAAAGGATGGCAAAGTCAAGGCTGTCACTGGGTAAGATAAGAAAGCTAATTCGAATTACTATTCTTGGAATCTTTTAATGTAGCTAAAGATGTGTCCACTTGGATACTTGATACTGGAGCTACTAACCATGTATGTTTTTCATTGCAGATTCTTAGTTAGTACGAGGAGCTGGAAGAGGGTTCTCAAGTGATGCGAGTAGGCACTGGGCGCTTTATTTCAAGCAAAGCAAAGGGGAGCTGTGGACTTACACTTTAATAATAGAATTTTACATTTAGAGAATGATTATTTTATTCCGAATTTCAGGAGAAATTTAATTTCTCATTCTGACTTAGTTGAACAATCATTTTCTGTTTCAAATTTGAATGGTGAATTTGTTATTTCGAATAATGGCTTTGAATTGTGTTCAACTACGAATGAAAATGGTTTATATTTTGTAAGACCACATAAAGCTCCCCTACTTAATACTAAAATGTTTAAAACTGCTCATCAAAGATCTGCTAAAAGGCAGAAAGTTTCTCAAGTAAAAGAAGATAAAACATACTTGTGGCATCTGAGGCTCGGCCATATTTCCTTGGAAAGATTGAAAAGACTAGAAAAGGTTCATGCCTTAGGTGATTCATCTGTTGACACACTACCTGTCTGCGAGTGTTGCCTGGAGGGAAAAATGACCAAGCGTCCCTTCTCGTCAAAGGGTAATAGGGCCACGGGAACTCTAGACTTAGTGCATTCAGACCTTTGTGGTCCGATGAATGTACAAGCTAAAGGTGGATACGAGTACTTTGTGACTTTCATTTATGACTAGTCAAGATTCGGTTATGTTTATCTGCTGCATAGGAAATCCGGGGCTTTTGGTAAGTTCAAGGAGTTCCAAGCAGAAGCTGAAAGGCAACTAGGCAAGTCATTGAAATGCCTTCGCTCGGATCGTGGAGGTGAGTATTTAGATACTGAGTTCATTGACTACTTGGCTGAAAAAGGAATTTGTTTCCAACGTTCGACGCTTAGGACACCTCAAAGAAACGGAGTTGCTTTGAGAGGAGAAACAGACATTGATTAACATGGTTAGATCAATGATGAGCTATGCCTCACTACCTATATCCTTTTTGGGGTTATGCTTTAGAAGCAGCGGTCTACATTTTGAATGCAGATCGTCAAAGTCTGTCGAAAGACACCGCTTGAGATATGGTCCGGGCGTCGCGAAAGCATGCGTCATTTCCGTATATGGGGTTGTCCTGCACATGTGCTGATGGACAAGACTACCAAGCTACAATCGCGTACGAAAGTATGTTTCTCTATAGGCAATCCAAAAGGTACACGTGATGGTCTATTTTACGATCCGGAAGATAATAAAGTGCTAGTCTCGACTAACGCTACATTTTTGGAGGAAAGCTATATGAAAGACCACGCACCTCAAGTAAAATTGTACTAGAAGAATTACTCTCCGATGACGCCAGGACTATTGTGGTGTTGATGTTCCCCGTAAACAACACTACTAATACAACAATCCACTTCCGACATTCTGCTCCACCTAGACATGCCGCGAGAGTGGTTCGCCACCGGCTCGGTGCGGCATGGATTTAGAGACGAACGAGTCGCCATGATGGGGTGGAAGATGATCCTCCGACTTATAAGAAGGCCATAATGGATCACGATAAGGATAAATGGATTGACGCAATGAATCAAGAGATGGAGTCTCTGTACTCTAACTCAGTATGGAAACTTGTAGAACTTCCTCAGGGTGAAAGGCCCATTGGATTTAAATGGCTCTACAAGCGAAAGAGAGGAATAGATGGGAAGGTCAAAACCTTCAAGCACGGTTGGTAGCCAAAGGTTACACACAATGAGAGGGTATAGACTACGAGGAAACCTTCTCACTTGTGGCCATGATGAAAACCATCCGCATCCTCATTTCGATTGTTTGCATGTCCGGATTATGAAATTTGGCAAATGGATGTTAAGACAAATGTTTCTAAACGGCTTTCTCGACGAGGAAATCTATATGCAAAGAACGAAGGATTCATTGAAGAAGGTCGAGAGCACATGGTGTGCAAGTTGCTCGATCCATTTATGGGTTGAAGCAAGCATCTCGTTCTCGTATCATAGATTCGATCACACGATCAAGTCTTATGATTTCAACAACACTTTGTTGAATCTTGTGTGTACAAGATGGTTATCAAAGATAGTATTGTATTTCTAGAGTTGTACGTTGATGACATAGTCCTAATTGGCAACGATTATGGGATGATGTCCAACGTGAAAAGTTGGTTGACCACGCAATTCCAAATGAAGAATTTGGGAGAAGCGAGTTATGTTCTAGGGATCCAAATTATAAGGGATCGCAAAAACAGGATGTTAGCTCTGTCCCAAGCAACTTATATAGATAAGGTGCTGGCACGCTTCAGTATGGAGAACTCCAAGAAGGGTTTTCTACCAACCCGTCACGGCGTTTATCTCTCTAAGACTCAGGGGCCTCAAACTCCTGAAGAAACTCAAGCTATGGGAAGAGTGCCATATGCCTCATTGTTGGTAGTCTTATGTATGCTATGATGTGTACGAGACCGATATTTGTTATGGCGTTGGATTAGTCAGCCATTTTCAATCAAATCCAGGGCAACAACGTGACGGACAATGAAGAAAGAATCTCCTCAAATATTTGAAGAGAACCAGAAATTATATGCTCGTCTATTCGAGTGGGAGTTTGGAGTTAGCGGGGTACACCGATTCTGACTTTCAGTCAGACAGAGATGATTCTAAATCAACCTCTGGTTCAGTGTTTACGCTTGGTGGCGGTGCAATAGAATGGAGAAGCCAAAAGCAATCCAGCACAGCCGATTCAACAATGGAAGCTGAGTTCATAGCAGCCTCCGAGGCAGCTAAGGAAGCGGTTTGGTTAAGAAAGTTCATTAGCGGATTAGGCGTTGTCCCGAATGATGAAGATCATATTACTCTCTATTGTGATAACAATGGGGCCATTGCCAACTCTAGGGAACCTCGAAATCACAGTAAGTCAAAGCATATAGAGAGGAAATACTGGGTGATCAACGATTCTGTCGATAGAGAGGACGTTTCCGTCCGAAGAATCGCCTCCGCCGATAATCCTGCTGATCCATTCACCAAGACACTGTCGATTGAAGCTTTTAGTCGACACTTGGAGACTATAGGTATTAGAGACATGTCTCATTTGCTTTAGAGCAAGTGGGAGTGATAGTTTGCTGTATTTTAAATAATAGGGTGTGCTCTAAAACAATTAATCACATGCTTTCGTGCAAGTGGGAGATTGTTAGGTGTAATACCCGAAAGACAATTTTGTAATTGTTTTATTTAATAAATGAAATGATATAATTGTTCATATTTATTATTCTCATATTCACCGATGTGACAATAGTATTTACACTACAGAAAACCCTAAAATACATCGTTTATGTAATCACTTAACTCAGTGTATGGGATATACATGGGAGGATTGTGTTAGTGAAGATATACTTAAAATACAATTAGCCCGTAGTGAAGTTAATCGAGAGTATCGGGTCTCTCCTTTAATGTGCTATTAATGCGCCCGGAACACAATAGGTGTGACTGTCTTATCCGGACTTTCGGTTAAGAGAACCTAGTGGGGCATTTATATATGATAGATATATCATATAGAAATTTGGACCAATTTGATTAGAGTTCACGATATAATTCCGTAATCGAAAGTCTTATCAAATCAATCGATGATCATATTTATGGATATATCTTAATCCCGAGGTGATCACGATCAACCGCTTGAATCGGTATGAGGTTTAACTTGACGGTTAAGGATTGCACCGAGTCGTGATCCGAATTACCCCATCTTGGCATTGTAATTGATTTGAGTGAGTAGTCGTGTTATCACGAGATACGAATCCATTCCTTCCATTTATGGAAGTAGATAGACGCCTCCTTATTTGTTAATCCTAGCAACTGATCGATCGTACGAGTTCATATTACACTGATTAGCTACCAGTGAGTTGTATGAATTAATTGATCACTAGGGGATTAATGGTAAATAAGGATAAGAGGTTCTAAAAAGGGTTAACGGTAACTTCCCGATTTAGAATGAAAAGTCTATGGAGGATTAATCCATATGTAATGATTATATCAATGGACGTTTATTATCATTCTTGTTAGGAGATAAATATAATCTCATAATCGGAGGAGTGCAGTCACGGGATTATGGTGGCATATTCCTGTGATTGATTTATCGAATATAATTATTCTGTTCGTAAGATAATTATTTATTTTATTTATCGGAGCCGCTGATTATTAGTCCATGGTCCCCGACGTGCCTCCAATATAGCATAGCTATTCTCGGACGTCGAATCCTAATAATATTAATTTAGTTCTTATTAGAATTTAATTAAAACGATATCTCGAATTAATTGTTTGGTGGACTATTAAATTATTTGGGCTAAATAATTAAATATGTGAAAAGACATTTTTCATAATCTTGGCCCAATAAGTGTATCATGGTCGAAATTATCGTGACTAGGTCACAAGGGATAATTTTCGCCACAAGAGTGTCTTAGGGAGCAAGAGATTAGTTTTCTTATGGATTAATAAGTCATGTGCACAAAAAAATATTTATTTGATAAATATTTTATGGTAAAAATAAAGTTAAAAATTATTCTAGATTTGTTTTAGAATATTCTAGGATTATCTTTTATTTATTGGATTTATTTATTTATGAAATAAAATCCTTGGAGGACAAGGAAAGCTCTTCATATATAAAGAGGCTTTTCCCAACTCATACAAATTTTCAACTTCTATCTCTCTTAGAGAGAAGAAGATAAATTTTGGCCAAGGGAGTAAGAGGGAAAATCTTGGAGGTTTTCCGGTAGCATATCGGGAGGATTTGAGACGAGGATTTCCTTCCACGGGAGTTGCTCGGATCACACGTGGGGAAGATCGTGGTGCACTTCACACCATCTTTTGTTCTTCCTATTGTCTTTGTTCTTCTACTTGATTTTTGAGATCCAAGAGGTTTGTTCTACAACCCCTTGTAGAGTAGATCTAGTTATTTTATTATGTGTAAATTATAGATCTAGATCCTTAAACCGCTTCCGTTATGGATGATATTGCTAACACTGAGGGCTTTTGAAACATAATAAACGGGTTTTTGGAGGGTCCTGTCCTCTTTGACAAGAACATCGGCAACATCCCGGTCCGAAGCCGCCAAATACAAAAAGAGTTCATCTCCTAGAGTTGTTCATCTCCTGAGAACATTCTTCAGTCCACTCGAAAGTTTTATTCCCCTTGAGGATCTTGAAGAAAGGCAAGCACTTGTCAACAGATTTGAAGATGAACCTTCCCAAGGAAATTATTCTTCCATTCAGCCTCTGCACCTCTCTGATGCTGGTGGGTTCTTTCATATTCAACAAGGCCTGTATCTTCTCAGGATTTGCCTCGATGCCTCTCTGAGTAAGCATGAAACACAAATATTTTCTAGCTTGGGCTCCAAAAGTGCACTTGGCAGGATTCAACTTCATAGAATGCTTTTTGATAATATCAAATGTTTCCCGCAAGTCCGTGATGTGATCACTGCGTGCTGACTTAACGACAATGTCATTAACGTAAGCCTCCATGTTCTTACCAATCTGAGAGTCGAAAATTTTGTTGACCATCCAATGATATGTGGATCCTGCATTTTTTTAGTCCGAACGGCATCATTTCATAGTAGAACATTCCTCATGTAACCCTGAAGGCCGTCATTTCTTTTTCCTCACTTGCCATTATTACTTGATGGAACCCAGAATACGCATCTTGAAAACTTAACATCTCAAATCTGGCTATTCGGTCGACCATTCTATCAATGCTTGGCAGCTCATAAGGATATTTTGGGCATGCCTTGTTCAGATCGGTAAAGTCGACACACATTCGCCATTTTCCGTTGTGCTTTTTGACCATCATAACTTTTGCTAGCCAGGTAGGGTATTGGAGCTCTCTGATGATCCTGGCTTTAACCAGCTTGTCAACTTCAATCTTGATAGCCTCCTCCTTTTATTTGGAGAATGGAAGGCCCTTCTACTGTATGGGTTTAAAGCGAGGATCGACGTTGAGGTGATGCAACGCGATCTCAGGCTCTACCCTTCTCATGTTCGTAATGGCCTGCAAAAAGGTCATTAGGTGTAGTGCCCGAAAGACAATTATCTAATTGTTTTAGGACAGAATTAATAATTCATCTTATTATATGCATGTATGCTTATAATTGAGACACTACTGAAAACCCTAAGTACCTCGTTTATGTAATCACATAACTCGGTGTATGGCTATACACAAGAGGATTGAGTTAGTGAGATGTACTTAAAATTAACTTAGTCCATAGCGTTTATTAATCTGAGTACGGGTCTCTAGATTAATTTGCTAATGATGCGCCCACAACACTTTAGGTGTGACAATCTTATCTGGACTGTCGGTAATAGGGTACCTAGTGGGGCATTTATATATGATGATAATCATATAGGGTTGGACCGATTTGATTTGAGTTCTCGATATAATTCCGTAATCGAGAAGCCTTATCGAATCACAAGATGATCATATATGGATTAATCTCAATATTGAGGTGATCACAGACAACTGCTTAGACAAGGGTAGAGTTTGATGTGTTAGTAAGGATCACTTCGCAGTATGTTGTCCAACACTTCTCGTTGGCTCTATTCAGGGATGAGTGAGTAGTCTATGCTATCACAGATATGGAATCCATTCCTTCCCTCGGGAAGTAGACAGACAGTTCCCTTATTTGTTAACCCTAGAAACTGATCAATCGGCCGAGTTCATATCATATTGGTTATGAATTAATTGATCATTAGGGATTAATGGTAAATAAGGATAATATGTTTCAAGAAGGGTTTACGGAAATATACCAAATCGAAGTGAACAGTTTATGGAGGATTTATCCGTATGTAATGATTATATCAGTGGACGCTTTCGACTCATAAATTGAGTGTAAGTTATTTATATTCGATAGAGTTCAGTTTTGGGTTTATGGTGGTGTAATCCCGGAATTAATAGGTTGGATATAATTATTATGTCTGATGAATAATTTTATTTAATTTATTGTAGCTACTGAATATGGGTCCATGGTCCCCGACGTGGCTCCCAAAATAGCATAATTAGTTTTCTCGTCGTTTCACCTCAATTATAATTAAATAGTGCATTGGGCTATTTAATTTGATATGTGGATTAATTGTTTAGTTCGACTAGATATTTAAATACATGATAATACATTTTTCGTGGACTCGGCCCAATATGGTGTAAATTTCGTGTGGCTAAGGGTTAAACCCTAGCTTGGCCGAAATATGTATGGATTATTATTGGGAAATTTGTTTTCCTAAATTAATTATAAGACATGTGATTAAATTATTTATTTGTTAAATAATTTAAGGAAAAGAATATCTTTTATATATCCTTATTTATTTTAGAGTATTCTAGATATATCTTTTTAGGAAAAGGATTTATTTAATTGATTTTGTATTAATTAAATGAATACCTTGGAGACTAGGATTTCTCTCCTATATGAAGAGGGTTCTTCCAAGTCATAACACATTCTTAGAACATGCCATTATTGAAGGATGCATGTTCTTAGATCTAAACGAATTAGATCTATGCTTGACGGATGGATCACGATTTATATGACACAATTCATAATTAAAGGACTTAAAGTACTACAAGGGGTTAAGATTATGTTACCAATATAGGAAGAGAAGCCTTGATCTTCCGATGTGTTCTCCAAACGGCGGTTGGTGGACACCCTTCTTGATACACGAGCCTCCTTGATATGCAAACTAAAAATCCGAAGATTTTTCCAACTCGAACCCTAAGAATAATAGAGGCCAAATTTTTCGCCAATTTCTCTCGGTGAATAGTGACGTGAATAGTACCTCGCCATTAGACTTGGGAGAACTCTCTTTATATAGGAGAGTAATCAATGTCCTCCAAGGATTAAATAATTAAGTGATAATTATCACATTAATCCTTTTCCAAATAAAAGATAAATAAAATGATTATCCCAAACAAATTAGGATAAATCATATTATTATCTAATATTCCATGAATTATCATTTAACAAATAAAAGATAAATCACATGTCAAATAATTATCCAAGAAAACTAATTTCTCTCTAATTAAATGATGATATTGGCGCCACCTTTAGGGTCAAAAAGCCCATATAAAATGTCTTTTATGTGTATTATATTATTTAGCCCAACTAAATAATATACATGCACATCAATTAATTAGCCCAGCCAATTAATTATCACTGAGGCCCAAGTAACAAGATTACTAGTCCGAATTACGAGAAGCCACATCGGGGACCATGGACCTATAACCAGTAGCTCCAATAATTAATTATTCATCGAACGTAAAGTACATTAATTATTAATTCCGGGATTACGCCACCATAAACCCGGCCCGAACTCTACCGATTATAGATGTATACTTATACTCAACCCATGTAGCGAATAAGCGTCCATTGATATAATCACTACATACGGATTAACCCTTCATAGACTGTCCATTCTGAGTGGGAAGTCTCCGTGAACCCGACTCAGAATATCTTATCCTTATTTACCATTAACCCCCTAATGATCAATTAGTACACATATCTGACTAGTAGCTAATTAGTCAAATGTGAACTCCGGGATCGATCACTTTCTTAGGGCTAACAAACAAGGGGACTGTCGTCTCTACTTCCCGCAGGAAGGAATGGATTCCATGTCTGTGAAAATCAGAACTACTCACTCATCTGGAGATAGTGCCAATGAGAAGTGGCTTGGAACACATATTAAAGTGAACCGTAACTAACACATCAAACACTACCCCGGGACAAGCAGCATCCTGTGATCACCTCAGGATTAAGGTTGATCCATATATGATCATCTAATGATTTAATAAGATTCCTCGATTACGGAATTATACCGAAATACAGATTAAATCGGTCCAAATCCTATATGAATGCCATCATATATAAATGCCCCACGTGAAAACCCTCTACCGACAAACCGGATAAGACTATCACACCCTAAGGTGTTCTCATGCATTATTGGTGTTTTAATCAAGAGACCCTAAACTCGATTAAGTTCACCACGGACTAACAATTTAAGTATATCACCACTAACTCAATCCTCACGTGTAATCCATACACCGAGTTAAGTGGTTACATCTGAGATATACTTAGGGTTTGCGTGAGTGTATTACTTTACAAGCACAAAGCAAGTAATAAGGTAAGATAAATTCATCATTCATTATTAAAAACAATTACACAAATTGTCTTTCGGCACTACACCTAACAATCTCCCACTTGCACGAAATGACAAGCAACGATTATTTTTAGAGCACACCATTTCTCATCTTATTCACAACACTCTCCCACTTGCTCTAAAAGCAGATGAGATATATTCCTCAATGCCGTACCCTCCAAGCACCAGACTTGGTACACTGATCAGTTTGGTTGTCGGCCCGAGACGAAACGTTGCCGGTCCATCTAATCAGGCGGTACTCTCTCTCAATATGCTTTTGACCTCTAGTGACTGAGAAGATCCTTCTAAGCTATTTCTTCACTGTTTTCACAATGAAGTGATATCGGCTTATCAGACCTGGAATTACTCCCAGACCAAAAAGGAAATTCTAAGCACTATGAGTAAACACTGAGCCCGAGATCAACGTAATGATCATCCTTGATCCGACTACAAGTCGAGAATCGATGTAGTCAACCATATTCAAGTTTGCACTGAATATACAAGCATATGATTCCTCGTTCTCTAAAGATACTTGAGGACGTTTCTAAAGCTGCTACTTATTGCTCAAATCCAAGATTCGATTACTATTGACTTATAATAACTTTGACTTGCCGTTATCCAAGAGAGACTCTATCCCATTTTCTCTTTATCCGGAGATTTAGAGAATCATTCCGAGAGGGTAGGGTAGGACTACTCTCGATGAATGGTGCAACCGTATATGCATAATCATCTTATTCAATAAGATAGGTGGGATAGCCAATGACTCATTCTTGTGAATTTGACCGAATCAAATTCTTAGAATATAGTCCAATTCTCTCATCCGAGAGAATCTAGGCGTGTCGATTTCCGACTTCAGATAGCACACTCATGTCAAGTTTCCAACCGTTTCAAGATGTTATCATTCATGAACACTAATACTACTACTTTACCAATATTGATATTCGGTCTACAAAAGACTTATCAATATTTTGGTCAAGTCCACATATTTTAAAACATGTGACTTTTAAATGACCGAGAGGTTCTCTTAAATCCACAAAGGATATAAGCCATGGCGTGCCTCCTACCAAAGGTTCTTTACGAATGAATTAAGATATCGTTAGTCTCGCAAAAAAGGTCTTAGGGAATCACCCCTATCTTCTGCTTTGTAACGAATCCGTTATTCATTCTTAGCTAAAACCCTTCTGTTCTGAATGAATTCAGATTCCGTTGTTCGGCAAGAAAGTCTCGTGGAATCACCCTATTTTACGCTTTAACGAAATCTAGCAAGAGGCGAGTGGTGAGAGAGTTCAAGTTACGGTTAACTCTCTACTTGTCGTGAATCACCCCTATACCACTCAACTTTGCGCTGAAAGTTTAAACTTTCCTATTCATTCGACTCTTTTCCGTGTAGATCCAATTGCTCCCCACTCGGGCCTGAGACACTCGGTGGTTCTACAAGAGGTGAAACAACCTGGAGTACCAAAACTCCATTCACAGGGTTAAGGTTTTCAAACCAACCTCTATAATCGAGAATCCTATACAGACCCACCAAGAGCCATATGTTATCAATCACCCCAAGCAGATTATAAAGTCCACAAAATCACAATGGGTCAACGGTTAAACCATACTCCCACCGCGTGTCTTGGGTGGATTGACATTACGATCTAGTAGTATTTATCGATGTAATCACCAACAACCGATGTGGTCCGATTAAATCGAGATAGTAACTACCTTTGGGTAACCGTACTCCAAGGTTTAAGGTTGTTACTTATAGATTCTATCGAAAGGCTTGTGACAGTTCAACCGTCACTTTCGATCTCAAGAATCTTATAATCAACCTTCACTGCGTCTCATTAAGATGTTTCACAAACAAATCACAATCTGAACGTATCGCAAAAATTTCCAAATCCTACCTTTAAGCATTAAATGCTAAATGCCTACATTTATGGAAGTGGTGTGAACCGAATTCACTCCTTATCCATAAACTCACTAGCATCTTCTAGGTAGACTTCTCGGTTTACATAATAATGTTAACCGTTATTTTGCAACGAATTATCTTAATCGAGTTTAGCGATGTATTGTAGCATATCAATAACTATATAGGGCAAGTCTATGGTTTCTTCCTCGGTGAGAAACATTCCACTTTAGGAGGCGGGCCGAGCATCAGTCCCAAGACTATGCGATAGCCTATTTCCGAGCATGGAATACTCTATTCTCTCGCTAAAATCGAGAGACACCTCCTCGTATTCTTTCGATAAACCAACCAGTGTTTTGAGTAGTTATCGGACGAGAATGTCACCACTCAAAATCTCCCACTAGCTTGTATCTCTCACTAGACCCCGAAGGTCATGGTGAACAAGCTATGTTACCCCTTCAAAACTATTACCCTTTCCCGATTGAAAAGAAACTTAGTCATTGTTCCTTTGAGATAGTGTTCCAAGACTGGGAGATAGGAATCACCCTTAGCCAAAGGCGTGTCTTGTCTCTAGGATATATGCACTAATTAATAGATATTGAAAGGTCGTTTATCTTAATACGAAACCTTTTACCTTTAATAGTTTTAGATGTGTTACACGTACTTATTCAGCTGTTCTAAGTGGTTCTGACTTTATCAAACAAAAGTCCGAGTCTCGGATTCGTACTACAAATGTCATATTCACTTTCTATGTGGCAACAATATATCGAGTTGAAAGTGAATCCAATTGTTTCAACGAATCAGAAATGTAAAAAATAAATTTTTCTGTGATATTCAAGGATAGAATCCGAAATTCATTTCCTTATATCACTCCCACTATTCTAGCTGAAATTACTGCCCGTTGTTACTTTATTAATGCACAACTTTATTGTTCTTCCAAAGAACTAAGCCACTGAGTCAAGTTACTCGGTTAAGAAAGTCGCTAAGGATTCATTGGTTAGTGATCCGAAATCACTTTCCTTATCCTATACTTTCTTTAATTAATGTTTCGGTTTAGCCTCAAAACTTTAGTTAAGATGATTAACACTTATAGACATTCTTTCCCATTCTTAACTTTCCTTAAAAGGAATAGTCTTGAACTAGCGATTCGTTTGAGTAGACACTACTCGTGAACGTGGGATGTCTAATGAAAGTGTTACCCAGTGGGGACTGATTTTCTAATAAATCGAAAGAACATAGTATAAAAGCTCCCACTAGTTTATCGGTTCCAAATACCGCCTAACTAGCGACACTTTAATTTATGATTCTCCAATTTTTCTATCGAGAAAATTTCTCGTGTAGACACTACACAATTCACTAGAAGAATTTTATCGTCCCAATCATCTTTCAAACTAACTACGGTTGTCTCTCGTTCACACGAGTGACAAGCGATGACATGCCTATTTACGTCACTTAAGTTTTGAAGGCTTCAAGAGAAATATCTCTTCCAAAAATTAATCGTATGTGAGATTAATAAATACAACGTTCGATTACTTACCACTTTTAACGAAGTCATTACTAGTCAATTTTACACTAGCGCCTAGCACCTTAGAGAGATATATATATTACAGATTGTAAATAAAATTTGACAAAAATAAATCCAAATCATACACTACTAAAATTTTAGGAACATAAACTAAGTACTTATAGTCTATCCTACCGTTCCAATGATTTAATCTAATGCCTCAAAGGCGCCTTAGGGTAGGTCAAAGAGGTTTCGATTAATATTGAAGATTAGATTGAGAATCGAACATCTCATTTGTGATCGTCAATCACCTTTCCTTTTCAGCCAAGGTACTACCAAAAATACCCTTTATGAGTGTGACCTCATCGTCTCAGCATTTTAGGTAGACCCCGAGTGTGCCGCCTTAGGGTCGGTCAGTGACCCGACGAGTACCCAAAATCCTATCCTTTCGGAGACCAAGCCTTGAATTTTGATAGCGGTGAAGGCCTTCCTTAGGGGGCCGAAATCAAAGCCGGCACGAGGCGTCACCATTCTCTCACGTTGCTTGTGTCAACAAGAGGCCGTGGGGTCGGCCGTCGCCTCCCGCTCCCACTCAATATTTTGAAAAAGTGGTGGGTTTCATGATCACGTTTTGGACTTGATGTTTCATTAAGGAACAATAAATCATAGGCCCGAATGTTGTCGGTTATGTGGGCTAGCCCACCCGACCTATTCGTTAGAACATATGTGGCCGTCGGACGGGTCAAGGCTAGGAGAGCTCCGTTGAGCCGTAGTGGCTCTTCGGATGACTCAGTATTGCGAGACCCCCGTGCAAACGCCACACGTGGAGGGTGAAGTCGATTGAGCCGTAGCTACTGTTGACCACCCAACCGTGGTTAAACCACTTTCAACCTCTTAGCCCGTGATTATCCAATCCTTAAACATCAAACATTCACGTAGACACTACGGAACAAAAACGTAATCTCGTGCTTAGGTAAGGTGGAATTCACCGAGAATCCAACACCTTCACCACGAGGTTTCGATTTTACTCCTTATGCTTTCAGCAGAGTGGGATTCACCGAGAATCCATCACCAACCTCGACGATTGAAAAACCCGTGTTCCTCGGTTTTACCCTAATTAGTTTCTAATTAATATCAAACAATTAATTAAAACTAATCGTGTGTTTTATACATACCTAACTAATTCCTCGAATTAATTTCTACATGAATGCATATGGAGTGGAATTCATGATATGATGCATGTCATGGCAATTTTCCGGTTCTACACATACAATCTAAACATGTATACTAGTGCGGAAAATAAACATCAAGATGGACCGTTGGCACCCCCGTATCTAACCTATTAGAAAATAAATAACGAAACCCTAACTAGAGTTTACTACTTTCTAACAAAATCTGCAGCTGTTCAAAAACATCGACGATCGGCAAACCAAACGAACTTGGATCGCGACGAAACTTTCCAGATCTGATCTTCATTCTTCGAGCTTCAAGATGGACGGTCGGATCGGAGCTTTGACTTGTCAATCTTCCTCAGTGAGCCGCCCAACTTGCTGCTGAAACAGACTCTCACAGCAGCGCATCATATACTTCCCGAGGCCGATCGGGGATGAAGATGAATCCCGATCGTCCTGAAAATTTTATCTCACGTCCAAAACTCCATGATTATCGATCTGACCGGTCGGATTTTAATTTGAACGGTCCAATTGTTCCCAGAAAATCGAAGAAGTCACAGTTAGGGTTTCTGTGAATCCTGCGTTTTTCTGTTACAGCAGCCACTTCGCAGCAACGAACGGAAACCCAAACGGACTCTGATCGACACCAAAATTTGTGGGATTATTCATCAACTTCCAATCTTGATTCTGACCGGAGGGATCTTCGTTTTAACGGCTCAAACAACGGAAAAAATGAAAAGACTAAACAGCTAATGTACAGATCTATTTTCTGGAAATTAAAATTGCAATAATACATGAATTACATAATTTCCTATACTCATATGAACGAATTTTCATCGTTTATATGAGTTTACAATAGATCTAACGGGAAAACGGTGCCAACCCCAATCCATCTCTTCAACCATAGCAATTTAAAAATTATTAATACATAATAATAAGTAAAATATCACCTACATGCAATTCCACTCCTTTAAATCGTTTAATTATGATTATGACTATATAAATCGTGGAACACCGGCTCTGCTACCACATGAAGGATGCGTGGTTCTTAGATCTAAACGAATTAGATCTACGCGCAAATGGATGGATCACGATTTATATGACACAATTCATAATTAAAGGACTTAAAAATACTACAAGGGGTTAAGATCATGTTACCAATATAGGGGAGAGAAGCCTTGATCTTCCGATGTGTTCTCCAAACGGCGGTTGGTGGACACCCTTCTTGATACACGAGCCTCCTTGATATGCAAACTTAAAAAATCCCAAGATTTTTCCAACTCGAACCCTAAGAATAAAGGCCGCCAAATTTTTCGCCAATTTCTCTCGGTGAATAGTGACGTGAATAGTACCTCGCCATTAGACTTGGGAGAACTCTCTTTATATAGGAGAGTAATCAATGTCCTCCAAGGATTAAATAATTAAGTGATAATTATCACATTAATCCTTTTCCAAATAAAAGATAAATAAAATGATTATCCCAAACAAATTAGGATAAATCATATTATTATCTAATATTCCATGAATTATCATTTAACAAATAAAAGATAAATCACATGTCAAATAATTATCCAAGAAAACTAATTTCTCTCTAATTAAATGATGATATTGGCGCCACCTTTAGGGTCAAAAAGCCCATATAAATGTCTTTTATGTGTATTATATTATTTAGCCCAACTAAATAATATACATGCATCATCAATTAATTAATTAATTTGACCAATTAATTATCAATGAGGCCCAAGTAACAAGATTACTAGTCCGAATTACGAAGCTTCACATCGGGGACCATGGACCTATAACCAGAAATGCTCCAATAATTAATTATTCATCGAATGCAAAGTACATTAATTATTAATTCCGGGATTACGCCACCATAAACCCGGCCAACTCTACCGATTATAGATGTATACTTATACTCAACCCATAGAGCGCGAATAAGCGTCCATTGATATAATCACTACATACGGATTAACCCTTCATAGACTCATTCCATTCGAGGTGGGAAGTCTCCGTGAACCCGACTCGAATATCTTATCCTTATTTACCATTAACCCCTAATGATCAATTAGTACACATATCGACTAGTAGCTAATTAGTCAAATGTGAAATCCCGGGATCGATCACTTTCTTAGGGCTAACAAACAAGGGATCTGTCTCTCTACTTCCCTTGAGGAAGGAATGGATTCCATGTCTGTAAAAATCGTAACTACTCACTCATCTGGAGATAGTGCCAATGAGAAGTGGCTTGGAACACATATTAAAGTGAACCGTAACTAACACATCAAACACTACCCCGGGACTGTAGTTTGCTGTAGTTTTAAATAATAGGGTGTGCTCTAAAACAATTAATCACAAGCTTTCGTGCAAGTGGGAGATTGTTAGGTGTGATGCCCGAAAGACAATTTTTTGTAATTGTTTTATTTAATAAATGAAATGATATTATTATTCATATTTATTATTCTCATAATCACCGATATGACAATAGTATTTACACTACAGAAAACCCTGAGTATATCGTTTATGTAATCACTTAACTCAGGTGTATGAGATATACACGGGAGGATTGAGTTAGTGAAGATGTACTTAAAATACAATTAGTCCGTAGTAAAGTTAATCGAGAGTATCGGGTCTCTCTTTAACGTACTATTAATGTGCCCATAACACAATAGGTGTGATTGTCTTATCCGGACTTTCGGTTAAGGAACCTAATGGGGCATTTATATATGATAGATATATCATATAAATTTCGGACCGATTTGATCTGAGTTCTCAATATAATTCCGTGAATTGAGAAGTCTTATCGAATCATTAGATGATCATATTATGGATATATCTTAATCTCGAGGTGATCACGAATCATTGCTTGAATCGATTATGAGGTTTGACTTGACGGTTAAGGATTACACTCGAGTGCGTGATCCGAATTACCCCATCTTGGCATTGTCTTGGATTGAGTGAGTAGTACGTGTTATCACAGATCGGAATCCATTCCTTCCATTTATGGAAGTAGATAGACGATTCCTTATGAGTTAATCCCGGACATTGATCGATCCATGGGATTCATATTACACCGATTAGCTACCGGTGAGTTATTTGAATTATTGATCACTGGGGGTTAACGGTAAGTAAGGACAAGATGTTCGAAAAGGGTTAACGGTAACTTCCCGATTTAGAATGAATAGTCTATGGAGGATTAATCCATATGAAATGATTATATCGGTGGGCGCTTATTACTTTCGTGAGGAGATAAATATAATCTTATAATCGGAGAGTGTGCGATCACGGGATTATGGTGGCATATTCTGTGATTGATTTATCGAATATAATTATTACGCTTCATCGATAATTATTTATTTGATTTATCGGAGCCACGATTATTAGTCCATGGTCCCCGACGTGCCTCCTAATATAGCATAGATATTCTCGGACGTCGAATCCTAATAATATTAATTTAGTTCATGTTGGACTTTATTAAAACGATATGTGAATTAATTGTTTAGTGGACTATTAAATTAGTTGGGCTAAATAATTGAATATGTGGAAAAGTCATTTTCCATAATCTTGGCCCAATTATTGTGTAATGGCAAAAAAATTAATATTGACTAGGTCAATATACATAAATGGCGCCACATGTATCTATTTTTTGCAAGAAATTAGTTTTCTTGTGTATTAAAAAGACATGTGCATAAAATATTTATTGGATAAATATTTATGGTAAGAAATAAAGATAAAAATATTCTTGATTTGTTCTAGAATATTTTGGGATTATCTCTTATTTAATATGATTATCATAATTGATTTGGTATTAATTATAAAATCCTTGGAGGCTAAGTTTACTCTCCTATATAAAGAGAGTTCTCCCAAGCCTCAAAAAACACAAGATTTCGAATTCCCCTTAGTAATTGAGAGGAAGAAATTTTCGGCCATAGTCTAGGGAAAATCTTGGTGATTTTTCCGGGTAGCATATCGGAGGGGTTCGAGTCGAGAATTCCTTCCACCGGGAATTGCTTGGATCACACGTACGGAAGATCGTGGTGTTCTTCACATCATTGTTCGATCATCCTAATAGCGGTTCTCCAACTTGGATTTTGAGATCCAAGAGGTATGTTCTACAACTTACTTGTAGATATAGATCTAGTTATTTTATTACGAGTATTTTATAGATCTAGATCCTTAAATCGCTTCCGTTGCGATGATATTTACCTAACAGGGACAAGCAGCATCCTGTGATCACCTCAGGATTAAGGTTGATCCTGTTGGAAAGGTGTCCTAAACCCAATCGGGTCGGACCGGATCCGACCGGGTCGGGTCATTTACAGTCTATTTAGTTCATGTAATAACTTTATTATGATTAATAAAAGCACTTATGTTATTATATATATTGTTTGTCTTCATATTATTTGTTGTATATATATAGTAACGTCCCTAGTATCAATCTGTGATAGAGAAACCATGATAGTGATTATGGTTGATGAGATCTCTAATCACTATAACAAGGTTGGTACTTAAATGTCTCTAGTCTTACATATTATCAAATGGGACATTGATAGTATAATCGACTACTAGCACGTATTGGATGTCTTCTACCTTTTAGAAGGTAGGGATAGATCTCGTCTATCGAAGTGTAGAGACACTTGGGTATGCACGTGGGCGTGTATTAGAGAATGCGTCGTTAGACCCACCCACTTACATTAAGTGTCACACTATGTGGCGGTTGTGTAATTATCCTTTTGACCGAGTCTTCATGGCATCACGGTGTGGATTGTCATGCTTTGACACTATTGAGATTTCTCCTAACCACGGGCGATCATGCGGTAGTGATTGGGTATGATATTGAAGCATGCGGAGTATACATGATTGGTCGTCCGGGAATCGCATATCCTATGATAGGGTTGAATATCCGAAATGGCCTTCTTATAAGGAATGTCTAGCTCTCGAGAATCTTTACAAAGTGGGAGTAAATGTGTTATTCGAGAGAGCATGATATCCAGATTATAAGATACGATCGTCAATGTATTGACACTTGAGATACGATCGTATGGATATTATTATAGCGATAGGATTGTAAGTTACACGGTAACTGCTTCACATGAAAGGTAGTAGTCATTGCTTTTGACTCTTCCGATAATTGGGGGTCACGGTGTGTTGCTAGACGCTATCCCGTGATCGTTAGGTATGAAGGGCATTTTGGTAAATTGCACTTTGTGTCTACGGCCAACATATTCGAAGCCTATCGGGTCACACACATATGAACATTGAGTCGGATTAAAATGCGGTTATAGTGATAACCAAATAAGGAAAGTTTATCTCTAGACTATAAAGGTTATAGTGGTAAATTAATATGGTGGTATTTATTTATTATGAATAAATAAAATACAAGATATTAATTATATATAAATTATATTAATTAAAGAATATTCCGGAAGTCAATTTATTGACTAAAGGGGCGCCACTTTTGGGTGTATGAGATACACTTGGATTGTGCACTTTAATTAATAAATATTGCCATAATATTAATATAGGATATTAATTGATTTTGGAAAAATAGATTTATGGTAATAAGATAATTATAATCAATATATGATATTGACAAAATATTATAATTAAAGAGATAAATCAATCTAATTGATTTTCCTTATTTTATTGGAAAAAGGTTTTCTTCTCCTCCACACTTGAGATGGGGCGCCACTTCCTCTATAAAAAGGAAGTGGGTGTCAAGCTCTTTTGTACAACACAATTGCAAGAGTTCATAATTCTTGTGTAAAATAGAGAGCTCTCCACAGTGAGTTTGTGAGGGAAGAAAAGGTCCGGTCTAGCAGCCGGAGTTTTTCTGATAGCAATCCAAGGAGGATTCCGGCGAGGGGTTCGTGTGGATTAGCGATAGAGGCCGGACGCGTGGACGGCTTGCGCATTGAACTACTCTCCGTTGGCGGTCAAAGCGACGATCTTGTAGATCATCTAAGGTATAACCGTCAAACTACTTAACGTGTTTATTGCATTAAACGAAGAACGATCTAGAAAAGGAAATCAAATTTTAAATTCATTTGCGTTAAACTAGTGATTTCTAACAAAGGTATCGAGAGGCAGGACTTGAGCTTAAGCAATAAGCATAATTTAAATGCGTAGTATTTAATCGATAGATGCAAGATTTAAATCACGAAGCGTTAAAACAAAAAAAAAAAAAAAAAAAAAAAAATAGGGTTCTTGGGGGTCGGCCGATTGGCGCGCCCCTCCTCTCGGGCGCGGGCGGCGGCGGCGGTAACCCTAGGGTTGCCGTCCGTCGGCTCTCTCTTCCAATGGGGAGATCAACCTTTTAGTTTTGTGATATTTTATTGTGCATAGATATCTCGTTTGTTTAGTTGTGTCATATGGCCAACCAATGGTTCAAATAGTTTGGACCATTGGGAAACCATATGGGACATTGGCCTTCCAAATTTTGATTTGGAATGGCTCAGGCCCTTTCAAATATTTGATTTGGAATAGGCTGGCTTCAGCCACTTCCAAAATTTTGATTTTGGAAAGTGGCCAGGCCTAAACCAAAATTATTTGGCCTTTCCAAATATTTGATTTGGAATAGGCCTAGGCCCTTTCCAAATATTTGATTTGGAATAGGCCTAGGCCTAGGCCACTTCCAAAATTTTGATTTTGGAAAGTGGCGTGCTGAACTAAAATAATTTGGCCTTTCCAAATATTTGATTTGGAGTAGAGCTGAGCCCTTTCCAAATATTTGATTTGGAATGGCTGGCTGGCTTTAGCTTCCAAAATTTTGATTTTGGAAAGTGGGCAGGCCTAAGCTAAATTTAGTTTTGGAAATGAAACAAATAGGAGACTTTATAATTTTAATTTTATTTTGAATAGTTCAAATTTAATTAAAATTGAAATCGATTTAAAATTAAATGTTAATTTTAATTTTCGGTTAAATCATATAATTAATTAAAAGTTATTTAATTATTTGATGTGATAAAATAAAGACGCATGAGTAGTTAAAAATTAGAATTTAATCTTTTTCATAAGATAAAATTGTATGGATTAGATGTGTAGATATAATGTGATTATATGGACCCGATTGATCATGGACTCACCAATAGGATAGATGGGAATGTTTTCTTTATGTTGGTTTTTTTGAAAAATTGTCCTAGGCCGTTATGAAGAACGTGACCTAGTTTACTTTTGCATTTATCCCATTCCTCGAGCTCCCCCCCAAAGCGGCGGGTGTAATTAATTATTATGTAACAAGAATGGAGCAAGAAGTTGAAGACCAAGGAGAGATAAAGAACCCATTGGCGTGCAAAGAATAAAGATCCTATTGGCGGTTGCGAGATACCCTTAGTTTGTGACCAGCGGTTTCGTCGGTTTGTATTCGAAACCGCACTTTAGAAAAAGTCCATGATCATACCGGTTATTTTATGCGCGGAATGTTGTGTATGTTTTACTTTATATGATATCGTAGTAATATGCACATAGTAGATGAGACCATAATTAAACCAAATTAATTAAGTGAATTAATTTAAAATTATTCCCACGCCAAAAATCGAGCCAAAAATTGTCTCCCAATATTATAATGACGGTGAAGAGCCTTTGTTCGATCCAACGATCGACCACCGTCGGGAGTTGACCTACCACGGGTATATCGTTATTATTGAGATATGATCGTCACGAGATCTCTCATGAATATTGGGTTATGACTCGACTAAAGTCTTTCGGTGATTGGCCACCGTCAGGCCGTCGACTTTAGAGACAAGGGGTTGACTATCACATAGAGATGTGAAACGTCAAAGAGTTGACTAGTCGACCACCGGAGTCGCGTGCGATCGACCGTAGTAGAGTACCTACCTTCGAAATTGCCGAGATTGATCGACCACCGTCGGGGATTAAGGCAACTAGATAGGGTCCCAGCCGCTAAAGAATTAATTAAAATTCTTGAAAGCCAATAGGGAATAGTTGGCTAGTGGGAGTAAAACCTTATAAATTTCTTAGTGCAAATTTAGGTTTTTTATACATGAGCTTTTACTTATTCTATCTTTATTTATTGTTGTAGAAAATGTCAAACAAATTGAACCTTCGTTTTATCATCGATAACAAGCTTGACGAAACTAATTTTCTCGATTGGGAAAGAAACCTCAAAATCGTTTTGAGGCACGAGAAGATTGGCTATGTCTTGGACGAGGCCCTACCGGAAAAGCCCGCTGAGGGTTCGGCTGCAGATGTTGTCGAGAAGTACAACAAGCACTGTTCTGACAGTACTGATGCTACATGTATCATGCTTGCTTCTATGACACCGGAACTGCAGAAACAGCATGAGTCTATGGACGCCTACTCTATCATGGTCCACCTGGAACTTTACGCTTCTCGGTCTCGCCTTGAGAAGTGCGAGGTCTCGAAGGCCTGTTTAGTTGTAAGATGGCATCTGGGATCACTTTGTGGGGTCACACGTGCTTAAAATGATCGGGTACATAGAGGCTTGGGAAGGCTGGGCCACAAGTTGGAGCGAGTTGAGTATTGACTTGATTCTGCAATCTCTACCTGACTCATTCTCACAGTTTGTGATGAACTATCACATGAACAAGATAGATTGCTCCCTAGCGGAGTTATTGAACATGTTGAAAACTGCTGAGGGCACTGTAGGGAAGGGAAAGCAAGTGTTGCTGGTCACTTCGAGCAAGGGCAAGGCAAAAGCCCAGAAAAAGTCCAAGAAGGCGAAGGCTGCACCTAAGCCAACGCCTAAGATAGCAAAAGACAAATCCAAGGATGCTTGCTTCCATTGCGGTGAGACCGGACATTGGAGGAGAAACTGCAAGGGCTTCTTGAGTACCAAGAAGAAGCATTACGATGCTTCGACTTCGTATATTTATGATTGAGATCAACATTACTTCTTCTAAGTCTAACCACCGGGTATTAGATCTGGTTGTGGTTCTCATATTTGTACTGAATATGCAGGCACTAAGAAGAACTAGAGATCTGAGGAGAGGAGAGGTGGACCTCACGCGTTGGAAATGGAGCAAGTGTTCTTCACCGCCCGTAGGAGTTTATTTTCTTTCATTGCCCAAAAAGCAAGTACTAGAACTCAATAATCATTATTTTGTTCCTGCTCTTTACGAAGAGCATTATTTCTATTTCTCGCATTAGATGTTGATGGATTTTCTTTTACGTTTGAGAATAAATGTTGTTCTTTTCACGTGATGGAATCTTTTATGGTAATCGCATACTTAGCAATGGTCTCTACATATTAGATATGAATGTTGATGTACTTAATATAAATAACAAGAAAGCCAAAATAAATGACTTGAATGAATCCTACTTATGGCATTGTAGACTTGGCCATATAAATAAGAATCGCATTTCCAAACTCCATAAAGATGGAATGTTTGGATCAATTCGATTACGAATCGCTTGATACATGCGAAGCTTGTTTACTTGGCAAGATGACAAAGTCACCTTTTAGTGGCAAAGGATAAGATCCAATGAATTGCTTGAGCTTATACATACCGATGTGTGTGGCCCAATGTCAATTCAAGCCAAAGGAGGATACTCTTATTTTATCACTTTCACCGATGACCATTCTCGCTATGGTTATATATACTTAATGAAGTATAAGTCCAAGCCTTCAAAAGTTCAAAGAATTCGAAGTGAAGTGGAGAAACAACTAGGTAAAGAAATCAAAACACTTCGATCCGATCGAGGTGGAGAATACCTAGATGGAGAGTTTCAAAGTTATTTAAAGGAGAATGGGATTCTACTGAATGGACCCTCCAGGGCCGCCACAAATGAATGGCATATCTGAGAGGAGGAATCGTACTTTGTTAGACATGGTGCGTTCCATGATGAGCTATGCAGCTTCTTCCAAAATCGTTTTGGGGTATGCTCTAGAAACCGCATCCTATACACCTTTGAACCGAGTTCCATCAAAGACGGTTGAGTCCACTCCTGTGAAGTGTTCAAAGGAGGAAACCAACACTAGGTTACATGAAACCTTGGGGATGTCCAGCTTTATGTGAAACGAACCATGCCTCGACAAATTGGAACCTAGATCGACAAATGTCTGTTTGTGGGTTATCCTAGGGAAACCAAAGGGTACCAATTTTACCACCCTGAGGAACAAAAGGTGTTTGTTGCCAGGATGGCCACTTTCTTGGAGAAAGAGTTTATTCTGGATAGGGTCAGTGGGAGTAAGATTGATCTTGAAGAAATTCGAGAACCACTTACGGATAACAAATTGTTGATGGAAGTAGAGGAGAGACACCACATACAAATGTGGCGCCACCTCTCACCGTAGACACAATAACACCTCGAAGATCCACCAGGAACGCCGTGGACCCGATAGGTACACTCGGCGTGTATCTCATGGAAGATGAGGACCCTAGAACTTATGAGGAGGTGCTATTAAGGCACGACAAAGAGAAATGGCTTGAAGCCATGAATTCTGAGATGGAATCCATGAAGGACAACCAAGTTTGGAACTTAGTTGATCCGCCTGAGGGAATAGTTCCTATAGGGTGTAAATGGGTCTTTAAGAGAAAGACCGACATGGACGGTAACGTGACCACCTACAAGGCTAGGTTGGTGGCAAAAGGTTATAAGCAAAGACAAGGAGTTGACTATGATGAAACCTTCTCTTTGTTGCCATGTTAAAATCCATTAGAATTTTGCTTGCTATTGCAAAGATACCATGATTACGAAATCGCGGATGGATGTGAAAACGGCTTTCCTTAACGGGAACTCATCTGAGGAAGTGTATATGACACGGCTGAGGGTTTCACAACCAATGACGCCAGATGGTGTGTAAACCGCAAAGATCCATTTATGGATTAAAGCAAGCTTCGAGTTGGAATCTTCGCTTTGATGAGATAATCAAACGCTTTGATTTCATCAAGAACGAAGATGAGCCTCATGTTTACAAGAAGGTTAGTGGGAGTGCCATTGTGTTCCTAGTGCTTTATGTGGATGACATACGCTCATAGGGAATGATGTGCCTATGTTACAATCAGTCAAAGCTTGGTTATCCAAGAACTTCTCTATGAAGGACTTGGGTGAGGCAAACTATATTTCAGGGAATAAAGATCTATAGAGATAGATCTAAAAGGTTGCTTGGTCTGGTCGCAATCCACCTACATAGACAAGATCTTTGAAGAGATTCAACATGGAGCGATCAAGAAAGGATTGCTGCCCATGTCACATGGGGTCTACTGTCCAAGGGAATGAGTCCTAAGACAGAGAGAGAAAGGGCACAAATGAGTAAAGTCCCTTATGCTTCGGCAATCGGGTCTATCATGTATGCCATGTTATGCACAAGACCAGACGCCTCGCACCCTCTTAGTATGACTAGTAGGTACTGCACCAATCCAGGTGATGGTCACCGGATTGCTTTGTCAAGAATATCCTTAAGTACTTGAGACGTACTGTGGGATATGTTCCTGGTTTTCGGAATGATGATTTAGTATTACGAGGTTACACGATGCCGCTTTCCAAACCGACAAGGATGACTTTAAGTCACAATCTGGATTTGTTTTCACGCTTAACGGCGGAGCAAAGGTGGAAGAGTTCCAAGCGAGAGACTACTGCAGATTCTACAACGGAAGCCGAATACATAGCGCACCTCGGAGGCGGCAAAGGAAGCGATTTGGATGAAGAAGTTCATTCTCGAACTTGGTGTGGTTCCTCCATTGAAGGTCCAAAGCCTCTCATCTTGTGATAATAATGGAGCGATATCTCGATCAAAGGAACCAAGGTCTCATCGAAGTCCAAACATGTGCTACAAACGCTATCACTTGATTAGAGAGATAGTAGATAGAGGAGATGTAAAGATAGAGAAAGTCCACACGGATGATAACATAGCCGATCCGTTAACTAAGGCATTGTCTCAAGCTAAGCATGAGAAACATGTTCACTTGCACGGGCTTAGGCATATGGGTGATTGGCTTTAGGCCAAGTGGGAGATTGTTGGAAAGGTGTCCTAAACCCAATCGGTCGGACCGGATCCGACCGGTCGGGTCATTTACGATCTATTTAGTTCATGTAATAACTTTATTATGATTAATAAAAGCACTTATGTTATTATATATATTGTTTGTCTTCATATTATTTGTTGTATATATATAGTAACGTCCCTAGTATCAATCATGATAGAGAAACCATGATAGTGATTATGGTTGATGAGATCTCTAATCACTATAACAAGGTTGGTACTTAAATGTCTCTAGTCTTACATATTATCAAATGGGACATTGATAGTATAATCGCACTAGCACGTATTGGATGTCTTCTACCTTTTAGAAGGTAGGGATAGATCTCGCCTATCGAAGTGTAGAGACACTTGGACCGTGCGTGGGCGTGTATTAGAGAATGCGTCGTTAGAGTGACGACCCACTTACATTAAGTGTCACACTATGTGGCGGTTGTGTAATTATCCTTTTGACCGAGTCTTCATGGCATCACGGTGTGGATTGTCATGCTTTGACACTATTGAGATTTCTCCTAACCACGGGCGATCATGCGGTAGTGATTGGGTATGATATTGAAGCATGCGGAGTATACATGATTGGTCGTCCGGGAATCGCATATCCTATGATAGGGGTTGAATATCCGAAATGGCCTTCTTATAAGGAATGTCTAGCTCTCGAGAATCTTTGCAAAGTGGGAGTAAATGTGTTATTCCGAGAGAGCATGATATCCAGATTATAAGATACGATCGTCAATGTATTGACACTTGAGATACGATCGTATGGATATTATTATAGCGATAGGATTGTAAGTTACACGGTAACTGCTTCACATGAAAGGTAGTAGTCATTGCTTTTGACTCTTCCGATAATTGGGGTCACGGTGTGTTGCTGTGACGCTATCCCGTGATCGTTAGGTATGAAGGGCATTTTGGTAAATTGCACTTTGTGTCTACGGCCAACATATTCGAAGCCTATCGGGTCACACACATATGAACATTGAGTCGGATTAAAATGCGGTGTTATAGCCGATAACCAAATAAGGAAAGTTTATCTCTGACTATAAAGGTTATAGTGGTAAATTAATATGGTGGTATTTATTTATTATGAATAAATAAAATACAAGATATTAATTATATATAAATTATATTAATTAAAGAATATTCCGGAAGTCAATTTATTGACTAAAGGGGCGCCACTTTTGGGTGTATGAGATACACTTGGATTGTGCACTTTAATTAATAAATATTGCCATAATATTAATATAGGATATTAATTGATTTTGGAAAAATAGATTTATGGTAATAAGATAATTATAATCAATATATGATATTGACAAAATATTATAATTAAAGAGATAAATCAATCTAATTGATTTTCCTTATTTTATTGGAAAAAGGTTTTCTTCTCCTCCACACTTGAGATGGGGCGCCACTTCCTCTATAAAAAGGAAGTGGGTGTCAAGCTCTTTTGTACAACACAATTGCAAGAGTTCATAATTCTTGTGTAAAATAGAGAGCTCTCCACAGTGAGTTTGTGAGGGAAGAAAAGGTCCGGTCTAGCAGCCGGAGTTTTTCTGATAGCAATCCAAGGAGGATTCCGGCGAGGGTTCGTGTGGATTAGCGATAGAGGCCGGACGCGTGGGCGGCTTGCGCGATTGAACTACTCTCCGTTGGCGGTCAAAGCGGCGATCTTGTAGATCATCTAAGGTATAACCGTCAAACTACTTAACGTGTTTATTGCATTAAACGAAGAACGATCTAGAAAAGGAAATCAAATTTTAAATTCATTGCGTTAAACTAGTGATTTCCTAACAGATCCATATATGATCATCTAATGATTTAATAATATTCCTCGATTACGGAATTATACCGAGAAATACAGATTAAATCGGTCCAAATTCTATATGAATGCCATCATATATAAATGCCCCACGTAGGTACCTCTACCGACAAACCGGATAAGACTATCACACCCTAAGGTGTTCTCAGGCGCATTATTGGTGTTTTAATCAAGAGACCCTAAACTCGATTAAGTTCACCACGGACTAACAGCTTTAAGTATATCACCACTAACTCAATCCTCACGTGTAATCCATACACCGAGTTAAGTGGTTACATATAGATATACTTAGGGGTTTGCAAGCAGATGTATTACTTTACAAGCACAAAGCAAGTAATAAGGTAAGATAAATTCTCATCATTCATTATTAAAAACAATTACACAAATTGTCTTTCGGCACTACACCTAACAATTATTAGATGAATATAGCTTGGAATTTTCGTCTATAGTTCTTTGGGTTCGAGTTTAGAAAACTTCAGGTTTTCTAGGTAGCATATGAAGGAGGTCCGCCGGCGGGAAACACCATCCACCTGATGTTGCTTGGGAGACACGCGTTGGAAGGTCAGAGCTTCTCAACTTGCGTGGATACTACTTTGATCTTGAGTTAAGCACCATAAAAAAGTAAAATCCAAACCCCTTGTAGTTTGATCTTTAATTTATGTTCTTTGTTTCGTTTAGATCTTGATCTGATGCATTCCGCTGCGTAATCAGGTCAATCCATGATTGATCCGACGATATTACATCTAACAAGTGGTATCAGAGCCTTTGATCTAACGATCAAAGTATATGAATTTTAGATTTTGGAGTGGAAAAGCATGTTTTAGGTGTTTTATTTCGTTTTTTTTTTTGGTAAATTCGAAATTTAATCATTTCGTATGCTTGTGAATGTTATGGTTGAAGAGATGGATTGGGGTTGGTATTGTTTACCCGTAGATCTATTTTGTAGCTCCTTTGTTTAGTAACAATTGAGCATAGTAATTGTATTTTTTATGTCTTTTTTTTTTCGAAATTCCATGTAAAGTAGCATCTTTTATTTTAATTTTGATGTTCCGGGCTCGAAAAGATGAAGATTTTGAAGAAAAGTTGAAGATCGAGGCGAAACCCAAGGTATGAACGAGGAGAAACGGCTAAAAACCTTTTTTTTAAGGCTGTCCAGCACCTTTAGCATCGCTAAAAACTTCACAACAGCTTCTGTTTTTTTTTAATAGCGAAGACTGTAGCGGTGGCGCTTCTTGCCCGCCGCAAATGTTTTTTATTAAAACCCTAGCTTGCGGCTAGGGTAAACATGCGGCTGTGTTGTTATTTTTTTTATAATGGCCGACTTATTCAGCCGCATTAATAACAAAAAAAATTAAATTAATTTTTTTTTGGAAATAATTAATTTTCAGCCGCATTACAATAAAAAAAATTATTAAGGTTTTATTTAATTATAATAAATTGGTTTTATTTAATTTTAAAAAAAAACCTTTCTCCTCTCGGGTGTTCGTGGTTCGTGATCCGGCGGTTCGAGTTCAAGATTCGAAGATCAAGACTCGAAGACATAGTATAAGTTTTACTTTTCCTTAGAAAATAGTTAGTCGGGGGTACCAACGGTCCATCTCGGTGTTTACTTTTCGGTATAATTTTGTGTTTGATCAAGATTACGGGAAAATTGCCATGACTTGCATCTTCATGATTCCACTCCAATGCATACACGTAGTTTTTTAATATCGAATTAAAATAGACGTGTATAACTCGAATAATTAGTGTGAATGCTTATTAATTTAATATGTGGTAGTTAAATAATAAGTAGCTAATTATAAAAACCGAGGACCCGGGTTTTGTCAATCGTTACGATTTTATTGATGGATTCTTGGTGAATCCCACTTGGATAAATCATTGAGATTTTCGGTGATGGCTTCTCAGTGAACCCACCTTAAACAGAAACGAGATTACGCTTTGGATGACAATTTAGAAATCGGAAAATCTTAGTACATGGGTTCGGTAATGGTCTAACCATGGCTGGGTGAGTTCAACCGAGCTTCTACTCAATCGACTCCCTCCACGTGTGATGTACGTTACAGCAGTTCGATGAGACTTAGCATAGCCGGGCTAAACGGGGCTTCTCTTGCCGGATTGGCCTGAATCACAAATATGTTCCAACGAATAAGGCGGCGTAGGCTTGCTCATATAACCGACCTGCTCGAGTACTTTGATTTATTGTTTTCTTATTGTCAAGGCCGAAACCGTAATTAGTAAACCCACAACTTTTTCAAATTATTGAGTGGGAGCGGGAAGGCGACAACAACCCCACGGCCTCTACTATAGATGCAAGCACGTGAGAGAAGGGTGACGATCGTGCGCTTTGATTCAGGCCCCTAAGGATGGTGTTCACCCCTATCAAAATTCAAGGCTTGGTCTCCGAAAGGATAGGGTTTCGGGTACTCGTTGGGTCACTGTCCGACCCTAAAGGCGGCATACTTGGGGCGTACTTTGAGGTCTGATATAGTAGGTCACACTCTTTATGGATATTTTCAAAATATCTAGGCTAGAAAAAGGAAGGTAATCAATTATTAAGAGCCGGGATGCCTAATTCCCGTGAGATGTTCGATTCTCGAAACTTAATCATTGAGAGAGATTGTCTCAGTTTAACCGTCATTGTGCTGATACCGACCCTAAAGGCGGCGGTACGATGCGAGGTTAAATCCTTGGAATGGTAGGATAAACTTTTTTTTAGTTTATAATTCCTAAAATAAAAATCTAGTAGTGAAATTTTAATTTTGAATTTAACTTTCTGTCATTTTATTTACAACTTTAATCTCTAGGCTACTAAACTGTTAGTAATAGGACTTCATTAAAAATATGGAAAGTAACAAGTACGTTGTGAATTATCAACAAATGTAGTTAATTTTCGGAAAAGATTTTCTCTTGAGCCTTTAAAAAAAAAACTTAAGTGACATAGTATAGGTATGTCACGGGTGTCACTCGTGTTGAACGAGAGACGACCATACTTAGTTTACAAAAGATGACATAGGACTATCAGATAAAATTCATTTAGTGAATTTTAAAAGTGTAATTACACAACAAATTTCTAAATTGAAAAATTGGAAAATCATATGCATAAGGCGGTGCTAGTTAGGCGGTATTTGGAGCAGATAAAATAATAGTGGGAGTCATAGTCTTATGATTTGTTGTTTTTCCGAATCATTAGAAATGTGTAATGGATCGCACACAAGAGTTTTTCCATTCATTGGAAAAACAAGAATAAAGCGTTACTAGTTAGAGGCAAAGATTTGGGCCGATAAACTAGTGGGAGCTTAGTTCGAGAGATTTTATAATCTTTGAAACATCATGAACAAAGCATTGCTAGTTAGGCAAGTATTTGGGCGATAAACTAGTGGGAGCTTAGTTCGGGTGATTTTGATCTTTGAAAAATCATAAATATAAAGTGTTGCTAGTTAGGCGGTATTTGGAACCGATAAACTAGTGGGAGCTTTATTATGATCTCTCAAACCATTCGAACAAAGTGTTGCTAGTTAGACGGTATTTGGAACCGATAAACTAGTGGGAGCTCTGGTCTTATGATTTGTCGATTAGAAAAATCGAATAGTCCAAGCTAGTAACACTATCATTAGGCGTCCCACAGTTCAAGAGTAGTGTCTACTCAAACGAACTGCTAGTTCAAGACTGTTTTCATTTAAGGAAAGTCGAGAATGGGAAAGAATGTTTATACGTGTTAGTCATCTAAACTAAGTTGTTTTAAGGCTAAACCGGAAAATTAATTGGAAATTAGAGGATAAGGAAAGTGATTCACTGACCAATGCATCCTTAGCAATTTTCTCAAAAAACTAAAGTTCTTTGGAAGAACTAGGTAGCTTTGCATAAAACGATAAATAAAATATACAACGGGCAGTTATTTCAGATAGACTAGTGGGAGTGATATAAGGAAATGAATCTCGGATTCAATTCTTGAGTATCACAGAAAATTCATTTTCTGTTTTCGGATTCGTTGGAACGAACGTATTCATTTTCAATAGGATAATTTGTTTGTCTTATTGACGATAAATATAACATTCGTAGCACGAATAAAAACGCAAATGGTTTCCGTATTTAGATAAACACTTCTTTATTTACTATTAATTAGTGCATATTCCCCAACGACAAGATCTGCAGACTGGCATAGGGTGATTCCTATCTCCCAGTCAAAGGAACCATGTCTCAAAGGAAAAATGCCTAAGTTTCCTCTCAATCGGGAAAGGGTAATAGATTTAAAGAAGTTACATAGCTTGTTCATATTGACCTTCGGGGTCATATGGAAGATACAAGCTAGTGGGAGCTTTTGAAGTAGTGACATCTTGTCTGACAACTATTCAAGACTCCGGTAAGTTTATCCAAAATATTTGGAGGAAATCTCTGATTTCACCAGAGATAGAGTATTCCATACTCAGACATAGGTTATTGTGTAGTCTTTGGGACTGATGCTCGGCCTGCCTCCCAGTGAAATGTTTTCACTAAGGGATACACCATAAATTTGCCTTATATAGTTATTGATGTTCTACGATACGCTGCTGAACTCATTTAAGATATTGGTTGCAAAATAACGGTTGTAATGAAACCGAGAAGTCTACAAAAGATGCCTACGCATTTGTGGATAAAGAGGGAATTCGGTTCACCCCATCTCTCAGAAATATAGACTTTTAGTATTTAGTGCTTGAATGTAGGATTGGAAATTTTGCGTACACGTTTAGGTCTTGAAATATCTTAATGAACTGAGTAAAGGTTGGTTATAAAACTCATAAAATCAGAGAATGACGGTGATACTGTCAAACTCGGTCTGATAGAGTCTATAAATAACAAGAGATCTTGAAGTATTTGTACTCAAGATGTTACTAACTGATTTGTTCAGTCCACATCCAACACCGGCAGTTGGTGATAACACTAATAAAAACTACTAAACTAGATCAGTATATCAATCCACCCTGAACGTAGTGGGAGTATGGTTTGTCCATTACCTATTGCAGGACCTTACGGTCTATAGGGTAGATTGTTGACCTATTGTCCTTCATGGGTCGTGTGTAGGATCTTGATCATGAGGTTGGTTTAAAAGCCATAACCCAGATGAATGGAGTTTGATACTCCAGTTCTGTTGAAACTCTTGTAGAACCACCGAGTATCTCAGGCCCAATGGGAGTAATTGGAACTACGGAGAGAAGATGAATAGGAAAGTTTAACTTTCAACGCAAAGCTGAGTAATTTAGGGACGATTCCCTAAAAGGTAGAGAGTTAACCAGACCGTGATCTCTCTTACCACTCAGCCTTGCTTGATTTTCGTCAGAAAGTGGGAAATAGGGGTGATTCCCTAAGACTTCCTTGCCGAACAACGGAATCTGAATTCATTCAGAACATAAGGGTTTTAGCTTAGAACAAATAACGGATTCGTTATAAAGCAGAAAATAGGGGTGATTCCCTAAGACCTTTTTGCGAGATTAACGGTATCTTAATTTATTCAGAAAGAACCTTTGGCAGGATGCCTGCCATAGCCTTTGGGATTAAAGCAAACCTCTAGATCATTGCAAAGTCATATATTTTAATATGTGGACTTGACCAGAATGTTGATAAGTCTTTCATAGACTGGGAATCAATATTAGTAAAGTAGTATGTAGATTAGTGTTTATGAATGGTAACACTGAAACAGTTGGAAACAACATGGGTGTGTTATCTGAAGTCAGAGTCTGACATGCCATCGGGATTCATTCTAAAGGATTTGATTCGCTCAAATTCACGAGAATCGATCATTGGCAATCCCATCCATTCACCTGGTTAAGATATTCTTGCATTTATGCAACATTCAACGATGTAGTCTACCCTACCTCTCAGGAATGGTTATCTAAACCTGAGGATGAATACAAAATAGGATGTTTAGTGAATCATCAAGTATCTTCGGGAGAATTAGGAATAATATGCTAGTATTTTTAGGTGCAAACTAGAATATAAGTGATAAACACTGATTCTGGCTTTAGGTCAGATTAAAGATGATCGTTAAGTCGATCTAGTCCTCAGTGTTGAATCAAAGACATATTGAAATCGTACCACCTGATTAGATGGAAAGGCGATGTTTTGATCCCAAAGATCGACTCAAGCCGCCAACCTACCTGATCAGTGTACCAAGTCACATGGTATTCAGTTTTAACTACGCGTCGGGTCACTGACCTACCCTACGGCGGCATACTCCGGTCGTACTTGTAAATGTGAATTACTAAGATGCGCTTGGAGGGTATGAATCTTGGGGATATGTCTCACTTGTTTTGAGCAAGTGGGAGAATGTTGTAGATATAGATATAAAGGGTGTGCTCTAAAACAATTAATCCCAGTTGCCTTTCGTGCAAGTGGGAGATTGTTAGGTGTAGAGCCCGAAAGACAATTATCTAATTGTTTTAGGAGAGAATTAAAACTCATCTTATTATATGCATGTATGCTTATAATTGAGACACTACTGAAAACCCTAAGTGCCTCGTTTATGTAATCACATAACTCAGTGTATGGCTATACACAAGAGGATTGAGTTAGTGAGATGTACTTAAAATTAACTTAGTCCGTAGCGTTTATTAATCTGAGTACGGGTCTCTAGATTAATTTTCTAATGATGCGCCAAGAACACTTTAGGTGTGAAAATCTTATCCGGACTGTCGGTAATAGGGTACCTAGTGGGGCATTTATATATGATGATAATCATATAGGGCTGGACCGATTTGATTTAAGTTCTCGATATAATTCCGTAATCGAGAAGTCTTATCGAATCACAAGATGATCATGTATGGATTAATCTCAATCCCGAGGTGATCACAGACAACTGCTTAGACTAGGGTAGAGTTTGATGTGTTAGTAAGGATCACTTCGCAGTATGTGGTCCAACACTTCTCGTTGGCTCTATTCTGGGGATGAGTGAGTAGTCTGTGCTATCACAGATATGGAATCCATTCCTCCCCTCAGGAAGTAGACAGACACTTCCCTTATTTGTTAACCCTAGAAACGGATCGATCGGCCGAGTTCATATCATATTGGTTATGAACTAATTGATCACTAGGGCTTAATGGTAAATAAGGATAATATGTTTTGAGAAGGGTTTACGGAAATATCCCGAATAAAAGTGAACAGTCTATGGAGGATTTATCCGTATGTAATGATTATATCCGTAGACGATTTCGACTCATAAATTGAGTGTAAGTTATCTATATTCGATAGAGTTCAGTTTCGGGTTTTTGGTGGTGTAATCCCGGAATTAATAGGTTGGATATAATTATTATGTCTGATGAATAATTTTATTTAATTTATTGTAGCTACTGAATATGGGTCCATGGTCCCCGACGTGGCTCCCAAAATAGCATGATTAGTTTTCTCGTCGTTTCACCTCAATTATAATTAAATAGTGCATTGGGCTATTTAATTTGATATGTGGATTAATTGTTTAGTTGGACTAGATGATTAAATACATGAAAATACATTTTTCGTGGACTCGGCCCAATATGGTGTAAATTTCGTGTGGCTAAGGGTTAAACCCTAGCTTGGCCGAAATATGTATGGATTATTATTGGGAAATTTGTTTTCCTAAATTAAAAATAAGACATGTGATTAAATTATTTATTTGTTAAATAATTTAAGGAAAAGAATATCTTTTATATATCCTTATTTATTTTGGAGTATTCTAGATATATCTTTTTAGGAAAAGGATTTATTTAATTGATTTTGTATTAATTAAATGAATACCTTGGAGACTAGGATTTCTCTCCTATATAAAGTGAGTTCTCCCAAGTCATAACACATTCTTAGAACACGCCATTATTGGAAGAATATAGCTTGGAATTTTCGGCTATAGTTCTTTGGGTTAGAGTTTAGAAAACTTCAGGTTTTCTAAGTAGCATATCAAAGAGGTCCGGCTGCGGGAAACACCATCCACCTGGTGTTGCTGGGAGACACACGTTGGAAGGCTGTGGCTTCTTAACTTGCGTGGATACTACTTTGATCTTGGAGTTAAGCACCATAAAAAGGTAAAATCCAAACCCCTTGTAGTTTTATCTTTAATTTATGTTCTTTGTTTCGTTTAGATCTTGATCTGATGCATTCCGCTGCGTAATCGGGTCAATCCATGATTGATCCGACGATATTACATCTAACAAAGGCGTCCAAGCTTTCCTTGAGTAGTGATACCAGCTTCTCTTTTTCTGCTCTCCCATCTCGGCGCGACAATCTTCACCTAATGATCGGGTATTCCTCATTTATGATTACTTCAATCAATTCATCTTGGCGATTAAGTTTGGCTCATCTCTTACCTGTAGAGTGTCGCATATGACCTTCTTGGGTCCGACATCATCTGTGTTTTTAGCTTGGTCCAGGAGTTCGTATCCATTCGCTTCGACACTCCGATTCGAGCCTTTCTCATATTTGACCTCGTTCACCGCATTGACTTGGCATGAACCCGATGCAGTCCCATAATATTCAATTTTAAGCTTCTTAGTATTTCCTCGATCCGTATAATCGGTCCTATTTTGGTGATATGATCGAGTAAGAGATCTGCCAGACTTAGGACGACGCCGATTCACCTTTCAACGTAAAACTTAGCTCGTTGGTGGGGTGTTGAGACAACCATTTGAAATTTTCTGTGGGCAGAGTTTCCCAGGATCGCTGTGTAATGTGAATGTAGGTCGACCACAATAAAATATACTTTTTTAGTTCGTGTGAATCCGTAGTCTCCAATCTCGAGGTCTATCATGCCCATGACTCTGACCTTATCGTTTGAAAACCCTTCCAACATTCCCAGATAAGGCATTAGCTTGGATGATCCGAGCTTGAGTTGCTTGATGGTGTCCATATAAATGAATACTCTCCCTGCTCCCGTGTCCAGGAGAACTCTGTTTACCCTAAAATCATTGATTCCAACTTGGACCACTACGGGTACCTCCATTGCCCCAGTTGGGCCTACCAGTTTGCTTCTAGTGAAAGCGATTGCTTGTTCCGATTCGCCTAAAATTATCGGCTTCTCTACTTCTTGGACATTAATCAAATTGATCAGGCTCTTCAGGTGAGTGTTACTCGGAAATTCCTCTATGATGACCTGAATTTCATTTGTATACTTGCGGGGTGGTCGGTCATTTCTGTTACCCCCTCCATTGGTTCCACCGTGCTTCTTATATTTATTCAGAAGGCCTTCTTTAATCATCTTATCAATGATTCTTCTTAAAGTTATGCATTCATCTGTTACGTGGCCGTGATCCTCATGAAAGTCACAATATTTTGTCCGATCCCGAAGCTTCGGGTCTGCCTTCATGGGCCTGGGCTTTTCTATTCGATTGTGGTTCTCAAACAGAATCTATGAGGGTTTGGTGTTCAGATGGATGAATTCCTACTCATCAAATTTGACAGGATTCCTGACCTCGCGGTCATTCTTCTTTCCGTGATCCTCCATTCGATCCTCCTTGCGATCACATTTCCGATCTTGATTATGATACCCTTTTATTTTTCCGTTTCTGAAGGGCGAGGGGACCGCCTCGTTCAGCCTATAATTTTGAGCTTGATCAAGCAGGTCTCATAGACTTTTTGGAGGATGAATTGAGAAATGAGTCTTCACAGGGCCCTTAGCGATTCCAGTGAGGAAACTCTGTTTTACGTCCGAATCCGGGATGTTCTTTGTCTGATCATATATCCGCATGAAACGATTGTAATAACTTTTGTTTGTTTTATTCTCACCCTGGCGGAGGTCGTAAAGATCTTCAATCATTTTCTTTGGCCTTTCGGCCATCTCGAATTCGGCTAGGAATTTATCTTTCAGGTCATCCTAGTTTTGAATCGATCCCCAGGCCAGTCCGCGGATCCATAAAGCGGCTCGCTCTTGCATACTGCCCATCAGGGCTAAGCACCAGGCAGATTTGTTAGACGTTGCCAGTATGATCCTACTCTCGAATAAAGTTATCCATACATATGGGCAGGTCGTCCCCTGACAGTTGTGATATTGTGGATAAGTTATTTTTTCTGATGGTAGTGAACTCAAGATGTGATTGGAGAGCACGTAGATTCCTGAGGTCGGCTTGGCCTCGTCTGATGGCCTTGACCTTCCCTAGCTCCTCGATTTCCTTTTGCATCTTTTCAAGTCTATCGTCCGGGGCGGATACGACAGCTCGCCTTATCACATCTTTGGAATCAGCATAGTATACCGATTCCACCTCATGTTCTGCCTGTTTATCCCTGATGATCTGGCGGGCATCGCAAATGTCTCGGATTTCTCAACAGGGAGCGACATTTCTTCCCGAGACGATAGGGCACAGCCTCTGGTGAGCCGTTCTCTTTTCGGCCTGGCCCAAACGCTCAAGAGCAGACCTTATTTCAATACTCACTTCTAGGGCCTGATTATGGCCCTTAGCACCTGATGAGCGTATGCTTTCTTCGATTCAACATGTTGCATTTTTCTCGGCTGATCCTTTCCTTGTGTCTCGTTGGTCGGGATGATTCCCGCCTTAGGCGGTGATGGGATAGGCTTAGGAGGAAAGCCTTTGGATATGAGGACTTCATTGGCCCAGAACATATTTTCAATGTAGTCGGCATAGTTCTTAGCAGCAATCGCCTCTAAATCATTAACCTCGGGCATCCTTTCCGGGATCGCTTCTCCACTTCATTGAGGTCTAGAAGTGCCAATAGCCACCTTATCATGGGCATGTCCAGTTCGGACTGGATTTGAGGTCGCATCGGCCTCTCTAGACTTGGTCCATTGCTCGATGATGTGCCTAGCATCATTGGCCCTTCATTCCGGTTAGGATGATTCTCAATTTGCGGTTGGGTTTTCAAGTGTGCCCTCCACGCTTTTTCCACGTGGTGGGTCTTGAGTGGCTGTTTTTCTTGGGATGATAGGTACCAAAGGCAAGTCCTTTCTCCCTGCCATGTGTCACAACCTGATTTGCTATCTGCGCTAGAATCCAAAAATGTACTCTGACAAAAAAAACCAATTGTCTTCTTATTTCCACCAACCTTGTACTATTTTATTGTCAGGAGGCGGGCTCAGAATGTTGTCGAAAGCGACTTGCCGGCAGATAGAACGGTGGTCCGGTGTACGGATATCGGAGTTTCTGGGGCACCTGCGATTTCTCAAGCGGGAAGCCTAGTAACACCAAAATCTTAAAGGTTTCAGCGTGACTCTGTCGGAAATCAAACAAAATCCTAGAATACTCTCCAAATAAACTTAAAAATCAAGAATAAGCAAGTATCCACCTCACTTCAAAATAAAATGCTTGGGGATGTTGAGTGAGAGCACCAATAGCACCAAAACAACTAAAAATCCACAAAGTTTGGTTCTTAACGTGAAAGTACTGAGAGTATCGATTTCTTAAGAGCAAACTTAGCAAAATCACGCGTAGGCCTTTTGTTTGAAGGGGTATAAAGCTCAAAATAACCAACTACCAGCTCTAAACGAAGATGCCGGCTAGGAAACGTACAATATCAGTTCCGACGAGTTTTTCACGCTAAGAGCCACAAGAGAGGTGTTAATTCAAACGGAAAATTGTGTTTCTAAACGAAAAATCGAGGAGGTTACCTCAGTTTTTGGTAGAATCGATGTGGGACGAAGGTCTGAGCGTGACTTGAATCTGAGCTGAGAGCTTTTGTTGAAGAAATCACGCTGACGACCTGGGAAGATGGAGATCCTCCTGAGACCGCCGTAGGGGTTTTGGGTCTGCGGTGGTGCCGTACAACCGAGAGAGCAGGAAAGCTTGATTGTTTCCCAGTAACTGAACCAACTGATAACGTCGAAATTATCTTGGGTAAATCAACGGTTGCTTAGTGGTGGATATCTGGCTAAAAGAATGTATGAGAGTGTGGCACGCGGTGGTGCTGTTGAATTTGTGGTGGTGTAAGTGGTGGTGCAAATATGAAATAAGTCAAGCAATGAATTTGGCAGAGTAAGCCTTAGTTTTTTATTAATATCTCTCCCTTTTATGGGATACAATGAGCCTTATTTATAGGAAAGTAACCGACTATATATAGTTGGGCATAATTACAATAAAGGACTAATAGTACAACTAAAGCCTCGTATGGCCTGCGATCCCACGTGAGCTCAGAAGAGTGGCGACTCCAATAAACTGGCGGCGTCTCGCGTCCCTTATCTCCTTGTTGTACCCAAATCGTCGATATCCCTCTCCCCCAAGTGTAGTGGGCTCGGGCCTTCTGTGGGCCTATTCGTCACACGAACTCAGCGGATCAGCCCCCAATGCTCATGCCTGGCCTCTTGTCGAGTCGCAGGGCCGGGATATTGGGGCCGACGTCCTGGGGTATATATAACTAATAGCTTTAGTAGGCGGTGGTGGTTGACGGCCTTATTCCGCTACTTTGGCAAGGCATTATTCCGCTACTTTGGCAACCGGACGAACCCGAATAGGAATGTACGGGTTAGAACACGGTTCATACCTATCAGAAAAGTTCGAGGGAGGAGTGGACTTTGAGTAAGTAGGGTCGAGATTTGAAGAATCTATCTCAAACCTAGTTGTAACACATGTTCCGTGCAAATCATCTTTTTATTCATTTATTGAAATATTGTTAGTGCTACTATCAATTTATCACAATAAACCATACAATCATGTGTCTTATTGTTCTTTTTATTGAAACATTGTTAGTGCTACAAATAATTTGCCGCAATAAACCATACAATATGACATTGAGTGAGATATATCATTATGTGCTGATCATGATCTGACAATTAGACTCTCATAACATCTTTTAAAACATCATATTAGGAAGGTAAGTTGTCATATGAGTCATCATTTTTCCGCCGATCACAATTTTTAAGTAGAAGATTTTTTTCGACACTTACGGGACTCACAAAATATACTTACATGTGATTAGTCCAGGACCACCTAATCATATTTGATCCTGGACTATTTTAAAATATGAGGTAACGATGCTGAATATCGTCTGATAATGAATTCGGGCCGATTACCTTTGTGATAAAGATCTTGGACCCCAAGAACCCTAAATCGTATTAAAGAGGGATAGGAGTTTTGTGTATTTTAGATTGAGCTCGTGAGTTATTTCTCTCGAGTTGCCTATGTATCCAATAGCTTAGTTGGAATCAAGTCTTTCGTAGTTCTTTAGGGTTGTTTATATAGGAGATGTCTCATCCATCTTCATTGTCCTGCAAGGAATTGTATTATAATTATCATTATTATTTCCCTAAGGATACACACGCCTAAATCCCTATGATTTAGGGATACTTATGGACATAATTAATGTCAATATCAATATTTATATGACTAAGGATTCTTTCCTCATTTATCTCTAGTTTCCCATCGTCTGGAATAACAGCCGAGGTTGCTATGAGCGTCCTACGCTGAGCCCCCAAGGCCATTATGACCAAACTGGGCAGCTCCTCTTCACCAAGCCTTAGCCGATCTTCGGTGGCTGGAGGAGGAGAGTATGCCGATCTCCCAGCTGGGGTTAGGGACCTGCCTTGGTGCATCTTTTGGGGCTCTTAGCCCTTAATACCCTTCATTAGGGGTTAGTTATTCATTACATGTCCTATACGGATGACACGTGGGTGTAGTTCGGTCGGTTATCATCATAAGCCCCCAGATCCGATCGTGCTTGTTAGTTGGTCGATCTGCACTTTTTGAGCGCGTTCACCCAGGCGTGTCCGACCTCGTGTTTTGAATTCTCTGAATGCCAGGTGGCGATCTATTAAATAGATCATCATTACATTTGCGAGATACGAGGTGTTTTTCCTCTTTCCCACAACCGACGCCGGTTATACGTCCAGGGTTTATAACATGTCCTTTCATCTCAGGCTTTCCCACTTCTCCACCCTGCTATTAAATCGAAGATTCCAATTCTTTCAAGACTCTTAGCACTTTTTCAACTAAGCATTCTTTTCTTCTCAAATATCCGAGTTTACATTCCTCTTCATCTTCTTTGCTTCTGCTTTTCCCAATTAATGAGGCGTGATGACGGTTAAAATATACCTATTTATGTCATCAATTCTAACCTTAAATCGAGTTAATTATATATATTTCATATTAAATCACGTGTTTATATTTATTATTTAATGATAAGTGATTATTAATGTGATAATTGGTATTTAAATTTGTTTTATTATAAAAGAGCAATTAATTGTGTGATAAATGCGATTTCGCAGATCGTAATTTAATCGGGAGGATAATTGTCATGCAATCGGAAATCTCAAGATAAATAAGGAAGAAAATCGGAGCATTAATGAAGAGACAAATCGATCGACATAGAAGAGTGAAGTGGGGAACAAGTCGACGGAAGCGAAATTGAAAACGCGTAAAGAGGAGGCTCGGTCGACCGAGCCATGCCATTCGGTCGACCGAAAGCGTAATCGTTTCGGTCACCCGAGCCTAATCAGTTAATGCATGCATATCTTCCGGATTCTCCCTATGTCGGCTACAACTCCTATATAAACAAAGACCACGATCTTTGAAAAAAACAACCAACCTAAAAAACACAATATTACAATACTTTTAGTTTATCAATATAGTTCTTTTTATTTTATATTATGTTGCTTCATCACGGAGGCGATGGATTTATCGATTAGAGATTGCATTGAAGGATCGGAGGACCCTCCGCTCTACGAGGGTAATGTCTATCCAAATATGTCGTTTTTATTCGTAGATCTATTTTATTTCGTTATGGAGTAGTCGTTTGTGTATTGATTTCGTGATGTAGTTAATTATCAAACCCATATTCATGTAGATCTAAGTCGCATGAAGGCGTTTCTGAGCAAATTCTAGAGTCACCGGTCTAGATCTACCACGGTCTATATGGTTAGATCTAGCCATCAAGATTCTAGTAATTTTCTCGTGAAACGACTTCGCTACGCGTGCGCTTTCTGTTTTCATATACACATGTAATAGATCCGGCCAATTTGTTACATCGTTCGTAAATTAATATGATATATTGTGAAAATTGCCATGTTAAATAGGACATAAGTTAGCCGATCGTTTAGGAGGTGTGCCAACCCGTCCACGGTGGTTGCCTAGACGAGGTGACGATTTTAGATCGGCATCCCTAGTTTGGTATAGCATGCTTGTTATATGATGTTCTATCCTGTCCAAGGAAGGATTCGTAATTAAGCATAAAGATCTTCTATCCGTTCACGAAGTAGATCCGATTTAGGGATAGCTCCGTAGCCAAAATATAATCAACCTTAAAGTCTTTTACTGCCTCGGCTTGGATATACATATATGGGGAGTAATTACTACTAGCGTAATCAATCTTCGCTTGTTAGAGTCTTATAAAACCATAAAAACAAGTGTTTAGTGTCTTGTGTCGTATTGTTAGTCTTTGTGTTTTCTATCGTGTCAATCTTTATTTCTATCGTTCTTCGTTGGTCGTAGACCGCCTTTAATCTATTTTTAGTTTAATAACGTTGTACTTGTTTAAGCCGAGTCTCTGTAGGATCGACCTCGACTCTATCTAGCTATACTACGATTGAACCTAGTTCTCTTGCTAGTTGGTTATTTAGGTATCGAGTTATTTTATAACTTGACCGTCATCAAGTTTTTGCGCCGTTGCCGGGACTCGTGTCATTAAATTGAGTATAGCTTATTTTATTAAAAGTAGATTCGTAAATATTGTGAATAAGAGTCAGTATATTAAACAGTGTCGTTAAAAATAAAATATATATATAAATAAATAAAATAAAAAAAAAGAGTTCGGTCGACCGAACCACCGTTCTCGGTCGACCGAGAATTTATTGTTTTTTTTCTGTTTTTGTTCTGTTTTGTTTTACACAGTTCTGCCTTGTGTTTTTGTATTTTTCGAGTCTGTTTTAGTTTAGTTTTTATTTATTGCGTCTAGGATTAGCCTTTAAAATTTCTAATAGTTTATTGTTATTTCTATTTTTGTCTATTTTAGAGTCTCGCCAAAGGCAGTAGCCTTGGCGTATTTTAATTGTTTAATTTTGTATTTGTCTTGCAAATAAAAAAGTAATAAATATAAATAATAAAAAAAACAAACAAACAAGCTACCGGAATTTCTAAGGATCCAAACGAAGAGCAAGGCGAGGAAAAATCTGAAGGAGCACATCAATCTGACTCAGACATGGAAGCATTACTGAATGAAGCCAACCAGGTAAATGGAAATAATTTTAATAATGCAAATTTTGTTAACCAAGCTGTGGCTGCATGGGAAAGGCGTACTTTGCAAAGCTATGCAACGCCTACCATTGAACAATTCATTCCTGCTATCGTAGTGCCTAAAAATGCTGTTGAAATTTATCACCCGAAACCTAATGTCATTCAAATGGTGACAAACTATTCCACTTTTCATGGTATCCTGAATGAAGATCCTGGCATTCACGTGATGAATTTCTTGGAGATCGTTAGTACCGTGAAGCCAAAACTAGTTCCTGAGGATAACATTAAGCTGAAACTTTTCCCTTTCACTTTGAAAGATAAAGCTAAGCAATGGCTTTTCTCTTTAGAGGCTAGATCAATCACGACCTGGGAGGAACTGCTACAAAAGTTCATGAATAAGTACTTCCCTATAGGAAAGACCTTTAAGTTACGCCAAGATATCTTGGGGTTCAAGCAGCAACCTGGTGAGAGTTTTGATCAAGCTTGGGAACGTTTTAAGGAGTCCATGAGGAAGTGCCCTCATCATGATATCCCTCTATGGATTTTAATGCAAACCTTTTACCATGGATTGAGAGATACGGAGAAGATAAGAGTAGATGCCTCCAGTAATGGAGCGTTTGTTCTTTTATCTCCTGAAGAGGCACAAGGAAAGATGGAGCAAATAGCAATGAATAGCCAATGGGGAGGTGGTGAAATAGCCACTACTAGAATTTCCCGGATTTGTGACGAATTTTTGTGTCGAAACTGTTCGTCACAAATTTCCGACAATATTGCTACGAATTAGCGACAAACCACATAAATATTTTTTTTGCAATAAATAGGGACAAAATTGTGACAAAATATGTACATGGAAAAATGTATGTGGCTATTTTGTCACAAATCTTTGCGCCAAATTCGGGCGCCATAATTTGTGAGAATTCTGTGACAAACTGGCTTGGTCATAAATGTCTTCGTTGCTAATCTACCACTAACTGACATACCTGTCCACATCGCAAAATTGTCACATATTTTCCACAAAATTGCTACGAATTAGCGACAAACCGCGTAATTCTTTTTTTCGCAATAAATTGAGACAACATTGTGACAAAATATGTACGTGGCAAAATGTATGTGACTGTTTTGTCACAAATCTTCGCGCCAAATTCGGGCGCCATAATTTATGAGAATTATGTGACAAACTGGCTTGGTCATAAAAGTCTTCATTGCTAATCTGACGCTAACCGACATATCTGTCCACATCGTAAAATTGTCACGTATCTTCGACAATATAGCTACAAATTTCCCGGGTTTGTGATGCAAATTTGTGATTAAAATGGTTTGTCACTAATTCGCGACATCATTGCTACAAATTAGTGAAAAAACATAAAAGATTATTTTATAAAAAATTGCAACGGTATTGTGACAAAATATATACATGACAAAAGACCGAGTGTTATACTTCTTCGTATATTATATAATATATAGTGAACTTAATTTCAGTATTTCAAATACATATAATGTACAAAAATTGACATGGGTATAACCCAAAGATTATCGACATTGGATGTTTGGGCCGAATTCGGGTCAAAATGGTCAAAAGGGCCAAATCAGTACAAGCTCGTAGACGTTTTGGGCCAAAAGAGGGTCAAAATGGTCATGCGGGCGAGATCAGTACAAGCCCATTGTGGGTTTTAGCTTACCGAAGTTCAATCCCGAGGTTCAATATTGAGTTGTGATTCAAACTCAAGGTTCGTTATTGAGTAGTAATTTCAAACCCGGGGTTCGTTATTTAATCGGTTAAAACCTGAGGTTCGTTAGTGAGTTTATGATGTGAAACCCAATGTTCGTTAGTGAGTTAATGATTCGAAGCCTGAGGTTCATTAGTTAGTCAAGAGTTAATGATTTGAAACTTGAGGTGTGTTAGTGAGTTAGTGATTCGAAACTCGAGATTTGTTACTTAGTTCATGATATGAAACCCGAGGTTCATTAGTTAGCTAGGGATGAGTTAATGAGTTGAAACCCTAGGTTCGTTAGTGAGTTAATGATTTGAAACCTGGGGTTCGTTAGTGAGTTCATGGTATGAAACCCGAGGTTCGTTAGTGAGTTCATGGTATGAAACCCAATAGCGAGTTAATGATTCGATACTCAAGGAAAATAGAGATTTTACGACGTGCAGTTTACGACGTGCAATAAATGTGCGTCATAAAATTTGATATAGTTTAAATTTACGACATGCTTTTAACGCACGTCGTAAAGAGTGCGTAGTAATTTCTTAATTGCATTTCTTTCTCCGTGTCCTCTTAACTTTCAATATATTTTTTTCATTTACAAAAACATTTCTCCAAGGGAAATTCACAAAATTCACAAAACCCTACTCAAACTTTCAGTTTGCCGTCACCCGATCTGTTGCTAACGCAGGCGATTGCGCGTTCCATTCACCGGTGCTTGTGCGTTATGTTCAACGGACGATTTCATTCCTTTCACCGTCTGATTGCGATTTGTCTGGTGATGTTAAAAGTAATTCGATTGGATCGGAGAAGAAGATCATGAAGAAGGATCTGAAGCGAAAGAAGGAGGATAGGAGTCAGACGAGCTCGGAATTAGGGGAGCCGATGGTCTCGTCGGAAGCTAAGAAGCGGAAAAAGAAATCTATAAGGCTGGAGAAAAGGAGAAGGAGAATCGAAACGCCTTGTCTATGTTTAGATTATCAGATAAGCTGAATGAAGCTTTGATAGCTAATAAGATAACTTTTTTTGTATCTGATTCAAGCAATGACGTTTGATACTATTTTGGATGGGCATGATTTAGTTGGTCGAGCAAAAACTGGTACAGTAAGCATCTTCTTCTATCTCTTTCAGAATTTTAAATTGTCTTTTAACAAATTATAAGCTGATATTTGATACTCTGTGTAGAGATTGGTGTTCAATGTTAAATAATACATTGGCGCTCAGAATTTGATGGATTACTTTAAATTAATTAGCTGAGTGATAGCTCATGGTTTCTAATGACAGTTGTTATTGCAGATTCTGTAGTGTTTGCTTAGAAATAGTGAGCTTTATCCTTACGTGTGCTCTGTTTGTTCTTGATTAGCATCATTTCACGGTTTTATTAATTCATTGGAAGTGTTATGTTCTAGTTTGTTTAGCTGTTGGTATGTTAAAGTTTAAAATTACTATTTAATGTGGAGATGTATTTAATTGGCCCTGGCTGAATTTTATAATCATTCAAGAGTTCCACAATGTTCATTGGGATAATTTTCATTCCTTTCACCGTCCGATTCTTGATGTCGAGACAAGTGCCTAAGGGATAGATAGAAAAGGGAATAAAGCACTTGATGAATTCAGAACGTGATGCTTATCGAGCCCCTGTTTTCTAGGACTTACTTGAGCATGACAAAGCACTATTTCTTGTGTCGGATATTTAATAGTTTTCATCAGTTCTTGTTGCATCATTTTTCTACCTTGCCTAATATCTATCCCATATTTCTCAAATTATGTGGAGTTGCTTTGTTTCTTAATTAGAATCTACTGTTTTATTTATTTATTACATCTGCATTTGAACTTGATCATCTCCCTTATGTTATGCGAGTTGAGGAAACCGATGAAGCCGGGAAGAAATTTTCAAATGCAAAATCTATTTCTTACGCTTGATTTTTGGTGATCGAACAAAGCCAATGATCCGAAGCTTCACTTTCCTGCGAAGAGTTTGATGACGGGCTTTCTTTTACGCACTTATTTTCCTAGGTTTGTCATATTCTCAAGGAGATTTGCAAGTCTATGAAGCTGCTTTACCATGGTTTTTGTTTTCCTTTATTCTGTATAACCGTCGACTCCGTTATTGATATAAAGTAGTACAGAGTTCATGAATGATGCCATCAGTGATGTGCATGATGTATGTTCTCTTTTTTTTCTTGCCGCTTCTTTGCAGGGGTCGAGTTCCATTCTAGTGCCGACCTTTTTGGTCACCCATCCGGTAGTTCTGCAATTGATGCCTCTACAAGCTATCGCATTAACGGATATCTTTTCAGGTATTTGTAAGACTATATATATTTTCCTAAGCCTAGGAAACATATTTACAAATATATAAACCCCCTTTATCCCTCTTTTCGCCTAAGTTAATATGTTCTGCTGGAAAAAGAAAGAGGGTAATATAAGAATGAATGTAACTTGTTTTCCCATAACATTAGTAGTTTCGTAAAACATGGTGTTCTATATTGCACATTGTTACAGTAACAACAAGATATATCTTCTCTTAAGAATATAGCAGGGAAACAGGGAAAAAGCTAGGCTCTTTTGCATCGACATTAATTTCGGATCTCCGTGACATAATCCTCTAATAATTTAGACGAGTTTTAGCTTAAAAACCAAGAGGATTATACGTCGTGTCACCACTACGGCACAAAATGAAACTATGATTGTTTTCACGAGGTTTTGAGGATACTTGTCATGAAATAGACTCGGTTCAGGATTGGTGGGATCTCAAATATCCGTGGGACTCATAGTTCCATGTGGAACCTCTGAATTATTATTCTCAGAAAGGGTTGGCATTGTTTTTCAGTTCCCTGAGAGGTACATGTTCCATTCTATAACTCTTTTATTAAATTGTTAGTGTTTTCTCTCCTTTATCCTAGTTTGTTGAGTTTCCCAATGATACCATTCATTTCCAAGCACCGTCCTTTTCTTTTCTTTTAGCTTCCCTCTTTTGTTTTTGCTAAATTCCTGACATTTGAAGATTACCTACTTTGGTCAAGTACTTTGTTGCAGATAATGTTCTTGATGGAGTTACTTTTGGGTGGCCAAGGCGTAGAGGTTTAAAGAAGCAGTGACAGGTGTCCTACCATATCTTATGAACAAAGGGACCCGGATTCCGGATGATATGCTGAAAGAGGCCACAGTGGACATGTACTAGCGGTGCAAGTGAGATCATCATGATTTTAAACAAGTTCTTCACGATGTTTAACAACATCGTCAAGAATCTGAGTGGGATGCAAAACTCAAGACACTTTTAGAGACGATTGCTCGTTCACAAGATTGAGATGTTTTCGGTGATAAAACCAATAGTCTCTTGTATTTGTCCGTTGACCATGAATAATATTGATTTCATGTTTTGAAATGCTATTTGACTCAATTATGAATAATATGATTTGCTTCATTTTCATGATCATGGAAGTGTTTTGATTATTTATGCCATTGAAACGTATTTTTTAAGAGAACATTTATATTATTGAATATACTTTTTGTAAATAATAAATATAGTAAAAATGTAAAATATAAATTTTGTTACAAAGTCATTGCAAAATTAATGCAAAAGTGTATGGAATAATTGTCACATTTTTATCACTAAATTTGGTACCAAAATTGTCACATGAATTCATCACATAATAATCACTAAAATTTTGTCACAATTTTATCGAAAACAATCGTCACAAATTCATATCACATTTGTAAGATATGATTATCACTATTTCATAAAAAACATTGGTTACAAAATTGTCGTATTTTTTTTGTTGTACATTTGTCGCTATTTTATGAAGCAACTTTGATACAACACTCCATCACAAACTTATCGGAAAATTTTGTCACACATCCGTTGCAAAATATAATTTTTGTTGCAGATTGATCACTAAATTTTTTGTCATATCTATGTCACAAAGTATGACTTTCGGCACAATTTTGTCACAAAACTTAGTGATGAGGTTAATTTCGACTCAAAAATTTGCAACGGGGTGTTCTGTGACGGAAATACGATTCGTCACTGATTCGTCACAAACGAGAGTTAGTGCCAAATTTGTGACGAAAACCGCCGTCACAAATCCGAGAAATTCTAGTAGTGAGCAACTGTGAAGATGGCCGATGATCTTGAGGAGGATGTATCGCATAAGATCCTAAATACTCTATTGCTCATAAATGATAAGGTGGATGGTATGCATGAGAGGATTGTACGAGTAGAGACTGGAAAAGGGACGGAAACGACTAGGCCATTAGAGAATGCGGGTACTAAAGAAGCCAATTACATTGGGAGACAGGGTAATCACTATGAAGGTTACAAACCAAATCATGACCAACCTGAATTCCGATGGAGTGATCCAAATGAAGGGGTAAAACCACACAACACTTATGTACCTCAAAGAAGCTCAAACTTACGGTTGGGAAGTTGCACTTGAAAAGATGAGTAACACAATGTCGACACAATCGTGAATCAATTAGCAAATTCCATTTAGACGACTTGGCTACAAACTTTCACCAATATCACAAAAGAATGATGCCAAAGTCACCAACCAAGAAGCCTTAGTCCGTAATCTCTCATCAAATAGGACAATTAGTGAACAATCACAACTAGGCCTCCCGGGGATTTCCGAGCAACACCGATAGGAACCCGAGGGATGTGAATGCGATAATGATTAGAAGTGAAAATGAGCTTACTCCAACAATCCCAAAGAATGAGGAGAATATAGAGGATGTTAGGGATGAGGAGAAAGAGCCTGAGGAGGCATTCACACCCTGCTTAGAAAAGCCCCCCGATGAGCAATTATCCTCCATCTCTACCATTTTAGGGAATAGTGATTGTGCAGAAATATCTTCGCGAAGTGAGGTTGTTAAGGCTGAGAAGCAAAAACCATGGTTTATAGATTATGTGAATTATTTATCCGGGAGATATTTGCCACCAGATTTGAACCAGCAGCAAAAGAAGAAGTTCTTTGCGGACCTTAAACACTATTATTGGGATGAACCCTATCTTTTTAAGCGTTGCTCAGACAACATATTTAGAAGATGTGTTCCTGAGAGTGAATTCCTCGATATACTTAAACATTGCAATACTTATGAAGCAGGAGGACACTATGGAGGGGACAAGACTGCTGCTAAAGTTCTCCAATGTGGCTTCTACTGGCCAAATCTTTACAAAACTGTGCATGAATATGCTAGATCCTGTCATTCATGCCAAATGACGGGCAATATCTCGAGGAGACATGAAATGCCACTAAGGGGTATCCTAGAACCAGAACTCTTTGATGTATGGGGAATTGATTTTGTTGGACCTTTCACTTCATCTGTTTCAAACCGCTATATTTTGGTGGCGATGACTATGTGTCTAAATGGGTTGAGGCAATTGCTTCACCTACCAATGATGCAAAGGTTGTACTGCGGTTTTTAAAGAAAAATATCTTCACGCGGTTTGGAATCCCTCGTGCCATCATTAGTGATAACGGGAGCCATTTCTGTAATAAGCCATTTGAGAAGTTAATGGCCAAGTACGGGGTGAGACATAAGTTAGCTACCGCTTATCATCCTCAAACAAGTGGTCAAGTTGAGGTCACGAACCGAGAGATTAAGCGCATTCTAGAGAAAACTGTGAACCCAACAAGGAAAGATTGGTCGTTGAAGTTAGATGACGCTTTATGGGCTTATCGGATCGCGTATAAGACTTCCATGGTATGTCCCCGTACCAGATTGTTTTTGGGAAAGCGTGTCATCTACCGGTTGAACTTGAGCACCGTGCCTTATGGGCTACCCGTGTGTTGAATTTAGATGAAAATTTAGCTGGAGAAAAGAGATTGTTGGAATTAACTCGCCTAGAAGAGTTTCGCATTGAAGCTTACAAGAATGCTCGAATCTATAAAGAGCGCACTAAGAGATTTCATGATAAAAAGATCCTTGACCGCACCTTTACGGTGGGTGATATGGTTCTTGTTTACAATTCGCGCTTGAAACTCTTCCCGGGAAAGCTAAAATCAAGATGGTTTGGCCCTTATAAAGTGAGTAAAGTATTTCCTTCCGGAGCTGTAGAGGTAAGTCACTTGGATGATCGAAAGACTTTTGTGGTAAATGGCCACCGAGTAAAGCATTACCTCGGGACTCAATTTGATAGGGAGGAAGAAGTACTTACTCTAGGAAATCCTAGTTACAACTAGACCATCATGTGAGTACAGTCGAGCTAACGACTATAACTATAGAACTATTTCTTAAAACTTTCTTTTAGATTTGTTTTTGTTTTTGCTTTGAATAAAGTAGCATGCGCCTATCACGGTTTTTATCTCGCCATGTTCGAGTCTAAGTTCGAATAAACGAGGTTTTTTCCTTGATAGCCGTCATGTGAGTTTTTTTATTTAGTCAGAATCCTTTTTTGGTATTGTCCATGGCGGATAAAGTAAAGTGGCTTAAACTGCTTTTAGATATTTATATCTAATTACCGCCACATTATTTTATAACTTCCATAGACATGGTATTTAACGATTTCGTGGAGCTTGTTTGTTTATACAGATATGTCTGTCTCTCCACGACGTCTTTGAGGTTTACTCCGATATTGTTCCTTCACTTGGGAGCCGTTTCCGAGCTAAGTCTTTTTCTTAAACTCTCATTTATTTTTGTCATTGAGGACAATGCCATGTTTGAGTGGGGGGCAAGGGACTTAGCTATATGTTGAAAAAGTAAAGAGGAACGGAATATTGAGGCAATATTGAGCAAAATTTAAAAAGATTTTATGGATAAATGCCAAGTTGTTGAACTCGTACCCTTAAACTTGTGAAGTTCTTATACTTAGAATTGATAGGAAAGGAACCAAGTTGCGTGAATACGTGATCATATTATACTTTTGCGATAAATTGTTAGTAAACTTAAGGATATTCATGCCAACAATTGCAAATAGTTAGGTATTGTTCAACTACTTAACATGTGAATCGTTTAGTACCGCATGAGTTATAATACTTGAAAGAAATATATGTACATTGTGTAGATAATTGGTTATGAGGACCTAGTGTCGATATTTGTCGATCGATGTATTCGATCTTCTAGCCAACAAAAGCGGAGTAATAAGCTTGGGACGTACTGTGTTTTGACAAAGGCATTAAAACACTGGCTTGTAGTAACATTACCAAAGTAGCCCCGCGCTTGTGGTAATATTCGATGCTATGCTTAATCTAAGATAGGGGATACTCTACTAAAAGTTTCCTTCCTTGAGATTAGTAGTATTCAAAAATATGCAAAATTGAAAAAAATTAAATTGTTAGAGGCTTTGAGTAGTACTCGGTCTCTAAGTCCAAAAACCCTATAGATACGCTCTTGCTTATTGTTCTAGTGCTTTCACCATTGCGAGGCATAAGAAGTGTGAATGCTGATGTTGGTGAATTTTGATATGAAGTCCGTATAAGCTCTAATCTTGCTACATTTATATAAAACCAATGCACATGCACACAATCACTTCGATTCATAGCGAGTAATGAATAATGCTTATCTGATGAGCATGACTGGAATGAGTTGACTTGAGTTTCTTGTGTAAGTATGAGTTGACCACGGAAAATGTTGTCTTGGGGAATGACTTATTGATACTTTGTTCGGGACGAAGCAAAGTTTAAGTGGGGGGCATTTTGATGACAGTTAAAATATACCTATTTATGTCATCAATTCTAACCTTAAATCAGAGTTAATTATATATATTTCATATTAAATCACGTGTTTACATTTATTATTTAATGATAAGTGATTATTAATGTGATAATTGGTATTTAAATGCTTTTATTATAAAAGAGCAATTAATTGTGTGATAAATGCTGATTTCGCAGATCGTAATTAATCGGGAGGATAAATGTCATGCAATCGGAAATCTCAAGATAAATAAGGAAGAAAATCGGAGCATTAATGAAGAGACAAATCGATCGAAGATTGAAGAGTGAAGTGGGGAACAAGTAAGACGGGCGAAAATTGAAAACGCCAGAAAGAGGAGGCTCGGTCGATCGAAATATGCCATTCGGTCGATCGAAGGCGAATCGTTCGTCACCCGAGCCTAATCGATTAATGCATGCATATCTTCCGATTCTCCCAATGTCGGCTACAACTCCTATATAAACAAAGCAGCCACGATGTTTGGGAAAACTACCAACCTAAAAAACACAATATTACAATACTTTTAGTTTATCAATATAGTTCTTTTATTTTATATTATGTTGCTTCATCACGGAGGCGATGGATTCATCGATTAGAGATTGCATTGAAGGATCGGAGGACCCTCCGCTCTACGAGGGTAATGTCTATCCAAATATGTCGCTTTTATTCGTAGATCTATTTTATTTCGTTATGAGTAGTAGTCGTTTGTGTATTGATTTCGTGATGTAGTTAATTATCAAACCCATATTCATGTAGATCTAAGTCGCATGCGAAGGCGCTTTTACGAGCAAATTCTAGAGTCACCGGTCTAGATCTACCACGGTCTATATGGTTAGATCTAGCCATCAAGATTCTAGTAATTTTCGTGAACGACTTCGCCACGCTCGTGCTTTCTGCTTTTCATATACACATGTAATAGATCCGCCAATTTGTTACATCGTTCTCATAAATTAATATGATATATTGTGAAAATTGCCATGTTAAATAGGACATAAGTTAGCCGATCATTTAGGAGGTGTGCCAACCTGTCCACGGTGGTTGCCTAGACGAGGTGACGATTTTAGATCGGCATCCCTAGTTTGGTATAGCATGCTTGTTATATGATGTTCTATCCTGTCCAAGGAAGGATTCGTAATTAAGCATAAAGATCTTCTATCCGTTCACGAAGTAGATCCAGTTTAGGGGATAGCTCCCGTAGCCAAAATATAATCAACCTTAAAGTCTTTTCTGTCTCGGCTTGGATATACATATATGGGGGAGTAATTACTACTAGCGTAATCAATACCGTTTGTTAGAGTCTTATAAAACCATAAAAACAAGTGTTTAGTGTCTTGTGTCGTATTGTTAGTCTTTGTGTTTTCTATCGTGTCAATCTTTATTTCTACGTTCATCGTTGGTCGTAGACCGCCTTTTAATCTATTTTTAGTTTAATAACATTGTACTTGTTTAAGCCGAGTCTCTGTGGGATCGACCTCGACTCTATCTAGCTATACTACGATTGAACCTAGTTCTCTTGCTAGTTGGTTATTTAGGTATCGAGTTATTTTTATAACTTGACCGTCATCAGGGCGAGCACCGCATCTAGTAGTTCAATTGAGAAAGAATTCGAATCCCAATCTGAATCTGAAGTAGAAATTCTCCGACCCAGGGATCAAGTAGATACCCCTGCCTTTAATCATGTACATGATCGTAGTGATTTTGAGCAGTTTGTCATAGATCCTCAGCCTGCTAACCCATCTAGGCCCCGTATTTATTTCGGAATTACTTCCTTGAATCAAAGCATTAGGGCACATATGACTGCTAGCTCAGCCGTAGGCTGTTTTGGGGTTAGATCCAAACTTACACAGGAAGATGTCCTTGTTGGACTTATTGTTTAGTTTTGATGATGAGTGCCAGACTAGCTGTTATAGTGCAAAGGCAAAAAGATGTCTAGATCAATTGTATAGGTTTATTAGAGTTTGATTCATAAATAGGTTTGATCAAACAAGCACTGTAATGGTCAGCTGAGCTTTATCAGTAGACTAGTCAATATCGAGTAGGGTAGATAGGTCAAGACTAGTCAGAACTCTCTTGAAGACCAAGACCGAAAGGTCGAGGCTCAAACTCGCCATGAAGGCTAAGGGATCAAACTTAGTAATTAAAGTCAAGGATATGGAATCAGAATTTAGGCAAGTCTGTGATGACCTAAACTGATTACATATACCTTGTGTACAAGGTCTAAGTTCCATAAGTTAAATGATGTTTGGAACTTGGTTATATTCAAAAAGGTGTAATCTAACTTCACAAATAAAAGTTAGATAAAAGAAGTCAGCGGCATTGTATTTTATACACAGCAAATTGGAGTTCAGCAGACTGACATGTATCACAGCAGACTGATGAATCTGCTGATGAAATACCTCGGGTAATTCAAGATTACATTGGAAGATTACATTGAAAATGACAGCCAACTACCTCTGATTTATCAAACAAATCAAGGGCTGAGATTAAACAGACGTTGGGATGATTGATTATTATCCAATGGATACAAGTCAAAGGGTGGACAGATCGCCTTCACAAAAGGAATATCGACGGTGTCGATCCTATGAATAGTGACGAAATGCAAATCGGATGGGACAAAAACAAGGAACGGTTACATTTGAATTTCAAACACAAGTCACATGTTCTCCTACCTATAAATAGAGGACTTTCAACTCGTAAACAGATGATGAATTTTGACAAACTTTGAAGAGATATTATTCGAAATAAAAACACCTGCTTGAACCTCATGAACTTAAAGCTCACCGATCCAGAGAAATTCTTCAAGTGTATTCTACATTCAAGCTACATCAAGCATACACACTTGAAGACTCGCAAGTTGCTTGATTATATCATCCTAATCAAGTCGCTTTGCAATCGAATCATTTACTTGATTCAATCTTTATTTTATAAAGAACTCATTGAAGACAAATGAAGCACTTTGGTGTGAAAGATCGTTGTTTGTGGTGAAGTCGGTGAAGAGGCAATCCTACCCTTCAAGGACCAAAGTGGAAGACTCGTGAGCAAAGAATCCTACTGCTCCCGATTTTCGCCATGTGAAGCCATAGTTAATGGTGAAGGACAAGCAACTTAGGAATCTTTGTAACAAATTACATCAAAGATCTCTAGTGAATTTCCTCCAACATCATAGGAGAAGAGTGGACTGACAGGATTACACCACCTGGAACCACTATAAAAACTGCCTACTTACTTTCAGCATTTACATTCTGCACTTAGCTTATTATACACATCAACCTACTTAATCTAGAAACTGAAATCACACACTTGCACTACTGAGTATCTAATACTTAGTATCATATTTAACAACAAGTTTCAAGGCTTAATTTTGATATAATTCCGCTGCACAAATTCAGCAAACTCAACTATCGTGACTATCATTATCGCCAGGTTATCAAGTCTCAAAGCAGACTCTGAAGTATCACGCAGTCTGCTGCGAATTTGTTAACTCCTAAGTTTTAAGTGTTAAGTTTATTCCCCCCCTCTAAACTTAACCAAAGCCTTTTCAAGGGACCAACAATTGGTATCGGAGCAAGGCTTCGCTTGCAAGTAATCCTACTTGTTGTGCTTGTGAAAATTCTTTGAAACTTTCTTTCAAGTTATCGATTTTCAAAGACTTGCATCATGGACAACACCCGGTATGCTAGAACAATGTTGATGTGTTCTCTTGATAGATTTGATGAGTATAAACGTCGAATGCAGCATACCTTGTCGCAACTCATGATGAGATGATGGATGTACTAATCGATGGACCACCGGAGATTACCAAGGCAATAACAATGGGTGATACAACCGAGTACATTCCTAAGCCAAAAAGAGAATGGAATGCGTAAGATGTAAAAGAGCAAACCTCAACAACATTGCTATTGATATCATTTATAGAACTTTGGATAGCAATATGTACATGAAGGTTAAAGATTGCAAAACTTCAAAGGAACTTTGGGACAAGATACATTTGATATGTGAAGGCACTGATGCAATAAAGAAGAATAAAACCAAGCAGGTGGCTGTAAAAGGTTCCAAAAGTTCAAGATGCTGCCAAATGAAACCATTGAGCAAATGGAATCAAGATTCAATGCAATCCTGGATGAACTTACCCTGCTAAGTGTAAGTTATTCAAAAGAAGAAATAAACACCAAAATCTTGGAGGCTCTACCTGCAAAAGATGTTTGGAAAATGAAGGTGACTGCAATAGAAGAAATGAGAAAGTTGCATGAAGAAGACACCTTCAAATTGTTTTCAGATCTCAAAGCTTATGAATTTAGCAAAAAGCTTGTACCTAAGACTGAAAAGGAAGAGCCAAAGACCACTGCATTGGCTGCTTCACATCAAGAAGAAACATCAGGAGGACAAGATGATCTGCTGGATGAGATGCAGGAGCAGATTGCCCTACTGAGCAAGAAAATCAGGATGATGAAGACTGGAAAGGCCCCTTCAAGAAATTTCACTAAGAGGCCTACTGAAAGAAAGAAAGAAGAATCAAAGAAAGACAATGACTATCTGTGTTTTAATTGCAAGAAACCAGGACACTTCAAACCTGACTGTCCTGAGTTAAAACAAAGTAAGGAACCTGATTATCTTTGCTTCAACTGCAAGAAGCCTGGACACTTTAGACCGATTGTCGGACTCATCAAGACCAAGAGCCAACAAAGAAGATATGGCAAGAAGGCTATGGTTGCTGAAGATGAATCAGGGTATGAAGTGGAATCTGAAAAAGAAAATGAATCAGATGACACAGCATTGGTTGCTGAGATGGAACAATATGCTTTGCTGGCTAATAATATGAAACTGAGGAGGTATACAATATTGTATCTATAAACACTCCTGCTGGAAGTGATTGTGAATCAACCTGTGGTTCAAATCCTAGAAATTCTGACAACAATGAGACTTTGGATGCCATCCTTAATCAACTGAGGATAATACAATCTGGTTATGAGATTGTGAAGGCTGAAAAAGAAGCTCTTGAATTGGAAGTTGGAAGATTGAAAGCTAAATTAAGGGTTCTCAAAGGTAAAGGAAAAGATGTTGGACAGAATCAGCATAAGCCTGCTGATCATTCAGTAGCCTCTGAATCTGCTGAACCATCTTGTTCCTCTGCTGCATACAAATCTGGAAAGCCTTATGGTGATAGAACAGGGCTTGGATTTGGAACTCAACAATCCAAAAAGAGTGGATCCAGTAAAGTTACTGAACCTAGTACCAGAATTGGTCCTAAGTTTGTACCTGCACAAGATCCAACTCCAAGTAAGGTTGCTGAGGCAGCAAAACCTACTGAAAACACTTCAAGGAAGCTAAATCAGAAGTCAAAGAAGTCAACAGCTCCTAACAAAAAGAATGAATCCAAAAATAGGACTGCTGTGCCTTCTAAGCCTGCTGATAGCAGACCTGCTGCCAAGTCTGCTGGACCACAGAAGGGTAAGAAACAGAAATATTCCAAGGATAAGAATCCTAAACCCAAAAATGTTAATCATTTAAGGGATACTTATCTCAGGGGGAAAGGTAGACTGTTCCCTACTGATGATGATTGGAATATACTTGCACTCCATCGTTAAAAACAACAAGTTCAAAGAAAGGACTCAAAGAGAGGACTTATAAAATGACTCAAAGAGGACCTCAAAGGACTCCATATTACAGTAATGCTCCTAACAGACAGCAAACAAATGGTTATACTAATGCTTTTAACAACAAAAGTCACTTCAAACAGCATTATAAACCAAAAGGCCAGAAAACATATGTGAATTCTACACAACCTACTGTAAGAACCTATGGATGTGTGGAATACATGTATGAACCAAAGTATGATACTTTTAGGAGAAGACCTTATGGAAACTTACCAAAAGTCATGCTTACCACTGACCACTATAGACCCAAACAGGTTTGGGTACCTAAAATGCATTAACTTTGTTTTGTAGGGTGTCTGGTACATTGACAGTGGATGTTCCAGACACATGACAAAGAATAAGCACTGTTTAACAAACTTTGTGGCAAAAGATGGTCCAAGGGTGAATTTTGGCAACAAGAATACACTTGGATATTGTTAGAAAAATATCATCGCAACGGAAGCGATTTAAGGATCTAGATCTATAAAATACACGTAATAAAACATCTAGATCTATTCTACAAGGGGGTTGTAGATCATACCTCTTGGATCTCTAAATCCAAGTTGAAGAACAGCAAAAGGAGGAATGTGAGAAGATGTGAAGAGCACCACGATCTTCCGTACGTGTGATCCAAGCAATTCCCGGTGGAAGGAATTCTCGACTCGAACCCTTCCGATATGCTACCCGGAAAAATGTCCAAGATTTTCCCCAAAACCCCTTGGCCGAATTTTTCCTCTTCTTTCTCTAAGAAAGTCGAAAATTGCATGTGTCCTTAGACTTGGGAGAACTCTCTTTATATAGGAGAGTAATCCTTGTCCTCCAAGGATTTTATAATTAATACAAAATCAATTATAATAATCCTATTAAATAAAAGATAATCTCAAAATATTCTAGAACAAATCAAGAATATTTTTATCTTTATTATTTACCATAAATATTTATCCAATAAATATTTTAAGCACATGTCTTATTAATCACAAGAAAACTAATTTCTTGTTCCATAAAAAACACATGGGGCTTAAAATTATACTTATTGACCTAGTCAATATTAATTTTGCCATCACACAATAATTGGGCCAAGATTATGGAAAATGTCTTTTCCACATATTTAATTATTTAGCCCAACTAATTTAATAGTCCACTAAACAATTAATTCACATATCGCTTTAATAAAGTCCAACATGAACTAAATTAATATTATTAGGATTCGACGTCCGAGAATATACATGCTATATTAGAGGCACGTCGGGGACCATGGACTAATAATCGTGGCTCCGATAAATCAAATAAATAATTATCTTACGAATGTAATAATTATATTCGATAAATCAATCACGGGAATATGCCACCATAATCCCGTGACTGCACTCCTCCGATTATAAGATTATATTTATCTCCTCACGAGAAAGTAATAAGTGTCCACTGATATAATCATTTCATATGGATTAATCCTCCATAGATCGCTCATTCTAAATCGGGAAGTTACCGTTAACCCTTTTCGAACATCTTGTCCTTACTTACCATTAACCCCCTAGTGATCAATAATTCAAATAACTCACTGGTAGCTAATCAGTGTAATATGAATCCCATGGATCGATCAATGTCTAGGATTAACTCATAAGGGAACTGTCTATCTACTTCCATAAATGGAAGGAATGGATTCCGATATCGTGATAACACGTACTACTCACTCAATCCAATACAATGCCAAGATGGGGTAATTCGGATCACGCACTCGGTGTAATCCTTAACCGTCAAGTCAAACCTCATACCGATTCAAGCGATGATCGTGATCACCTCAGATTAAGATATATCCATAATATGATCATCTAATGATTCGATAAGACTTCTCAATTACGGAATTATATTGAGAACTCGAGATCAAATCGGTCCAAATTTCTATATGATATATCTATCATATATAAATGCCCCATTAGGTTCCCTTTAACCGAAAGTCCGGATAAGACGATCACACCTATCGTGTTATGGGCGCATTAATAGTAATGCGTTAAAGGGGGAGACCCGATACTCGATTAACTTTACTACGGACTAATTGTATTTTAAGTACATCTTCACTAACTCAATCCTCCCGTGTATACCTCATACACAATCGAGTTAAGTGATTACATAAACGATATACTCAGGGTTTTTACTTCAGTAGTGTAAATACTATTGTCACATCGGTGATTATGAGAATAATAAATATGAATAATAATATCATTTCATTTATTAAATAAAACAATTACAAAAAAATTGTCTTTCGGGCATCACACCTAACAATCTCCCACTTGCACGAAAGCATGTGATTAATTGTTTTAGAGCACACCCTATTATTTAAAACTACAAAGAAACTACATCTCCCACTTGCTCTAAAGCAATGGAGACTCATCCCGTATTTTAGTACCCACAAAACTTATCATAATCATTTCGATTCCAAAGTACACTCCGAGTATGCCGTCGTAGGATAGGTCGTTGACTCGGGAGCACCTATATCTGAATGTCATGGGTCTTAATGATCGACCAGTTGTCGGCTCGAGGCGATCCGTAGAATCAAAACGTCGCGGTCCATCTAATCATGTGGTACTTTCCCAATATGCTCTTGAACTCAAGTGATTTCGAAATCCTTATAAGCTACCCTTCATCGCTTGCACAATGATGTGGTATCGGCTTTCCAAATCTAGAATGACTCCCGAGATATGGATAGAAATCCTTAAGCTATATCGCCTCTCTAGCTACTACGTAAGCCGCTAATCCCCAACTAGTTAAAGTCGAGTTGGCGTTGCTGGATTTCTCCAGCAATAGCTTCAACAAGAGTAAACACTCGAGCCCGAGATCGACTTTAACGATCATCCTCAATCGACTTAAAGTCAAAATCGATGTATCACACATATCCAAGCTCATACATGAATATGTCCGCATATTATTCCTCGTTCTCTCAAGATACTAAAGGACATACTAAACTTGCTTTGTTAATCGCCGAATCTAAGATTCGATCAAAATTGACGCTCAATAATCGACCATCTCTTGTCACAAAGAGAATCCATCCCATTTCTCTTTATCCGAAGATTTGAGAGTCATTCCCGAGGCATAGGGTAGAACTTCCTCGTTGAATGTTGCATACATACATGATGCATCATCTTAACCAATAAGATGGATGGGAAACCAAAGGATCGATTCTAATGAATTCGACCGAGTCAAACTCAGAGAATGTTGTCCAAATCTCTGTTCAGAGAATTGGCTTTGTCGATTCTCGACTTGAGATAACACACCCATGTTGTTACCAATCAGTGCAAGGTCATCCTTCACAAACACTAATATATATTTATATATATTAACTACTTTACTAATATTGATATCTAGTCTACAAAAAGACTTATCAATATGTTTGGTCAAATCCACATGTTTTTAGAAACAGTGACTTCTAATGACCAAGAGGTTTTCTTCTTATCCACAAAGGACATAAGCCTTGATAATCATCCCGTCATGGGTTCTTAAGTTTAAACCCTTCGTTCGAATGAATCCAGATTCCGCTTGTTCGGCATGAAAGTCTCGTGGAATCACCCCTATTTTCTCGCTTGTGAACGAAATCATGCAATACTAAGTGGTAAGAGAGTCCACGGTCCGATTAACTCTCTACTTCTTAGGAATCACCCTTAGACCACTAAGCTTTGCAATCGAAAGATGAACTTTCCTATTCATTCTACACTTTCCCGTGTAGATCCAATTACTCCCACTGGGCCTGAGACACTCAGGTGGTTCTACAAAAGTATGAACAGCTCTGGAGTACCAAACTCCATTCACAGGGTTATGGCTTTTAAACCAACCTCTATTATCAGAATCCTATACAGCTCACAAAAGAGCCATAGGTCATTAATCGATCCTGTAGACAATAAAGTCCGCAGAACCCATAATGGGTAATGGATAAACCATACTCCCACTATTTTCTTGGTGGATCGAAATTCTGATTTAGTTCAGTAGTATTTAGTGTCATCACCAACAACCAATGTTGGATGTGGTTTGATCTAATCAAGAAGTAACTACCTTGAGTAATCAGTACTCCAAGGTTCAAGGTTTGTTGTTCATAGACTCTATCGTAAAGGATGCAACAAAGATAACTGTCCTTTCCGATTTCTAGAATCCTCGTATCTAACCTTTATACTCAATATGTTAAAAGATATAGCACGAATGGTCATTGACCGAACGTTATGCGTGAAACTTCCAATCAAACCATCAAGCATCATGTGCTAAATGCTTATATTGACGGAATTTGGGTGAACCGAATCCACTCATTATCCGTTAATTCCAAAGCATATTCTAGGTAGACTTCTCGGTTCTACACTTCAATGTAAACCGTTATTTCACTTCCAATATCTTTATTGAGTTAAGCGTGTATTGTGGCACATCTACAACTATGTAAAGGCAATTCAATGGTTTCTTCCTTAGTGAAAGCATTTCACTATGAGGCGGATCGAGCATCACCCCAGGACTATGTGATGGCCCATTTATGAGTATAGAATACTCCATCTCTGCTGAAAACAGAGAAAACCTCTGAATATTTTGGATAAACTTACCGGAGTGTTTGAGTAGTTGTCGACTAGAAGTCACTACTCATAAGCTCCCACTAGCTTGTATCTTTCATAAGACCCCAAAGGTCATCATGAACAAGCGGTGTTACTTCTTTATAACCATTTTCCTTTCCCGATTGAGAGGAAGCTTAGTCATTGAACCTTGAGACAATATAACCCGACCGGATAAAGGAATCACCCCGAGCCGCCTTCGTGTCTTGTCTTTTAGGGACTATGCACTAACTATGGAATATGAAGAAGCGTTTATCTAAATATAGAAACCAATTGCTTTTAATAGTTCTTAAGATGGTACATATATGATTTCAAAGATTTCTTAGTGGTTTTGACTTTATCAAACAAAAGTCCGAGTCTTAGATTCATACTACAAATGGTATATTCACTTCCTATACGACAAACAAATTATCGAATAGAAGGTAAATCCATTCGCTCCAACGAATCTTAAACCGAAAATAAATTTTCCATGATATCCAAGATTGAATCCGAGATTCATTTCCTTATATCACTCCCACTATTCTAGCTAAAATTAATCGCCCGTTGTTTACTCTTTTAATCGTTAAATGCATCGCGCTTTGTTCTTCCAAAGAACTTAGCTCAAGAAAATCGCCAAGGTTGGTGATCCAAATCACTATCCTTATCCTATGATTTTCGGTTTATTAATTTTCGGTTTAGCCTTAAAATCAACTCAGTTTTAGATGACTAATACTTTTAGACATACTCTCCCATTCTTGACTTTCCGTAAATGGAAACAGTCTTGAACTAGCAGTTCGTGTGAGTAGACACTACTCTTGAACCGTGGGATGTCTATTTCGAGTGTTACTTGTCAAGACTTCTCGGATTTTCTAATATACCAGAAAAAAATACAAATCATAAAACTCCCACTAGTTCATCGATTCCAAATATCGCCTAACTAGCGACATTTCATGATTTTCCGATTTTTCAATTAGAATGGTTACGTATGTACTTAGTTACACTTTTCTAATGTTCTAGAAAAACAACAAATCATAAAGCTCCCACTAGTTCATCGATTCCAAATATCGTCCAACTAGCTTACACTTCATGATTTTCTGATTTTTCAATTAGAAAATTACTCGTGTAATCACTACACACTTAAAAATTCACTAGAAGAATTTCAAAGTCCGAAATCACCTTTGATCAAACTAAGTTTGTCTCCCGTTTAACACGAATGACACTAGTGACATACCCATATGTCACTTTGGTTTTAAAAGGCTTAAGAGAAAATATCTCTTTCGAAAAATAATTGCATTATCAATTGACTAGTTCAACGTCCTAGTTACTTTCCACTTTTTAACGAAGTCAATACTAGTCAATTATAAATTTTAAAGCAATTTAGTAAGGGATATAATGCTGTAAATAAAATGACATATATTAATTCAAGTTTAACACTACTATATTATTGTATTTTAGGAATTGTAAACTAAAAGTAAGTCTACTCTACCATTCCAAGGTTTTAACCTTGCATCTCGAAAGGTCGCCGTAGGGTAGGTCAAAGAGATCAACGGTTAAATCAATGAATAACTTGTGAGAATCGACATCCCACGAGAATCGAACATCCCTTTATTCATTGACTACCTTCCTTTTAGCCTAGGTATTACCAAAAATACCCTTGATGAGTGTGACCTACTATATCGGATCTCTTAGGTACGCCCGAGTGTGCCGTCGTAGATATAGGTCGCTGACCCGACGAGTACCCGTAAATCCTATCCTTTCGGAGACCAAGCCATGAATGTTGATAGGGTGAACACCATCCGTAGGGGACGAAATCAAAGCGCCGCGAGGCGCCACCCTTCTCTCACTTACTTGCATCTATAGTAGAGGCCGTGGGGTTGGTGTCGCCTCCCCGCTCCCACTCAATATTTTGGAAGTGGTGGTGGGTTAACTAACCACGCCTTTTGATGTTAACATAAAAGCACATAAAATCAAGGATTCCGAATGGTGTCGGTGACGTGGCAAGCCTACCCGCCCTATTCGTTGGAACATATGTGACAATCGGACGAAATCGGGTCAAGAGAGCCCTATTGAGATTAGAAGGAATCACCCCTCCGCCTCGGTTTGGCTTAGTCTTGCCGGACCCCGTGCATACATCACACTAGGAGGGTTAAGTCGCTTGAGCGAAGCTCGCTTGACCACCCAACCTAAAGGCGAACCGCTTTTATCCAAGATTTATTTTTCTTTTACCATCATTCAATCTCGTAGACACTACGAATTGAAAACGTGATCTCGCTTTGACTTTAAGGCGGTTCACCGAGAACACACACCGAAAGGCTAACGATTTCATAACCCGACATCGGATCTTTAATTAGTTACTAAATTAATTAATTACCACGTATTAATTAAATTTCAACTAATTACGCGAGTTTGTATACATGCCTATTTTAATTACCAAAATTAAAATTCTACATGTATGCATGGAGTGGATTTATGATATGATGCATGTCATGGCAATTCGATTTTATGTCTATTTTATGATCAAACACATAAAAATAAAATTATGGAAAATTTAAACACCGAGATGGATCGTTGGTACCCCGTATCTAATCTAATAGAAATTAAAACCAAAACCCTAACTAGGGTTTACTACTTTCTAACAAAATCTGCAGCTGTTCGAACTCTTCGATGATCGGAAACCAAACGAACTCGGATCGACGAAACTTTCCAGATATTTTCTTCACTTCTCGAACTCCAATATGGACGGTTGGATCGGAGCTTTGACTTGTCAATTTTCTCCAGTTAACCGCCCAACTTACTGCTGAATCTAACTTTGACTGCACCGCATCAAGGACTTCCTGAGGCAGATCGGGAATCGAGATGAATCCCGATCGACCTGAAATTTTTATGGTACGTCCAAATCTCCAAGTTGATCAATCTGAACGGTCGGATTTTTGTTTCAACGGTCCAAACTCTCCCAGAAAATCGAGGAAGTCACAGGTAGTGTATCTGTGAATCCTGCGTTTTTCTGTTACAGCAGCCTCTTCGCAGCATCAAACGGATATCGAAACGGACCCTGATCAACGCCAAAATTTGTGGAGTTGATCATCTTCTTCTAATCTTGATTCTGACCGGAGGGATCGTCGTTTCAACGGTTCGATCAACGGGAAAAGCAAAAATACTAAACAGCTACTAACTAGATCTATTTGCTGGAAATTAAACTTGCAATAAAGATAAATTACATAATTTCCTATACTCATATGAACGAATTTTCATCGTTTATACGAGTTTACAATAGATCTAACGGGTAAACAATACCAACCCCAATCCATCTCTTCAACCACGACAATCACAAGCATTCATCATAAAATTTTCGAAAATAATAAAATTAAAACGAAAATAATGCAATCTACACATGCATATTCCACTCCTTAGATCTAATATTTTATACGTATAAATATAGATCACCATGGCGACTGATACCACTGTTAGAAAAATATCATCGCAACGGAAGCGATTTAAGGATCTAGATCTATAAAATACACGTAATAAAACATCTAGATCTATTCTACAAGGGGGTTGTAGATCATACCTCTTGGATCTCTAAATCCAAGTTGAAGAACAGCAAAAGGAGGAATGTGAGAAGATGTGAAGAGCACCACGATCTTCCGTACGTGTGATCCAAGCAATTCCCGGTGGAAGGAATTCTCGACTCGAACCCTTCCGATATGCTACCCGGAAAAATCTCCAAGATTTTCCCCAAAACCCCTTGGCCGAATTTTTCCTCTTCTTTCTCTAAGAAAGTCGAAAATTGCATGTGTCCTTAGACTTGGGAGAACTCTCTTTATATAGGAGAGTAATCCTTGTCCTCCAAGGATTTTATAATTAATACAAAATCAATTATAATAATCCTATTAAATAAAGATAATCTCAAAATATTCTAGAACAAATCAAGAATATTTTTATCTTTATTATTTACCATAAATATTTATCCAATAAATATTTTAAGACATGTCTTATTAATCACAAGAAAACTAATTTCTTGTTCCATAAAAAACACATGGGGCTTAAAATTATACTTATTGACCTAGTCAATATTAATTTTGCCATCACACAATAATTGGGCCAAGATTATGGAAAATGTCTTTTCCACATATTTAATTATTTAGCCCAACTAATTTAATAGTCCACTAAACAATTAATTCACATATCGTTTTAATAAAGTCCAACATGAACTAAATTAATATTATTAGGATTCGACGTCCGAGAATATACATGCTATATTAGGAGGCACGTCGGGACTACATGGACTAATAATCAGTGACTCCGATAAATCAAATAAATAATTATCTTACTAACGAGTAATAATTATATTCGATAAATCAATCACGGAATATGCCACCATAATCCCGTGATCGCACTCCTCCGATTATAAGATTATATTTATCTCCTCACGAGAAAGTAATAAGTGTCCACCGATATAATCATTTCATATGGATTAATCCTCCATAGATCGCTCATTCTAAATCGGAAGTTACCGTTAACCCTTTTCGTAACATCTTGTCCTTACTTACCATTAACCCCTAGTGATCAATAATTCAAATAACTCACCGGTAGCTAATCGCTGTAATATGAATCCCATGGATCGATCAATGTCTAGGATTAACTCATAAGTGGAATCGTTTATCTACTTCCATAAATGGAAGGAATGGATTCCGTGATCCGTGATAACACGTACTACTCACTCAATCCAAAGACAATGCCAAGATGGGGTAATTCGGATCACGGACTCACTGTAATCCTTAACCGTCAAGTCAAACCTCATATGCCGATTCAAGCAATCATCGTGATCACCTCGATTTAAGATATATCCATAATATGATCATCTAATGATTCGATAAGACTTCTCAATTACGGAATTATATTGAGAACTCGGATCAAATCGGTCCAAATTTATATGATATATCTATCATATATAAATGCCCCATTAGGTTCCCTTTAACCGAAAGTCCGATAAGACGATCACACCTATCGTGTTATGGGCGCATTAATAGTATGCGTTAAAGGGGAGACCCGATACTCTCGATTAACTTTACTACGGACTAATTGTATTTTAAGTACATCTTCACTAACTCAATCCTCCCGTATACCTCATACACTGAGTTAAGTGATTACATAAACGATATACTCAGGGTTTTCTGTAGTGTAAATACTATTGTCACATCGGTGATTATGAGAATAATAAATATGAATAATAATATCATTTCATTTATTAAATAAAACAATTACAAAAAAATTGTCTTTCGGGCATCACACCTAACAGATATACAAGAGGATATGGGACACTTGTGAGAAATGGACTTACAATCAAAAATGTTGCATATGTGGAATGACTGGACTACAACTTGCTGAGCACTGGACAATTTTGTGACATGGGATACAAAGTCACTTTTGACAAAAACAATTGTATTGTCATTAGTGAAAGAGGTTATCAAGTTGTACTTGCTGGTAGAAGACAACAAAACATGTATGTTGTGGATTGGTCTACTGCAGTTCCAGAAACCTGCCTGATTGTGCATACCAAGTCTGAACTCAATTGGTTATGGCACAAGAAGTTGAATCACTTAAACTTTGATGATATCAATCAGTTGGTGAAGAAGATGCTGGTGATTGGTTTACCTGAGATCACATTCAAAAAGGATGCTATATGTGATGCATGTCAGCAGGGTAAACAGATAAAGTCAAGCTTCAAGTCAAAAACCAAACAATCAACTAATAGAGTGTTGGAGTTGATGCATACGGATCTATTTGGACCAATAACTCCAACAAGTGTAACAGGAAAGAAGTACACCTTAGTTGTTGTGGATGATTATTCAAGATACACTTGGGTGGTTTTTATGAAGAAAAGTGAAACACTCCAAAGCATGCCTAATCTTTTGAAGAGATTACAAAATGAGAAAAGTTTAACAGTAATAAAAATAAGATCAGATCAGGGTACTGAATTTCTCAACAAAGTAATAAGAGAATATCAGTGAAACGTAATGGTGTACTACATCAACTTGTCATTGCTTGGTACACCTCAAAAAAATGGGGTTGAAAGAAGAAACAGGACTTTAAAGGAAGCAGGAAGGACAATGATATGTGAAGCTTTGCTACCTGAAAGATATTGGGCTGAAGCAGTCAATACAGCATGCTATACACAAAACAGAACATCAGTAAACAAGAAGCTGCTGAAGACACCTTATGAGGTTTGGAATGGAAGGAAACCTAACATATCCAATTTCCATCCATTTGGAAGCAAGTGTTTTATCCTAAATCACAAAGTTCATTTGAAAACATTCCAACTAAAATCAGATGAAGGAATTTTCTTGGGATATTCTTCAGTCAGCAAGGCATTCAGGGTGCTGAACAAGAGGTCACTGAAACATGAAGAAACAATACATGTTGTGTTTGATGAACCTAAGTTTACTGGTATGGAAAATGAAGATTGTGAACCTGCTGAGAATCAACAAATCACTAATCCAAATTGTGTTGAAGTTTTTTAAAGATTCAATGACTTAAAAGTTTCTCGACATCGCCCCTCTTTAACACCTGCTTTGGTAATGTTATCGATGCAACAACCAAGGCAGTTCAAGGATCTGCCGACCCCCAGAGAAGAAGCTACAAAGACCTCTTGAAGATGAGGCTCCTCGATAATAAAAATAACCGTAATCCACAATGGTTAAGGAATCACCTGTTGAACAAGTTATTGGCAATGTACAAAGAAGGTGTGAGGGCTAAAGACAACCGGAAGCTATGTTTACTTGTTTTCTATGTCAAATGGAACCTAAAGTTGTTGAAGAAGCAATTTCAGATCCAGATTGGATAATTGCTATGCAAGAAGAATTAAATGAATTTGAAAGAAATCAAGTTTGGACACTAGTTGAAAGGCCAAGTCATGTAAATATCATTGGTACTAAATGGGTATACAGAAATAAACTTGATGAATCTGGTACCATTGTAAGGAATAAGGCCAGACTAGTTGCAAAAGGCTATTCTCAAGCAGAAGGAATAGATTTTGATGATACTTATGCACCTGTTGCAAGATTGGAAGCTATCAGATTATTCTTGGCACATGTTGCATATAAGAACTTCAAAGTATATCAAATGGATGTCAAAAGTGCATTTTTGAATGGCATTCTAGAGGAGGAAGTGTATGTACAGCAACCTCCTGGATTTGAAGTTAAAGATCAAGAAGATAAAGTGTATAGACTCAACAAAGCACTTTATGGATTGAAACAAGCACCAAGAGCATGGTATGAGACTCTATCTCAATTCTTGGTGGATAATGGTTTTACAAAAGGCACCATTGACAAGACACTTTTCGTAATCAAGTGAAGGGGACAAATCCTGGATACAGATCTATGTTGATGACATAATCTTTGGTTCTGAAAATGATTTACTTTGTGAAAAGTTTGCAAATCTAATGAAGAGCAAATTTCAAATGAGTATGATGGGAGAAATGAATTACTTCTTGGGATTGCAAGTTAAACAAATGAAAGATGGAATCTTCATTCATCAAACCAAGTATACCAAGGAATTGTCAAGAAGTTTGGTATGGAAAATAGCACTAAAAATTCAACTCCTATGAGTACAAATATCGATTGGATGAAGATAAAGAAGGCAAAGATGTTGATCGGACCTTATACGAGAAGGATGATAGGCGTCTGCTCAGTGCTTCTTCGCCAAGAGACTGATATATCCTTTGTCAGTAGGTGTTTGTGCAAGATTTCAATCTAAACCTAAAGAAAGTCATTTAGGTGCAATCAAAAGAGTTCTCAAGTACCTAAAAGAGACTTTGGGAGTAGGGATATGGTATTCCAAGGATGGAAGCTTCAAAGTTATATCCTACTCGGATTCGATTATCTTTGGATGCAAAATTGATAGAAAAAGCACCTCAGAACCACGTCTCATTAATGGGAAATAGACTGGTCTCCTGGTTTAGCAAGAAACAGATTTATATCAACTTCCACTACCGAGGGCCGAGTATATAGGCTGCTTTGGAAGTTCTTGTGCACAAGTATTATGGTTAAGACAACAATTAAGGGATTATGGAATTGAAGAAAAGGAAATTCCAATTATGTGTGACAACACAAGTGCAATTGCAATCACGTAAAATCTGCTTTTGCATTCAAGAACCAAGGATATTGATGTGAGACATCATTTTATAAGAGATCATGTTGAAAAGAAAGATGTGGTGCTTCATACATCCCTCTCAAGATCAACTTGTCGATATCTTCACTAAACCACTTGACAGTGAAAGATTTGCTAAACTAAGGACTGAACTTGGAATTATCAAAGTTGACTGATAATCAGCAGTGTATTGGAATTCACCAAGGGGATTAGTCTTTGCTATGTTGGGTGAGCTCACTTAGCAGACTAGTCATTGGTATCAACAATTCCTTGTACTTATGTTTGGACAATTGAGCAAATGAGGTTTCCAAGGGGATTGGTCTTTGTCATTTTGGGTGAGCTCACTTGACAGATCAGTCATTGGTATTAAACTTCATCTTGTATTATCAATTGAACAAAACAAGGAGAAATTAAGGATCAGCAGAGTCACTTTGTCAAGAGTCAGTTGAAGCACCTTTATCGTGATCACGAGCCCACCCTGCTAAGGACTACCCTGCTGAATGGAACGTTACACAGTCAAAGTTATTAAAGTCAAAAAGCAGAATTGGCGGGATATTTATTCTATCCTTTATTACCACAGTTAACACGATCTAACGGTTATCAGACGTTATGGAAGAGTTATGGAACACATGTCAAGCCAAAGATTTATTCAGATTAATCGTGGTTAACATCGATGTACGCAATGACAAATTGCAACTACTCACTATCTATATATTCATCATTACACAACATATTCTCTACTTGCAAAATCGCTTTTATCATCACGAATTTCACACTGTGTGAACACAGATTCTTAATCTATCTTCTCCATCTCATTCTTCTCATACAAATGGCGGAAAAGATTGATGTCCAGATTGAAACGAGCCAAAGTGTTAGAGGCTTTGTTGTGGATGCAAACAAAACAGAATTGGCCATTAATATTGGTAGGAGAATCAGGAGGTTTGCAGGTTTGGAGAACATACTCAATCTCAGATTAGAAACAATTTCATACACCAATGTTGTGGATTTCTGGAAACACATGGTTGTGGAAGAAGGAAGCGTAGCATTCAAAACAACTGTGAATGCTGAGGAGATTGAAGTTTCCCCCAGTCTACTGAGGGAAGTTTTTGGCTTTGAAGAAATAGTGGATGGTCCAGTAAATCCTGAAGCAATGGGATTGGACAGGATGGCGTTTGTTGATCAAATCAAAACAAATGAAGCCACCAAATCTGCTCCGGGCATCAATCGCACATATTGGCAATGAGTACAACTCGTTGAGCAAACTCATTGCAAAGAACATACTAGGACTTGTTGGAAGTATGGATACTCTATCGTGACCCAAGATAGAGCTGATGATAATCATCTGCAGGAGCATGAAGTTTGATTGGGCTGTCTATTTCATTCATTACATGAAGAAGGTAGCCAAGGAAGAAATGGAGGAAAGAGGAAATCCAAGGCCTTGCCTTTAGGATTAATGGTTCGCACTCTGTTGAATCACTTGGGGTTCCCGACATAGAACCCGAGAAGATAAATCACCCGTATACAAGAAAGAGATTAATCATGCAATTCCTGGTCTGGATGATGATGAAGAGGTTGCTGCAGAAGCTGCTGATGATGGAAATGGTGGAGATGATGGTGATGCTGGTGGTGAACAGGTCAAGCAAACTAAAAAGAAACATGTTAAACCTGCTGCACCAAAGAAAGCTGCTGAGAAAAGAAAGGCTGCAGAAACAAGAAAGATTACTGAAGTGTTAAAGCCTAAAAGAACAAGGAAGCAAACAAAGACAGATCATTGAGTCTGCTTTGAGGTTCAATGGAGGTTACCGACCTCGCTGTTGTTCTTAAGAAAAAAGCATTGTTGAAATCTTAAGGGAACAACAGAAAGAAGATAGTAGAAAGAGGAAGTCTACTGTGACTGAAAAGGATGATGAACCCCTTTCCAAGAGGAGAAAAGAAATTATCCATAAACAGAAACATGGAAAAGGTAAAGAACTGAAAAGCTTGGAGGCACAAAGAGCCCAAGAGGAAGCATCAGTAGAAGAGGAAGAAGAGGCTATTGAGGCCGAGCCCTTGACTATCATCAAGCCTATGGAAATTATCGACTCTCACCAAGAGGTTGTCAAGTCTATCAAGCCGACAGTTGTTGTTGAGCAATCTGTTGGAGATATACTGCAGCTTCATCGACCCTGAGCCTCTTTGTAGTATCTATCAAGACCCACAAAGAAACCACTCGAACTCTCGAACTCTTTGTGGTAGTTGAAGACTTGGTTGAAGACCCTGCAAGTGTTGCAAGAACTCAGGGGGAAGAGCAGTGTGATGCTAACCCTGCTGATGAGCATGTAAGTCAGGGGGAACCAAGTGTGGTACAGATGGAAGTAGTAGGCACAAATGTACAACCTCAGCAACCTACTGACTTTGGAACATCTGTTGAAGAAACCATGAATCTACTTGTTGAGACCTTTGGAGGTCAGCAAACCACTGAACCTGCCATTAGAAAGCCATCTATGCCATATGAGAAAGCATCTAAAAAGGTCAAAGTAGATCCTAACTTCAAAAAGGTGCAAAACTACTTTCAGTGGAAGTTTGGATTCTACATGAGACAGAAACCAGCTGCTGATCCAATGAGTGGATTTGAAGAATGGGCATTTGAGCAGCTGGGTGTGGACAGCCTGTTGGATTTGATAGACACTAGCATGCTGCAATCCAGGCTGATGGATCTTTTGGATGAAGGAAAGAGAAGTGGAGCTATTATGTTCAGAGATCCAAAGTTTACACTGCATGCTGATTCATCGATTCGATGATGATACCCCTATGTTCCTGGGGAGACCAAAGGGAGTGGTTAGAGAAACAACAACCAAGCTACTCGGTCAAGAAGCCACCGATATCATAGAAGCGAACCCACTCGAGATCGGTAAGTTCTGGCCGAGGGCCAAGAGATCGAGAGATGGATGAGGATCTGCAGGATCTCACCATGGATGATCTGGAAGCATTGATCAATGAAGGAATTAATTTGAGTCTTTGGTAGGCTAGGTGATGAATCTTCTACATTCCATGTTGTAGAGCCTCTGCACAAACCGGGTCGAACAGAGTGAGGATTTGGATGAAGAAAAGGTTACTGATTTCAATGAACCTAGTGCCAGCTCAGAGGCATCTATTGAATATCAAGATGGATTTGACTTTGAGGGCATTCTCACTAAAACTGCCATAATTCTGAACAAGATTGGTCATGCTGAAGGATTCCAAGTGGATAATGAGGCTATATTCAATCCACAGAGAGGTGAAGAGGAGGTGCAGTTGTTTGGGCTACAAACAAAGACTCGCACAAAGGTTGGAACAGAGAGTACAGTTCTTTGAGTCTCAAACAGCTCCTGGACAAAGGTTGGAACAAACTTTGGGTTTGAAGGAATCCTCACTGTCAAGAGGAGGCTGCTGTAGTGGAGCCTCTGAGACAAGACCACCGAAGGAAAGATGGTCGCAGATCATAGCATTAATATGGATGAGCAAATGCTAGACTATGACTTTAGTGATGAGGAGTTCCAGATGCCTCAAGAAGAGAATATTAATGTTGATCCACCACAGCATTTGTTCCTATTTTTGAAGAACCAAACCCTTGATCCTATCTTGGAAGAATATCAAGGACCTAATCTCTTTGGATTGGATAGGAGTTGGGCAATGGTTGTGAGCAATCGAGGCCACAATGACAATGTTGAGGAGCCTACTGATGGCACTACTGGTGGAAGAATGACTGGTGAGATACCAGTAGAAGTCTTGCATGAGTTGAGGACTGTAAGGAATGACATGCAACCGTTAAGGACTCAACTAGACAGACAGGAAGAGAGATTTGAAGAACTGATGAAAATGGTAAATGAAAACAGACAATCTACTAGCACAGTTGCTTCAAACTTCACATCTACTCAAAATGCTGTGAATGATCTGATACTAGATGTGAGGGGCATTAGGGTTGGAAATACTGCAAAAGATAAGTTTCTGAAAGACCAACTTATTTCCGTCCATCAGAAACTTGACAACCTTGCTGCTACATCTGAGCCTACTAAGCTCGCTCCGCCGCACAACAACTCTTGTGCTCGATCCTAAACTTACCGAGAGGATAACCTGCTGGAGCAAACAATGCAAGGAAGGATCACAAAGAATTGATACTAGGATCAAATCATTGAAGGACAACTAAGCAACCTAGTTATCACGCAGAAAGTGTGCATGGCCTGGTCATCCCGGTTTGTTGATGATGTCAATAAGGGGAAGAGGCAACAAGCAGGCAAAAGAAGCCGCTGAATTTTACGCAACGAAGAGATGGGAAGTCGATACTAATGCTTTCGCACAACCAAAGACTGCGGACTTCCACTCACCGATGAGCTTCTCAACAATACAAGAAGGTATACAATAATGACATAGACCCTATCATGACAAGGGGTTCCATGAAGGTCTGAACTTATTTTGGGACTAAAGTTTTGGGAAGCAAGAATCAAATCCTTGAGGGCCAAACACAGAGGTGGTAGAAGTGGCATTGGCATTCCTACTACAAAGGCAAAGGATTCAGTGAATGAATTTAAAGAAGTGTATATGAGGTTAGGCTTCAGGGTAAATCAAATATCCATCACTCTACCTGAAGCATGGCATTGGTGGAAACATGTAAATCCTCATATTGACTTCTCTCTGATTGAGAATGATTGGATGAGAGATATGGTTAGAGAAATCAGAGAATATCAAGAACAAATAGAGAAAGCCAGACAAGAAAGGGAAAGAAGACAATGAGATCAAAGATACTTTAACTTCATTATGTTTTCACGATTCTAGATCAGAATATCTTTGAACACCGGTTATAATGAAAGATGACTACATTTGTTCTGCTTTTTGTTTTATATCTTTTTGCTTTGTTTGTTAGGTGAGGGTATTGGCATCATCACCAAAAAGGGGAAATTGTTGGACTTATTTTTTAGTTTTGATGATGAGTGCCAGACTAGCTGTTATAGTGCAAAGGCAAAGAGATGTCTAGATCAATTGTATAGGTTTATTAGAGTTTGATTCATAAATAGGTTTGATCAAACAAGCAATCAGTAATGGTCACCGAGCTTTATCGCAGACTAGTCAATATCGAGTAGGGTAGATAGGTCGATGAGACTAGTCGGAACCTACTCGAATATCAAGACCGGAAGTGAGGGCTCAAACTCGATTCTGCTTGGCTAAGGGGATCAAACTTAGTAATTAAAGTCAAGGATATGGAATCGAAATTTAGGCAAGTCTGTGATGACCTAAATCGATTACATATACCTTGTGTACAAGGTCTAAGTTCCATAAGTTAAATGATGTTTGGAACTTGGTTATATTCAAAGGTGTAATCTAACTTCACAAATAAAAGTTAGATAAAAGAAGTCACCGCATTGTATTTTATACACAAAGAAATTGGAGTTCAAGAGATCGACATGTATCACAAAGCAGATCGATGAACTCTGCCGATGAAGTACCTCGGTAATTCAAGATTACATTGGAAGATTACATTGAAAATGACACCAACTACCTCTCGATTTATCAAACAAATCAAGGGTTGAGATTAAACAGACGCTTGGGATGATTCAGATTATTATCCAATGGATACAAGTCAAAGGTGGAGAGATCAGATCACAAAAAAAGAATTTCGACAAAGTCGACCCTATGAATAGTGACAGAATGCAAATCAGATGGGACAAAAACAAGGAACGGTTACATTTGAATTTCAAACACAAGTCACATGTTCTCCTACCTATAAATAGAGGACTTTCAACTCAAAAACAGATGATGAATTTTGACAAACTTTGAAGAGATATTATTCTGAGCTGAAAAACACCCTGCTGAACCTACTGAACTTAAAGCTACTGATCCAGAGAAATTCTTCAAGTGTATTCTACATTCAAGCTACATCAAGCATACACACTTGAAGACTGCAAGCTGCTGATTATATCATCCTAATCAAGCTGCTGCAACTGAATCATTTACTTGATTCAATCTTTATTTTATAAAGAACTCAATAAGACAAGTGAAGCACTTTGGTGTGAAAGATCGTTGTTTGTGGTGGAGCCGGTGAAGAGGCAATCCTACCCTTCAAGGACCAAGTGGAAGACTCAGGAGCAACAATCCTACTGCTCCCGCCCAGCTTGTGAAGCCATAGTTATTGGTGAAGGACAAGCAACTTAGGAATCTTTGTAACAACTACATCAAAGATCTCTAGTGAATTTCCTCCAACATCACAGGAGAAGAGTGGACTGACAGGATTACACCACCTGGAACCACTATAAAAACTGCCTACTTACTTTCAGCATTTACATTCTGCACTTAGCTTATTATACACATCAACCTACTGAATCTAGCAACTGAAATCACACACTTGCACTACTGAGTATCTAATACTTAGTATCATATTTAACAACAAGTTTCAAGGCTTAATTTTGATATAACTCACTGCACAAATTCAAAGAACTCAACTATCAAGAACTATCATTTATCAAAGAGGTTATCAAGTCTCAAAGAGACTCAAGTATCGCTAGTCACAAGTTGTAGAATTTGTTAACTCCTAAGTTTTAAGTGTTAAGTTTATTCACCCCCCCATCTAAACTTAACCAAAGCCTTTTCAAGGGACCAACAGTCCTGCAAATCTATAACTAATATAATATCAATATGGACCAATACGCTCCCCAACTGCCTGGGGGTGTAAAATTGTATGCTCATCAGCCCCCTGAGGGGTATTGTGCAGTATATAGGGAGCAGTTCGTCTGTAGCCTTAGGGTCCCGTTCTGCCCGGCCTTCTCGGCCGTACTGAGGCATTACCAACTAGGATCTGCCCAAATCGCCCCTAATGGGGTCAGGGCGATCATCGGCTTTGCGATCTTCTGTAGATTAATGGATAAGGAGTTCATTGTAGACTTTTTTAGGACCTTTTACCAGCATACAAAGGTTAGGAATCATAGCGGGTGGTATTACTTTACATGCCGTCTGCACTCACCGAAGGGCATCCGCATACTGTCTAAGGGGAATATCGTTATACACGAGTGGAAGACCCATTTCTTCTTTATCCGCCATGGCGGACGCCATGAGCTGAGCGGCTGGAATTACTTTCAACTTCCAGCTGATGTGTGCCCCACTAGGGTTAGTGAAACCTTGTTGGAGGATATTGCCGGATCGGGTATCTTTCTGGATCATGAACAATGGCCTCTCGAACTAATCGAGGTAGCTCGCCTAGCCGATTCTGAACCTGAGCCTTACCGGATGCTTACCCAAGAGGAGTACAACAAATGTAGGAGTTTATTTGCGCTTATATTTCTGTGACCTTTTTACTGCTTCTGCAATCTTTTTTTTAACACTTTTCTGCTCTTTTTTTTTAGTGGTTGACTTCACAAATGTTTTTTATCAAGCTTTTGAGGAGGAAGTTGTGCCTGAGCACAATGAGTAGGTTGTAAAACCCAGATGCTTCTAGGGCTGCTGGCGATCTGGAGGTTCCTCCCGTGAACCCTAAGCTAAATCCTATGGACCTTCATGCTGAGGAGGGTCTTCAGGAAGATGTACTAGCTGCACCCATGCAGCGTACAAAATAGCAGGATGACAGCCTGATCATCCTAGATGGTTCTGAGTCTGCTGCGGGAGGAAGACAGATTCAAGTGCGCCTCCTGCTCAAGGGCGGAAGAGGAGCAGCTTGATCGGAGTGATTAGGACATTTCTGTAGGGAGTTCCATTCCCCAAGATGAGTGTATGTCGATCTGCCGGACAAGGATCTAGCTGTTGTGGTGAGTTTCTTCTTTACCTTATTCTTTATTTCTTCCTTGTGTAACTACCTTATGATGATACTTACTCATGTATGCCTTTTTCAGGTTATCAAGGCTGGGAAAGAAGTTTTGACCAGGCTCAACAGCTTCTCTTTCCAGAAGAGTTCTTTAGAGAAACGGATCGCTGATCATTCAGCCAGCCATCAAAAGCACAAGGATGAGTCCCTGGCCAAAGACCAGCAGATTTCTGATCTGGAGAAGATAATGTATACTCAGCAAGCCGAGTTACAGGAGCTGTGAACCACTGGTACTGAACGGGATGAGGCCCTAGACAAACTCCGATCTGATTATGAAGGACTTGAGGCCGCGATACCTGCGTGGATCGCCCAAGCTATTTATGACTACAAGAGCTCTGCTCACCTCACTAAGGCCTTGAAAGTTTTACTTGGCCCAATATTAAGTCATGGGTACACCTTGGGTGTGGACTGTGCCAAGAGCAGCGTGTCTCTCACCGGTCATCGAATCTGCAACATGGGGCTCCATGCAGCTTGGCGGTAATAAACCCTATGAGGCTACACTTAAAGAGTTTCAGCCGGTGGTGAAGACGCCAAGAAGTATGCTCAAGACTCCGCCGCCAAAGAAGCCAAGACGTCCTCACCCACCTTCCAAAGACACCTTCCGATCAGCCATCTCAACAGGATCCTGCTGCTGATTCTTAGACTTAGGCACTTATTATTTTGTTGAAAAATTCGTAATAATCTCCAACTTTAATGTTATCTTTTGTTCTTGACAATGTATGCCTTCTAGGCATTTTGTTCTGCTATTACTCTCTGGCACTTAGCCCTTTGTTCTTTGTTATTATTTCTTTTTGGCTTTTGTCTTAGACTTTGCTTTTATTTTTAAGCATAACTTGGGGGTGATTTTGATGCAGGGAGGCTTCATTGGACTCAGGCGCAGATCTGTGACACGTGTGTATAAGACAAAAATTGTGTTTGTCTTATACACGCGTGTCACAGATCTAACGGCTGAGTCTAATAAAGCATCCCTGCATCAGAACGACCCAACTTAGGGTGGTCCTTTTCTCCCCTGAAGTACATCATTTACAAACTTTTGTTTTTGAATGGTGTACTTTAATGTAAGCTCTGATCATCTGTCCTGCATACTTAGAGAGTTTGGATTACTTCAAACTTTCTAAGTATTTCAGTTGTGATCAGTTCTGATCGTCTGCTTTGCAGTTAGCGTTGGTTATACCTCTTTCCTGAGTCTGCTTTGCAGCTCAGTTCATATAGTCTGCCCTGCAGAGTTATAGAGTTTGTTCTTTGCAAACTTTTTCTGAGTCCGACCTGCGGCTCGGTTGAGTGAGTAGTCTGTGTTATCACAGATACGGAATCCATTCCTTTCATTTATGGAAGTAGATAGACAGTTCCCTTATTTGTTAATTCTAGATACTGATCGATCGTGCAAGTTCATATTACACTGATTAGCTACCAGTGAGGTGTATGAATTAATTTGATCACTAGGGGGTTAATGGTAAATAAGGATAAGAGGTTCTGAAAAGGGTTAACGGTAACTTCCCGATTTAGAAAAAACAGTCTATGGAGGATTAATCCATATGTAATGATTATATCAATGGACGCTTAATATCATTCTTGTGAGGAGATAAATATAATCTTATAATCGGAGGAGTGCAGTCACGGGATTATGGTGGCATATTCCTGTGATTGATTTATCGAATATAATTATTCTCTTCGTAAGATAATTATTTATTTGATTTATCGGAACCGCTGATTATTAGTCCATGGTCCCCGACGTGCCTCCAAATATAGCATAGCTATTTTCGGACATCGAATCCTAATAATATTAATTTAATTCTTATTAGAATTTAATTAAAACGATATGTGAATTAATTTTTTAGTACACTATTAAATTAGTTGGGCTAAATAATTAAATATGTGAAAAAGGCATTTTTCATAATCTTGGCAAATTAGTGTATTATGGCCGAAAATAATCATTAACTAGGTCAATTGATAATTTCGGCCAAGAGCATGTTTTTTAGGAAACAAGAAATTGTTTTAAGACATGTGCACAAAATATTTATTGGATAAATATTTATGGTAAGAAATAAAGATAAATATTATTCTAGATTTGTTCTAGAATATTATGGGATTATTTTTATTTATTGGATTTATTTATTTGCAAAATAAAATCCTTGGAGGACAAGGATTACTCTCCTATATAAAGAGAGTTCTCCCAAGCCTAATACACTAAGCATAATTTCGACTTCACCTCTTAGAGAGGAGAAGAAATATTGTTTTGGCCAAGGGGAGAATAGGGAAATCTTGGAGGGTTTTCCGGTAGCATATCGGAGGGATTTGAGACAAGAATTTCCTTCCACCGGGAGTTGCTTGGATCACACGTGACGGAAGATCGTGGTGCTCTTCACACCTTCGCTCGTTCTTTCTATCATGTTTCATCAACTTGGATTTTGAGATCCAAGAGGTATGTTCTAGAACTCCCTTGTAGAGTAGACCTAGTTATTTTATTACGTGTAATTTATAGATCTAGATCCTTAAATCGCTTCCGTTGCGGATGGTATTACTAACAGTGGTATCAGTCGCCAAGGTGACCTATATTTATACGTATAAAATATTAGATCTAGGAGTGGTAAACATGTAGATTTTTTGTCAAATTTTTTTTTTTAAAATGGGCCGATGCATATATGTAATTTTTTATGTTATGAATGTTTTGGTTGAAGATATGGATTGGGGTTGGTACTATTTACTCGTTAGATCTATTTTTGTAGCTCTTTTGTTTAGTAACAATTGAGCATAGGAATTGTATTTTATTTATGTCAATTTTCGAAAATTCCATGTAAAAATAGCATCTTTTATTGTAATTTTGTAATTCCGGGATCGAAAAGATGAAGATCTTGCTGGAAAATTGAAGATCAAGACGAAACCCAAGGTAGGAACGAGGAGAAACGGTTAAAAAAAATTAAAAACTGCTACAGGACTTTCTGCGATGCTGAAATTCGTCGCTATAAGTCCTGTTTAATAAAAAATTGCGGCTAGGGTTTATGTTGCGGCTGCATCAAATATTTTTTTTAACCTTTTTTTTTTATATAAAACTGCCGTTAGGCAGAAAAAGGAAAAAAAAAAATTATTTTTGGAAAATAATTTATTAAACAGCCGCATGTAACAATAAAAAAAATTTTGATTAATTATAATAAATTGGGTTTATTTAATTAAAAAATGCCTTTCTTCTCTCGGGTGTTCGTGGTTCGTGATCCCGCAGTTCGTGGTTCAAGGTTCGAAGATCGAAGACATGAAGACAACAAGATTGTAATTTACTGTTTTCCTAGGATAGATTAGATACGGGAGTACCAACAATCCATCTCGGTGTTTAACTTTTCCGCAATTTATTTTTTATGTGTTTGATCATAAAATAGATATAAAATCGGAATTGCCATGACATGCATCATATCATAAATCCACTCCATGCATACATGTAGAATTTTAATTTTGGTAATTAAAATAGGCATGTATACAAACTTGCGTAATTAGTTGAAATTTAATTAATACGTGGTAATTAATTAATTTAGTAACTAATTAAAGATCCGAGGACGGGTTATGAAATCGTTAAGCCTTTCGGTGTGTGTTCTCGGTGAACCACCGTAAAAGACCAAACGAGATCACGTTTTCGATATGTAGTGTCTACGAGATTGAATGATGGTAAAAGAACAATAAATTTTGGATAAAAACAGTTCGCCTATAGGTTGGGTGGTCAACTGAGCTGGGCTCGACCGACTTAACCCTCCTAGTGTGATGTATGCACGGTCCGGCAAGACTAAGTTACACCCGCGAGCAGAGGGGTGATTCCTTCTTATCTCAATGGGGCTCTCTTGACCCGACTTCGTCCGACTGTCACATATGTTCCAACGAATAGGACGGGTAGGCTTGCCTACGTTACCGACACCATTCGTAATCCTTTATTTGATGTGCTTTTATGTTAACGTGGTTAGTTAACCCACCACCACTTCCAAAATATTGAGTGGGAGCGGGGGAGGCGACAGCCAACCCCACGGCCTCTACTATAGATACAAGTAAGTGAGAAAAGGGTGACGCCTCGCGGCGCTTTGATTTCGTCCCCTAAGGATGGTGTTCACCCCTATCAACATTCATGGCTAGGTCTCCGAAAGGATAGGATTTCCGGTACTGCCGGGTCACCGACCTATCCTAAGACGCTACACTCGGGCGCACTCTAAGAGATCCGATATAGTAGGTCACACTCATAAAGAATATTCTTGATAATATCTAGGCTAAAAAAGGAAGGTAGTCAATGAATAAAGGGATGTTCGATTCTCGTGGGATGTTCGATTCTCACAAGTTATTCATTGATGAGATTGTCTCGATTTAACCGTCATCTCTTTGACCTACCCTAAGGTGGCACTGAGATGCGAGGTTAAAACCTTGGAATGGTAGAGTAGACTTAATTTTAGTTTACAATTCCTAAAATAAACTTATATAGTAGTGTTAAACTTGAATTAATATATGTCATTTTATTTACAGCATTATATCCCTTACTAAATCGCTTAAAAATTAATAATTGACTAGTATTGACTTCTTTAAAAAGTGGAAAGTAACTATGACGTTGAACTAGTTAATTGATAATGCAATTATTTTTCAAAGAGATATTTTCTCTTAAGCCTTTTAAAACCAGAGTGACATATAGGTATGTCATTCGTGTCAAACGGAGGACAAACTTAGTTTGATCAAAGGTGATTTCGGACTTTGAAATTCTTCTAGTGAATTTTGAGTGTGTAGTGATTACACGATTAATTTTCAAATTGAAAAATCGGAAAATCATGAAGTGTTACTAGTTGGACGATATTTGGAATTGATGAACTAGTGGGAGTTCTATGATTTATTGTTTTTCCGAAACATTGGAACTATGTACGAAAGATTTTCTAATCGAAAAATCGGAAAATCATAAAAATAAAGCATTGCTCGTTAGATGGTATTTGGAACCGATAAACTAGTGGGAGCTTTAATGTTATGATTTGTTCTTTTCCGTATATTAGAAAATCCGAGAAGTCCTAACAAGTAACACTCAAAATAGACATCCCACGCTTCAAGAGTAGTGTCTACTCAAACGAACCACCGTTCAAGACTATTTCCATTCACGGAATGAATGGGAGAATATGTCTAAAAGTGTTAGTCATCTAAACCGAGAAAACTTTAAGGTCGAATCGAAAATTAATTAATCAAAATCATAGGATAAGGACAAAGGATTTTGGATCACCAACCTATGAATCCTTGGCGATTTTCTCGAGCTAAGTTCTTTGGAAGCACAAGGTAGCAGTGCATTTAACGATTAAAAGAATAAACAACGGGCAGTTAATTTTAGCTAGAATAGTGGGAGTGATATAAGGAAATGAATCTCGGATTCAATCCTTGGATATCGCAGAAAAATTATTTTATGTTTAAGATTCGTTGGAACGAATGGATTTACCTTCTATTCGATAATTTGTTTGTCGTATAGAAAGTGAATATACCATTTGTAGTACGAATCCAAGACTCGGACTTTTGTTTGATAAAGTCAAAACCACTTACAACTACTGAAATATGTATATAAAACACATCTTAAGAACTATTAAAAGCAATTGGTTTCTATATTTAGATAAACGCTTCTTCATATTCCATAGTTAGTCCATAGTCCCTAAAAGACAAGACTTGAAGACTGGCTCAGGATGATTCCTTTCTCCCGACCGTTATATTGTCTCAAAGGTTCAATGACTAAGTTTCCTTTCAATCGGGGAAAGGATAATGGTTATAAAGAAGTAACATAGCTTGTTCATGACGACCTTCGGGTCCGATGAAAGATACAAGCTAGTAGGAGCTTCCGAGTAGTGACTTCTTGTCTGATAACTATTCAAACACTCCGGTAAGTTTATCCAAAATATTTTGAGGTTTCTCTGCTTTCAACAGAGATAGAGTATTCTATACTCGGAATAGGCCATTCATAGTCCTCAAGACTGATGCTCAGCCTGCCTCATTGTGACATGTTCTCACTAAGTGAGAAACCGTTAAATTGCCTTACATAGTTTTAAATGTGCTAAAATACACGCTTAACTCAATAAAGATATTGAAGTTTAAATAACGGTTTACATTGAAATGTAAGACCGAGAAGTCTACCTAGAATATGCTTTGGAATTTACGGATAAGGTGTGGATTCGGTTCACCCCACTTCCATAAAATAAGCATTTAGCACACGGTGCTTGAAGGTAAGACTCGAATTTCGCACATAGTTCGGTCAATGACCATTCGTGATATATCTTTTAAGCTATTGATTATAAAGGTTAGATATATGATTCTTGAAATCGGGAAGGGACAGTTATACTGTTGCATCTTTTCTGATAGAGTCCATGAACAAAGAAAACCTTGAACCTTGAAGCACGCTTACTCAAGGTAGTTACTAATCGATTAAAATCGCACCACATCCAACATCGGTTGTTGGTGATAACACTAAATACTACTAAACTAGATCGAATTTCGATCCATCCAAAGAAGTATTGGGAGTATGGTTTATCCATTACCCATTATGGGTTCTCATGGACTTTGTAGTCCGAGGATCGATTGATGACCTATGGCTCTTTTGTGAGCGATGATTGGATCTCGATAATAGATGTTGGTTTAATAGCCATAACCTTGTGAATGGAGTTCGGTACTCTAGCCTCTGTTCATACTCTTGTAGAACCACCGAGCGCCTCAGCCCAAAGGGGGAGTAATTGGATCTACACGGAAAAGAGTAGAATGAATAGGAAAGTTTATCATTCAGAGCAAAGCTTGAGTGGTCTAGGGGTAATTCCCTAAGAAGTAGAGAGTTCATCGGACCTTGGACTCTCTTACCACTTAGTATTGCATGATTTCGCTCAAAAGCGTAAAAATAGGGGTGATTCCACGAGATTTTCTTGCCAAACAAACGGAGTCTGATTCATTCGAACAAAAGGGTATTGCCTTATGACAGGATGACTCACAAGGCTTATGTCCTTTGTGGATAAAAAGCAAACCTCTCGGTCACTGGAAGTCATATATTTCTACAATATGTGGAGTTGACCAGAATATTGATAAGTCTTTTGTAGACTGGATATTAATTTTAGTACAGTAGTGAATATATGCACATACATTAGTGTTTATGAAGGATAACACTGCACCAGTTGGAATCAACATGGGTGTGTTATCTGAAGTCAGAATATGACAATGCCACAATTCTCTGCAACAGAGATTTGGACAACATTCTGAAGAGTTTGACTCGGTCGAATTCATTAGAATCAGTCACTGGTTTCCCATCCATCTTATTGGTTAAGATGATGCATCTGTGTATGCAACATTCAACGAGGAAGTTCTACCCTATGCCTCAGGAATGACTCTCTAAATCTTCGGATCAAGAGAAATGGGATAGATTCTCTTTCTAGTAAGAGATGGTCAGGTTATTGAACGTCAACTTTGATCAAATCTTAGATTCGGCAGTTAACAAAGCAAGTTTAGTATGTCCTTTAGTATCTTGAAGAGAACGAGGAATAATATGCGGACATATTCATGTGTGAACTTGGATATGTGTGATACTGATGATTTTGACATTAAGTCGATTGAGGATGATCGTTAAGTTGATCTCGGGCTCAGTGTTTACTCTTGTGTTGAAGCTATTGCCTGGAGGAATCCACCAACGCCAACTCGACTTTAACTAGTTGGGTAATTAGCGGCTTTTGTAGTAGCTATAGATAAGATATAGCTTAAGGATTTCCTTTTCATATCTGGGAGTGATTCTAGATTTGGAAGCCGATACCACATCATTGTGCAAACGATGAAGGGGTAGCTTATAAGGATTTTCGAAATCACTAGAGGTCAAAAGCATATTGCGAAGGTATCACATGATTAGATGGACCGGTAACGTTTGATTCTACGGATTGTCTCGAGCCGACAACCTGACTAATCATTAAGACCCATGACATTTAGATGTAGTACTCCCGAGTCACCGACCTATCCCGAGACGGCACACTCGGAGTGTACTTTGTCATCTAGCAATGGTTATGATATGCTTAATGGGTACTAGAATACGGATGGGTCTCCATTGCTTTAGAGCAAGTGGGAGATGTAGTTTGTTGTATTTTAAATAATAGGGTGTGCTCTAAAACAATTAATCACATGCTTTCGTGCAAGTGGGAGATTGTTGGGTGTAATGCCCGAAAGACAATTTTGTAATTGTTTTATTTAATAAATGAAATGATATTATTATTCATATTTATTATTCTCATATTCACCGATGTGACAATAGTATTTACACTACGAAAAACCCAAAAGTATATCGCTTATGTAATCACTTAACTCAAAGTGTATGGGATATACACGGGAGGATTGAGTTAGTGAACATGTACTTAAAAGACAATTAGCCCGTAGTGAAGTTAATCGAGAGTATCGGGTCTCTCTTTAACGTGCTATTAATGCTCCTGAAACACAATAGGTGTGATTGTCTTACCCGGACTTTCGGTTAAGAGAACCTAGTGTGGCATTTATATGTGATAGATATATCATATTGAAATTTGGACCGATTTGATTAGAGTTCACGATATAATTCCGTAATCGAGAAGTCTTATCGAATCAATCGATGATCATATTTATGGATATATCTTAATCTCGAGGTGATCACACCAACCGCTTGAATCGCATGAGGTTTGACTTGACGGTTAAGGATTACACCGATCGTGTGATCTGAATTACCCCATCTTGGCATTGTACTAGATTGAGTGAGTAGTCTGTGTTATCACAGATACGGAATCCATTCCTTCCATTTATGGAAGTAGATAGACAGTTCCCTTATTTGTTAATCTTAGAAACTGATCAATCGCGCGAGTTCATATTACACTGATTAGCTACCAGTGAGGTGTATGAATTAATTGATCACTAGGGGGTTAATGGTAAATAAGGATAAGAGGTTCTGAAAAGGGTTAACGGTAACTTCCCGATTTAGAATGAACAGTCTATGGAGGATTAATCCATATGTAATGATTATATCAATGGACGCTTATTATCATTCTCGTGAGGAGATAAATATAATCTTATAATCGGAGGACTGCAGTCACGGGATTATGGTGGCATATTCCTGTGATTGATTTATCGAATATAATTATTCTGTTCGTAAGATAATTATTTATTTGATTTATCGGAGCCGCTGATTATTAGTCCATGGTCCCCGACGTACCTCCAAATATAGCATAGCTATTTTCGGACGTCGAATCCTAATAATATTAATTTAGTTCTTATTAAAATTTAATTAAAATGATATGTGAATTAAATGTTTAGTGAACTATTAAATTAGTTGGGCTAAATAATAAAATATGTGAAAAAGTTATTTTTCATAATCTTGGCAAATTAGTGTATTATGGCCGAAAATAATCATTGACTAGGTCAATTGATAATTTCGGCCAAGAGCATGTTTTTAAGGAAACAAGAAATTGTTTTAAGACATGTGCACAAAATATTTATTGGATAAATATTTATGGTAAGAAATAAAGATAAATATTATTCTAGATTTGTTCTAGAATATTATGGGATTATTTTTATTTATTTGATTTATTTATTTACAAAATAAAATCCTTGGAGGACAAGGATTACTCTCCTATATAAAGAGAGTTCTCCCAAACCTAATACAATAAGCATAATTTAGACTTCACCTCTTAGAGGAGAAGAAATATTTTTTCGCCAAGGGAGAATAGGGAAATCTTGGAGGGTTTTCCGGGTAGCATATCGGAGGGATTTGAGACGAGAATTTCCTTCCACCTATAGTTGCTTGGATCACACGTACGGAAGATCGTGGTGCTCTTCACACCTTCGTTCGTTCTTTCTATTGTGGTTCATCAACTTGGATTTTGAGATCCAAGAGGTATGTTCTACAACCCCCTTGTAGAGTAGATCTAGTTATTATATTACGTGTAATTTATAGATCTAAATCCTTAAATCGCTTCCGTTGCGGATGGTATTACTAATGTAAGTAAGGTCTTAACTTCCCGGAGGCATGTACCAATGCCAATGCCAATTTCTCTGCATTTGAATATCTGACCTCTGGTCCATAGAGTGATTTTCTTACAAAGAAAACCGGTATCTGTTGTCCGTCTTGCTCTTTAACCAAAGACAAACAGCTCAAGGCTTCTTCATATACGCTAGGTAAATGTACAAGGGTTCTCCTTCCCGAGGAACCGTTAAGGTAGGCAGTTCGGCCAAGTACAATTTTAGTTCTTCGAAGGCCTTCTGACTATCCTCGTCCCACTGGAAGGGACTTGCTCTTCTCAAAATTTTGAAAAATGGCAAGGCACACTGTGCGATCTCGAAAGAAATCTGCTTAAAGTCGCTATCCATCCCATTAGTCGTTGTACTTCTTTGATGTTTTTCGGTGGACATAGTCTTTAGCGCATCAATCTTATCTGGATTTGCTCTAATTCCGTCATTGGATATCATGTATCCTAGGAATTTTCCTGATCTGACCTTAAATATGCATTTTTTTGGGTTAAGTTTCATCTGAGTTCTCCTCAAAACTTTGAATACTTCTCTGACATCATTTAAGTATTGATCAAGAGACTTGCTCTTGATTAAGAGGTCATCCACGTACACCTCCATACATCTCCCGATTTGTTCGGCAAAAATTGTGTTTACAGCCCTTTGGTATGTCGCTCCGGCATTCTTCAAACCAAATGGCATAGTGACGTAGCAGTACGTCCCAAACTCTATTATGAAAGAAGCATTTTCTACATCTTTAGGATCCATTGCGATCTGGTGATAACCTTTGTAAGCATCTAGAAATGCAAACACTTCAAACCCCACTGTTGAGTCTACCAGACGATCAATCTTGGGCAATGCATAACAATATTTTAGACATTCTTTGTTGAGATCAGTGAAGTCAACGCACATTCTCCAACTCCCATCTGGCTTCTTGACCAGTACTGGGTTCGCTAACCATTCTGGATAGGCATCTTCTTTGATTATGTTGGCCAGCAACAGTTTATTCACCTCTTGCTTAATCGCTGAAATGCGCTCATAGGCAAAATGCCTTTTCTTTTGATGAACAGGTTTCTGCATGGATCTATGTTCAACTTTGTGAATCTGCTAGATTTTGAGATAACCTGCATATCTTCTTCTCTTCGTGTGAACATGTCTCTCAATTATTTTAAAAGGTTTATTAGAGACTCCTTATGCGAGGCCGAATCCACGCCCTACAATAATCGTTGAGTCCGCTTGTTCGTCCCATAGGCGAACGTGACCTTTGTCCCGATCTTCGGATGACCGCCTCTTCGCTTTCGTGAGCCGCTCTTCAATGCTCACTTGTTGAACCATCATCTTCCCGTTTACCGTTGCTGTGTAACAGCTCCTGGCTGTTTTCACATCACCTTTGATCTCTACGGACCCGTCCCCTATAGGGAATTTCATGCTAACATGAGCTGGTGAGATTACAAACCAAGATCTATAAGCGTTGGTCTTTCCATGATTACATTGTATGCTGAGGGTGCTTTAACCACTACATAATCCACCATCAGGGTCCTTCCCTTGGCTCCTTTTCTGAATGTAGTAGGGAGTTTGATTACACCCAGTAGATGAACTGGGGGTCCAGCGAAGCCGAACAAAGGAGCTGATACCGGGGTTAGATCGGTATCCCTCAATTTCATCTCTCTAAACACATTGTAATAGAGGACGTTCATGGCACTGCCTGTGTCCACACATATTTTCCTTGTCAGATTCTTGCTGATCACTGCTTCTATTACTAGTCCTTCATTGTTGATTACCAAAGGTAGAGAATCCCTAGGACCATAGATCACTTCTCCAGACATTCTTTGTCGTTTAATCGATTGATTAGAGGCAGTAGACCTTCTACTGCTTGTGCCTTCAGTTCTGCTTGTGTTGTTTGGCCCTCTTCAGATCGTGTTGATTGTGTTCATAGGGCGGTTATCCAACTGACCATCAAGGTCTGGTGAGTGGTCTCTTCTTCTTCGAAACTCATCTCTGTTATCTCTGTCGTTGTTATTTCTACGCCTGAACTCACGTCGGCCACGCGGTTCAGCCTGATGAGACCGATCTACGACCTCATCCAGCTTTCCTTCCATCACCGCTGCATCAATATCTCTGATCAGATCCCGGCATTGCTCGGAATCATGGCCAACATCTTTATGGTACTTGTAGAATTTTTTAGGGTCCCTATTTTCTCGAGGCCCTCTCATCGGTGGGAGGACCTTGGCTATCCCATTTCTTTCCATAATTGCAAGGACTCCTTTCATGAGATCTGCTCGAGAGATGAGGTCTTTGTCCTGCAGAGCTCCTTTCTTGCCCAGCCAATATGAGACTGGTGCAGTTACTCTATCCCAAACTGACTTCCTTTTCTTGTCTGATTTATCTTCAGACTTGCCTTTCTTTCCTTCACCTCTTTCCATCTCTCTCTTGAGCTTGTTTGCTTCTTCTCCCTGACAATGTCTATAGGCCACATCCAAACACTACTCCATTGTCTGAAGAAAGAGGCGACCAACAGTCGATCATCTGCATCGTCTTCGTTAAAGCGCTTTATAAAGTGAAAGACGGACTCATCATGCTTCTGCTACAGAGTTAGGAGGTGAGCCTGATTTCTCTGGAATAGACGAGCGGTGATGAAAGCATGAACGAACTTCCGAGTTAAGGTCCTAAAATCGGAGATCTACCAGGGAGGAATCTTGCTGAACCACTCTCTGGCCCTTCCTGTTAGTAGTGCGGGGAAAGCTTTGCACTTCATCTCGTCTGAAGCGTTGTACAAGTTCATATGCGAGATTTACTGATGCATGTTATCGTAAGGATCCTTAGACCCATCATAAGAATCAATTTTAGGAGTATTAAACCCCGATGGTCGAGGGTAGTAGTCGATGTACTCGGTGAAGGGCGACGCGCAGAGTAGCTCATCTGATCGTCTTCCGAGCAGAGCGTCTTGTTCGGCCTTAGCCGTGTCATTAAGGTTTTGGGCATTCCTTTTCACCGTATTGAGGCTGGACTCAGCCTCCTGCTTCTTATAAGTTTCCCGAGGGAGAGTTGTTTCTGAGACCTTTGGAGGGTCTCTCCCCTTCAGTGTTTCTTCAAAGATAACCTTGAGGGTAGAGTTATCCATGTTTTTCAAGGCTTCGACCAATGCTTGGTTGGCCGGATCCTGAAGGGCCGGATCAGGCTGATGAGTCTGCTCCCCAGCAATAGTTGCAGCTTTTTTCTGAGCGGCCATAGATTGGCCTTCTCCTTGGGTGATAGAAGTTGTTTCACTTTGTTGAGTCGGATCTGCGGGATCTGCAGTTTTCTTTCCAGTATTTTTCGGCGGTATGATTAATCACAAGAATTCTAGGGTTGTTTTGATCGCTTTATCAGAAAGAGGTCCTCCTTCTCACGTCAATTGACGATGCTGAATCTCGTCTGATAATGAATCCGGGCCGATTACCTTTGTGATAAAGATCTTGAACCCCAAGAACCCTAAATCATATTAAAGAAGGGTAGGTGTTTTTTGTATTTTAGACTGAGCTCGTGAGTTATTTTTCTCGAGTTGCTTACGTATCCAATAACTTAATTGGAATCAAGTCTTTCGTAGTTACTTAGGGTTGTTTATATAGGAGATGTCTCATCCCGCTTCCTTGTCCTGCAAGGAATTGTATTATAATTATCATTATTATTTTCCTAAGGATATACACGCCTAAATCCCTATGATTTAGGGATACTTATGGACATAATTAATGTCAATATCATAGTTTATATGACTAAGTATTCTTTCCTCATTTATCTTTAGTTTCCCATCGTCTGGAATAACAGCCGATGTTGCTCTGAGCGTCCTGCAATGAGCCCTCAAAGCCATTATGGCCGAACTGGGCAGCTCCTCTTCACCAAGCTTTAGCCGACCTGCCATGGCTGGAGGATGAGCGTATGTCGATCCTCCAGCTGGGGTTAGGGACCTGCCCTAGTGTGTCTTTTGGGACTCTTAGCCCTTAATACCCTTCATTGTGGGTTAGTCATTTATTACATGTCATAAACGGATGACACGTGGAATAGTTTAGGTCGGCTATCATCATGCGGTATGGTTATTATGTTAAAACTAAAATGATAACAACAAATAACATAACATTTTCATTGCACATATATGGTGGTATAGGTATTATGTTAAAATGATAGCAACAATAACATTACATACTCATTGCATATATGTGATGTTAATTTTGACCGGTTATATTGCCACAATAAAATGGTTACAACAAAGTTTAACAACACACTTTTATACTATTGATTATGATATGCGCCAATTGATTCATATTTTATACTATTGATTATGATATATGCGCCAATTGATTCATATTAGTCTTATAAAGATCAAAGGTTTAAAAGTGTGTTGTGATATTTTGTTGTGGTGCAAATATTTGTCGTTCATTATGAGTACGGTATAATGCCACACCAAAGTGTTAAATTGATTTTGATACGAGACCTTTTGGGTATGCTTGGACATGAATTATTTCGACTTAAATTAAATCATTTGAATAAAATATAATAAAATAATGTGAAATATTGATTAGAAAGTTGATAATTTTTATTTTGGAAATTTGTATCGATAAAAAAATGATTGGTAAGAGAAATGATAATAAACTAACATAATGGTAAAATAAAGTAGTAAGTGAATAAAATGAACTATCAGAGATTGGAAATATTACACATCAAATAGTATGTAATATTTATTTATTCCTTGTATACATTATTTTTACACTTTATTTGTAAAATGACATATTAATTGTGGTACATATAAACAATTAATTTGTCAAACTCTAGTTATTTTATGTCATAGACATACTTTTACTTTTCACATGCTTACTTGCCGCCCATATCTAGTGGCATACTAGCTAGCTAGCTAGTATATCTCCTTCAATTGTAACTATTTATACTTCTTTCATTGAATGAATAAACTAAGTTGAAGTTTACTCTAGTGTTTATCGCTTTCTCAAACTCTATTCATGGTAGCAGAGCCTTCGAGTTCTAAATTCACCTGCAAACTCGGTTTGTTATTTCAAAAATGTCTCATGTGAATCGATTCATCTTCATCATCAGACTCCCAACCGCCTCAAAGTGAGACGGTCATCGAATCTTCTTCATACACAAATCATAGACTTGATGGTAACAACTACTTGCTATGGTCAAGATCTATGAAAATGTACATCTCTCGGACAAGGTAAGATGGGATACATCCGTCTCTCTAAACTCCGCCCGCCGAAGATGACCCCGGATTTGAAGCTTGGGACACTACTAATAATCAAGTCATGACCATTCTCACAAGATCAATGACAAAAGAAATTAGTGAGAACTTTATGATGTATGATAATCGCAGGGAAATGCAGGATAATGCCGGAGATCTTTACTCCAAGAAAGACAATACATCGAAGTGTATGAACTTGAAGCTCAGATTCAAAACTCGCAGACAAGGAGATATGTCTCAGAATCAATACTTCAACCAACTATCTAGGGCATGGCAACACCTAGATATGTTGAAAACTCACCCCTGGAATGATGTTAAGGATGCTGCCCTTTATAAGGACATTATTGAGAAAAAAAGAGTATTCAAGTTTCTTACTAGACTGAATCCTACTCTTGATGATGTTAGAGGAAGAATCCTTGCCACAAAACCTCTCCCTAATCTCAAATCCATGTTTGCTGAGGTCAAACATGAGGAAAGCAGGAGGAGGAAAGTGGTGTTTCTTTGAACTCCCTGCCGACAACCTCGCCGAGAGTGCTACCTGCCGACCGTCCGTGAAGCCTGTTGAGGTTACTGAGACATCTAGGAAGCCTACTGATAGAACTGGAAAGTTGTTCTGTGAGCACTGCAAACGCACAAATCACACCAAGGACACGTGCTGGAAGCTACATGGCAAGCCTAACTCCTCCAAGCCTACCAGGGAAAGTCAGGGCAGGCATGTCAATGAAGAAGAAAATGATAACAAGTTGAATGCTCAGTTTGCTGCATTCAAAGCTTTCCTCACTCAACAAAAAGAAGTTAGTCCCTCTACTGACATAGCTACTTAGGCTAGTGCAGGTAAATTCTACTCTTCTATTAGTAATGAAACATGGATTGTTGATTCTGGGGCCTCCTCCCATATGACTGGCAATAAAAACCTCATAACTCACTTTATGCCATGTCATCAAATTCACAAAGTTAAGACTGCTGATGGATCTATCTCGTGTGCAAAAGGTTTTGGAACTGTTAAACTCACTAATAAGATATGCCTAAAGGATGTCCTATTTGTTCCAAACTTAGACTGCAATCTCATATCTCAAGAATTAGACTAGCAAAAGATTTGAATTGGATGTTGTTTTTAACAAGAATCGGTGCACTTTCCAGACCCTTCTTCACAGAAAGTGATTGGGAGGCTAAACCACCTTTCAGATTGTATGTGGTCAACCTGCACAAGATAGAAGATCAAGAGCTCGAATCGCCTCGCCTCTGCACTCAAACCTTAGACAATATCATGTTATGGCATTATAGACTAGGACATCCAAGTTTTGGTTATTTAAAGTCTGTAATTCCTGAATTATTTAAAGGATGTAATATCAATGATCTTCAATGTGATATTTGTCAATTTGCCAAACTTATGAAATCTATGTATACCAAAATTCCTTATTTGTCTTCCACGCCTTTCACTTTAATTCATAGTGATGTATGGGGACCTTCAAGAGTAAAAAGTATAACAGGAAAAAGGTGGTTTGTCACCTTCATTGATGATCATACCAGGAACACATGGCTGTTTTTAATGAAGGATAAATCCGAAGTTGGAACAATTTTTCAGGAATTTTACAACATGATCTCTACTCAATTTGACACTAAGATCAAGATCTTAAAGACTGATAATGCACTTGAATACTATGAGTCTGATGTTGCGTGGAATATCAGTTTTGCGGTAACAGTGTCAATCTTGAGGATATAAGGCTGTTTATAGGTGATTCCTCCGGAGAGGGTACGGCGGTTATTTAGAACAAGGTGGCGGAGTAAGCATAAAGTAAATAATGTGAGATTGGGCGGTGGTTAGCGGCAAAAGGGCGAGTTTGGTCATGTGTACTAATTCTCGCCTTTCTTTCTTAGTTACATATGATCCTCTATTTATAGACAAGTAAGTCGGTCCCTTCGTTCTTGATTAGACAAATTTAATGATATAATAAGAAGTAACTTATACAAGTGTCATAAGTATCTTAAATAAATATCTGCATACACCGAGTCAAGTAAATAGGCATGCCAGCGCCATACGCTGGCTTCATCATGGCGGCGATAGCGTGGTGATGGCGGCGGCGGAGGTACGATCTTGCCTTGATTGTAAGGAGAGGAAACCATATGATAGGAGGGAGATACGTCCGGTTTGGAAGTGGCGGACGAGAAGACGGCTGAGACCTAGCGGCCGCCTTGTCGTAAATGGCGGGCGACTGGCGGCGAGGCTATGATATTTATATTGGGCCGGGTTGATCGCCCAATCCATTGGAACAAAGGTCTGCTGCGGGTTAGGTATATCAGAGTCTAACCTCAATAATTTCTTGATGAATAAGGGGATTGTCCATATCAGTAGTTGTGTGGAAACACCTCAACAAAATGGAGTTGCTGAGAGAAAGAATAGACACCTGCTGGAGATGGCTAGATCAATCATGTTCACCACACATGTTCCAAAGTATATGTGGGGTGAAGCTATATTAACTGCCACATACTTAATTAACAGACTTCCCAGCAGAGTGTTAGGCTTCAAAACTCCTACCCAAACCCTTCTGACCACATACTCCTGCTCTCATCTTATTTCCCAATTACCTCCAAAAATCTTTGGCTGCACTGTGTTCGTTTATATACATGCCCAACATAGAAGGAAACTGGATCCCAAAGCTCACAAGTGCATCTTCCTAGGATATGCAAAGGACAGGAAATGTTACGAGTGTTATTCTCCTTCTGAGAAAAGATTTTACAATTCTATGGATGTAAAATTCTTTGAAAGAACTCCCTACTACAGCAAGTCCACTGAGGCAGTCACTGATGGGAACCTGATTGAAATTGACCTAAATCCGGTCCTACAGCAAACTCTTCATCCTCAGCAACCTACTGATTCTCAGTAGACTGAACCTCAGCACCCTGCTAATCCTCAGCACCCTGCTGACCCTCAACAAAACCTCATCGAACTGTGAGCCTACTAACACAGAGCCCTCATCGGGCTGAGAGCTCATCGAACTGTGCCAACTGATACTCAAGAACTCCATCGACTCTCAAAGCTGCGATATTGATGATAGACTATTGCCATCGGGAAGGGAAAAGATCTTGCACTCACCGATCATTCCATTCATAATTATCTATCTTATGATCGCTTATATCCTACTTTTGCCATGTTTACACAGACTTGGACTCTCACCCATTCCAAATAATATTCAGAAGCTCTTCAACATGATAAGTGGAAGGTCACAGTAAAAATAGAAATGACGCCTCCTGGATAATCATACTTGGGATCTAACAACTCTTCCCAAAGGCAAGAAGACAGTCAGCTGCAATTGGCTATTTACTATCAAATACAATGCTGATGGTACAATTGACAAGTATAAAGCCGAGGTCGGTTGCAAGGGTTTCACTCAAACTTATGGCATTGACTACACGTAAACTTTTGCACCAAAGCAGCAAAACCGAACACCGTCGGGATACTCGATATCTCTTCTTCGTCATCCAACTTGATCGCCCTCTTCACCAATTGGATATCAAAAATGCCTTTCTCAATGGTGACCTTACTGAGGAAGTCTACATGAGTGTACCTCCTGGGTTTACCAATCCTCACACTCAAGGAAAGGTTTGTAAATTGAGGAAATCTCTATATGGCCTAAAGCAATCCCCAAGAGCCTCGTTTGGGAAACTCACTACTGTGGTTAAAGCTGCTGGATATCATCAATGCAACTCAGATCACACCATGTTTATCAAAACCACTAGCCAGAAAAGATCTATTCTTATTGTATATGTGGATGATATCATCCTCACTGGTGATGACTCTACTGAGATCCAGAATTTGAAGACTCTACTGGCAAAGGTTTTTCAAGTCAAGGATTTGGGCTATCTTAAATATTTCCTTGGTATGGAAATTGCAAGAAACAACCAGGGTATCTCTATCTCTCAAAGGAAATATGTCTTTGGACTCCATCAAGGAAACTGGTATCTTTGGGATGCAAACTCGTCAGATCCCCAGTGACCCCAAAGATTACTACTCGCCGTGCATGGTGACATTGTTTGTCGGGAAGGATCAATATCAAAGACTTGTAGGAAACTCATTTATCTCATCACATACAAGACTGATATTGCATATGGAGCTGATCTCAGTTAGCCGCTTCATGCATTGCCTACCGATCAACATTGGGATCTTGTGAATGAGATACTAAGGTACTTGAAATCCACCCTGCCAAGGCCTACATTTCACCAAGTCTGTTTGAGAGATCCATCAAGGTTTACACCGATGTCGATTGGGTGGGTCATCACATAGACGCGGAAGATACTACTACAAAGCACGCTTTCTTATGTATGGGGAAATCTTGTCACCTGGAGGAGCAAGAAACAACCTCTGTCTCCGTATAAGCGATCTTTCGAACTCAGGCACTAGTTTTGGGTATTTGTGAAGCTCTATGGATAAAAGTGGTCCAGATCGAATCGCAGCAAATTTATTCGAACCCTATCACACTCTGCTTGTGACAATAATTCAAAGACATTATGCATGGCGAGAGGATCCACCCATTATGATAAAACCAAACATGTGGACATTGATGACACTTCTGAAGGAGAAGATTGATGCCAAGATTATTCAACTCCAGATGTTCCCTCAGCCAGACTGCATGTTAATATTCTCACCAAGGCCATTCCACCGCTTATGTTCAGCAGACTGAGTAGCAAACTTGGCTGTATAAACATATACAACTCGATTTGAGGGGGTGTGGAAATATTACATATCAAATAGTATGTAATATTTATTTATTCCTTGTATATATTATTTGTACACTTTATTTGTAAAATGACATATTAATTGTGGTACATATAAACAATTAATATATCAAACTCTAATTCTTTTATGTCATGTATATACTTTTACTTTTCACATGCTTACTTGCCGCCCATATCTAGTGGCCACCTAGCTAAATAAGATCTTCCTTCAATCAGAATTATTTATACTTCTTTCATTAAATGAATAAACTAAGTTGAAGTTTACTCTAGTGTTTATCACTTTCTCAAACTCTCTTCAGAGATTATTTAATATATTTTTTTGAGAAAGATGCAAAAATAATTGATGAGAGGGATTGCAGGAAATGAGTGAAATAAATAAAATAATATTAAATTGAAAAAATAATAAGATGAATAAAGTAGCTAGTATAGTGGTTGAGGAAGAAGGGCTTCTGGCAGCTATAAAATATTACACCTACCTATACCTATTAGTTCACGGGTCATGAAAACTAAAAAAATATTTTATCTTTACACGTTAAAAATTACCCCGCACAGTCGTTGTTAGCTCGTTACTTCGTCAGATCCCTAGTAATAAATCGCCATCTACAAACATGGCGTTTGAATTTTATAGGTCTCTCCTAAAAATTAATGATATAAAAGTCAAGATTAGTGATAGTCTTTCGACAAAATAGACTCAACAAAAGACATATTACACACTTTTGAATTATTGATTATGATGTGGATCTATTGATAAATATAAGTTTCTATAAAAATCAATGAAAGAAAATATTGTTGTGATTTTATCACATATATTTTTATGGCACAATTATTTCTCAAAAATCTAGGGGACAACAATCATTTCCTTAAAATTTTATTTATGATGTGAATTCTTTTTTTTTTCCCCGCCCCTAACGGGGTTATGATGTCAATTCTTTTGTATCGTTAAGTAATGATATCTTGTAATCGATTGTTGTGGGCCAACGAAATGACATAACGATGATATACACAATTAATTACTTTAGATTTATATCTGATTAAGTTAGACACATTATTATCAACCGTACAGATCATCGCATATAACTTATTATGATATAACGGTTGTATCCGTATAAGGCTGTACACTCTTTCGTTTAAAGTTAATGCATAACATAACATGTTTATAACAGGTGTTACAAGTTGAATAGCATAGGTGATTCATACCCATGCTGCATGCCTCCACAATATCCTTATCTAATAATAATCTCTATCTTCATCAGTCCACTTCTGTCTCCACATCAAATTAAACCATCATCTTCAATTCTCGAGCGCCGCTGCGCGTCCCAATATTAATTCCGGCAGTGTCACCACCACCCCGCCGTCCCAATATTCCGGCAGGATGAAGAAACAACAACTCTTAACCACCGTCTTTTTAGCTGTATTTTTTTTCTCTGCATCATCATCATCATTAACTGCCGGAATCGAATAATCAAACACTGATCTTGAGATATCTGCAGCTCATACTATTGTCAAGAATTCATGCAGCACCACTTTATACCCAGATCTTTGCTACTCAACACTTGCATACAACAACAACAACCCTGAAATAATTCAAAAAGTCAAGAGTCACAAGAACGTGATTGAAATGACCTTGAACGTTACCATCTCTACTGTGAAAAGCAATCGTTTTTCCATAGAAAAGGTATTGAATACAAAGAAGAATATTCTGACGAAACGTGAGATCACTGCATTGGGAGATTGCTTGGTCACATTAGATGATAGTCTTGATGATCTTCATGATGCTCTTAAAGATCTTGAACATTACCCTAATCCCACCAAGAAAACGCTGAAAAAGTACGCCGACGATCTGAAAACTCTGATGAGCAGTGCAATGACCAACCAAGAAACCTGCCTTGAGGGATTTGCGTTTAATGAAGAGGATAAAAAAGTGCGTGAACCGTTTCTCAGTGATGAAGTTCATGTAAAGAAGCTGTGTAGCAATTCATTAGCGATGGTTGTTAACATGACGGTGACAGATATAATAAAGAAGGAGGAAGAGGAGGAGAGGCGGGCGGGCAGTAGTGGTGGTGGTGGTGGTCGGAAACTGCTGATGAAGAAGAAGGTGGAGGAGGAGGAGGTTGGGGGGTGGCCCAAGTGGTTGTCAACTGGTGATAGGAGGTTGCTGCAGTCGTCGTCGACGACAGCAGTGACACCAGACGCGGTTGTGGCGGCGGATGGAAGCGGTAATTACAAAACGGTTTCAGAAGCGGTGGCGGCGGCGCCGGAGAAGAGTAAGAAAAGATACGTAATAAAGATAAAAGCTGGAGTTTATGTGGAGAATGTGGAGGTGTCCAAAAAGAAGACAAACATCATGTTTATAGGGGATGGTAAGGACAACACCATCATCACCGGAAGCAGGAATGTCATTGATGGCAGCACCACATTCCATTCCGCTACTGTTGGTACGTAACTTGATCTCTTTCTCTTCAATATTAATATGCCATGCGTATTGATACGAGTATGTCACCACGAGTATCATAATGATTATCTGCACTTGAACCTACACATATCGTTCAAACCCAACACGCATAACCAACGGTGCAGATAATTATTGTGTTATTCTTTATGAGACATCACCCTCCCTCCTTAGCATATCTCGATTAGTGATAATGTGACAACAAAAATTACCACAACAAATTGCATATATAACACATTTTTAATTCGTTGATTATAATGCGAGACTCATTCGATCATTCACATTGGTCTTATAGAAATCAATGATGTAGCAGTATGTTGTAGCATTTTATTATTATATTTTGTTATGACACAAGTATTTCTCACACTATAAAAAAAATACTCTTTTATTACACTGTTGTTTGCAAAACAACAACAAAAATGTTGCTATATGCTTAGTTTTAACCACAAGAGAATGGCAAAAAGTCTAACCAAATATTCCATCCGTTACACAATTAATTAATAAGGTCCTATATTGACTAATGATTTAAGAGTGTTTTGTGATACTTTACGATGATTTTAAATACATCATATTTTCTCTTGGTATACTGTAGATTACATTACTACTTAAAATTTTATATCATATTTTTCTTCATCTAGTATTTTATTTATTATTTACGTATTTAATTGTATTGACAGTATCTTAACATCGTAAGAATATGTATAATAAAAAGAATATGTTATTAAAATACATATCACTCGTCCTAATTTATAATAAAAGATTCTTCACAGAAATATAGTATGAGTGACCCGAAGGACAAAAAGAGAGAATTGGACAACTGTGCGTAGACTATAAAAATAGAAAAGAACAACGAGGCAGAAGAATTATTGGCTGCATGTTCTTTGGTTTCCGTAATCAATTGCGTAAATAAGTGACCATCTGACTATTGTCCTAGCACAGTTCAACAATACCTCTGTCTCCCTTCAAAAATAATAATAATAATAATAATACTTTCGTCCTTGTTCTAGTATTTTTCATCCATTCCACAATATAAATTATTCATACATTTCAATACAATAAGTAATAGTTTTATTCTTGTTTGATCCTTAATATTTATTCTAAAACTTTACATATTCTAATTAGCCTATGAACATTTTAGTCTAAAACTATTAAAATTTGATTTTTTTATTGTGTTTTTTAATCTATATGTATAAAACTATGATGACTTATAATATGGTACGGAGGTAGTAGTAGTGTGCATAAAAGTAAAGTAAAACTAACATGAAAGTTGTAAATATCATATAACCGAGATTATGATGTACTACCCCCTCCGTCCCAAAATGTAAATTTGTTCTAGGATTTTTTACTTAGATTAAGAAAGTTGTTAAGTGACATTAATTTTAATGGTAAAAATCTAGAATACCCTTTGACTTCATTAATGTAATAGTTGTAAAGTAGGTTGGTGTATGATAAATTACGGGTAAAATGAAGAAAAATAGAATAAATATTCTATTGATATTCTAAATGGATTTAAATTATGAGACAATTTCAAAAAAAATTAACAGACTTACATTTTGGGACGGAGGTAGTACAACGGAAAAGATTAAAAAAATAACGGTTACATTAATTATATCTAAGAGTTTTTTACTCATTTCATTTTTAAAGTCAATACATTAACCCTACTTGATTTATCACATTTTGTACTAATTCAAGCAATTATTTTCGTATGTTTTTTTAAAGAATATTTTCGTTGTTTTTTTAAGATTTCAGAATTCATTGTAAAAAATTATGATTAAGTAACTCTTTGTTAGAATAAACGGTCGGATGACTACCACGTGTACAAAGGATAAAATTGATTGGCAGTTTATACACGTCATAGTCATCGGACTGTTTTAATAAAGAGTCTTTGTATCAGAATTATCCCGTATGAGTGATGACTCTGTTTTTCTTTGATAAATTTTATGATGGTCAATTACCACCATACTCAATTGACACATATTATGACATAGATAATTGTGATAATGATATTAATTCTCAACTGTTAAAATCAAGATCGAGTTACATTCTGTGTTTTACTCATTGATTTGTTACTTGGTTCATTATTTTCTAATTTTCCTATATACATAAACTGAAATAGAAATAAATGATGTAGACATCATTTATGGTTTTCAAAGAGGTTGACCATAAGTTCTTTCAAAATGGACTATTTGCCCCTCTGTTAGAGGTGTTCCAGAAATGTCTGCGAGTTATCATTTGACTATTTGATACTTACAGAATCAATCACATATAATATTTTCTTTTCTGGAAATTACTCACATATAAGATTGTGTTAGTTTTATGGGAAACTTGAAAAAATATGTTCGAAAAGTTTATTATTTGTATGGTATATTTTAAAATAATAATATTAGAAAAATATGTCTGAAATGCATTTTGTTACTTATTCACTATAGATTCGCTGCGGAATAGATATGGAATCGCTACGAAATGCTTTTTGAGCGTATTTTTCATATGTTATCTTTTTAAGACATACCACACAAATAATCTTTTCGAACATACTTTTTCAAGTATCCCTAGTTTCATGTATCAAGGGTGATGTTTATCATAATTCATCAAATGATAAACATTAATTGATTTTTTAATATGTGTGTAATACAAAAAAAATGAATATTTTTTGTGGGACGGAGATATATTATGTATCTCAATACATTTTTCTACTTGTTCTTCTTGTATTAGTTCTAGACTTAGACTTTAGAGTTCAAATTGAAACAAAAACAAGGTCGTGTTATTGCTTTGACAACCTATGGCCCCCTCCCACTTCACACAATTGTCTTACAAGAGATAGAATATAGTCAAAATCTTTTGTAAGAAGCTTTTTCAAATGAAAATTGCCTATATCCGACAAAAAGTTTTTCAGACATATCATGCTTTTACTCTTGTTTTTTCCCCTTTTGCACACAACCATCACTTTTTCAAGTTCCTGATTTCACGCAATTTGTATTTCTTTTTTTCTTTTTTTCTTTTTTTTCTTTATATTCTCCTCTCAGGAAGCACATGCTTACTGCTTACATGTTCATTATTTTAGAATTGTGTCAATTTAAGTAATCAATTGTGCTTTCCGATCATATTGACTCATATTCGATCAATAAAAAATTATCTCTAACGCAAACTCGATCAAAATAACATATATATATATATATATATATATATATATATATATATATATATATATATATGAAAATATTTTCATATATATATTATAATTACTTGGTTTAACACATTTTAAGTAAATATTTATTACTATGAAAAAAGGAAATATAATATATGATGTGCAAACATTTTGATGTGTCAATAGAACTTATGTTTCTTTAAAATTTCAAGAAACATCCACATGGGAAAAAAATTGCAAGATCAAAATCGTAACAGCTTATTTTCTTGTGATATGAGGAAATATAATAGCACCGACGAGAGTTGAACTGAGCCTCGTCACGTATCATCTCCTAATTGATCAAACATTAAATGAAGACATAAAAACTATAATATTAAGGGCCAGGAGCCCCACTTCACGCCTAAAGGCAGATCCGAACCCCAGGTGGGAGATCGGTCCTGCTCCCCCAACCACCGCAGGTCAGCAAGATCGCAACGGAGCTGGGCCAATGCAGTTTGGGGCGAGACGGCATGGGGGGCTCGACGCAGGTCGGTCAGAGCCTCCTTTATATGATAATTAGCCCACGTGCTTATGAGATAATTATGGGAAGATCATAAGGATCCTTTACCCATTAAGACTCTGATTTTAATATTTAAATATGTCCATAATTATCCGTAAATTATAGGGATCCACACGTGATTATCCTTAGGAGCTTAGTGTTGGGTATACAGCATTCTGCCCGCCTTGTGCTTACCGTTGTACTAAAACCAATTGGTGTTAGTAAAGGTGCTACTTTATTTCCTTACACCACACCTTCACAGCGCCATAGGTTGAACGCACAAGGTGGGCAGAATGCTGTATACCCAACACTTAGAATACGAATCCTTGTAGAACAAGGAAAGGGATGAGTCATCCCCTATATAAACAACCTTAATGAACTACGAAAGACTTGATTCCTGAAATATAACAGAATACGTAGGCAACTTGAAAGAAGAAATCTCAGGCTCAGTCTAAAAATCAACCAAAAAAAACCTTCCCTCGTTCATATTCTTCTTGATTTATGTGCTTGATTCAATTACACCTAGATTAAATAACCCTGGATTATTACTAGACGAGATCCAACATCGTCAATTGGCGCTAGAAGGTGGGCCTTCTACCAGTAATGGATCAAGGTTGCTCGTTATAAAGTTAACAGCCTCCAAATCTCGTGTCAATCGGAATCCCTATCGATGCCCGATCGTCACCGGAAAGTTGCTGCTGTATCACCAAAAACGCAGTAGTCAGATCGGTGGTTGATTACCGGAAATTGAACTGTTGAAACAAGAATTCCACTATTCAGATTTAATAAGAAGGAGGGACGAGAAATCCCTCCAAATATTGTGCCGATCGGAGTCCGATCCGATGCCCGATTGTCGCCGAAAGTTGCTGTTGTATCATCAAACAACAGCAGTCAGATCGGTGGTTGATTGCCGGAAATTGAACCGTTGAAACAGGAATTCCACCGTTCATATTTAAGAAGAAGGAGGGAAAACCAATCCCTACAAATATCGTGTTGATGGGAGTCTGTTTAAATACCCGATCATCACCGTAAAGATGCTGCTTTTACACCAAAAGAAGCTGCGAATTTTCTTCATCCAAGATCTCCAAGATCTACATCCAAATCTCCAGAGCTCGGCCATAATGAGCTCAACCAGAACGAAATGGCCAGAATGAGCTCACGCAGCATGATCTCGCCCCGTATGAGCTCCTAAGCTCTCCAAGTACAAGCTCTCATTGGCATTTATTTCCGTTTCTACAACTTAAATGAGCTATCTTATTGTTGGAGCTCTTTTGAGCGAATCTTCTATAAGACCGAGCTCGGTTCAGCATCATATTTGGAGCTCGGTTCAGCATCATATTTGGAGCTCGGCTCAGCATTAGACCGAGCATGGCTCGACATCTCTTCTATAAGACCAAGCTCAGCACGTCATCATAATTGGAGCTCACCTTGAGCGAATCTTTTATAAGACCGAGCTCAGCTCGGCATCATACTTGGAGCTCTTTTGAGCGAATCTTCGATAAGACCGAGCTCAGCTCGGCATCATACTTGGAGCTCACCTTGAGCGAATCTTTTATAAGACCGAGCTCGGCTCGGCATCATATTTGGAGCTCTTTTGAGTGAATCTTCTTTAAGACCAAGCTCTACTCAGCATCATATTTGGAGCTCGGCTCGGTATAAGACCGTGCTTGGCTCGGCATCTCTTCTATAAGACCGAGCTCAGCTCGGCATCATACTTGGACCTCTTTTGAGCGAATCTTCTATAAGACCGAGCTCAGCTCGGCATCATACTTGGAGCTCACCTTGAGCGAATCTTTCATAAGACTGAGCTCGGCTCGGCATCATATTTAGAGCCCTTATGAGCGAATCTTCTATAAGACCGAGTTCAGCTCGGCATTATACTTGGAGCTCTTTTGAGCGAACCTTCTGTAAGACCGAGCTCAGCTCAGCATCATACTTGCAGCTCACCTTGAGCGTATCTTTCATAAGACTGAGCTCTGCTCGGCATTATATTTAGAGCTCTTTTGAGCGAATCTTCTCTAAGACCGAGCTCGGCTCAGCATCATATTTGGAGCTCGGCTCGGCATAAGACCGAGCTTGGGTCGGCATATCTTCTATAAGACCAAGCTCAGCTCGGCATCATACTTAGTGCTCTTTTGAGCGAATCTTCTATAAGACCGAGCTCAGCTCGGCATCATACTTGAAGCTCATGTTGAGCAAATCTTTTATAAGACCGAGCTCGGCTCGGTATCATAATCTTCTATAAGACTGAGCTCGGCTCAGCATCATATTTGAAGCTCGGCATAAGACCGAGCTCGGCTAGGCATCAGACCGAGCTCGGCTCGCATCTCTTTTATAAGACTGAGCTCATCTCAGCATCATACTTGGAGCTCTTTTGAGCGAATCTTCTATAAGACAGCAATTCGGCATCATACTTGGAGCTCTTTTGAGCGAATCTTCTATATGACCGAGCTCATCTCGGCATCATACTTGGAGCCTTTTGAGCGAATCTTCTATATGACAGAGCTCAGCTCGGCAACATACTTGGAGCTCACATTGAGCGAATCTTTTATTAGACTGAGCTCGGCTCGGCATCAAATTTGGAGCTCTTTTGAGCGAATCTTCTATAAGACTGAGCTCAGCTCGGCATCATATTTGGAGCTCTTTTGAGCGAATCTTATATAAGACCGAGCTCGGCTTGGCATCATATTTGGTGCTCGGCTCGACATAAGACCGAGCTCGGCTCGGCATCATATTTGGAGATTGGCTCAGATTCAGACCAAGCTCGGCTCGGCATCTCTTCTATTGGACCGAGCTCAACTCGGCATCATACTTGGAGTTCTTTTGAGCGAATCTTCTATAAGACCAAGCTCGGCTCGGCATCATATTTGGAGCTCGGCTTGGCATCAGACCGAGCTCAGTTCGGTATCATATTTGGACCTTACCTCGAGCAAATATTTTATAAGATCGAGCTCGGCTGGGCATCATATTTGGAGCTCCCCTCGAGCGAATTTTCTATAAGCCCGACTCCAGCTCGGCATCATATTTGGAATGACAATTGAGATCTGCAGGTCAAACTCAGGAGAAATTATAAGTCAGCAGGACTGGCAAACTAAGCTCCGCACGTCGGACTCATCAGAAAATTATAAGTATGTATGACTGACAACTGAACTCTACAGGCCAGACTCAGAAAGTTTGCAAAGGACAAATTTCACAAGTCTGCAGGTCAGATAAACTTGAATTGAGGCCCGCAGGTCAGACTCAAAAAGTTTTCAACGGACAAACTTCTCAAATCTGTAGGTCAGATAATTTCATATTGAGGCCTGCAGGTCAGACTCAGAAAGTTTGCAAAGGAAAATTTTCTCAAGTCTGCACGTCAGATAAATTTGAACTAAGGCCTGCAGGTCAGACTCAATCGAATTAAAATAAAGTTTGCAAAGGACAAACTTATTAAAGTCCGCAGGACGAACTAACTAAGCTCCGCAGGTCGGACTCAGTCAAAAGTATTAGGTCTGCATGGCAGACCAACTGAGCTCTACAAGTCAAACTCATCAAGTCTGCAACAGTCCAACTTCTTAAGTTTGCATGGCAGACATCGAATCGAAGAGCCCTGCAGGTAAATTTCAGAGACAAAAAATCTACACACGCTACTAAGTATGCCATCCAAAAAACACTAATTTAATGCATGGCATACTAGGGTCATGACACCCCACTGCGGATCAGAGTTTTCAGGTAAGTGCTGAAAATAAAATTAAGGCAAGAAAACTTGCAAAAAAATTTCATATATTAAAACATTGTACATGAAGAATTTGAAAGCTTTTCTTCAAAGTCTATAGGACAGACTCCAAAGTTTGAGCTCCGCAGGTCGGACTTGAAAGCTTTAGCTCCGAAGTTCAGACCCGAAAGGTTTGCTTAAGTCAGCTGGACAGACATCAAATTTCAGAACTCCGCAGGTCGGACTCAACAAAGTTTTAGGTCAAACTCATCAAATTGAGCTCCGCAGATCGGACACACCAAGTTTGCAGGACAAACTCGCACAGTCAGCAGGACGGACAAAATTATGAGCTCTCTAACTCAGCCTCCGTAAATTTTGTAGACCAAACTTTCTTAGTTCGTAGATGAACTCAAATCAAGCTCCGCAGGTCGGACTCATCATAAAATCCGTCCGCATGATGGACTCGAGCAATAACCCGCAGGACGGATCCATATTTCAGAGCTTTGCAGGCCAGGCTCATTAAGTTTGTGGGACAAAGTTAGTTCGTAGATGAACTCAAACCGAGCTCCGTAGGTCGGACTCCTTAGAAATCAAGTCTGCTGGACGGACAGAAATTCAGAGCACTGGATGTCAGGCTCAATGCATTTGCAAGGCTGAGCTCCGCAGGTCGTGTTAGGAAATCTACGCGGGAACGCAGCGGAATTCAAAAATTTATTTCCTATCGACCCAAGATCGACTTCGTTTAAGCAATAAACAAATAAGCTAAAGACGGTGGTTACCTTGGTTGATCTATAAGATCGACGCTTTGACCGTCTAAGGAGAGTAGTTCTGCATAGAGCCGCCCAAGTGTTCGGCCTCTACCGCTAGTCCACACGAACACCCCGCCGGAATCCCATCATGGATTGCTATTGGAAAACTCCGGTTGCTAGACCGGTCTTTTTCCCCTCTCTCCAACTCTCTAAAGGATGCTCTCTATTTTACACAAGAACTATTAGTTCTTGGAATTGTGATGTACAAAAGAGCTTGACACCCACACTATATTTATAGTGTATGGGGCGCCCCTAGTAGTGTAAAGGAGAAGAAAACATTTTTCCAATAAAATAAGGAAAATATAATTGATTGATTTATCTCATTTATTATAATATCTCATATTAAATAAATCTAGGATATTGTCAATATCTTATATTGAATATATTTATCTTATTACCATAAATCTATTTTTCAAAATCTATTAATATCTAATATTAATATTATGGTAATCTTATTAATTAAATTGCACAAACCAAATGTATCCAATACACAAAAAACATGCGCCACTTTATGATCCAATTCACGTGTGTCATACACACACAAATTTTGGACATATATATTTAATTAATAATATAATACTATGATTAATTAATTTGCAAAATCCATATATCATATATCATTAATTTCGAAAATCATATGTATCAATATACATATTTAATTAATCATCATAATTAATATCTCGTATTTAATTTATTCATAATAAATAAATACCACAATATTAATTTACCACTATAACCTTTATAGTCTCGAGATAAACTTTCCTTATTTGGTTATCAACTATAACCACATTTTAATCCGGCTAGATGTTCATATGTGTGTGACCCGATAGGCTTCCGAATATGTTGGCCGTAGACACAAAGTGCAAATTACGAAAATGCCCTTCATGCCTAACGATCACGGGATAGCGTCTAGCAACACACCGTGACCCCCAATCATCGGAAGAGTCAAATGCAATGACTACTACCTTTCATGTGAAACAGTTACCGTGTAACTTACAATCCTATCGCTGTAATAATATCCATACGGTCGTACGTCGAGTGTCAAACATTAACAACCGTATCTTATAATCTGGATATCATGCTCTCTCGAAGTAACTCGTTTACTCCCACTTTGCAAAGATTCACGAGAGTAAGACATTCCTTATAAGAAGGCCATTTCGGATATTCGATCCCAATCATAGGATACGCGATTCCCGGACGACCAATCATGTATACTCCGCAATGCTTCATTTATCATACCCAATCACTACCGCATGATCGCCCCGTGGTTAGGGGAAACCTCAATAGTGTCAAAGCATGACAATCCACACCGTGATGCCATGAAGACTCCGGTCTTAAGGATAATTACACAACCGCCACATAGTGTGACACTTATCCGTAAGTGGGTCACCTAACGTCACGCATTCTCTAATACACGCCCACGCATACCCAAGTGTCTATACACTTCGATAGATTTAGATCTATCCCCGCCCTTAAAGACGTAAGACATCTAATACGTGCTAGCCTGCTTCATACTATCAATGCCCTGCTTAATAGTACATCACCTAGAGACATTTAAGTATCAAACTTATTAAAGTGATTAGAGATCTCATCAACCATAATCGCCTATCATGGTTTCTCTATCACAGTTTAACACTAAGGACGTTATCATATAACAATTCATAATTGGTTCTTTAAAAGAAACGTATATATGACAACGAGTAAAAGCCATTTTATATATGTATAAACATAAAGAAATAGTAGAAATGATCCGACCCGGTCGGATCCGGTCCAACCCGATTGGGTTTAGGACACTATTCCAACAATCTCCCACTTGGCCTAAAACCAATCACTCGCACACACAAGACCAAGTTGAAACACAAGAATCTCATGCAATACTCTTAACCAGCCCTAGCCATAAACGGATCGCTATCCGTGGGGACTCGACTATCTTCATATCATGTTCCAAATGACCAAGTCAAAGGAACCGCCTCAACACACACACGAATCTCCCGACGAGACCCTGGTCCTTGCTTCAAGCAATGAATCCACTTACTATATCAGCTATATAGAAAAGGTGGAAGAACTGCATAAGGTTCAAGAATGAACCTTCTAGATCCATGTATCGCCTCCCATTTAGCCTCTAAGGCACTCACTGTGTTTCGGCCTAGTTGTAGAATTTACAAAGACCCATCACGAGAACATTTCCACTCACCGTATCACTTATTCAAAGTGATCGCAAACCCAGCATAAGAGCTCCCACTCGCCTTCATAAGACTCGGGATATAAATGCAGATAACTATATTTATCTAAATCCATGTTTCGATAAACTATGAACTCTTCCTTAACTTGTTTAAGGATATTCTCGACATTCACCAGATTTACTTTCATACTTGCTCATGACCATTCATGAACAATGAACATCCGGCATTCCTTTTATGATGGTTCCTATCGCAGGAGCGAAGGAAACCTTCCATAAGCATCATCTTTTACCTTATCTTTAGGACCAACGTCCTAACACAGATAGATCTTGCGATCTATGCTAAACTTCTTTTAGCATCACATCTATATAGGTAAACTATAATTTAACAGCAGTTAAAACTATCACTATAGATTCTCATTTCTAAAATAAGAACTGCTAATCCAAGTGCTTTCGTAAAGACCTTGAACTACCAAACATTAATTGACTGTGACATGGGGTGATAATTCTCGAGAGAGATATCTAATACCTTACTCAAAAATCGTAACACACTCCCACTATCCATCTTGCACATTGGGGCATATCCTTCTTTTGACTAAATCAAACTCCTTTGATTATCAAACAAAGAAATTGTCTAGAGAAACTTGTTTGAGTCCATAAATGGATCTCATGAGCTTACACATCATGTTATTGTCTATGAACATCGAAATGCCGCGCCTAACGTCTTCAACACTATCATATAGCCATGATACGAAGTTATAACAAGCATCATCTGATTAGAACTGGGCTCAGCTGGCAGCATAAAGGTAATTACAAGGTTTACACCTCATACCCTTCACCGTCACTATAGCCTTATGGTAATCATATTACTATCCATGTCGCCTTTTCGGGGACATTCCCTTTAGGTAAGACAGACTAGGTTCACAACCTGGTTGTCACTGATGGAATCTAATTCAGATATTATGGCTCCTAGTCATATCTCTCAATCTTGCCTTTCAAACATTCTTTCATAAGTCGTGAGATGTTCATTCTTCAAGATGAACATACCGGCAGCCTTTTTAGGCTTGAGGTTATCCACAGACTTGCAGAACTTTTGTGTGCACTGAGCAGTGTTTTACACCTCATCGCTATGTGGCGTCTGCTCATGTTCCATTGGTTGAATATATCTTTGTGGTTCTCAAACTCTTTTGAGATCTAATTTACTCCCACTGTTTCTCTTGGAAGAAACACTTCCTCTAGAAGACAGCATGTTTGGAGACAAACACCTTTTGCTCCGCAGACGAGTAAATAATATCTAGCGTACCTGCTAAGATATTCCACAAAGTTGCATATGTCGTACTAGGCTCCAAGCCTTTCTGACTTTGCCTATGACAACTTCAAATCATCGGCTAAGATAGATTCGACATTATCCTCTTCCATATCTAATATGGAATTTATTCAACCTTTATTCTTTGGAACTAGGTTAAGTATGAGGGCACTATCCCGAAACGGGTAAGGGATACATCGCATGGCTTGTGTCACACCTTTATCATATAAAGTGTTATTTCCATTTTGGGAACACAATCTAATTTACGTATCCCAAAGATGGTATCCTTCAAGGGAGAATCTTATTCCTTTCAGACGACTTCTGAAACACCCTTCAGGTATTAATTACTTCAATCCAATTGAAGATTAATTCCTAAGTAGCTCGTCAATCTCATATTCGTACTAGCTCGAACTTTTCGGCTTTCCGAATTATGCACTTCATCGAGTACACTTGACTATTTCTAAAAATAGTCGTAGAGGTTAACAAACAATTATTTGTGGCATTAATTGTCACAAACCAATAAACATCGGTATGTTTAGGCTTTAGACAATTTTCTAGATTTTATAACCTTTTCATAAAAGGGTATTTTAGTCATCTTTAGATAAGATACGTATTACCTATATGATTCATAATCATATGGTTCAACATCATCAGAATGACGTTTAGTTACACGCTTTCCTTCCAGAGAGACTATGTCTAGAACAACCATAAATATCAAGGATAACAGCCATACAAATATTTAGTTGAGATCTCATCACATATATCAACTATATAGTGACTTCAATCTAGTATGTTAGATCAGTGACCTTCCAACTTTATCGGAATAACATTTATTCTTTACAATTGAATATGTCTGCTAAATCCTAACAAATAACTGAACTTGTGTCCTTCATAAGAACCGGAACATAATAACATTTATTTAGTTCCCTTATCAGTTTACTAGATCCAGAATATGGTAAGTATTACAACATTTGCTTCACCTTCCATATCTGTATTTAATCTCTCTAATTTAATCACACTCGTAAGATATCATATGTCTAAGAGTTGACTTGAACTTAGATAGATTTATCTCAACAGACTTGCCTATAATAGAAACTTCAATAAGTTCTCTATTTAAGCACATGCCCTAACTTTCCCTTTTCAACCCTTTTAAGCACTTGAAAAATGTTTCTTAGTGTAGTCTTCATAAGACTTAAGAAAGATCACAAGAGCTATGTCTTTGATTTCCTTTCATAAAGAAAATCTAATGTTTATTAAATAGTTTATTTAACCTTTCGAATCGTATTCAAAACATTGACTATTTAATTAACCTTTAAGCAATGATAGAATTAAGTCGATACTTAAATCTTACAATTTTGAAAACAACCTTTTTCAAAATTAAACGTGGTCATTCTTATTCAACGATTGAGTTAATTGTCATCGTATGACTGAATGATCATCTTGGATCGTATCCAATATATGATTAATTCGTTGAAACTTATTTCAAATGATTCAATCATATCATGAGCTTCCGCTTTCATTAAAGTCTTGGAGTATTCCATCAAATATGTAGTCTCCTTGTCTCTAACTACTATAACGGGATTGCTCATGACATTGCTTATTTTAAAAGGATTAAAATTACTTAACCATATTTGAGACCGTTTCTCAAAAGGTAACAGTCATAATTTGGTTTTACTAATCGAGAATTAAACATAAATATAAAGTTTGCTAAAACTACAACATAAAAATGAAAATAAATGAGTGTTGTTGTTTATACACGCAAAATCAAAAATGGTCTTTTGGTTTATGATTTTGCTCCCACTAGTCAACTACTTCCAATTGACTTTCAAGAATTATTAATTTCTTTAGTGGACAAGATCCCACTAAACTACCGCGACCCCCGCTTTGGCTGGTGGGCCGAAAATAGTCTAATAGGTAGACAACAACCCTTTGTCAATCGTATCTTATACGACTTCTTGTTGTTTGACTAGTCAACTCTTTGACAATTTTCATCTTATGAAGTAGTCAAACCCTTGCCTCTAAAAATCCAAACGACCCGCTTTGGTGGGTGGCGAGAGAATTCTTAGTCAAGTCATAACCCCAATATTCGTGAGATCTCATACGATCATATCTCGATAATGACGATATACCCGAGGTAGGTCAACCCCTGCTTTGGTGATGAGTTGGATCCAACAAGGGCTCTTCACCGTCATTATAATATGGGAGGCAATTTCAACTTGATTCTTTTGAGGTGGAAGTATTTATGTAAATTAATTCACTTAATTAATTTTTAATCATGGTCTCATCATAAATATGTCTATCTCTGTAAACATACATCCTACACATTTATCTAGATCGTGCCTAGTCATGCATCTATCGTATCATATAAAATAAATACAAGCACAAAATAAATAAATGCGTAAAGTAACCGGTATGATCATGGACTTTTCCTAGGTGCGGTTTCGAATACAAACTGACGAAACCGCGGGTCACAATCTAAGGGTAGCTGCAACCGCCAATAGGATCTTTAATGCACCATTCTCCAATGGGATCTTTATTTTCGTCTTTCTTTGGTCTCCATCTTCTGCTCCATTCTTGTTACATTTAATTCTATCTAATAAAATAAATACACCCGCCGCACACGGGGGGGAGCTAACGGGAATGGGATGAATGCAGAAAATAAACTAGGTCACGCTCTTCATAACGGCTAGACAATTTTTAAACCAACAGAAAATTTAAATCATTCACATCTATCCTATCGGTCGAGTCACGATCAATCGGGTCATATAATCATATTATATCTACTATATCTAATCCATACAATAAAATCTTATGAAAAAGATAAAAATTTTAACTACTTGCGTCCTTAATTAATCAATTAACATTTAATCTATTAAATAATTTTATCCAATCAATTAACTAATTAACATTTAATTAATTAAATGATTTTAATCGAAATAAAATTAACGATTAATTTTAACGATTTTAATTTTAATTTTAATTAATTAGAACTATTCCAAAATAAATCAAAATTAAAATTATTTCTCTTTTTTTCTTTCCTTTTGATTCGTAATCAAAATGGATGCTTTTGTTTCCTAAACCAAATTTGGCTTAGTTCGCCACTTTTCAAAAATCAAAATTTTGGAAGTGGCTTGCAAGCTTGCGCTTTTACAAATCAAATATTTGAAAAGCGCTGGCCTTATTCCAAATCAAATATTTGGAAAGCCCAAATAATTTTGGTTTAGGCTCACCACTTTCCAAAATCAAAATTTTGAAGTGGCTTTGGCTGTCAGCTTTTTCCCAAATCAAATATTTGGAAAGGGCTTAGCCTATTCCAAACAAAGTTTGGAAAGGCCATTATTATTTTAATGCCATGTGACATCCCAATGGCCAAACTATTTGAACCATTGGTTACCTACGACACAACTAAACAAAGGAAATTAATAATCACAACTATGAACCATATTAAATCACAAAATACACAAAACAAAAATTTGGAGATCCGCCAAGATTGACGGCCATCGCCGGCAAGAAAGAAGTCGCCCGCCGCCGCCGCCGCCACTGCCGGCCGAGGTGGTGCCGCCGCCAATCGGCGAGCGAGCACCACCAGATCTCGTTTTTTTTCTTTTCGTGTATCAATTTTGCAGATCAAAAATCTTTCATCTTTTAATTACGTGATTTAAACGATAAAATTAACTACGCACAATTACATGCTTATTGCTTAAGCTCAAGCTCTCTCGATACCATCTGTTAGAAATCTACGCGGGAACGCAGCCGAATTCAAAATTTATTTCCTATCGACCCAAGATCGACTTCGCTTAAGCAATAAACAAATAAGCTAAAGACGGTGGTTACCTTGGTTGATCTATAAGATCGACGCTTTGACCGCCTGGGAGAGTAGTTCTGCATAGAGCCGCCCAAGTGTTCGGCCTCTACCGCTAGTCCACACGAAACACCCGCCGAATCCCATCATGGATTGCTATTGGAAAACTCCGGTTGCTAGACCGGCCTTTTCCCTCTCTCCAACTCTCTAAAGGATGCTCTATTTTACACAAGAACTATTAGTTCTTGGAATTGTGATGTATTAAAAGAGCTTGACACCCACACTATATTTATAGTGTATGGGCGCCCTAGTAGTGTAAAGGAGAAGAAAACATTTTTCCAATAAAATAAGGAAAATATAATTGATTGATTTATCTCATTTATTATAATATCTCATATTAAATAAATCTAGGATATTGTCAATATCTTATATTGAATATATTTATCTTATTACCATAAATCTATTTTTCAAAATCTATTAATATCTAATATTAATATTATGGTAATCTTATTAATTAAATTGCACAAAAACCAAATGTATCCAATACACAAAAACATGCGCCACTTTATGATCCAATTCACGTGTGTCATACACACACAAATTTTGGACATATATATTTAATTAATAATATAATACTATGATTAATTAATTTGCAAAATCCATATATCATATATCATTAATTTCGAAAATCATATGTATCAATATACATATTTAATTAATCATCATAATTAATATCTCGTATTTAATTTATTCATAATAAATAAATACCACAATATTAATTTACCACTATAACCTTTATAGTCTCGAGATAAACTTTCCTTATTTGGTTATCAACTATAACCACATTTTAATCCGGCTAGATGTTCATATGTGTGTGACCCGATAGGCTTCCGAATATGTTGGCCGTAGACACAAAAGTGCAAATTACTTAAAATGCCCTTCATGCCTAACGATCACGGGATAGCGTCTAGCAACACACCGTGACCCCCAATCATCGGAAGAGTCAAATGCAATGACTACTACCTTTCATGTGAAACAGTTACCGTGTAACTTACAATCCTATCGCTGTAATAATATCCATACGGTCGTACGTCGAGTGTCAAACATTAACAACCGTATCTTATAATCTGGATATCATGCTCTCTCGAAGTAACTCGTTTACTCCCACTTTGCAAAGATTCACGAGAGTAAGACATTCCTTATAAGAAGGCCATTTCGGATATTCGATCCCAATCATAGGATACGCGATTCCCGGACGACCAATCATGTATACTCCGCATGCTTCAGTATCATACCCAATCACTACCGCATGATCGCCCGTGGTTGTGGAAACCTCAATAGTGTCAAAGCATGACAATCCACACCGTGATGCCATGAAGACTCCGGTCTTAAGGATAATTACACAACCGCCACATAGTGTGACACTTATCCGTGTAAGTGGGTCAGTCTAACGTACGCATTCTCTAATACACGCCCACGCATACCCAAGTGTCTATACACTTCGATAGACGAGATCTATCCCCGCCTTAAAGACGTAAGACATCTAATACGTGCTAGCCTGTTTCATACTATCAATGCCCTGCTTAATAGTACATCGCCTGAGACATTTAAGTATCAAACTTATTAAAGTGATTAGAGATCTCATCAACCATAATCGCCTATCATGGTTTCTCTATCACAGCTTAACACTAAGGACGTTATCATATAACAATTCATAATTGGTTCTTTAAAAGAATGTATATATGACAACATGAAAAGCCATTTTATATATGTATAAACATAAAGAAATAGTAGAAATGATCCGACCCGGTCGGATCCGGTCCAACCCGATTGGGTTTAGACACTATTCCAACAGTCGGACTAACTCTAAACACCGGTCTACGTGTCGACTCGTAAGTCCGCATGTCGGATAAATTTTTCGGCTCCATATGTCGCTCGCTACTTTGCGGCAAACTTCCTAAGTCCCCAAAGGGACCCGAGCGGAGCTACGCAGTCGGGCTCGTAAAAATACAACGAAGCATAAACGAAATGCAAGTTCAAAAACTAAGAAGCATTAAGTGGCGAGTTCGCTGCACTCGGTAGCGAGAGTAAGATTCTCCACGTAGCATTGACTGCGTGGCGGCTCGGCAGAGCCGTTGAAGCGAAACAACACCGCAGAAGGCACTAAATAAGGAGCTGCATCAATGTTCTAAAAACGCTCCACTTCATAAGACATGGGCACTTATAATATAGGACGGATGTAGTAGTAGTGTGCATAAACGTAAAGTAAAACTAACCTAAAAGTTGTAACAGTCATATAAACCGAGATTATGATGTACTATCTCCCTCGTCCCAAAATGTAAGTCTGTTTAGGATTTTTCACACAGATTAAGAAATTGGTTAAATGATATTAATTTTAGTAGTAAAAGTCTAGAATACCCTTTGAATTCATTAATATAATAGTTGTAAAGTAGGTTGATGTGTAATAAATTATGTGTAAAATGAAGAAAAATATAATATATACTCTATTAGTATTCTAAACGGACTTATATTATGAGACAAATTCAAAAAGTCTAACGGACTTACATTTGGGACGGAGATAGTACAATTGAAAAGATAAAAATAAAAAAAAAGAATACAGTTACATTAATTATATCTAAGAGTTTAATTATATCTAAGAGTTTTTTAATCATTTCATTTTTAAAGTCAATACATTAACCCTGTATGATTTATCACATTTTGTACTAATTCAAGCAAAAAATTTCATACATTTTTTAAAGAATTTTTTCATTCTTTTTTAAGATTTCATAATTCATCATCAAAAATTTTGATTCTGAAACTCTTTGTTAAAATAAACGGCCAGATGACTACCACGTGTACAAAGGACAAAATTGATTTGTCGGTTTATACATGTCATAGTCATCAGATTGTTCTAATAAATAGTCTCTGTATCAGAATTATCCCGTATGCATGAATGATGACTCTGTTCTTCTTGAGCAAATTTTATGATGGTCAATTACCACCATACTCAATTAATGGACACGTATTACCACATAGATGATTGTCATAGTTATATTTTTTTTTATGCAGTAATGATTATATTAATTCTCAACTGTTAAAATCAAGATTGAGTTATATTCTATGTTTCACTCATTGATTTGTTACTTGGTTCATTATTTTCCAATTGTCATATATACATAAACAGAAATAGAAATAAATGATGGGACATCATTTATTGTTTTCATTGACGTTTTGAATGTTAACATATGACTATGTGATATTCACATATAAAGTTTTCTTTTTTGGAATTTACTCACATTTAAGATTGTGTTAGTTTTATGGAAACTTGAAAAAATGTACTCGAAAAGGTTATTATTTGTATGGTGTATTTTAAAATAATAATATTAGAAAAATATGTATGAAAAACATTGTGTTGCGTATTCACTACAGATTCGTTGCGGAATAGTTACGGAATCGCTACGAAATGCTTTTCTTTCTGAGAGATAAGTTTATATAGTATATTTGCGAAAGTTTCTTCCTTATGTAGTACATTTGCGAAAGTTTCTTCCTTATATAGTACAATTGCAATCATTTGCGATGAATTGGCGATGAATTGGCGATGAATTAGCGATCATTTGCGATCCTTGGCGATGTATTGGCGATCCTTAGCGATGAATTGACGATCCTTAGCGATGAATTCGCGATGAATTAGCGATCCATCGGAGATGCGTAATTGGGTAGTATTATTTAGAAACAAAACTTTGAGATCGTATTTCAAATAAATAATTTTCCTTTCTAATATATATTTTAAATGTTATGTTTTTAAGACATACCACACAAATAATAATCTTTTCGGACACAATTTTTCAAATTTCTCTAGTTTCATGTATCAAGGGTGATGTTTTTATCATAATTCATCAAACACAACCTATACTACATCCGTTCCACAAAAAATGTCAATTTTTTAAAAATAAGTTGTCCCACAAAAAGTTTTCATTTACAAAAACAATACATTATTTACTGAATTTTTTCCAAACCTAATGTTGCAGAGATTCCCACACTCTTGAATGTATAAAGAAATATAGTAGCGCCTTTATTGACACCAATTGGTTTTAGTACAACGGTAAGCGTTTGATCTTAACATGGTATCATAGCCAGAGGTAATGAGGGGGGTGTTGGGAGAGATTCCCACACTCTTAAATGTATAAAGAAATATAGTAACGCATTTACTAACACCAATTGATTTTAGTAGAATGATAAGCGTTTGATATTTACATGTTAGCATTTTATCAAGGACGTAGCTATGTATGAATTGAGGGGGGCTAAGCCCACCCGAACAAAAAAATAAATTACACTAAAAAATATACGTAGTCCGTTTTACTCCCTCAAATTATGTTTTACAGCCCACCCGAGAATTTGAAAATTATCCATTAGATTTCACCCAAAAGTTGAAATCCTGACTCCGTCCTTGCATTTAATATTTGTACTATCATTTCACATTTCAAAAGAAGCATTTATTATGTGGTAACCGTTTGATTTTTACAGTACATGTTAGCATTTAATGTTTGTAGTTTCATTTCACATTCCAAAAGCAACATTTATTATGTGTTAGAGGTATATATGTCTATTAATACTTAAAATACTACTATCTCCGTCCCATAAGAAGTATCCACTTTTCTAAAATGAATGGTCCCATTAAAAGTATTCATTTAGAAAAGCGATACATCATTTAATGCAGTTTTTCCAAATATACCCCTATCATAATATTTAATGTTTATATATTTATTTTATATTCTAAAAGGGCATTTCTTATATGATAGGGGTATTTGAAGAATTTTCAAATAAAGATTGGAGTAGTGATATATCCACTACTCCTTTCACCACAACATTCTACACAACACAATCAACACTGTTGGGACTATATCACTTTAATCAATGGAATTGAAGCAAGTAGTGGAAAATGCACTACACAAATGTGTAGTGCACATACCATTTCCCTAAAGATTGCCTATATCCGACAACAAATGTTTAACTTTTGGTAATTTTTGTCCTAGGGTGATTGGCACACCACTATCATGCTTTTACTCTTTTTTTTCCCCTCTTGCACACCACTATCATGTATTTTGTATTTTGATTTTTGTTTTTGTTTTGTTTTTTTTTTTCCCTATTCTCCTCTCAGGAAGCACATGCTTACATGTTCATTATTTAAGAATTGTGTCAATTTAAGTAATTAATTGTGCTTTCTAACATATTGACTCAAATTTGATTTGTAAAAAATTATTTTAGACTCAAATTCAATCAGAATAGCATATATATATATATATATATATATATATATATATATATATATATATATATATATGGGAAATTTTCTCTCCAATTTTAACCACGTAAAATTGACTCCTCACCCACAACCAGCTCTTACCTATATATATAAAGCATATTCAAAAAAAAAAAAGATTTTTTTTACGACTCATATAATGTGCGTGACATATAACACATTATTACACCTTATAGTTTTTTTTATTTATTTTTTACCATTAAGAGATTGTATTTTTATTTTTTTATTTTTTATGACCAATAAAGGAATTCCGGTGAAGTTAATCCTTAACCTTTTCTTCTTTAAAAAAGAAAGAGCCTTTTCTTTCGACATATTGTTATCCATCTCATTTGGGCTGATCTTGCTTGAAATGGGCTCTAATTTTGCAGCCGTGGTGGGCGCAAGATTCTTGGCCCGAGACATTACTTTCCAAAACACAGCAGGCCCATCAAAACACCAGGCCGTGGCACTACGAGTTGGCTCCGACTTATCAGCATTCTACAGATGCGATATCGTAGCTTACCAAGACACACTCTACCTGCATGCCAACCGCCAGTTCTTCTCCGACTGCTTCATCTCCGGCACAGTCGATTTCATCTTCGGCAATGCTGCCGCCGTCATTCAAAACAGTCTCATCCATGCCCGTAAGCCTAATTCCGCACAGAAGAATATGGTCACTGCTCAAAGCCGAAACGATCCTAACCAAAACACTGGATTCGTACTCCATAAATGCACAATTGGGGCCACTTCGGATCTAATACCTGTTCAGAAGATTTTTCCGACGTACCTTGGACGTCCTTGGAAGGAGTATTCGAGAGTTGTGGTTATGCATTCTACGATTACAGACGTGATTGATCCTGCAGGATGGCACGAGTGGAACGGCGATTTCGGATTGAATACATTGTTCTACGGGGAGTATCAAAACACCGGAGCCGGAGCTGGAACATCTAAAAGAGTGAAATGGAAAGGAGTAAAGGTGATCACAAATGATGCCGAGGCACAGAGCTTCTCTGCTGGTAGTTTCATTGACGGGAATACTTGGTTGGGTTCCACTGGTTTCCCCTTTTCTCTTTCTCTATAAAGTATTTATTATTGGATTTTATTTTTCCTAAACAACTTTTTTTTCCAAATAATTGACTTGGGTAATCAACTCATTTTTAGTTGCTACCTGTTAAGAGTATTGAAGATGATTAATGATGCCTAGGTGTAATGTGCTTATGATGACAACTGTCACACAATATCCAAGATTAGATTCCCTAGTACATTTTCTGTTATTACAGTAGAAGTATTTATCCTTGTATTATTCCAAGATTACAATCAATGAAAACATAATTCTATTTTATCAATTATCTCTCTTGGTATCAGAGCGCCATGGAGCAGACAACGGCTCCAGATCCATCACCTATGCCTCCGCCGGTGGTTACCTTCGGAAGTTCTCAGACAGTTATCACAACCGGAACTGTGGCCGGAACCTCACAGGTCCGACCAGAGCTTTCTTCACTCCAAACTCCTATCACCACTGTCAGACCACCAGTTATCAGGCCTCTAACCTTCTCGTCGTTTCCGTCAAGCTCCACCACTCCTCCGCCTCTTAGATCCCCAGTGCTTCCAGCACCTTTCTCAGGTCATTTGACCCAGACTGTCACAGTCAAACTTGACCGCACCAACTACCTACTCTGGCATTACACCGTCCTTCCGGTAGTTCTTGGTCACAAGCTTGAAGGCCATCTCACCGGAGCTCTACCCAAACCTGCACCATTTCTGACTTACCAAGGTCCCGATGGTACTCTTTTGACCTCCAGTATCCCAAATCCGTCGTATGACGAGTGGATGACGACATATAGTCTTCTTATAGGATGGCTCCTTGGATCGATGACAAAGCAGGCCCTCCTTGAAATTGTTGGTTGTGATACGGTGCGTGACATCTGGAAAACACTTGAAGATCTGTTCAATAGCCATTCAGAGGCTCGAATGCTTGAGTTCAAGGATGCCTTGACCAAAACAACCAAAGGGACTAAAACCATGGCGGATTACCTTGCCCAGATGAAGTCATATGCAGATCAATTGGCTGCTGCAGGTTACCCTGTTTCCAAGTCAGAGCTAGTTCTTGCTACTTTAGGCGGCCTAGACAATGACTATGAAGCTGCCATTGTCAACATCACATCCAGAGTTGGAGCTCTAACCTGGCAATAAGTCCAGTCGGCCCTAATCACCCATGAACGTCTTCTTGCTCGTTTCAATCCTGTCCAGACTCTGGACACAACACAACCAACTGCACACCTTGCTTCTAGGTCCAACCCTAGATTTGATAATAAGCAGTCAGGAAACTAATCTCCGTCAAGCACCAACCGTGGAAGGGGTCAGTCTAGAGGAGGAAGGAACAGAGGACGAGGTTGTCGGAGTTCTAGTGGTTCAGGAAGAGGAATGGTCTGTCAACTCTGTGGCAAAACTGGTCATACAGCTCCCATCTATTGGCACAGGTTTGAAGAGGATTTTAATCCAAATGGGACTCAAACCACTCAAACACAGCAACAACAGCAATCTCAGAACCCTAGACAGGTTTCAGCTTATCTTGCCACCTCTCATTCTGTCAATGATCAGGCATGGTACCTAGATAGTGGTGCATCCAATCATGTTACATCCGACCTCAACAATCTGCATTTGAGCTCAGGTTATTCTGGTAATGACTCTTTAACAATTGGTAGTGGTGAAAGACTGAAAAACCTACACATTGGCACCAGCACCCTACACACACCACATCGTAATCTCGCACTTACATCACTTCTTCATGTTCCTCATATCACCAAAAATCTATTGAGCATTTCAAAGTTAACTGCTGATAATCCTATTTATGTTGTTTTTGATTCAACCTGTTGTTTTGTTAAAGAACAGACTACAAGGAAGACTCTTCTAGCAGGGGCACTTGAAGATGGCCTTTATAGACTTTCTGCTGTTTCCACATCCAGCTCTCATTCACCCAAAGATGTCTCTGTGTGAATTCCTCAGTCTTTAGTTGGTTCTAGTCAGTCTTGTGTTGATGCCAATGTTTGGCACAATAGGTTAGGTCATCCCTCAAAGAAGGTCTTAGACCAAGTTTTAATGCAATGTAATAATTCTGTTTTGAATGAAATGGTGTTTTGTGAAGCCTGCCAATTTGGCAAAGGCCATGCTTTACCTTCCTTTCCTTCTAATTCTCATGCTTCAAATGTTTTAGACCTTGTTCACTCAGACATTTGGGGCCCTGCACCCTTAAAATCTACTCATGGCTATATTTACTATATTCACTTCATTGATGACCATTCTCGTTTTACTTGGATATATCCACTTAAGCTAAAATCTGAAGCAGCTTCTATTTTTCTTGAATTCAAAAGATTTGTTGAAAATCAGTTTAGCACAAATATTAAGTGTCTCCAAACTGACTGGGGTGGGGAATATAGGTCCCTCACACCTATCTTAAAAGAACATGGTATCCAATTTAGGCATCCTTGCCCTCATCTTCTTGCTCAAAATGGCAGAAGTGAGAGGAAACAGAGACATAATATCGAATTAGGTCTGACCTTACTTGCCCAAGCCAGCATGCCCCTTAGATATTGGTGGGAAGCATTTCAACATGCTATCACCCTCATCAACATTCGGCCAACCCCTGTTCTAAATCATAAGTCCCCTTATGAAGTCCTTCTTCATCAAACCCCTGACTACACATTCCATAGGGTCTTTGGTTGTGCTTGTTACCCCCATATTCGTCCTTATAACCCCCATAAATTTGCCTTTCATTCCACCTTGTGTGTCTATCTTGGCACTTCCCCTTCCCATAAAGGTCATGTTTGTCTAGACAAGTCTGGTAGGATCTACATCACCAAAAATGTTTCTTTCAATGAAACCAGCTTTCCCTTCAAGACTGGGTTTCTTCAAGGTCCTCATAGATCCATCCACCATGATAATTCACCAACCATTTTCCCTTTCCACATGAATGCTTTCCAGCAGGCTGACAGTCCGGATGTGCCATCTCCAAGTATCTCTTCACCACAAGTACCATACTCTCCCTCTTCAGGGGGCACAGCAATACACACACATACACAGACACAAAATCACTCATCTCCAAACTCACACAGTCACACACAGACAACAAGCCACTCACCCCAAGATTCACCCTCAGTTTCACAGCATTCTCATGCATCCACTCAAAACACTGTTGAAGAGGAGGAGCATGTCCCAACACACACTCAGTCCACTGTTACTACTGTGCACCCTATGCAAACTAGATCCAAAAGTGGGATCTTTAAACCCAAAACCTACACTTCAAGTGTTGAACCACTCTCAGTCTCACACCCTACAGAACCTGTTAAAGTGTCAGATGCCTTGAATCAAGAAGAGTGGAAGAAGGCCATGAATGATGAGTATGAAGGCCTTATGAGGAATGAAACTTGGGAACTAGTACCTTATGATCCAAAATAGCAACTGGTTGGTAACAAATGGATTTTCAAATTGAAGCTAAACCCAGATGGAACAATTTTGAAGCACAAAGCAAGACTTGTTGCCAAGGGATTCCTACAGTTCAATGGCATCAATTTTACTGAGACTTTTAGTCATGTTGCCAAGGCATCTACTATCGGAGTCATACTAGCTATTGCAGTGACACTAAACTGGGAAATAAGGCAGGTGGACATTAATAATGCGTTCCTAAATGGTCCACTCAAATAAATAGTTTATATGCCCCAGCCTGAGGGATATGTGGACCCTCAAAGACTTACTTATGTCTGCAAGTTAAGGAAATCATTGTATGGGCTGAGACAAGCCCTATGGGCCTGGCTTGACGCACTCAGAAACAAGATGATTGATTAGAGTTTTCAGCAATCCAGGTGTGATAATTCCTTGTTTATATTCGAAAGAGGCCAAGTAGTTCTGTATGTACGGGTATATATAGATGATATACTTGTCACTGGCAACTCCTCTCAGCACATACAGAAGTTTGTTGCTCAACTGAACTCCACTTTTGCACTGAAGGACCTGGGGCAGCTGTCACACTTTCTTGGTATGGAGGCTCACTTTTGCACTGAAGGACCAGATATCGTCGTCAGGGGAAGAGTGGAACAAGGGGGTCCCTCACGGTTTAACCCCAGTATACCGGTTATCACTACTTCAGCAGGAGTAACACCAGGAGTGCCTGTGCCTCCAATGACCACAAGCTGGACAGAACTAGGACTTTCTCATCCACCGGTGAGTACTTTCCCAACCGTCTCTGTGCAACCTCAGCAAGCACCTGTGCCACCGGCTAGTCGATTTTGATCGTCCTCGAGCATCGCTGTTTTCCCACACCACTAAGTTTTACACCTCAGCCAACAGTTCTACCTCCACCACCGCCTAGATCTGATACTTTTGTAGCACCTGGCTACACCTATCCGCAACAAACTCACCCCCAATAGCAGGTTCAGCAACCTCAACCACAGTATCAGAATGCTCCACCAGTTCAACAGCCGATACAACATCATCAGTTTGGGGGCTACGAGAGACAGGTGGATTGGTATGATAAGATGAAGAAGCACAGGGTGCCAGAGTTCTTTGGCAATGTTGAGCCAGCAGCAGCAGATTTATGGATTCGTGGGTTTGAAAGGACGTGCAGGAATGTGAAGGCTCCAGAAGCTGAGTGGGCTCATTTAGCCATATCCTTGTTGCCAGGGAATGCAGAAAGTTGGATGGAAGCGTATGAGCAGGTTAATCCGAGGATCACGGATTGGGTAGTGTTCAAAGACCTATTCTACAAGGAATACTTTCCTAGAACAGCATAGAATGCAAAGGCTAATGAGTTCCTGAGTTTGAAACAAGGAAGATACACTACAGTGACTCAGTACTCCCAGAAATTCCATGAGTTAGGCATATTCTACCCTGAAATCATGAGGAGCGAAGAGAAGAAGATTGACAAATTCATGGAAGGATTGTCACATGAAGTGGCAAAGGGCATGCTAGGAGATAGACCCACCAGCATGGCAAGCGTCATGGATAGAGCTTTGATTGCGGAGAGATTTGCCAGTAGACAGACGGTTGTAGTTGGAGATAAGAGGTCTTTCTCGAATTATCAAGGAAGTAACAGAGGAGCACCGTAGCAAAATGTTAAGAGGACAGGAAATCCGGCTACGAAGAGTTCAGCATGTGGGACGCCATCAGTTTGTGCTAAGTGTAACAAGACACATACAGGGGAGTGCATGGCAGGTAGCTTGAGTTGTTTCCATCACGGGGAAGTGGAACATTACTCGAGGGCGTGTCCTAAGAAGCTCTCTCAAGGTAATAAGGCAGGAGGATGAAGTAACCAGCAGGGTAATCGTGCCATGGGCAGCAGACCAGTTCATGTCTTTGCAGCGGATGCAGAACCGGAAGAGTTAGATGACCTTGTGGTGACAGGTACTTTTCAGTGTTTGTGTTTATTATAAATATTTGATATGATATAACGCGCATATGATATTACATATTTGTACTTAAATTGATTCACTTTTTAGGTACCATAATCATAGATAATCTAGCAGTTTCAGCTCTGTTTGATACTGGAGCTTCAGGGACTTTTGTTTCCTCTAAGATAGCTAAGAAGTTGAAACTACCTCTTAAGGAAATGGAGAGACCTTTGCGTATAACCACACCTTTGGGCAGAGTCACTAGATGTGCTCAAGTCACACCCCAAGTTGATATTTGAGTTGGGACTTACAAGTGCCAGCATGCTTTGACGGTGTTGGATTTCTCGGATTTCGATGTTATCCTGGGTATGGATTGGTTGTCCAAGAATTTATGTCTACTTGGATTGTAGAGGTAAGAGGGTGATCTTTAAGGCCCCAGAAAGATCAGCTAAGACGTTTCACGGTAATGTATACAAGCCTAGCAAGGGTCGTTATCCGATTATCTCAGCGGCTAAAGCCCTAAAAGCTTTGAAGGGGAGTTGCCAGGGTTTCGTTTGTTATGCATTAGACAAGGAAAAGCGTAGGCCCGAGTTAGGAGAGACTCGTGTAGTTAAGTACTTTCCTGAAGTTTTCCCGGAAGATTTGCCAGGACATATGCCTGATAGGGCCATAGAGTTCGAGATCGAATTGATTGCCGGAGCATCTACAGTGGCTAAAGCACCTTACAGAATGGCACCAGCGGAGTTGAAAGAGTTGAAAACTCACCTTAAGGAGATGCTAGAGAAAAACATCATCCAGCCAAGTACATCACCATGGGGAGCACCGGTCTTGTTTGTGAAGAAGAAAGATGGGAGTATGCGGTTGTGCATCGACTACATAGAGCTGAATAAACTGACAATCAAGAATAAGTATCCCTTACCAAGGATTGATGATCTGTTCAGTCAGTTGCAAGGTAAGAAGGTGTTCTCTAAGATTGATCATAGGTCCGGTTATCACCAGTTGAAGATCAAGGTGTCAGATATACCTAAGACATCCTTCAGTACGAGATATGGACATTATGAGTTTTTGGTCATGCCGTTTGGACTCACTAATGCTCCATCGAAGTTCATGGACTTGATGCAAAGAGTTTTCATGCCTTATCTCGATAAGTTTGTGATAGTTTTTATAGACGATATCTTGGTATACTCTAAGGATGAGGAAGAGCATGAAGAACACCTAAGGATAGTTCTACAGACCTTAAAGGAGAACAAATTGTATGCCAAGTTTTCTAAATGTGAGTTTTGGTTGGACCAGGTTAGTTTTCTTGGGCATATAATTTCTGGAGAAGGCATTAAGGTGGATCCAGCGAAGATAGAAGCCGATGCTAAGTGGCCTAGACCGACGTCAGTAACAGAGATAAGAAGTTTCTTGGGTTTAGCTGGGTACTACCGGAAGTTTGTAAAGGATTTCTCTAAGATAGCTACACCTCTCATGAGGCTTACGCAAAAGAACGTTAAGTATGAGTGGACCAGTGAATGCGAGGAAGCTTTCCAGACTTTGAAAGAAAAGTTGACCACAGCACCTGTGTTAGCATTACCGGAAGTTTTTGGTAACTATGATGTATATACGGATGCATTGGGTCAAGGTTTGGGTTGTGTTTTGATGCAATCAGGAAAGGTAATTGCTTATGCATCTAGGAAGTTAAAGGTGCATGAGAAGAATTACCCTACACACGACTTGGAGTTGGCAGCAGTGGTATTTGCTCTGAAGCTTTGGAGACACTATTTGTATGGTGTCAAGGAAAGGATCTTCACCGATCATAAGATTCTTAAGTTCTTCTTTACTCAGGAAAATCTGAACATGAGACAAAGAAGATGGTTGGAGTTAGTGAAAGATTACGACTTGGACATTCAATACCATCCGGGTAAAGCGAATGTTGTAGCAGATGCACTTAGCCGGAGAGCGGTTAATGCTATCACTACCTTGCAAGAAGTTGTGGATCAGTTGGATAGGATGCAGATTCAAGTGATTGAAAGGAAGGGTGAAGCTCAGAATTTGGCGCCATTGATGGCAAGGTCAGATTTGCACTCGCTTCAAATCAATCAACATAGGTCAGATTTGCTAGATGAGATTCGGGCTAAGCAAGATAAAGATCCTATGTTGATTGATTTGAAGCGAGTAGCTCGAGAGAAACCTACAGTGGGATATCGGTTGGACAAGAGCGGTCATCTTTGGTACGGAGATCGTTTGTGTGTGCCCAATGTGGATGGCCTAAGGGAGAAGGTTATGGACGAAGCTCATAAGATTGCTTTTGCGGTACATCCAGGAGCCACTAAGATGTATAGAGACCTCAAGGAGAGATATTGGTGGCCTGGCGTGAAGTTAGGGATCGCGGAGTTTGTGGCGAGCTGTGATACTTGCTAGAGAGTGAAAGCAGAATACAAAAGACCAGGAGGTTTGTTGAAACCCTTAGAGGTACCGGAATGGAAATGGGAGAATATCACGATGGATTTCATCACCGGTTTGCCTAAGACTAAGGGCGGTCATGACATGATTTGGGTGATCGTGGATAGACTTACAAAATCAGCCCATTTCTTGCCATGTAAAGTGGACATGCCTATAAAGAAGTTCGCTACTATGTATATCGACAATATAGTGAAGCATCATGGTGTGCCTTTATCTATTGTATCCGACAGGGATAGTAGATTTATCAGTCGCTTCTGGAAGGGTTTACAGAAAGCTTTTGGGATGAAGACCGATTTAAGTACAGCGTTTCATCCACAGACGGATGGGCAGTCAGAGAGAACAATTCAGACTCTCGAGGATATGCTTAGAGCTTGTGTTTTGGATGCCGGAGGATCATGGATAGATTACCTCAACTTGGCTGAGTTTGCTTACAACAATAGTTACCATTCAAGTTTGGGAATGCCACCTTTTGAGGCCTTGTATGGTAGGAAGTGTAGAACTCCACTTTACTGGGATGAAGTGGGAGAGAAGCATATCACAGGGCCGGAGATGGTTCAGCAAGCCAAGGATAAGATCGAGTTGATAAGGAAGAATCTGAAAGCTGCTCAAGATCGTCAAAAGAGTTGGACCGATGTTAGAAGAAGACCGCTAGAGTTTGAGGTCGGGGACAGAGTTTACCTTCGAGCGTCTCCAATGAAGGGTGTCAAGAGGTTCGGACAGAAAGGAAAGCTAAGTCCAAGGTATGTAGGACCTTTTGATGTCATCGAAAGAGTTGGGAAGTTGGCTTATAGACTTCGGTTACCAGAGTCGATGTCTAGAGTCCACAATGTTTTCCATGTATCGATGCTTAGGAAGTGTCTATCTAAAGCGGATGTAGAATCTGAGATTGATCCAGAAGTGTTGCAAGATAATCTTTCGTACGAGGAGAAGCCGATAAAGATTTTGGATAGAAAAGAGAAGATGATAAAGAGGCGAGTGATCCCACTAGTGTTAGTGCAATGGAGCAATCATGCACCGACGGAAGCCAGTTGGGAAGTGGAAGCGGACATGTTCAACGAGTTCCCAGAGTTCTCTCATCTACCAGGTACGATCTAGTTTTGAGGACGAAACTCCTCTTAAGGGGGGAGGAATGTAATATCCCGATTTTTTAAAAAGGGCAATTCAGTCTTTTAGCAAAAATCAGAATATTATGTTATTTAATTAAAGGAATTAAAGAAAAAGGAAAAGGATTAATTTGGATTTAATTAATAAGGAATAATTAGATTTTAATTGGGATTATAAAAGGAAAACTAATCCTAATTTAACCTAGTTGTTGTTTGACGTAAAAATTAAACTGAGGGGCGCAAGTTTTGAGGAAAAAGGGGAGAAGAGGCTTTCGATTTTCGAAGCTAATCCGTTGCTCCTTTCAACAGACATCTCAAGAGAGAAAGGATCACCGCGAGAAGAGGATCGTTTTGGTAGCAACAATTCTTAAATCCGTTAACGTAAGTTTTTCCCTCATCGTTCTTATTACTAGGGTTTATTCATCATCGTGTTAGGCTGCGTTTTTCTGAGTTGAAATATCGTAGTGATCGTCTTTGGATTGATCGTTTTTAGGTTGGAGTTAAAGGTTTAACCTTTTCAAGACTTTGGTAGCTTTGGATCGTTGGACCACGCAAATTAAGGTAACGTGGTGTTCTTATCGTATGACTAAGGTGTCGTAAAGATGTAGAGCAATTTCTATGTTTATTTTCGTGGTTTTGAATCTGTTTTGGTTGGAGTTTGGGTTGGAATTGGGTTGGAAATCACGGGTACGCTGTCGCAGATTTTCTGGGAAAATCCCAGGCAGACGGGCGTCTGCATGACGGCGGACGGGCGTCCGAGGTAGCGGCAGCTCGGACGAGCGTTTGAGTAGTACGGACGGGCGTTTGAGGGTTTAGTTTTGATACAGGATATGGCTGAATTTCATGGACGGGCGTCTGGGGGTTGGTGGACGAGAGTTCGGGTCGGACGGGCGTTCACATAGGGTCAGACGGGAGTTCGACCAGTTTATTCCGTTTTTCACTGTTTTTCGTGTCAGCTTGGTTTCAGGCTTCATAATCATGTTTTTACTGTTTAACCTTATGTGACAAAGCCTTGAATTAGCTTTTGATGCGTTTAGTTCTAGCACCATATGGATTCCCTAAAAAGATGAAGTGTGGGACCGTCGAAAGCTTTGGATTTGCCTTGTGCTTCGATAAGCTAGGGTTTATTGATGTCTGTGCATGTGCTAGGTTTTGTTAGAGTCTAGTGGTCTTAAGAAGAGGGAGTAGACTGATAGGTGAGCCTTTTTATGTGAATCAACTTAGGCGGCTAGTTAAACATCTAATCAAACGTATGTGCTAGATTAATAATCTTAAACATCATGTAATGCTTGGTAAGGCATAGTACAATATCGCGATGTGTTCTCTGACAAGAAAAAGTAGACTGTACCCACGCCGGTCAATCGATTGGCTAGATAATGCATTTGGTACATTCTGTCGGTTATCACACTATCGGGACTCAGATATTCCCGGGGCTACTAGAGCGTGTCTCTAAGTAGGTTGCACCCAGTTGTCCTAGTACATCCTATTACTAGGCGTAGTGCCCTTGTTATTCATGATGTAACAAACTTGAGCTGAGCTAGATAACTTTGGAACCTCATGTTATGCTATGAACATAATATGATAGTTAGCTAGGGTTAATAACGGAATGAATTAATAAAAGACGGCGTTGCTTTTATTTCTTTATGAGACTGACGTTGTACGATCTTCTACGCGTTACTAAGTACTTATGTACTTACCCCGTTACTTTGTGTTTGTCTTTCTCTTTCCCCAAAGAAGATGAACAGGTTGCTAACGCTGATGAGTTCTTTGATGAGGACGTGTGAGATGGAGCTCTTGAAGACTTAGTTCTTTTACTTTTGGTTTCTTTCAATGATGTTGTTGGTTCAATTCAAACATTGTTGTCCTTCTTTTGGATTAGTTCCGTTTGGTTCTTTTGGATTTAACCTTGGATGTTTAGTATTCTTTATTGGACTTAGTTTAACAGCATTGAAAACAATGTGTTCGATCTTTTGTCTTTTGTTTTCCCGAGTCGTTTTATCTTCCGCGTCGTTTTAGTTCTGATGTATGACGTAAGGCTTACATATATTATTGAATTTATTTGATAATATTTGTGCCGAGCGCTCTTTCCGGATAAGGACTCGGTGTCTGGGAAAGGGGCGTTACACCTGATTATCTTTGTTTCAATTGCAAGAAGCCTGGACATTTTAGACCTGATTGTCCAGACCTACTGAAGACCAAGAGCCAACAGAGAAGACATGGAAAGAAGGCTATGGTTGCTGAAGATGAATCAGGGTATGAAGTTGAGTCAAAAAAGGGAAATGAATCTGATGACACATTACTGATTGCTGATATGGAAGATTATGCATTAATGGCAAACATGGATGAAACAGAGGAGGTATACAATACTGTATCTATCAATACTCCTGCTGGAAGTGATTGTGAATCAACTTGTGGTTCAAATCCTAGAAATTCTGACAATGATGAAACTTTGGATGACATCCTTAATCAACTGAGGATAATACAATCTGGTTATGAGATTGTGAAGGCTGAAAAAGAAGCTCTTCAATTAGAAGTTGAGAGATTAAATGCTGAATTAAGAATTCTCAAAGGAAAGGAAAAAGAAGTTAGATGTAATCAAAGATAAGCCTGCTTTGAATATCCAGTGAGTTGCCGAAGTCTGGCCGAACCGTCTTGTTCTTCCACTGCATTCAAATCTGGAAAGCCTTATGGTGATAGAACAGGGCTTGGATTTGGAACTCAACAATCCAATAAGAGTGGATCCAAAGAAGGTCACCAACCTAGTACCAGGATTGGTCCTAAGTTTGTGCCTGCACAAGATCCAACTCCCAAAAGGGTTGCTGAGGTAGTGAAGCCTACTGTTAATGCTTCAAAGAGGCAAAATCAGAAGTCTAAAAGGACATCAGTATCTAACAAAAGGGTAAATCCAATGGTAGGACTCGCTTTGGACCTTCTAGGTTCTCTGACGATGGAGAGACTGCTACCAAGTCTCACTGGACCACAAAAGGGAAAACCAGAAATATTCCAAGGATAAGAATCCTAAACCCAAAAATGTTAATCATTCTAGGGATACTTATCTCGGGGAAAGGTAGATTGTTCCTCATCGATGATGATTGGAATATTCTCGCACTTTCTACCGCTAGAAACAACAAGTATAACCATGCTGCTAGGGTAAAACCTAAGCAATGGAATTAGCAAAGGGCTCAGCAGAGGACTTATACAAGGCCTCAGCAGGGACCTCAGCAGACTCCATATTACAGAGTTGTTCCTAACAGAAAGCAATCCAATGGTTATGCTAATGCTTCTAACAACAGAAATCACTTCAAACAGCATTACATACCAAAAGGCCAAAAAACATATGTGAATCCTACACAACCAATTGTTAAACCTTATGGATGTGTAGAATACATGTATGAACCAAAGTATGACATTTTCAGGAGAAGAACTTATGGAAACATGCCAGGGGTCATGCTTACCACTGACCTTTATGGACCCAAACATGTTTGGGTACCTAAAATGTATTAACTTTGTTTTGTAGGGTGTCTGGTACTTTGACAGTGGATGTTCCAGACATATGACAAAGAATAAGCAATGTGTGTCAAACTATGTGGCAAAGGATGGTCCAAGGGTGAATTTTGGCAACAAGAATACACCTGGATACACAAGAGGATATGGCACACTTTGAGGAATGGACTAACAATCAGGAATGTTGCATATGTGGAAGGACTGGACTACAACTTGCTGAGCACTGGACAATTCTGTGACATGGGATACAAGGTCACTTTTGACAAAAACACATGTACTGTCATTAGTGAAAGAGGTGATCAAGTTGTATTGGCTGGTAGAAGACAACAAAACATGTATGTTGTGGATTGGTCTACTGCAGTTCCAGAAACATGTCTGATTATGCATACCAAGTTAGAACTTAATTGGTTATGGCATAAGAAGCTGAATCATCTGAATTTTGATGACATCAATCAGTTGGTGAAGAAGAAACTGGTGATTGGTTTACTTGAAATCACATTCAAAAAGGATACTATATGTGATGCATGTCAGCAAGGTAAACAAACAAAGTCAAGCTTCAAATCAAAGACTAAGCAATCAACCAATAGAGTCTTGGAGCTGATGCATATGGATCTATTTGGACCAATTACACCAACAATTGTTACACGAAAGAAATACACCTTAGTGGTTGTGGATGATTATTCAAGGTACACTTGGGTGGTATTTATGAACAAGAAAAGTGAAACACTTCAAAAGATGCCTGAACTTTTGAAGAGATTACAGAATGAGAAAAGTTTAACAAAGAGTAAAAATCGATCGCATAAGGTACCGAGTTTCTCAATAAAGTTATAAGAGAATATCAGAACATGTAATGGTGTACTACATCAACTTGTCATTGCTGGTACACCTCAAAGAAAATGGGGTTGTTTGAAAAGAAACAGGACTCTAAAAGAAGCGGAAGAACTATGATTTGTGAAGCATTGCTACTACGAAAGATATTGGGTCAAGCGATTAATACAAAGATGCTATACACAAAATGCAACTTCAATAAACAAGAAGATGTGAAGACACCTTATGAGATTTGGAATGGAAGAAAACCTAACATATCATATTTCCATCCATTTGGAAGCAAGTGTTTTATCTTGAATCATAAGGAACATTTGAAGACATTCCAACCAAAATCAGATGAAGGAATTTTCTTGGGATATTCTTCTGTCAGCAAGGCATTCAGGGTACTGAATAAAAGAACACTAAAACATGAAGAAACAATCCATGTTGTGTTTGATGAACCTAAGTTCACTGGTATGAATGATCAAGCTTGGGACCCTGCTGAGAATCTACAAGTCACTGATCCAGATTGTGTTGAAGTTTTGGAAAGATTCAATGACTTAAAGATTTCTGATTCTGCCCCTGCTGAACACCCTGCTGATAATACTACTGATGCAACAACTGAGGCAGTTCAAGGATCTACTGAACCCCCTGTTGAAGAAACAAAGAGACCTACCAAGATGAGGTTCCCGAGAATCAATCAACCGAAATCTATAATGGTTAAGGGATCACCTGCTTGAACAAGTTATTGGCAACATACAGCAAGGTGTGAGGACTAGATGACAATTAGAAGCAATGTTTACTTGTTTTCTATCTCAAGTTGAACCTAAAGTTGTTGAAGAAGCAATTTTAGATCCAGATTGGATAATTGCTATGCAAGAAGAATTGAATGAATTTGAAAGAAATCAAGTTTGGACACTAGTGGAAAGGCCTAATCATGCAAATATTATTGGTACAAAATGGGTATACAGAAACAAACTGGATGAATCTGGTACCATTGTGAGGAATAAGGCCAGACTAGTTGCAAAAGGCTATTCTCAAGCAGAAGGAATAGATTTTGATGAAACATATGCACCTGTTGCAAGATTGGAAGCTATTAGATTATTCTTGGCACATGTTGCATATAAAAACTTCAAGGTATATCAAATGGATGTCAAGAGTGCATTTTTGAATGGCATTCTAGAGGAGGAAGTGTATGTTCAGCAACCTCCTGGATTTGAAGTTAAAGATCAAGAAGATAAAGTGTATAGACTCAATAAAGCACTTTATGGCTTGAAACAAGCACCAAGAGCATGGTATGAGACTCTATCTCAATTCTTGGTGGACAATGGTTTTACAAAAAGGCACCATTGATAAGACTCTTTTAGAATCAATGAAAAGGACAAAGACTACTGCATGTGACATTTATGTTGATGACATAATCTTTGGTTCTGAAAATGAATTGTTATGTGAAAAGTTTGCAAATCTAATGAAGAGTAAATTCCAAATGAGTATGATGGGAGAAATAAACTACTTTTAGGATTGCAAGTTAAACAGATGAAAGATGGAATCTTCATTCATCAAACCAAGTATACCAAGGAGTTGTCAAGAAGTTTGGTATGGAAAGCGACTAAGATATCAACTCCAATGAGTACAAATATCGATTGGATGAAGATAAAGAAGGCAAAGATGTTGATCGACTTTACACGTATGGATGATAGGCAATCTATTTGTGACTTCATCGCCAAAGAGACTGATATATCCTTTGTTGTAGTGTTTTGTGCAAGATTTCAATCCAAACCTAAAGAAAGTCACTTAGGTGCAAAAAAGAGTTAAATATCTAAAAGAGACTTTGGGAGTAGGGATATGGTATTCAAAAGACGGAAGTTTCAAATTTATATCCTACTCAGATTTTGATTATGCTGGATGCAAGATTGATAGAAAAAGCACCACATGAACCTGTCAATTAATGGGAAATAGACTGGTTTCCTGGTTTAGCAAGAAACAGAACTCAATATCAACTTCCACTGTTGAAGATGAATACATTGCTGCTGGAAGTTGCTGTGCACAAGTACTTTGGCTAAGACAACAATTAAGGGATTACGGAATTGAAGAAAGAGAAATTCCACTTATGTGTGACAACACAAGTGCAATTGCAATCACAGAAAATCCTTTTTTGCACTCAAGAACCAAGCATATTGATGTGAGACATCATTTTATAAGAGATCAAGTTGAAAAGAAAGATGTGGTGGTTCTATACATCCCTACTGAAGATCAACTTGCTGATATATTCACTAAACCACTAGATAGTGAAAGATTTGCCAAACTAAGAATTGAACTTGGAATTATCAAAGTTGACTGATAATCAGCAGTGTACTGGAATTCACCAAGGGGATTAGTCTTTGATATGTTGGGTGAGCTCACTTAGCAGATTAGTCATTGGTATCAACAATTCCATGTAGTCATTTTTGGACAATCGAGCAAATGAGGTTGCCAAGGGGATTGGTCTTTGTCAAGTTGGGTGAGCTCACTTGACAGATCAGTCATTGGTATTAAACTTCATCTTGTATTATCAATTGAACAAAACAAGAAGGAATCAAAGATCGAAGAAAGTTACACCACACAAGAGGTCAGCCGAGACATATTTGTCGGCAGGTCACCGAGCCAACCTCGCGATGACAAGGTCAACCAATGAAATGTTACTCAGTCAAACTTTATTAAAGTAAAAAAGTAATGGCGGGATATTTATTCTATCCATTATAACCACAGTTACACGATCTAACGGTTACAAAACGTTATGAAAAGTAATGGGCCATGTGTCAAGACAGCATTCACTCAGATTTAATCGTGGTTAACATCAATGTACGTGCTCTAACAGTTTCAACTACATTTTCCTATATATATGCAAATCTTACACATAAGCTACTCTCAAAAATCTCAGATTGATTCTCTCTGCATCTACACTGTGTGAACACAGATTTGAGAAGTTATTTTCTTCATCTTTTTCTTAACAATGGCTGAAAAGGATGATGTTCAAATTGGAACAATCCAAAGTGTGAGAGGTTTTGTTGTTGATGCTAATGAAACAGAATTAGCAATCAATATTGGTCGAAGAATAAGGAGATATGAAGGTTTGGAGAATGTGCTGAACATAAGATTGGAAACAATCTCATACACAAATGTTGTTAGCTTCTGGAGAAACATTGTAACAAGACAAGGAAGAGAAGCATTCACCACCATCAGAAATGCTCGTGAGATTGAAGTTTCCCAAATCTACTAAGGGAAGTTTTTGGCTTTGCAGAAGTAATAGATGCTCCAATAAATCCTGAGGAAATGGGATTGTCAAAGATAGATTTTGTTGACAAAATCAAAACAAATAATGCCATTAAATCAATCTTAGGCATTAATGTGAAACACATTGGATTTGAGTACAACCTGCTGAGCAAGATTATTGCAAATAATATCTTTGGACTCATTAAGAGTATGGATACTCTGTCAGGACCCAAAATCGAACTGCTGATGATTATTTGCAGAAGTATGAAGTTTGATTGGGCTGGATACTTTATCCACTATATGAAGAAGGTTGCAAAGGAAGAAAAAGAAGGGACAAGGAAATCCAAGGCCTTACCCTTAGGATTAATGGTTCAGGCCCTGCTGAATCATTTGGAAATTGATGATGTTGCACCAGAAAAGATAAATAAATCCAGATACAAGAAAGAGATTGATTATCCTATCCCTGGTCTGGATGATGATGAAGAAGGCGTTGATCAGGCTGCTGATAGTGATAATGGTGGAGATGATGGTGATGCTGGTGGTGAGCAGGTTAAGCAAACTGTCAAACTTGCTGCACCAAAGAAAGTTACTGAGAAAAGAAAGGCTGCAGATACTAGAAAAATAACAGAGTTGTTAAAGCCTAAGAGGAGAAGGAAGCAAACAACAGAGACTACTGAGTCCACTGAGGGACCAGTAGAGATTGAAGTTACTGAACCTGCTGCTGCAAGGAATAAGACTGTTGCTGAAGTTTTGAAGGAGCAACAGAAAGAAGCAAGTAGAAAGAGGAAAGTTATTGATCTTAAAGATGATCCACATTCCAAAAGAATGAAAGAGAGTGCCAAAAAGAAGAAACATGGCAAAGGAAAACAGTTAAGAGATTTGGAGGCTCAAAGGGAACAAGAAGAAGAAGTAGAGGAAGAAGTAGAAGTAGTAGGAGAGTCTATTGATGCTGAGCCATTAACTATTATAAAGCCTACTGAGGATGTGGAGGTTGTTGTTGAGCAATCTATTGGTAAATCACCGCAGACTAATGACCCTGTGCCTGCTGTTGAAGCTACAGAATCCTCACCTGTTAAGGCTGCTGAGCCTACTGAAACTACACAAGTTGTTGTTGAGCAACTTGTAGAAGAACCACAGCAAACCACTGAGTCTGCACATGCTGTGGTAACTAAAACATTGGTACAAGACCCTGCAATTCCTGTAATAGTTCAGGGGGAAGAGCAGTCTGCTGCTAACCCTACTGATGAGCATATAAGTCAGGGGGAACCAAGTGTGGTACAGATGGAGGTAGTAGGAACAAATATACAATCTGAGCAACCTACTGACCTACATGCATCTGTTGAAGAAACTCTGACTCTGCTAGTTGGGACCTTTGGAGGTCAGCAGAGTGAACAAACAGCTCCCAGGAAACCAACAATGCCATTTGAAAGGTTTGAGAAGAAAAGGAAAGAGGATTTTGTTGATCCTCAACTCCAACAAGTGGCTGATTATTTCCAATGGAAATTTGGTTTCTACAAAAGACAAAAGCCTGCTGCAGAACCTATGACAGACTTTGAAGAATGGGCTTTTGAAAAGTTGGGAGTGGAGAACTTGCTGGATCTAGTTGATACCACTCTGCTGCAATCAAGATTGATGGATATCTTTGAAGATCAACAGAAAGAAGAGGGTATCAAGTTTAAGGACCCCAGAGATGACAGTGATGATTCTTCATCATCATCTGATTCTGGTGGTAATCATCCATCAGGTCCAGGAGAAACCAGTGGGACTGCAATGTTTAATGAACCAAGAGTGGAGCAAACATCGATGATGGCTCGGTCGATCATCGAGAGACAACAGACTGGACAAATGGATGAGGATTTGGAAAATCTCACCATAGATGAACTGGAGGCACAAATCAATGAAGGCATAGATGGTGGTGCAAACAGATTGGTTGGTGAGGTAGATGATTTGTTTGTTGTTGAACCTGTTGAACAACCTGAAGAACAACAGAATGTTGATTTGAATGAAGAAAGAGCTACTGACCATAGTGAACCTAGTGCCAGTTCAGAGAATTCAATTCAATATCAAGATTGCATTGACACTGAGGACATTTTAACCAAGGGTGCAAATTTTATAAGAAGGATTCCTGATATCAGTGAATTTCAAAAAGAAAACATGAATGTATTCTCTGATCAGGTTATTGTGGCACAAATTGCAATAGATCCAAGAATTGAAGTGGAGGTTCTGGTTGTTGAGGTTCAAACAACACTTGAGCAAAGGTTGGAACAGGAGGTACAGGTTGCGGAGGTACAAACAGCACCTGGACAAAGGTTGGAACAATCTTTGGGTTTGGAGGAAACCCCTGCTGTTGTTGTTGAAGAGGCTGCTGTAGTGGAGCCTACTGGAGACAAGACCACTATAGGGAAAGATAGTCAGCAGACTGTTGTTATTGATGAGGATGAGCAGCTGGTGGACTATGACTACAGTGATGAATAATTTCAAATTAATGAGGAAGGATCTACTGATGATGAACCAGTGATTGAAGAACCTGCTATTGATCCTATCCTGGAAGAATACCAAGGACCTCACCCTGCTGGGAGGGATATGAGTTATGCCTTGGTGATCAAAGATCAATGACAAACAATACAATGTAGAAGAGCCTCGCTGATGAAGTTGCTGAGGAATGATCGTGGGTACCAAAGACATGTCCTGATGAGTTGAGGGTCGCTCGTGGATGACATGACACGCTTAAGGACTCAACTTGATAGATGAGGAACAAAGATTTGAAGAATCTGATGAACATGGTGGATAACAATAGAAAGTCCACTGAGACAGTTGCTTCAGTCTACACATCTACTCAGTATGCCATTGCTGATTTAACACAAGATGTGAGGGGAATCAAACAGGGCAACACACTGAAGGAGAAATTTTTGAAAGACCAACTTGCCACTATTCATCAAAAGTTGGATAATCTTGCTGAGACACATAGACATGCTGCACCTGCTGTTGCACCTCAACCTACTATACTGGATCCTAAATTCACTGAAAGAATAACCCTGCTGGAGCAAACTATGCAAGAAAGGATCACATCCATTGACACTAGGACTGAGATTATTGAAGGTCAGATGAACAATCTAGTGCTGACACAGGAGAGTGTACATGGCCTGCTGTCCCGTTTTGTTGATGATGTCAATAAGGGGGTAGAGGGTCAAACAGCAGTAGCAAAAGAGGCTGCTAGGATTTTTGCAAAGAAAAGATGGGAAGATGATACAAATGCATATAGAGAACCTGCACCTGGCAGACTTCCACTCACTGATGATCTTTTCAAACAATGCAAGAAGGTATACTACAACAGAAGAAGACCTTATCATGACAAGGGCATTCATGAAGGTCTTAACTCATTTTTGAGTTTAAAATTTTGGGTAGCAAGCGTTAAAGCTATGAGGGCTTCAAGAAGAGGTGGAAGAGGTAGAAGAGGTAGTAGAGGTGAATGTAGTTTACCTACCACAAATGCAAATGAATCACTGAATGAATTCAAGGGAGTTTACATGAAGTTAGGCTTCAGGGTACATCAGATAAATCTAACTCTTCCTGAAGCTTGGCATTGGTGGAAGCAAGTGAATCCTCACATTGACTTCTCTCTGATTGAAAATGACTGGATGAGAGAGATGATCATGGAAATAAGAGCTTACCAAGAACAAGCAGAGAAAGCAAGAGAAGAAAGGGAAAGAAGACAGTAGATCAACATACTTTAAACTGTTTTATATTTGTTGATTCTAGACTGTAATACTTTGAACAAATGATTATAATGAGAAATGACCAAGTTTGTTCTGTTTTTGTTTTTAATCTTTTTGCTTTGCTGTTAGGAGAGAGGTATTGGCATCATCACCAAAAAGGGGGAAAATTGTTGGACTTATTTCTCGAGTTTTAGTGATGAGTGCCGGACTAGTCTGTTATAGTGCAAAGGCAAAAGATGTCTAGATCAAATGTATAGGTTTATTAGAGTTTGATCTTTGTATAGGTTTGATCAAACAAGCCTCAGTAATGGTCACCGACTTATATCAATGCCAGACTAATCTAGATCGATGGGGTAGCTAGGTCATGAGACTAGTCAGAACCCAAAGACCGGAAGGCTGAGGGGTCAAACTCAGTTAATGAAGGCTAAGGGATCAAACTTAGTGATTAAAGTCAAGGATATGGAATCAGAATTTAGGGAAGTCTGTGATGTCCTAAACTGATTACATATACCTTGTGTACAAGGTCTAAGTTCTACAAGTTGGATAACTTCATAAATAAAAGTTAGATAAAAGAAGTAAGCTGCATTGTGTTTTAACACAGCAAATTATGGTTCAGCCTACTGATATGTACTTCAGCAGACTCATAAACCTGCTGATACATATACCTCGATTTATTCAAGATTACATTGGAAGAAAACAAGTTTAAGGACAGCTAACTACCTCTGATTTATCAAACAAATCAATGGTGTATCATAAAACCTTGCGGGTGGCGGGTATGTCCATATAAATATGTCTGTTGGGGTGGGAGATTCGTAGGGGCTTATAGTTTAATTGGTTGAAACGTACCGCTCATAACGGTGATATTGTAGGTTCGAGAACCAACTATGTAGCATCTACATCGAGAATTCAAGTATTGTATACTTAAAAGAACGTTGGGATGATTCAGGACTTTATCCAATGGATACATGTCAAAGGGTGGGCGATCTGCATTCATCAAAAGTAGTCTGACCGTGTCGCGATTTTATGAACAAAGGATGAAAGCAAGTCAAATGGGACAAAATCTGGAACGGCTATAACAAGAGATAATTCTGAGCTGCATTTTCTTATCAAGAAAAACACCCTGCTGAACCTACTGAGTTTAAGGCTACTGATCAAGAGAAAATCTTCAAGTGTAATCTGCATTCAAGCTACATCAAGTTTATACACTTGAAGACGCAAGTCGCTTGATCATATCATCCTGATCAAGGCTGCTTTGAATCGAATCATTTATTTGATTCAATCTTTCTTTTACAAGAATCTATCAAGACAAGAAGCATCTGCTTTGGTGTGAAAGATCGTTGTTTGTGGTGGAGTGGTGAAGAGGCAATCCTACCCTTCAAGGACCAGTGGAAGACTTTGGAGCAAAGAATCCTACTGCTCCAAGTGTTCGGTTTAGAAGCCATAGTTATTGGTGAAGGACAAGTAACTTAGGAATCTTTGTAACAAATACATCAAAGATCTCTAGTGAATTACCTCCAACATCACAGGAGAAGAGTGGATGACGAGGATTACACCACACGGAACCACTATAAAATCTCGCCACTTACTTTCTCGCACTTACATTCTCATTTAGTTTATTTAATACATCAACCTACCGAATCTAGCAATCGAAATCACACACATACACTCACGAGTATCTAATACTTAGTATCATATTTTACAACAAGTAATAAGGCTTCATTTTTTATATAATTCCATTGCACAAATTCAAGAAGTTCAATAGTCACAGACTATCAAGTATCAAGAAGTCTTGGTTCTTGAGTTTGTTAACTCCAAAAGTTTTAAGTGTTAAGTTTATTCTCCCCCCCTCTAAACTTAACCAAAGCCTTTTCAAGGGACCAACAGTTTGTCATTGTACAAAATCTAAATCAAATTTAACGGTTATAAAAAAAATTAATTTAACTAACCAATTTTACTTATTACTAAAACCGAATAGAAGTAACGATTAAATCAGAACAACTTCAAATATCGGTCTAGTATAGTAAATTTGATTATAAAATGGAATTTTTTTTACACTTGTAAAACAATTTGTTGATTAAAATACAAACCAAATTTACTTATAACTAAAACCGTATTGAAGTAACGATTAAATCAGAACAACTTAAAAAATAGGTATCGTAAAGTAAATTTGATTGTTGTTTTTTCCAACTAAACAAACTTGATAATCAAAGAAATGAGTAGAAGATGTAAGAAATGTTTTTTTGAGGGAAGAAGATGTAAGAATTGAGAGGAGATTGGTGTAGGAAATTGGAAATGGAATGGGGTAGTATTTATAGGATTTTTTGGAAGTGTTTAGAAAAAGAATAGCCGTTGCAAAGAATAGCCGTTAGGCCGGTTCAACCGCGTTCCGGCCGGTTCGGTTCCGGTCCGGTTACGGTTGGCCAAAACCCCTAACCGCCCCCAAACCGCCCAACCGGCGGTTACACAAACCACCGGTTCCGGTTCCAACCGCCGGTTCCGGTTCCAACCACCGGTTCCGGTTACATCTGGCCACCTCTAGGCTGGACAGAAGCGGCGGCTCCCCGCCATGCTACCGCCGCCGGCGTCGGCGCCCCTAAAGGTTGCCAGTGTCGGTCGGTTATGCGTGATGGACTTCGTTTTCTTGTTTTGTTGTTTTGTGAATTTTAATGGTACATTGATATCCATTTGTCTAGTTAATGTCATATGGCTAACCAATGGTTCAAATAGTTTGGGTCATTGGGATGCCACGTGGCACTATGGTAAAAAAAGGTTGGTTTATGGTCCATAATTATACACCTATGATTAACCTAGGTCTTTCCGTATTTTGTTTGGAATAGACCTAGGCCCTTTTTAATATCTTTGGAAGGGGCCCACATCTAGGCCTTTTTCAAAATTTTGATTTGGAATGGCCCTAGATAGGTGGGTTTTGGTTTTGGAAACCAAATGCATCTCTTTTGATTAGGAATCAAAAAGAAAGAAACAAAAGAGACCTAATTTTAATTCTGATTTATTTTGGAGTAGTTCTAATTAATTAAAATTAAAATTGAAATCATTCTAAAATTAGTTAATTTTATTTCGATTAAAATCATTTAATTGATTAAATGTTAATTAGTTAATTTATTGGATAAAATTATTTAATTGATTAAATGTTAATCGATTAATTAAGACGCAAGTTGGTAAATTTAGATTTTGCCTTTTCACAAGATATTATTGTATGGATTAGACGATGTATAGATATAATATGATTATATGGATCCGATTAATCATTGACTCGACCAATATGATAGATGTGTGTGATTTATTCTTCGGTTGGTTTCAAAATTGTCCTAGGCTGTTATGAAGAACGTGACCTAGTTTACTTTATGCATTTATCCCATTCCCGTTAGCCCCCCACGTATGGCGGGTTTACAAATTTATTAGATAGATTTTATGTAACAAGAATGGAGAAAGTAGCAGACCAAAGAAAGACGAATAAAGATCCCATTGAAGGTGGCACATTAAAGATCCTATTGGCGGTTACAGCCACCCTTAGATTGTGACTCGCGGTTTCGTTAGTTTGTATTCGAAACCGCACTTAGGAAAAGTTCATGATCTTACCGGTTAGTTTACGCATTTATTTATTTTGTGCATGTATTTATTTTATATGATACGATAGATGCATGACTAGGCACGATCTAGATGAATGTGTAGGATGTATGTCTATAGAGATAGATATATTTGATGAGACCGTAATTGAAATTAATTAGTGAATAAATTTAAAAATACTCTCACAACAAAAATTAAGTCGGAATTTTTGTTTCCCAATATAATAATGACGGTGAAGAGCCCTTGTTCAGATCCAACTGATCGGCCTACGTCGGGAGTTGACCTACCTCGGGTATATCGTTATTATTGATATATGATCGTATGAGATCTCACGAATATTGGTTTGTGACTTAACTAAAGTTTTGCGGTGATTGGCCCACGTCAAAACCGTCTAATTTCAGAAACAAGGGGTTGGCTATCACATAGCGATGTGAAGTATCAAAGAGTTGACTAGTCAACCACCACAAGTCATATAGAGATGTGATTGGTAAAATGTTACCTACTTGTCGAATTATCTCGATTGATCAGCCCACGTATAAACAACAACATTCTTTTATCTTTATTTTTATGTTGTAGTTTTCTAGCAAACTTTTATTTCTATATTTTTATTCTCGATTGTTTAAACCAAATTATGACAGTTACCTTTTGAGATACGTTCTCAAGTATGGTTAAGTAATTTTAATCCTTTTAAAATATGCAATGACACAAGCAACTACGTTATAGTAGTTAAAGAAGATGAGACTACATATTTGATGGAGTGCTCTAAGATTTTAATTATTAATCTAAACGGAAGTTCATGATATGATTAAATCTCTTGAATTGTGTTTCAACGAATTAATCATATATTGGATATATCGATATCCAATGGGTCATTTGGTCTTACGATGACAATTAAATTCGAACATTAGATGTGTTGAATGTGAATGACCACAACAAATTTTAGAAATGTTGTTTTCAAAATTGTAAGATTTAAGTATCGATTTAATTCTTTAATCATTGCTTGAAGGTTATTTAAAATGGTTAGTGTTTTGATATGATTCAAAAGGTTAATAAACCATTTAATAGACTTCGGATTTTCTTTATGAAAGAAGATTAAAGACACGGGTCTTGTGATTTTTCTTAAGTCTTATGAAGACTAAACTAAGAAATATTTACAGGTGCTTAAAGGATTAAAAGGAAAGTTAGGGCATGTTCTTAAATAGGAGAACTTATCAAAGTCTTCATTCTAAGCATGTAAGTTGGGGTGAATCTATCTAAGCTCAAGTCAACTCTAAGATATATGATATCTTAAGAGTATGATTGAATTAGAAATATTAACTGCAGAATATTCTAAGATACGGAAAATAAAGCAAACGTTGCGAAATTTGTCATATTGTATTCTGAATCTAGTAAACTGGTTAAGGAACTAAATAAATGTTATTGTGTTCCAGTTCTTATGAAAAACACGAGTTTAGTTGTTTGTTAGGATTTAATAGACAAATTCAATTGTAAGGAATAAATGTTATTCCGATAAAGTTGGATAGTCGTCGAATCCAACATACTAGATTACGGTCACTATATAGTCGATATAGGTGATGATATCTCAACCAAATGTTTGTATGGCCGTTATCCTTGATATTTGTGGTTGTTCTAGATGTAGACTCTCTGGAAGAGAAACATGTAATCAAATGTCATTCTGATGATGTCTAAACGTGATTATGAATCATGTGGGTAATACGTATCTTATCTAAAGATGACTAAAATACCCTTTTATGAAAAGGTTATAAATTCTAGAAAAATTGTCTAAAGCCTAAACATACTGATGTTTGTTGGCTTATGACAATTAATGCCACGAATGATATCATTGTTTATTAATCTCTTTGACTATTTGAGAAATATTTGAATGTACTTAGTGAAGTACAACAATTGGGAAAGCCCGAAAAGTTAGAGCTAGTACGAATATGAGATTAATGAACTACTTAGGAGTTAATCTTCAATTGGATTGAAGTAATTAATACTTGAAGAGTATTTCAGAAGCTGTCTGAAATGGAATCAGATACTTCCTTGAAGGATACCATTTTTGGGACATGTAATTAGATTGTGTTTCAAAAATGGAAATAGCACTTTATACGATAAAGATTCGAAGTAAGCATGCAAAGTATCCCTTACCTGTTTCGGGATAGTGCCCTTATACAATACATATACTTAACCGAGTTCCAAAGAAAAAGGTTGAATACATTCCATATCAGATATTGAAGACGATAACATCAAATCCATCTTAACCGATGAATTAGGGTTGTCGTGCTTCTGGCAAGCATGCAATGTCTGAAAGGCTTGGAGCTTAGTATGACATGTGTAACTTTTTGGAATATCTTAGCAAGCACGCTGGATATTATTTACTTTCCCGCAGAGCAAAAGGTATTTGTCTCCAAACATGCTATCTTCTAGAGGAGGTGTTTCTTCCAAAAGAAACAGTGGGAGTAAATTGAGATCTCAAAAGAGTTTGAGAACCACAAAGAGATATTCAACCATCGGGACATGTGCAGACGCCATGAAATTGTTAGGAAATCTACGCGGGAACGCAGCGGAATTCAAAAATTTATTTCCTATCGACCCAAGATCGACTTCGTTTAAGCAATAAACAAATAGATAGTAGACGGTGGTTACCTTGGTTGATCTAAAAGATCGACGCTTTGACCGTCTAAGGAGAGTAGTTCTGCATAGAGCCGCCCAAGTGTTCGGCCTCTACCGCTAGTCCACGAACAGCACGCGCCGAATCCCATCATGGATTGCTATTGGAAAACTCCGGTTGCTAGACCGGCCTTTTTCCCTCTCTCCAACTCTCTATAGGATGCTCTCCAATTTTACACAAGAACTATGAGCTCTTGCAATTGTGATGTACAAAAGAGCTTGACACCCACCTCCTATTTATAATGGATGTGGCGCCCCAGATAGAGTAGAAAGGAAGAAAACCTTTTCCCAATAAAATAAGGAAAATATAATTGATTGATTTATCTCATTTATTATAATATCTAATATCAAATAAATATAGGATTTTGTCAATATCTTATATTGAATATTCCCAAGATATTGTCAATATCTAATATTGATTATCTTTATTTTATTACCATAAATCTATTTTTCCAAAATCTATTAATATCTAATATTAATATTATGGTAATCTTATTAATTAAATTACACAATCCAAATGTATCCAAATACACAAAAGATGGCGCCACATTATGCCAATTTACGTGTGTCAATACACACACAATCTTTGTCCATATATTTAATTAATAATAACATGATCAAATAGTTTGGCAAAATCTATGTGTGTCACAAACACACATTTTTCGGCCATATATATATAATATATATATTTTTATTTAATCAACATAATTAATATCTTGTATTATATTTATTCATAATAAATAAATACCACCATATTAATTTACCACTATAACCTTTATAGTCTCGAGATAAACTTTCCTTATTTGGTTATCATCTATAACCACATTTTAATCCGGCTAGATGTTATTATGTGTGTGACCCGATAGGCTTCCGAATATGTTGGCCGTAGACACAAAGTGCAAATTACGAAAATGCCCTTCATGCCTAACGATCACGGGATAGCGTCTAGCAACACACCGTGACCCCCAATTATCGGAAGAGTCAAATGCAATGACTACTACCTTTCATGTGAAACAGTTACCGTGTAACTTACAATCCTATCATTTGTAATAATATCCATACGGTCGTTAGTTGAGTGTCAAAACATCAACGATCGTATCTTATAATCTGGATATCATGCTCTCTCGAAGTAACTCATTTACTCCCACTTTGCAAAGATTCACGAGTAAGATATTCCTTATAAGAAGGCCATTTCGGATATTCGATCCCAATCATAGGATACGCGATTCCGGGACGACCAATCATGTATACTCCGCGATGCTTGTATCATACCCAATCACTACCGCATGATCGCCCGTGACTGGGAAACCTCAATAGTGTCAAAGCATGACAATCCACACCGTGATGCCATGAAGACTCGGTCTTAAGGATAATTACACAACCGCCACATAGTGTGACACTTATCCGTGTAAGTGGGTCGATCTAACGTCGCGTTCTATAATACACGTCCACGTCATACCCAAGTGTCTCTACACTTCGATAGACGAGATCTATCCTCGCCTAAAGACAGAAGACATCTAATACGTGCTAGCCTGCTTCATACTATCAATGCCCTGTTTAATAGTACATCGGCCTAGAGAGACATTTAAGTATCAAACTTATTAAAGTGATTAGAGATCTCATCAACCATAATCGCCTATCATGGTTTCTCTATCACGCTTTAATACTAAGGACGTTATCATATAACAATTCATAATTGGTTCTTTAGAAGAATGTATATATGACAACATAAAAGCCATTTAATATATGTACAAACACAAAGAAATAGTAGAAATGATCCGACCCGGTCGGACCCGGTCCAACCTGATTGGGTTTAGGACACTATTCCAACAATCTCCCACTTGGCCTAAAACCAATCACCAGCACACACAAGACCAAGTTGAAACACAAGAATCTCATGCAATACTCTCAACTAGCCCTAGCCATAAACGGATCGCTATCCATGGGGACTCAGACTATCTTCATATCATGCTCCTAATGACCAAGTCAAAGGAACCGCCTCAACACACACACGAATCTCTGACGAGACCTGGTCCTTGCTTCAAGCAATGAATCCACTTACTACATCGGCTATATAGAAAGGTGGAAGAACCGCATAAGGTTCAGGAATGAACCTTCTAGATCCATGTCTTTGCTCCGCTTAGCCTAAGGCACTACTGTGTTTTTGGCTAGTTGTAGAATTTACAATGACCCATATGCTAGAACATTTCCACTCACCGTATCACTTAATCAAAGTGATCGCAAACCAGCATCAGTAGCTCCCACTCGCCTTCATAAGACTCGGGATATACGTCTATATATCTATGTTTATCTAATTCCAAGTTTCAATAAACCAGAACTCTCCTTAACTTGTTTAAGGATATTCTCGACATTCACTGGTTTTACTTTCATACTTGCTCATGACTATTCATGAACTATGAACATCCGGCATTCCTTTTATGATGGTTCCTATCGCAGGAGCCGAAGGAAACCTTCCATAAACATCATCTTTCACCTTACCTTTAGGACGAACGTCCTAACATAGATAGATCTTGAGAACACTGGCTAGCAGTTATCCCGTCGCGATCTATGCTAAACTCCTTTTAGCATCACATCTATATAGGTAAACTATATAATCTAACAAAGAGCTAAATCTATCACTATAGATTCTTATTTCTAAAAATGAGAATCGCTAATCCAAGTGCTTTAAGTAAAGAACTTGAACTACCAAACATTAATTGATCGTGACATGGGGTGATAATTCTAGAGAGATATATAATACCTTACTCAAAAATCGTAACACACTCCCACTATCCAACTTGCACACGGGCATATCCTTCTTTTGACTAAATCAAACTCCTTTGATTATCAAACAAAGAAATCGTCTAGAGAAACTTGTTTGAGTCCATAAATGGATCTCGTGGGCTTATATATCATGTTATCGTCTATGAACATCGAGCTTTCTGCTCAACGTCATCAACACTATCATATAGCCATGATACGAAGTTATAACAAGTATTATCTCGAATAGAATCGGGCTCAAGGCTTACGGGACATTCCTCAGGTAAGACAGACTAGGTTCATAACCTGGTTGTCACTGATGGAATCTAATTCAGATATTATGGCTCCTGGCCATATCTCTCAATCTTGCCTTTCAAACATTCTTTCATAAGTCGTGAGACATTCATTCTTCAAGATTAACATACCAACAGCCTTTTCAGGCTTGAGGTTATCCACCGACTTACAGAACTTTTGTGTGCACTGAGCAGTGTTATACACCTCATCGCTATGCGGCGTCTGCTCATGTTCCAATGGTTGAATGTATCTTTGTGGTTCTCAAACTCTTTTGAGATCTGATTTACTCCCACTGTTTCTTTTGGAAGAAACACTTCCTTTAGAAGACAACATGTTTGGAGACAAACATTTTGCTCCATGAGACAAGTAAATAATATCCAGTGATAGCTAGCTAAGATATGCCACAAAGTTGCATATATCGTACTAGGCTCCAAGCCTTTCGACTTTGCCTATGACAACTTCAAATCATCGGTCAAGATAGATTTGACATTATCCTCTTCCATATCTAATATGGAATTTATTCAACCTTTATTCTTTGGAACTCTGTTAAGTATAAGGGCACTATCCCGAAACGGGTAAGGGATACTTTGCATGGCTTGCGTCACACCTTTATCATATAAAGTGTTGTTTCCATTTTGGGAACACAATCTAATTAAGTATCCCAAAGATGGTATCCTTGAAGGAGAATCTTATTCCTTTTCGCAGACGACTTCTCAAACACCCTTCGTATTAATTACTTCAATCCAATTGAAGATTAATTCCTAAGTAGCTCATTAATCTCATATTCGCACTAGCTCGAACTTTTCGGGCTTCCGAATTATGCACTTCATCGAGTACACTTGACTATTTCTAAAAATAGTCGTAGAGACTAATAAACAGTTATTTGTGGCATTAATTGTCACAAGCCAACAAACATCGGTATGTTTAGGCTTCAGACAATTTTCTAGATTTTACAACCTTTTCATAAAAGGGTATTTTAGTCATCTTTAGGTAAGATACGTATTACCCACATGATTCATAATCATATGGTTCAACATCATCAGAATGACGTTTAATTACACGCTTCCCTCCCGGAGAGACTATGTCTAGAACAACCACAAATATTAAGGATAATGACCACACAAATATTTAGTTGAGATCTTGTCACATATATCAACTATATAGTGACATCAATCTAGTATGTTAGATTCAAAGACCTTCCAACTTTATTTGAATAACATTTATTCTTTACAATTGAATATGTCTCTCAAATCCTGACGGATAATCAAAGTACGTTCTTCATAAGAACCGAACATAGTAACATTTATTTAGTTCCACTTATCAGCTTTACTAGATCCGAATATGGTAAGTATTACAACATTTGCTTCACCTTCCATATCTCAGATTTAATCTTTCTAATTTAATCACACTCGTAAGATATCATATATCTAAGAGTTGACTTGAGCTTAGATAGATTTATCTCAACAGACTTGCCTATAATAGAAACTTTAATAAGTTCTCTATATTTAAGCACATGCCCTAACTCTCCCTTTTAATCCTTTAATCACTCGAGAAATGTTTCTTATTGTAGTCTTCATAAGACTTAAGAAAGATCACAAGAGCTATGTTTTCAATTTCCTTTCATAAGGAAAATCTAAAGTTTATTAAATAGTTTATTCATCCTTTTGAATCGTATTCAAAATATTGACTATTTAATTAACCTTTAAGCAATGATAGAATTAAGTCGATACTTAAATCTTATAATTTTGAAAACAACCTTTCCAAAATTAGATGTAGTCATTCTTATCCAACGTTTGAATTAATTGTCATCGTATGACTGAATGATCATCTTGGATCGTATCCAATATATGACTAATTCGTTGAAACTTATTTCAAATGATTTAATCATATCATGAGCTTCCGCTTTCATTAATAATTAAAGTCTCGGAGCACTGCATCAATTATGTAATCTCCTTGTCTCTAACTACTATAACGGGATGGCTCATGTCATTGCTTATTTTAAAAGGATTAAAATTACTTAACCATATTTGAGAACGTTTCTCAAAATTAACAGTCATAATTTGGTTTTACTAATCGAGAATTAAACATAAATATAAAGTTTGCTAAAACTACAACATAAAAATGAAAATAAAAGAGTGTTGTTGTTTATACACGCAAAATCAAAAATGGTCTTTTGGTTTATGATTTTGCTCCCACTAGTCAACTACTTCCAATTGACTTTCAAGAATATTTCAAAATTCTTTAGTGGCTGAGATCCAATCTAGTTACCTTGATTCCCGGCGGTGGTCGATCAACCAAGATAATTTCGAAAGGTAGGTAACTATTTACCATTCACATCTCTATGTGATTCTCAGTGGTTGACTAGTCAACTCTTTGGCGATACACATCACTATGTGTTAGTCAACCCCTTGTCTCTAAAGCCAGACGGCCCTGACGGTGGCCAATCACCGAAAGACTCTAGTCAAGTCATAACCCAATATTCACGAGATCTCATACGATCATATCTCAATAACGACGATATACACGAGGTAGGTCAACTCCCGGCGGTGGTCGATCAGTTGGATCCGAACACAGGCTCTTCACCGTCGTTATAATATTGGGAGACAATGTTCCCACTTGATTTTTGTTGTGGAAGTATTTATGTAAATTAATTCACTTAATTAATTTTTAATTGCGGTCTCATCAAATATGTCTATTGATATCTATCTCTATAGACATACATCCTACACATTCATCTAGATCGTGCCTAGTCATGCATCTATCGTATCATATAAAATAAATACAAGCACAAAATAAATAAATGCGTAAAGTAACCGGTATGATCATGGACTTTTCCTAGGTGCGGTTTCGAATACAAACCGATTTAAAACGCTGGTCACAATCTAAGGGTAGCTGCAACCACCAATAGGATCTTTAATGCTCCATTCTCCAATGAGATCTTTATTTTCGTCTTTCTTTGGTCTCCATCTTCTGCTCCATTCTTGTTACATTTAATTCTATCTAATAAAATAAATACACCCGCCGCACACGGGGGGGAGTCAACGGGAATGGGATAAATGCAGAAAATAAACTAGGTCACGTTCTTCATAACGGCCTAGGACAATTTTTAAACCAACGAAAAATTAAATCATTCACATCTATCCTATCGGCCGAGTCCATGATCAATCGGTCCATATAATCATATTATATCTACTATATCTAATCCATACAATAAAATCTTATGAAAGAGATAAAATTAAAATTCAACTACTTGCGTCTTAATTAATCAATTAACATTTAATCTATTAAATAATTTTATCCAATCAATTAACTAATTAACATTTAATTAATTAAATGATTTTAATCGAAATAAAATTAACGATTAATTTTAAACCGATTTTAATTTTAATTTTAATTAATTAGAACTATTCTAAAAATAAATCAAAATTAAAATTATTTCTCTTTTGTTTCTTTCCTTTTGATTCGCAATCAAAAGGGATGCCTCTGGTTTCCTAAACCAAATTTGGCTTAGGCCTGACCACTTTCCAAAATCAAAATTTTGGAAGTAGCTTGAGCTGGCCTTTTACAAATCAAATATTTGAAAAGGCCTGAGCCTATTCCAAATCAAATATTTGGAAAGGCCAAATAATTTTGGTTTAGGCACACCACTTTCCAAAATCAAAATTTTGGAAGTGGCTTGAAACTAAGCTTTATTCCAAATCAAATATTTGAAAAGGCTTGGCCTATTCCAAACAAAGTTTGGAAAGGCCAATATTATTTTAATGCCATGTGGCATCCCAATGGCCCCAAACTATTTGAACCATTAGTTAGCCACATGACACAACTAAACAAAGGAGGAATTACCAATCACAACTATGAACCATATTGAATCACAAAATACACAAAACAAAAATTTGGAGATCCGCCAAAGATTGGCGGTCAACCGATCGCCGGCGGCCAGGTTGCCTCTTTGCCGCCGCCGCCGCCCGCCGCCCGCCGGTGGTGGTGCCGCCGCCAATTGATCGGCGAGCACCACCCGATCCCTTTTTTTTTTTCTTTTCGTGTATCAATTTTGCAAATAAAAAATCTTTCATCTTTTAATTATGTGATTTAAATGATAAAATTAACTACGCAAAATAACATGCTTATTGCTTAAGCTCGAAGCTCGCTCTGCTACCACTGTTAGGAAATCTACGCGGGAACGCAGCGGAATTCAAAAATTTATTTCCTATCGACCCAAGATCGACTTCGTTTAAGCAATAAACAAATAGATAGTAGACGGTGGTTACCTTGGTTGATCTAAAAGATCGACGCTTTGACCGTCTCTAGGAGAGTAGTTCTCATGATAGAGCCGCCCAAGTGTTCGGCCTCTACCGCTAGTCCACACGAACACCCGCCGAATCCCATCATGGATTGCTATTGGAAAACTCCGGTTGCTAGACCGGCCTTTTCCCTCTCTCCAACTCTCATAGGATGCTCTCCAATTTTACACAAGAACTATGAGCTCTTTTAATTGTGATGTACAAAAGAGCTTGACACCCACCTCCTATTTATAATGGATGTGGCGCCCAGATAAGTAGAAAGGAAGAAAACATTTTCCCAATAAAATAAGGAAAATATAATTGATTGATTTATCTCATTTATTATAATATCTCATATCAAATAAATATAGGATTTTGTCAATATCTTATATTGAATATTCCCAAGATATTGTCAATATCTAATATTGATTATCTTTATTTTATTACCATAAATCTATTTTTCCAAAATCTATTAATATCTAATATTAATATTATGGTAATCTTATTAATTAAATTGCACAATCCAAATGTATCCAAATACACAAAAGATGGCGCCACATTATGCCAATTTACGTGTGTCAATACACACACAATCTTTGGCCATATATTTAATTAATAATAACATGATCAAATAGTTTGGCAAAATCTATGTGTGTCACAAACACACATTTTTCGGCCATATATATATAATATATATATTTTTATTTAATCAACATAATTAATATCTTGTATTATATTTATTCATAATAAATAAATACACCATATTAATTTACCACTATAACCTTTATAGTCTCGAGATAAACTTTCCTTATTTGGTTATCATCTATAACCACATTTTAATCCGGCTAGATGTTATTATGTGTGTGACCCGATAGGCTTCGAATATGTTGGCCGTAGACACAAAGTGCAAATTACGAAAATGCCCTTCATGCCTAACGATCACGGGATAGCGTCTAGCAACACACCGTGACCCCAATTATCGGAAGAGTCAAATGCAATGACTACTACCTTTCATGTGAAACAGATTACCGTGTAACTTACAATCCTATCATTTGTAATAATATCCATACGGTCGTTAGTCGAGTGTCAAAACATCAACGACCGTATCTTATAATCTGGATATCATGCTCTCTCGAAGTAACTCATTTACTCCCACTTTGCAAAGATTCACGAGTAAGATATTCCTTATAAGAAGGCCATTTCGGATATTCGATCCCAATCATAGATACGCGATTCGGGGACGACCAATCATGTATACTCCGCGTGCTTCAATGATCATACCCAATCACTACCGCATGATCGCCCCGTGGCTGAAAACCTCAATAGTGTCAAAGCATGACAATCCACACCGTGATGCCATGAAGACTCGGTCTTAAGGATAATTACACAACCGCCACATAGTGTGACACTTATCCGTGTAAGTGGGTCATCTAACGTCACGCATTCTCTAATACACGCCCACGTCATGGTCAAGTGTCTCTACACTTCGATGAGATTTAGATCTATCCACACCCTAAAGAGAAGACATCTAATACGTGCTAGCCTGTTCATACTATCAATGCCTGTTTAATAGTACATCGCCTAGAGACATTTAAGTATCAAACTTATTAAAGTGATTAGGGATCTCATCAACCATAATCGCCTATCATGGTTTCTCTATCACGATTTAATACTAAGGACGTTATCATATAACAATTCATAATTGGTTCTTTAGAAGAAATGGATATATGACAACATAAAAGCCATTTAATATATGTACAAACACAAAGAAATAGTAGAAATGATCCGACCCGGTCGGACCCGGTCCAACCTGATTGGGTTTAGGACACTATTCCAACAGAAATGATGATGTGTAGATCATTGCTCGGTGCACACAAGTATTCTATAAGTCAACAGATAACCACATGTGTTACTGTATAAAAGCTTATGGGAATGCTGAGTGCACTCTGCTGATCATATGAAGATATTAGCAGCCTGCTGACCGTATGAACACCTGCAGCTTGCTGACTGTATGAACAACAGCAGCCTGCTGATTAGTTTAGATAGTTCAATATAGAAAATTATTTCATTGTAATCTGTTATAACCGTTTGTAACTTACTTGTAACTGATTCATGAGGTGTATCATGTTACAAATACCCCATGATCAGCCACAATGAAAACAAAATTGTAACTTTTACTTGATCAATAATAATTCCGCATTTTATTTTGTTTGTTTGTAATTCTACAAACTTCATCATGGTATCAGAGCAGAAATTTGAGAATTTCTAAAAGCTTTCCTGCATTTTTTGAAGAAACTTGAGAGTGTTCTTCATCTTTTTCTGAGTTTTCAGTTTTGTGAGAGTAAACTGTTATCCTTTTTCCTATTTTTTGATTAGTTCTTGATTGTTTTTCCACTATCATCATTGATTTGAGAATCAATTCTGGAGTTCTTGATAGCTATGGCAGCTTCAGTCCATTTTATGTTCATCCTAATTAGAATCCTAGCCATTAATGAATGGCAATAACTACAATCCCTGGAAAATGTCCATGAAGATGGTGTTGATCACAAAAAACAATTGGCTTTGTAGTCGGCACCATAAAAAGGCCAGAAGTAGATTCAGCAGATTTCCATGCATGGAGGCAAAGTGATCATGGTGAGATCATGGATCTTGAATTCTGTTGAAAACACCATTGCACAAAGTTTGACGTACTTCAAGAATGCACACACAGTATGGAAGAATCTTGCTGCAATATTTTCAAATGTTGATGCATTAAGACTTTCAGATTATCTTGAATACATGCATCTACTGAAACAAGGCACAGATTCTGTCAATCAGTATTTCATAAAATTGATGATTCTTTGGGAAGAAATCAAGACCATCAGGCCTGTAACAATCTGTTCCTGTGATCCTCAATGTCACTGCAATGCAATCAGCAATCTGATGGATCATATGGAGGCTGAACATGTCATGAAATTCCTTAAAGGATTGAGGGATGAATTTGAGCCAATGGTCTCACATGCAATGTTGATGGTGCCTTTTTCAGAAATTCATGATGCCTTTGCAATGGAAATCAAGTCTGAAAGATAGAGGCTGTATGTGGCTAACAATGCCAGAATCAAGATTCCATGGTTCTCATGTCACGGAAGAATGGACAGGGACAAAATCAGATTGTTAGTAGACCTAAATGTTGAAATAAAATTTATGTTTTGATGATGATTCATCAGTTATTTTAATTATTATATTTAACCCCCATTGATGAAGTGTCATAACTAGCTGTTATAGTGCAATGCAAAAAGATGTCTAGAAATCAATGTATAGAATTTAATAGAGTCTGATATTTGTATAAATAAAATCAGACAAGAACTGTAATAGATCTAGGTTCGTGAATCGAAAAACAAACCGACTTGATGAATCGAGATCATAATGAAGTTTAATCGATTTGGAAAAGCCGACTCAGAGCACACCAACCCAAGAATCAAGAAGGTAAGTCTGGCCGAGGACACAGGGCTCGGTGGACTTATCTAGAACTCAAGGTGAGAGGTTGAGACTCGATTATTGAAGATTGAAGAATCGAGGGTTCAAACTCGCTTTGAAGACCTAAACCAAAATCAGAAAGTTAGAATTCGGAAAGTGCTGTGATGGCCTGAAATCGACTTTATGGAACCTGATAAAAGGACCAAGTATTATAAGGACAATGATACATTAGCTAATTTGTGAGTTATGGTGTACTCTGATTAAGTGAATTATAATCAGATGAAAATAGAGTACCGAGTTCTTGAAGAAGAGTAAAAACTCAGTTAAAGCTCTCAAAGCTGAAAACTGACTAAGATAAGTTTTCATGCTGAGGTCAAGGAAAGCTGAAGGAAAATCTGACCGTTATAAAGCAGATAATTTTATTGGCTGAACAGAATTGTCAGAAAGGACACTGACATTCATCAGAATAAGCAGGACCACCAACGGATACAAGAATTCAAATACAAACATTCAAATTCAGCTAACCGTTGAAGAAACCCATATAAATAGACTACTTCTACCACAATAAGAAGTGCGGAATTCTAAGAATTAACCTAGTCAAGAAAGATTATACAAAGGGGAAAAGTAAATCAAAAGAATTCCAGCTAAGCACTTAATTGCAAGATCAAGTAATCATTTGAAGAAAACAGAGCCGTGCATAATTTACATATCTAGAAGAAGAAGCTCAAAACACAATTGAATCATAGTTATTGATTCAAGTCTCAACTTTGATTCTATCAAAGGTTTAGATTGTGAAACACCAAGAAGGTGTGAATGTGTTAGGTGCAATTCCCGAAAGACAATTTGTGTAATTGTTTTTTGATAATGGATAACAGAATTTATCTCACCTTATTACTTGCTTTGTACTTGTAAGTAATACACTGCTGGAAACTCTAAGTATATCAGTATGTAACCGCTTAACTCAGTGTATGGCATGCACGTGAGGATTGAGTTAGTGATGATATACTTAAACTATTAGTCCGTGGTGAACTTAATCAGAGTTTAGGGTCTCATGATTAAAACACCAATAATGCGCCCAGAACACTTTAGGGTGTGATAACCTTATCCGGACTGTCGGTAGAGGGTACCTAAGTGGGGCATTTATATATGATGGCATTCATATAGGACTGGACTGATTTAATCTGTATTTCTCGATATAATTCCGTAATCGAGAAAACTTATTAAATCATTAGATGATCATATATGGATTGACCTTAATCCTGATGTGATCACAGGATGCTGCTTGTCTTGGGGTAGTGTTTGATGTGTTAGTTACGGATCACTGTGATATGTGATCCAAGTCACTTCTGGCACTATTCCTCGATGAGTGAGTAGTTACGGTTTTCACAGACATGGAATCCATTCCTTCCTGCGGGAAGTAGAGAGACAATCCCCTTATTTGTTAGCCCTAAGAAAATGATCGATGGGCCCAGTTCATATTAGACTAATTAGCTACTAGTCAGATATGTGAACTAATTGATCACTAGGGGGTTAATGGTAAATAAGGATAAGATATTCTGAGTCTGGTTCACGGAGAATTCTCACTCAGAAAGGACAGTCTATGGAGGGTTAGTCCGTACGTAGTGATTATATCAGTGGACGCTTATTTACTCATATGGTTGAGTGTAAGTATATATCTATAATTGGTAGAGTTCAGTTTCAGGTTTATTGTGGCGTAATCCCGGAATTAATAATTCAAGTGTGAATATTCTGTTCGATGAATATTTTGCTTAATTATTGGAGCTACTGGTTATAGGTCCATAGTCCCCAGTGTGGCTCCTGTAATTCGGGTGTTTTTCCTGTTATTGGGCCTCAATGATAATTAATTGGCTAGACCAATTAATTGATATGCGAAATATTATTTAGTTGGGCTAAATAATATAATACGCAGAAAAGACATTTTCTGTGGGCCTAAACCCTAAGTGTGTGGCGCCTCATGTGTCTTAAATGCAAGAATTTGATTTTCTTGTGTGATTAATTATTTACTTGTTAAATATTTAAATAATAAATTATAATTGATTTGTAATTGATTGATTGATTAATCACAATCTTTTATAAATGGAATTATTCTTTGTTGTGATTTCTTTTAATTATTTATTTAATTAATTAGAAACTTGGAGGCCAATGATTTACTCTCATATATAAAGAGAGTTCTTCCAAGACATATGCAACAAGGAATTTTCGACATACACACTAGAAAATAGAGAGAAAAATTTGTTTCTTGTCTTGAGTTTCTGGTTGATGAAAAACTTGTAGTTTTTCTTGGAAGCATATCAAGGAGGTTTTTTTGTACCAAGAATTGGTGTCCACCAACCACCGTTCGGAACACATTGAAAGATCTTGGCTTCTCTTCCTAATATTGGTAAGACATATTAAACCCCTTTGTAGGAATTTAGATCCTTTATTTATGTATTGTAGTTTATAGATCGTGATCCATCCGCTGCGCAAAAATCTGTTTTGTACAGATCTGAGCTCCAACATCCTTCATATGGTATCGGAGCTAGGTTCCACGATTTATGAATTATATTCATAGATAAACGATTTAAAAGGAGTGGAATTGCATGTAGACATCTTTTTTTAAAATATGCATATGTGATTGGTTGTTGTGGTTGAAGATATAGATTGGGGTTGGCACTGTTTACCCGTTAGATCTATTGTAAACTCATATAAATTCGTTATATGAGTATAGGAAATTTTGTAATTTATTTGTTGATGTAATTTTAAATTTCCTAGAAATAGATCTGTTTTGTTTCTGTTTGGTTTTTCTGTTTTTCCCGTTGATTGAGGCTTTGAAACGACAATCCCTCCGGTTAGAATACAGAACAAACGTTGATGAACTATCCCTCAAAATTTTGTGTCGATCGGAGTCCGTCTCGATTTCAGATCGCTGCTATAAGTTACTGCTGTAACAGAAAAGCACAGCAGCTGTAAAAACCCTAGCTGTGAGTTCGTCGAATTTCTGGAAGAGTTTGGAACGTTGAGACAAAGATCCGACCGTTCAGATTGACTAACATGGAGTTATAAACAAGCCCTAAAAATTTCAGGTCGATCGGGTTTTGTCTAGACGCCCGATCAGCTCAGGGAAGACACTGCTGCGCCGCAGTTTTAAACAGATGCAGCATTTGGATCGGCGGATTGTTGGAGAAAATTGGGCCATCGAAACTCAGATCTAACCGTCCATATTGAAGCAGGAGGAGTGAAGAACAGGCCCACAAAGTTTTGTGTCAATCAGAGTTCGTTTGGATGCCCGATCATCAATGAAACGATCAACAGCAGATTGTATTAGAAACTAGTAAACCCTAGTAAGGGTTTATTTATTTATTTATTTTCTAATAGGTTAAATACGGGGGTGCCAACGGTCCATCTTGATGTTTATTTTCCGCACTAGTATGTATGCTTAGGATGTATGCGTAGAACAGGAAAATTGCCATGACATGCATCATATCATGAATTCCACTCCATATGCATATACATGTAGAAATTAATTCAAGGAATTAGTTAGGCATGTATACAACACGCGATTAGTTTTAATTAATTGTATGATATTAATTAGAAACTAATTAAGGAAACCGAGGATTCCGGGTTTTGTCAATCGTCATGGTTTTAGGTGATGGATTCTCGGTGAATCCCACCTTGCGAAAGCATAGGGAGTAAAATGCCGAAACCTCGACGAGATTGATCCGTAGTGTCTACGTGAAAGTTTGATGTTAAGAGATTGAAGAATTATGGGCGAATATGGTTCGAAAGTGGTCAAACCATGGACGGGTGGTCAACTGAGCCACGGCTCGATCGACTTAACCCTCCACGTGTGGCGTTTGCACGGGGGTCCGGCAAGGCTGAGCTATCCGACGAGCAACTACGGCTCAACGGAGCTCCCCTAGACCTGATCTGTCCGACGGCCACATATGTTCCAACGAATAGGTCGGGTGGGCTAGCCTACATAACCGACACCATTCGGGCCCATGATTATTGTTCCTTAAAGAGACATCAAGTCCAAAAACGAAATCAGTAAACCCACCACTTTTTCGAAAATATTGAGTGGGAGCGGGGAAGGCGATAGCCGACCCACGGCTTCTACTGTTGACACAAGCAACGTGAGAGAATGGTGACGCCTCGTTCCGGCCTGGGACCGGCCTCCCTAAGGAGGGCTTTCACCGCTATCAAAATTCAAGGCTTGGTCTCCGAAAGGATAGGATTTTGGGTACTCGTTGGGTCACTGACCGACCCTAAGGCGGCATACTCGGGGTCTACCTAAAAATATGAAGTAGTAGGTCACACTCATTATGGGTATTTTTGGTAATACTTTGGCTGAAAAAGAAAGGTAATCGGGGATTAAAGTTGGATGTTCGATTCCATTTTTATCATCGAGAGAGAAATATCTCAATTAGTCGTCACCTCTTTGACCTACCCTAAGGCGGCACTGAGGTGTGAGACTAGATCCTTGGAACGGTAGGATAGACTATACATTTAGTTTATAGTTTCTAAAATCAATTAGTAGTGTATAATTTGGATTTATTTTCTGTCAATTTTATTTACAACTAATTATAGATCTCTTTAGGGTACTAGACTGCTAGTGTACGTTTTAAATTTAGTAACGACTTCGTTAAAAGTGAAAAGTAACTAGAACGTTGTACTTATTAATCTTACATGCGATTAATTTTTCGGAAGAGATATTTCTCTTGAGCCTTCAAGACTTAAGTGACGTAAATAAGCATGTCACTGTTGTCACTCGTGTTGAACGAGAGACAACCGTAGTTAGATTAAAAGATTGTTGGGACGGTAAAATACTTTTAGTGAATTTTTAATTGTGTAGTGACTACACGAGAAATTTTCTAATAGAAAAATTGGAGAATCTTAAATTAAAGTGTTGCTAGTTAGACGGTATTTGGAACTGATAAACTAGTGGGAGCTTTAATCTTATGTTTTGTTGTTTTTCTGATTTATTAGAAAATTAGTCCCACTGGATAACGCTTTCATTAGACATACCACAGTTCACGAGTAGTGTCTACTCAAACGAACTGCTAGTTTAAGACTATTTCCTTTTAAGGAAAGTCAAGAATGGGAAAGAATGTCTACAACTGTTAATCATCTAAACTAAGTTTGAGGCTAAACCGAAATATTAATTAAAGAAAGTAGAGGATAAGGAAAGTGATTTCGGATCACAAACCAATGAATCCTTAACGACTATCTTAACCGAGTAACTCGACTCGGGAGCAAAGTTCTTTGGAAGAACAAGGAAGCTTTGTATTAACGATTGATAGAGTAGACAACGGGCAGTAATTTCAGCTAGAATAGTGGGAGTGGTATGAGGAAATGAACTTTGGATTCGATCCTTGAATATCACGGAAAATTTATTTTTCTGTTTTTAGATTCGTTGGAACAAATGGATTCACTTTCAACTCAACATATTGTTGCCACATAGAAAGTGAATACGATATTTGTAGTACGAATCCGAGATTCGGACTTTTGTTTGATAAAGTCAGAACCACTAAGAAATGCTGAAAAGGTATATGTAACACGTCTTAAACTATTATAGGCGAACGGTTTCCGTATTAAGATAAACGATTCTTCAAAATCTATTAATTAGTGCATATATCCTGTAGATAAGACCTAACGACTGGCTAAGGATGATTCCTATCTCCCAGTCTCGGAACACTGTCTCAAAGGAACAATGACTAAGCTTCCTTTCAATTGGGAAAAGGGTAATAGATCTGAAGAAGTAACGTAGCTTGTTCATAATGACCTTCGGGGTCTAGTGAAAGATACAAGCTAATGGGAGCTTTTGAGTGGTGACATTTTTTCTGATAACTACTCGAAACATGGTTTAGTTTATCTAAAGAATACGAGGAGGTGTTTCTGATTTTAGCAGAGAATAGAGTATTCCATGCTCAGAAATTGGCTATCACATAGTCTTGGGACTGATGCTCGGCCTGCCTCTTAGTGGAATGTTTTTCACTGAGGAAGAAACGATAGACTTGCCCCATATATAGTTATTGATGTGCTACAATACACTGCTAAACTCGATTAAGATAATTGGTTGCAAAATAACGGTAAACATTATTATGTAAACTGAGAAGTCTACCTAGAAGAAGCTAGTGAATTTATGGATAAGGAGTGAATTCGGTTCACACCACTTCCTTAAATGTAGGCATTTAGCACTTAATGATTGAAGGTAGGACTGGAGATTTTGTGCATACATTCAGATTGTGACTGTTCGTGAATATTTTAATGTGACGAATGAAGGTTGGTTATAAGATTCTTGAGATCAGAAAGTGACGGTTGAACTGTCACAAGTCTTCTGATAGAATCTATAAGTAACAGCCTTAAACCTTGGAGTACGGTTACCCAAAGGTAGTTACTATCTTATTTAATCAGACCACGTCCAACATCGGTTGTTGGTGATTACATTGATAAATACTACTAGATCAGAATGTCAATCCACCCAAAACGCAGTGGGAGTATGTTTAACCATTGACCCATTGTGGTTTTATGGACTTTACAGTCTATTAGGGTGATTGATAACCTATGGCTCTTGGTGGGCTGTATAGGATTCTGATAATGGAGGTTGGTTTGAAAGCCTTAACCCTGTGAATGGAGTTTTGGTACTCCAGTTATGTTCAGCCTCTTGTAGAACCACCTGAGTGTCTCAGGCCTAGTGGGAGCAATTGGATCTACACGGAAAAGAGTCGAATGAATAGGAAAGTTTAAACTTTCAGTGCAAAGCTGAGTGGTCTAGGGGTGATTCCCTGACAAGTAGAGAGTTAACCAAACCTTGAACTCTCTCACCACGCAGTCTTGCTAGATTTCGTTAGAAAGCAGAAAATAGGGGTGATTCCCTGAGACTTTAATGCCAAAAAACGGAGTCTGGATTCATTCGGAACAGAAAGGTCTTGGTTAGAACAAATGGCAGGATGACTACCGGGGCTTATATCCTTTGCGGATTTAAGAGAACCTCTCGGTCATCTAAAGTCACATGTTTTAAAATATGTGGACTTGACCAGAATATTGATAAGTCTTTCATAGATTGGATATCAATATTGGTAAAGTAGTAGTTGTTAGGTGTAGTGCCCGAAAGACAATTATCTAATTGTTTTATGACAGAATTAATAATTCATCTTATTATATGCATGTATGCTTATAATTAAGACACTACTGAAAACCCTAAGTACCTCGTTTATGTAATCACATAACTCAGTGTATGGCTATACACAAGAGGATTGAGTTAGTGAGATGTACTTAAAATTAACTTAGTCCGTAGAGTTTATTAATATGAGTACGGGTCTCAAGATTAATTTACTAATAATGTGCCTGAACACTTTAGGTGTGACAAATCTTATCCGGATTTATCGGTAATAGGAGTACCTAGTGGGGCGATTATATATGATGATAATCATATAGAAATTTGGACATATTTGATTTGAGTTCTCGATATAATTCCATAATCGAGAAGTCTTATCGAATCACAAGATGATCATATATGGATTAATCTCAATCCTGACGTGATCACAGACAACTGCTTAGACTAGGGTAGGGTTTGATGTGTTAGTAAGGATCATTTCGTAATATGTGATTCAACACTTCTCGTTGGCTCTATTCTAAGATGAGTGAGTGGTCTGTGCTATCACAGATATGGAATCCATTCCTTCCATAGGGAAGTGGACAGACAGCTCCCTTATTTGTTAATCCTAGAAACTGATCGATGGCTCCAGTTCATATTATATTAGTTATGAACTAATTAATCATTAGGGGGTTAATGGTAAATAAAGATAAGATGTTTCGAGAAGGGTTTACGGAGATATCCCGAATCGTAACGAATAGTCTATGGAGGATTTATCCGTATGTAATGATTACATCAGTGGACGCTTATCGACTCAAAGTTGAGTGTAAGTTTATATTTGTATTCAGCAGAGTTCCGTTTCGGGTTTATGGTGGTGTAATCCCGGAACTAATAGATTGAATATAATTGTTCGGTCTGATTTAATAATTTTATTTAATTTATTGTAGAAAATCGAATATGGGTCCCATTAGCCCCGACGTGGCTCCTAATATAGCATATACGTTTTCTCGTCGCTTCACCTCAATTATAATTAAATAGTTGGATTGGACTATTTAATTGATGTGTGGATTAATTGTTTAGTTAAACTAGATAATTAAATACATGGAAAAGAAATTTTCTCAGACTCGGCCAAATTATTTATAAAATGCGTGGGACCTACTTTATTTTGGGGTGGCTGCATATTTTATTAAATATTATTTGTTGGGAAATTAGTTTTCTTGAAAATAATAAGACATGTGATTAGATTATTTATTTGTTAAATGATTTAAGGAAAAGAAAATCTCTTATATATCCTTATTAATTTGGGAATATTCTAGATTTATCATTTTAAGGAAAATGATTATTTTGATTGATTTTGTATTAATTATTTAATCCTTGGAGGTCAAAGTTTACTCTCCTATATAAATAGAGTTCTCCCAAGCCTAAAAACACAAGTCATCACACGAAATTTGGGAGTAAAATAGCTTAGAATTTTCGGCTATTTTACTAAGGGTTCGAGTTTTAGGAAAATTTCGGGTTTTTCTAAGGTAGCATATCGAGGAGGTCAAGCGGCTTGAAACACCATCCACCTGGTGTTGCTTGGAGATACACGTCGGAAGACTGTGACTTCTCAACTAGCTTGGATTGACCTTTTGTTCTTGGCGTTTTTACACCATAAAAAGGTTAGTAATCTAAACCCCTCGTAGGTATAGATCTATTATTCATGTATTTTGGTTGACTCGATCTAGATCTTGGACTTTCCACTGCGTAACCGGGTGGATCTATGATCCATCCGGTGATATTACATCCTACAAGTGGTATCAGAGCCTTTGATCTATCAATCAAGTATGTGAATTTTAGATCTAAGGAGTGGAATAAGCATGTGTAGATTGCTTTATATTCGTTTTTAATTTTATTATTTTCGATATTATCATGTTGTATGCTTGTGAATGTTGTGTTTGAAAAGATGGATTGTGATTGGTATTGTTTACCCGCAGATCTGTTTTGTAGCTCTTTTGATCAGTATCAATTGAGAATAGGATTTGTATGTATTTTGTTCTTGTCAAAATCATGTAAAAATAGCATCTTTTGTTTTGTTTTTTATTTTTTATTTTTTATAATCCAGGTTTGAGACGACGAAAATCATGATGTTGAAAATTATCAAGAAGGTAAAACGGGAGGAGGCCGGGTGTTTTTTTAGTTAGTCTCGGCAGTTTTTTTTTATTCTTGCGGCAGCATGTTCTTTTATGATCAAATTGACAAATTGGACTAGGTCACGGCGATTGTAATTCTTTTTGTTGACTTTTCTTATTTCGGACAAGAGGCCATCTTAAAATAAAAAATAAAAAAGTATTTTTATTTTTATTTTTTTTTAACCTGGCCGAGAGCCTTTACTAAAAATAAAAAAAAAAAAATTTCTGAATTATTAATTAACAGCCGAATTTTTTTTAAGGTGTTCTAAATAGAAATAAATTGGATTTATTTTATTAAAAAAGCCTTTCTCCTCTCGTGTATTTGTGGTTCGTGATCCGGCGGTTCGAGATCAAGATTTGAAGATCAAGACTCGAAGACTTAGATTAGTTTTATTTTTCCTTAGAAAATAGGTTAGTCGAGTACCAACGGTTCATCTCTCGGTGTTTAATTTTTCCGTTTATTTTTAGTGTGTGATCGAAATTATATGATAGAAACCGAAAATTGATGAGATACGATCATATCATGATTCCACTCTAATGCATACATGTAGCTAGTTTATTTCGAATAAATTAGGCATGTATAACTTGTATAATTAGTTAAAAAGCTTTTTTAATTAATACGTGGTAGTTAATTAATTAAGTAACTAATTATTAAAACCGAGGAACCGGGTTTTGTCAATCGTTACGATTTTAGTGATGGATTCTCGGTGAATCCCACTTAAACAAAAACGAGATTACGCATTGGTTGACAACATAGATATCGGAAAATCTTAGTACATGGGTTCGGAAATGGTCTAACCATGGTTGGGCGAGTTCAACTGAGCTATGGCTCAATTGACTCCCTCCATACGTGTGACGCTTTGCACGGGGTTCAAAAGACTTAGCATATCCGATAAGCCTTCGGGCTAAACGGGCTTCTCTTGCCGGATCCGACCCGGCGATCACATATGTTCCAACGAATAAGACGGCGTATGATTGCCTACTTAACCGACCCTGTTCGGAGTACTTTGATTTATTGTTTCTTATTGTCAAGACCGAGGCCGTAATTAGTAAACCCACCACTTTTTCAAATTATTAAGTGGGAGCGGGGAAGGCGACGGCCGACCCCGACCTCTACTATAAGTGCAAGCACATGAGAGAATGGTGACGCCTCGTGCGCTTTGATTTCGCCCTTCGGATGGTGTTCACCGCTATCAAAATTCAAGGCTTGGTCTCCGAAAGGATAGGATATCGGTACTCGCCGGGTCATTGACGACCCGCCTCGTAGGCATACTCGGGCGTACTCGAGATCTAATATAGTAGGTCACACTCTTTATGGATATTTTCGAAATATCTAGGCTAGAAAAAGAAAGGTAATCAATGATTAAAGTCCAGGATGTCTGATTCACGTGAGATGTTCGATTCTCGAAGCTTAATCATTGAGAGAGATTGTCTCAGTTTGACCGTCATAGTACTGATATCGACCCTCTCGGACAGTACTATGCGAGGTTAAATCCTTGGAATGGTAGGATAGACTTTTAACAAGTTTATTCTTCCTAAAATAAAAAGCTAGTAGTGAAAATTTATTTTATGAATTTAACTTTCTGTCATATTTTATTTACAACTAAATCTCTAGGCTACTAAACTGTTAGTAATAGGACTTCATTAAAAATGTGGAAAGTAACAAGTACGTTGTAATTATCAAAATAATGCAGTTAGTTTTTCGGAAGAGTTTTTTTTTCCTTGAGCCTTTAAAAACCTATGTGACAAAGTAGAGGTATGTCACGGATGTCACTCCTATTGAACGAGAGACGACCATACTTGGTTTAAAAAAGATGATTTAGGACTATATATAAAATTCATTTAGTGAATTTTAAAAGTGTAATTACACATCAAATTTCTAATTGAAAAATCAGAAAATCATACATAAGGCGTTGCTAGTTAGACGGTATTTGGAACCGATAAACTAGTAGGAGCCTTAGTTATGATTTGTTGTTTTTCTCTAATCATTAGAAATGTGTAATAGATCGCATGAGTTTCTTCTCTTTCATTGAAAAAACAAGAATAAAGCTTTGCTAGTTAGACAGTATTTAGAACTGATAAACTAGTGGGAGCTCAGCTCTGGAGTTTTTCCAATCTTTTGAAACATCATGAACAAAGCATTGCTAGTTAGACACTATTTGGAACCGATAAACTAGTGGGAGCTTTATTATGATCTCTCAAACCATTTGAACAAAGTGTTGCTAGTTCGACGGTATTTGGAACCGATAAACTAGTGGGAGATTTGGTCTTATGATTTGACGATTAGAAAAATCGAATAGTCCAAGCAAGTAACACTATAATTAGACAACCCATAGTTCAAGAGTAGTGTCTACTCAAACAAACTGCTAGTTCAAGACTGTTTCCATCTAACGAAAGTCGAGAATGGGAAAGAATGTTTATACGTGTTATGTATCTAAAATAAGTAGTTTCATGGCTAAACCGGAAAATTAATAAATTGGAAATTAGAGGATAAGGAAAGTGATTTCGGATCAGTGACCAATGCATCCTTAGCAATTTTCTCAAAATCTAAAGTTCTTTGGAAGAACTAGGTAGCTTTGCATTAAACGATAAATAAAATAGACAACGGGCAGTTATTTCAGATAGACTAGTGGGAGTGATATAAGGAAATGAATCTCGGATTCAATTCTTGAGTATCACAGAAAATTCATTTTCTGTTTTCAGATTCGTTGGAACGAACGTATTCATTTTCAATAGGATAATTTGTTTGTCTTATTGACGATGAATATAACATTCGTACCACGAATCCAAGACTCGGACATTTGTTTGATAAAGTCAGAACACCTAAGCATTGTTGAAAATGTATTAGTAACACATCTTAAAATATATAAATGTAAATGGTTTCCATATTTCGATAAACGATTCTTTCTATTAATTAGTGCATATTCCCTGAAGACAAGATCAGAAGACTGGTTTATGGTGATTCCTATCTCCCAGTCAAAGGAACAATGACTAAGTTTCCTTTCAATCAGGAAATGGTAATAGATTTAAAGAAGTAACATAGCTTGTTCATACCTTCGGGGTCATATGAAAGGTACAAGCTAGTGGGAGCTTTTGAAGTAGTGACATCTTGTCTGACAACTATCTCGAAACTCCAATAAGTTTATCAAAAAAATATTTGGAGGAAATCTCTGATTTCACCAGAGATAGAGTATTCCATACTCAGAAATAGGTTATTGCGTAGTCTTCGGGACTGATGCTCAGCCTGCCTCCCAGTGAAATGTTTTCACTAAGGGGTACACCATAAATTTGCCTTATCTAGTTATTGATGTGCTACGATATGCTGCTGAACTCATTTAAGATATTGGTTGCAAAATAACGGTTTACGTTGTAATGAAAAACCGAGAAGTGTACCTAAAAGATGCCTACGCATTTGTGGATAAGGAGTGAATTCTGTTCACCCCACTTCCGTCAATATAGACATTTAGCATTTAGTGCTTGAATGTAGGATTGGAAATTTTGCGTACACGTTCAGGTCATGAAATATCTTAATGAATTGAGTAAAGGTTGGTTATAAAACTCGTAAAATCAGAGAATGACGGTTACATTGTCAAACTCGGTCTGATAGAGTCTATAAATAACAACCTTAGATGTTGAAAGTATTTGTACTCATGATGTTACTAACTGATTTGTTCAGTCCATATCCAACACCGGCAGTTGGTGATAAGACCAATAAAAACTACTAAACTAGATCAGTATATCGATCCACCCCGAACGCAGTGGGAGTATGGTTTGTCCATTACCCATTGCAGGACCTTACGGTCTATATGGTAGATTGATGACTTATAGTCCTTCGTGTGCTGTATAGGATCCTGATCATAGAGGTTGGTTTAAAAGCCATAACCCTGTAAATGGAGTTTGATACTCCAGTTCTGTTGAAACTCTTGTAGAACCACCTGGTATCTCAGGCCCAGTGGGAGTAATTGGAACTATACGGAGAAAATTCGAATGAATAGGAAAGTTTAACTTTCATTTCAAAGCTGAATAATTTAGGGTTGATTCCCTAAAAGGTAGAGAGTTAACCGGACCGTGATCTCTCTTACCACTCGCCTTGCTTGATTTAGTCGACGGGAAATAGGGGTGATTCCCAAGACTTTCATGCCAAACAACGGAATCTGAATTCATTCAGAACAGAAGGGTTTTAGCTAAGAACAAATGAAAGATTCGTTACAAAGCAGAAAATAAGGGTGATTCCCTAAGACCTTTTTGCGAGACTAACAATATCTTAATTTATTCAGAAAGAACCTTTGGCAAGATGCCTTCCATAGCTTATATCCTTTGGGGATTAAATCAAACCTCTAGGTCATTTCAAAGTCATATATTTTAATATGTGGACTTGACCAGAATGTTGATAAGTCTTTCGTAGACTGGGCATCAATATTAGTAAAGTAATATGTAGATTAGTGTTTGTGAATGGTAACACTGAAACAGTTGGAAACAACATGGGTGTGTTATCTGAAGTCAGATTCTGACATGTCATCAGGATTCTTCTAAAGGATTTGATTCGCTCAAATTCTCAAGAATCGATCATTGGCAATCCCATCCATTCACCTGGTTAAGATATTCTTGCATTTATGCAACATTCAACGATGTAGTCTACCCTACCTCTCAGGAAATGATTATCTAAACCTGCGGATGAATACTGAATGGGATGTTTAGTGAATCCTCAAGCCTCTTCGGGAGAATAAGGAAAAATGTGCTAGCATATACAGGTGCAAACTAGAATACAAGTGATAACACTGATTCTGGCTTTTGGTCAGATTGAGGATGATCGTTAAATCGATCTCGGTCTCAATGTTTACTCATGTGATAAAGTATTATCTAGAAAGCCGATGCCACTTCATTGTGAAAACATTGGAGAGGTAGCTCATAAGGATTTTGCAATCACTAGAGGTCATAAGCATATTGATCATACCACCGGATTAGATGGAAAGACGACGTTTCGATCCCAAAGATTGACTCAAGCCGCCACCCTACCTGATCAGTGTACCAAGTCATATGGTATTCGGATTCTAAGTACGCGCCGGGTCACTGACCTACCATGCGGCGCAAACTCCGGTCGTGATTGGAAGGATGAATTACTAAGATGTGCTTGGAGGGTATGAATCTTGGGGATATGTCTCACTTGTTTTGAGAAAGTGGGAGAATGTTGCAGATATAGATATAAAGGGTGTGCTCTAAAACAATTAATCCACTTGCCTTTCGTGCAAGTGGGAGATTGTTAGGTGTAGTGCCCGAAAGACAATTATCTAATTATTTAATGACAGAATTAATAATTCATCTTATTATATGCATGTATGCTTATAATTAAGACACTACTGAAAACCCTAAGTACCTCGTTTATGTAATCACATAACTCAGTGTATGGCTATACACATGAGGATTGAGTTAGTGAGATGTACTTAAAATTAACTTAGTCCGTAGCGTTTATTAATGAGTGCGGGTCTCAAGATTAATTTGCTAATAATGCGCATGAGAACACTTTAGGTGTGACAAATCTTATCCGGATCATCCGGTAATAGGAATTACCTAGTGGGGCATTTATATATGATGATAATCATATAGAAAGCTGGACCGATTTGATTTGAGTTCTCGATATAATTCCGTAATCGAGAAGTCTTATCGAATCACAAGATGATCATATATGGATCAATCTCAATCCTGACGTAATCACAGACAACTGCTTAGACTAGGGTAGGGTTTGATGTGTTAGTAAGGATCACTTCATAGTATGTGGTCCAACACTTCTCGTTGGCTCTATTCTAAGATGAGTGAGTGGTCTGTGCTTTCACAGATATGGAATCCATTCATTCCCTCGGAAAGTAGACAGACAGTTCCCTTATTTGTTAATCCTAGAAACTGATCGATGGCACCAGTTCATATTATATTAGTTATGAACTAATTGATCACTAATGGGTTAATGGTAAATAAGGATAAGATGTTTCGAGAAGGGTTTACGGAGACATCCCGAATCGTAACGAACAGTCTATGTAGGATTTATCCATATGTAATGATTACATCAGTGGACGCTTATCGACTCAAAGTCGAGTGTAAGTTTATATCTGTATTCAACAGAGTTCAGTTTTTGGTTTATGGTGGTGTAATCCAGGATTTAATAGATTGAATATAATTGTTCGGTCTAACGAATAATTTTATTTAATTTATTGTAGCTACTGAATATGGGTCCATTGTCCCCGACGTTTCTCCGAATATATCATATACGTTTTCTCGTCGCTTCACCTCAATTATAATTAAATAGTTGTATTGGACTATTTAATTGATATGTGGATTAATTGTTTAGTTGGACTTGATAATTAAATACATGGAAAAGAAATTTTTCGTCGACTCGGCCCAATTTAATATAAATTGCGTGTGACCTAATTTATTTTGGGGTGGCCGCATATTTTATTAATTATTATTTGTAGTTTTCTTGATAAATAATAAGACATGTGATTAAATTATTTATTTGTTAAATAATTTAAGGAAAAGAAAATCTCTTATATATCCTTATTAATCTGGGAATATTCTAGATTAATCTTTTTAAGGAAAAGGATTATTTTGATTGATTTTGTATTAATTATTTAATCCTTGGAGGTCAAGGTTTACTCTCCTATATAAAGAGAGTTCTCCCAAGCCTAAAAACACAAGTCATCACACGAAATTTGGGAGTAAAATAGCTTATAATTTTCGGCTATTTTACTAAGGGTTCGAGTTTTAGGAAAACTTTGTGTTTTTCTAAGGTAGCATATCGATGGGGTCATGCGGCTTGAAACACCATCCACCTGGTGTTGCTTGGAGATATACGTCGGAAGACTGTGGCTTCTCAACTAGCTTGGATTGACCTTTTGTTCTTGGCGTTTGTACACCATAAAAATGTTCGTAATCTAAACCCCCTCGTAGGTATAGATCTATTATTCATGTATTTTGGTTGACTAGATCTAGATCTTGTACTTTCCGATGTGTAATCGGGTGGATCTATGATCCATCCGGTGATATTACATCCTACAAGTGGTATCAGAGGCTTTGATCTATCAATTAAAGTATGTGAATTTTAGATCTAAGGAGTGGAATAAGCATGTGTAGATTGCTTTATTTTCGTTTTTAATTTTATTATTTTCGATAATATCGTGTTGTATGCTTGTGAATGTTGTGGTTGAAGAGATGAATTGGGGTTGGTATTGTTCACCCGTATATCTGTTTTGTAGTGTTTTTTTATCAGTATCAATTAAGAATAGGATTTGTATGTATTTTGTTCTTGTCAAAATCATGTAAAAATAGCATCTTTTGTATTTTTGTTTTGATCCGGACTCGAGACGACGAAAATCATGATTTTGAAGATCATCAAGAAGGTAAAACGGGATGAGGCCGGGTGTTTTTTTTAGTTAGTCTCGGCAGTTTTTTTTTATTCTTGCGGCCGCATGTTCTTTTTTGATCAAATTGACAAAGGCGATTGTAATTCTTTTTGTTTGACTTTTCTTATTTTGGACAAGATGCCATCTTAAAAAAAAAAAAATTAAAAAAAAAGTTTTTATTTTTATTTTTTTTGAACCTGGCCGAGAGCCTTTAATAAAAATACTAGGGGTATGATCGTGCTTTGCACGATGAAGCCCTCGGGTTTTGTTGTTTTTTGCGTGTTTGAATGGTTAAGTTGTTTTTTAATGTCCTGCGTTGTGAAGGGTAGGGAAAGATGTGGTTGTAATATGTCAAAATACGTCCATTATGATTTTTTTGCTGAAAGTAGTTGTGCCTGGAAACACGGTGTACATGTATCGACGTGTTTCCCAAAATACGTTGTTACTGGTCTGACTACAGTTGTTTAGGCATACTGGTGTTTGTATCTTACATAAGCTGCCGTTGAGGGAGTAGTTAGCAAAATAGACAGTATTTATGTACCTAGGGGAATAGGGATTTGGGTTTTAATGGCTACTTCATTTATAGGTAAAGGCAGCATCAGACTCTTTTGTTTAGCTTTTTCTTTTCTTAAAAGTTTAATGTTAAATGTTATAGCACTTGCTACAAGTATAAGACAACTAAAGGATTCTATCTAATGACAACCAACATGGTAGTATTCAAGTTTTCTACATTTACCGGTAGTACTAAAAAATATTTGAATAAGGTAGGATGCATATAGGTTGGGTGACAAAGATTAATGAAGTCTAATTGCTATAGATATAATTAAAACACAGAAGGTGTTGATTACTATGTTTAAACTTAGATGTCGTTTTTTTTCTGAAGGTTACCTCTGATGATATTCATTGTTAAAGCTCTTGACACAATGCTGAAGAAATGTATCAAACCATATATATATAAACAAATATCAATACAAAATTGACCATACCATTCGGATCTGCAAAAAAGGTAAAAAAAAAATTGCTCGAAAAAGCCAACACATAGACCCACAAATAATGTTGTTGATGCTGGTTGACAAAGTTCTTAAAAGTCATCAATTAACTTGGGCGAAAGGAGAGGGTGGGATAAGAGATGGCTTCAACTCCTTACCTTGATGATTCATATGGATGGTTTTCTCTAAATTCTTCCCGTAGGGTATCCAATGGCATTGACCTCAGAGCCTCCATGTTGAACGTAATTGGGACATCCTGTTCGCATCTAACCGGTGTTGCCCCTGTTGCCTTGTAACCCTGGACATTGAATTCAATCCTTATCAACTAAGTGTATCTGGCAATGCAAATTTCAGTTCTACTAAACAAATACAAACATGAAAAAAGAGTGCATAAACATTATATTTCAGACGAGAAATGAAGCCAACAATATCTTGCATACCATGTATCGTTGCTCAAAGGTATCTTGAGTCTTCTTTTCAATTATGGCAGATTGCAAAGAATGGTCGTTTTGAAAGCTCTCCAGTGTTCCTACATGACACCTGGCTACAGCTGAAATCTCATTGACAAACCATCTTTCGACATCTTTGTTCCAACAGCCTCCAGTCCAAAATTCTGACACAAAACACAGCAGGTAAACCATTTAAGCTTTAATTTACAGGTAAAGGTTACAACTCTTCTATCTTACCCTTCCTCAAGTTATATTATACTTGAACTTCAACGTAGCAAGCCTCATCAAACAAACATAAGAGGATAATGGTCTTTTGGCACATCAAATAATAAGGAAAATTATCAAACGACACATCAATGCTGTTGGGATCAAGTAGTCCTTGTTGCAATGTATCTTTAAAATCCTGACTCCTGGTTATTGTAGTTGAGGGGGGATGATCAAGATCCTCAGCCACCAAACTATTTATCCTTTGATCTTCAACAGAATTAGCAATGTTGTAGTCGAACTGAGTAGCAGCTGAACTGGAAGCAATCATTCTCAACAGCGGTCTTAATTCGTCAGTAGTTTCTCTCAACTTTTTAACTTCATTATACAAACCCGTTTCAAGATTATTATCATTCGATTTTCTTTTTTCGGAATCAGGAGACATAACCTTGACTCCTTCAGCTATAAGACCTTGTGCTAGAACAACAGATGTTGTTGTCCCATCCCCAGCTAAGTCGTTGGTTTTAGAAGCTGCTTGTCTAAGTAATTTAGCACCAATATTTTCAACTTGGTCCTCCAACTCAACCTAAGGGAAAACCATATGAAACAACACTCATGGTTAAAAACTTAAAATAAATTACAGAGGAATATAGAGGGTCTCATGAACGAATGACGGAAAGAATGCTACATGGGCATAGCAACTTCACACAACAACCAACAAAAAAGCTCTTGGAATACAACATCAATAAATAGGACAATACAATGACAAGGAAGGTCAACCAAAAAGCAATGTGCATTTGTAAAACAGATGCATATATCTTAGTAATCTTACAGCCTTAGGAAGCAAAATGCGACTTACCTCTTTGTATGAAAGTGACATCATCATTTACGATTACTGGGGCGCCATATTTACTCTCAAGAACTACATTTCTTCCCTTTGGACCTAAAGTAACCCCCAACTAAGTCTGCAAGCTTATTCACTCCAATCTGCAACAATTAACAAATATAGAACACATTAAAAACACCAACAATCCACAAGAACATTATAAAAGCCAGGTCAACAGATGTTAGATACCAATAGAATACATACCCGCAATCGTTATGTTGAATTCTATGCTTTTAACTTTTCATCTCTCCTTTTTAAATTTGATAGCAACTAAATGGGGTATTCTGTTTAATCTACCATTCATGCACATAATCCCCAAAATCTGAATCCCTAAAAAAATTTCAGTACACACATCAACCAAAAAAAAGTAAAAAGTGAAAAAATATATATATATATATATTAGCTACACAATACACTAAGCCACACATGCAAGAACAAGAAATAGCATCTTTACTCATCGGTGCAACCAGATGCTAACCTTTAACTTGACCCGGATCTTTCTTTGGGACCGACCCGTTTAATGAACTCAAATTAACCACATCCACGAGATTACCTGACCGAACCACTTCTTGCTTTTCAGGTACCTTAACCGCCTCATTCTTTGCCACCACCAAATCAGATCACTACCGAAGACACCTTTTCCTCCGCCTGCACCTCAATCTCAAATCATATTAAACAAAATTCAAAATTTATCGATTAAACCGGGAAACCAAACAAACCCAGAAAAAAGAAAATGTTCTTGAATTATAAAAACCAAAGGAAAAATTATGACAAATACACAGACCTTAGATCGTTTGCCGTTGGGGAGAGAAGCCGAAGAAGAATTATTAGAGCGTTTGGAAGCAGAAACACAGGCACAACCAAACAGAACCAAGACAAGTGAAAGCCTACTGATCAAAGCTACAGCCAATGATAATGTAGAAGCAATCGACTCAAATGTATCAAGAATCTAATGTAATAATAGGCCATGTCAGAATAATTTGAGGCCAACAGCAAGTTTAAGGCCTAACATATCTTCTTTTTATCTAAATAAAAAAGTTGTCTTACCTGTTTTGCTTTACCGAGGGGAAGAAAGTATATTTAGTTTTAAGTGCAAATAGAGAAAGAACATAATGCAACAACAGCAGGTAACGATAAGACGCCACAATATAAAACGTACGCCTAATAATCGATTTATGATATAAAGTAAATATTAAATAGCATTTATCATATAAGACACAGACAACCGTTTCGAAATATAGAACAAAGCATTGAAATAAAGGACTATCAAAAGCGACAAGTTAAATAAACAAAACCAAATCTAACCTTAGTAAAAGCCAAGCAAAGCCAAGAGATTGAAATGTAGAAAGCGACAATACCGAACACTTTGCAAAAGCAAGAAAGAAAAATATAAAACAATGAATGTAACTCCATTCTAAAGCATAGAACACAACATTTCGAGAGACCTTTACATCAAAGGCATCAAAAATAAGAAACACACTCAAACTAAGCTTAATAAAGACAAAGTATATCTTATTCACCGTCTGAGTAAGCATAGAAAACCATCGATTTTTTTGGCTAATAAGAAAAGGTTAAGAATTTTACTTATTGGAAAAAATTCTCTTTTCTTTTAGGAAATTTTGGGAAATACTTCACCATACACTATAATAGCCAACACAAGAAACAACAAATAGAGCACATAGAAAACTAACACTACAAACGCATAAAACATGAATTCATAGCCAAATTATTACCAATGTGTAAGAAACATAAAACCATAGAAAGGGATACAATAGAGTAGCTAGTACAAAAGAGCATACATTTCTTAACATACTAAAACACCATAATACTAAATGAGATACAAGCAACCGTTTTAAAATATAGAAACAGAGCATTGAGACAAACGGCCATTTACAAGCAAACACAGAGATAAGGGGGAGCGAAGCAAATAAAGCAAACATACCTAGATTGGCTAGAGGTCATTTACTTCAAGAAGTAAGGTCGGAAAAAGTGAAATCGATAAACTTAAATTTAAATGAAAGTAGTTATCTCAAATTGACCAAAAATATTTGATCAATTACATTAATAAAAGCGTATTTATTTGCAATTATTAATTTATAATTACCAAAACATACCGAAAACATATTACATAGAAAACAAAAAAGAAACAACTTTGTATTGGATCATACGTGAAAGTGTTGAGTATTCAAATGGTGTGCTTATGAATATACGTATAGGTTGGCCTCAATCGATGGTGATGATTAAGGATCGGAAAAATAAGCCATTTTTCAAATGGATAATCAATGTCTTTTAAAGAATGTATGAATTTTAGGTGACCACAGTTAGTTGTTAATGGACTGGATATTACTACCATACATACAACAGCATCTAACTTGGATCTAACATAGCTTTTACTAAAAGAATTGGAGCTATCTAGAGGAGACATAAAAACTTATTTGTTGCATTGAAAGCATGATGTTTATGGTTACTAAAATAAGCGAGAGGTGAAATCGTCGGTTTGTCTCATTTTTGGCCTTTCTTTGTGTGTTAAATAGCATATGTTAAGATGATGATAAGATGTTAATGTTAAGAGGATACATTTAAAGTCATAAATTAATATAAAATGTGATGTTTAAGACATACAGATTCATGAATTACATTAATAGAATGTTATGGAAAAACAATCTAAAAAGAAGGTTGCATATAAATTAACATATTTAATCTATGATCCCAATTTTCTCGAAATCTTGTACCTTAATTTAATTAGACATGTATTACATGTATGTTTGCATTTCATCAAACATTGAACATTCAATTATTCATGGCATAAATACATACATAATACAAAAGCTAATAAAACATGTTGCACTTTGAATTCATGTTTATATTACTAAAACAATGGATAAGCGCACTTACAGTACAAGGAAGCAAGCAGAGACCTAGCAAACGACCACAACTAAAACACATCTTGCATGCCCGATACGATAAGAGCACCTAATCTTAACTAAACAGAGGTGGATAAAGACATATTGCAATCTCAAGCACAATGGCTAGGTGGAACTAAATCATAAACATTAAAGAAAGTCAAAGAAAAGCAGACCAACAGAGAAAGAGAGCATGGATTATTCAAAGATAATCTCGAAGTGAGCGATGGACTAAACGAGAAACAAACTAAGCGAAAACCTATTGATTTAAGTTACAAATAGCGATAAGGCGAAGCAATCGACTAAAAGGTATCAAGAATCTAATGTAATAATATGCTATGCCAAGGTCAGAGTACATATGCAACCACATTAGCATGGTGTCAGAAAAGTCTATTCACTTCCTATGAAGTCTTCCGAAGTATGATTCATAGACCAACACAATTTATTGTCTAAGCTGACACATTCCTAAAACTTTTCAGGCAACAGGTGTTACATTATCACTGAAAGTAAGTATCACATTCAGAAAGACCGCACATGACTTCTCAAAGCTTAAAAGCTATGTACACATATAAACAAAGTTATGCACACATTACTGTGTGACATATATCAAGAAATGATAAGCATTTAATCATACACAACTCTGAAGTAAGACTGAACAAGTGCAACGAACATACAAACATCACTAATATCAATTGTTGCGACCGACACACAACAAGATTGAAGTTGGAGGATTGTATCATAAAAATGTCCAACACCTAAAATGTGTGTTTAATTTTCTCAAAAATTCTATATCTTAACGTATGTTCAAATTTGACCAAATATTGAACATTCAACTAATCATGACATACATACACACATAACACAGAAGCTCATAAAAGATCTTTGCATTAAAATTTACTGTTGGTATCACTAAAACAATGGATAAATATAAAAATTGTAGGTAATCAACCAGATCTAGCAAATCACCACAACCAAAACATATATTGCGTGTGTGACATCACAATAGGACTTAATCTGAACTAAACAGAAGTAGACAAAGACATATTGCAAACTCAGGCACAATGACCAACTGGGATTAAACCATAAGTATCAATGAAAGGTTAAAGGAAAACAACTACACAACAAGCTACTCATATATTGTTTAACAAAGCTAGTAGACAAGGTAAAGCAGTAAATAAATATTAAAAATACCTACAAATGCAATAAATGTAAACGAAACACTAACTCCGCAAATGAAAGATGGTGATCCTGCACAACAAAAAAAAACATTTATAAGAAAGTGAGAATAAACAAAATAATCAAAGAATTACAAAGATCAACCCTTTGAGTTCCAACATAGTAAAAGCAATAAAAAAAAAAAAAAAATAAACTTCGAAAAATGAACAAAATATCACCATGACAAAACCAAAAGACGTCTAGAAACAAAAGAATGTATGAAAACAAACAATTATTGAAGAAAAAAGCACATGCAATTGTAGCAAGCCACAGGAAATCAGGCAAAAAAAAAAAACAAACTTAGTAACAAAAGCAAGAATGAAACACCAAAACAACAAATTCAATTTCACATGCCACCATAAGTAAACATAACAATTAACCTATCAAAAATTAAAGACAACATTTTATTCTGCAACAATGCAATCATCCAAGTAAGAAGCACATGCATTTCTAAATAATGACATAATACAAACTTTAAAACAAAAATGCAAAAGCATATGAAGTAATGTAGTAAGTACCGGCAAAAATCATATTAAAAAAAAAAAAGAAGAAGAGAGGACCAAACTCAAGAAAATTCCTTCAATCCAGGACAGTGAACCACATTAACGACGAGAAATCAAAGTCCAACGAGATGAACATAGTTAGACCAAAAGGATGAAACAGAAAGCAAAAAAAAAAAAAAAAAAATAAAAACCCACAAATAAAACAACAACGAAGAAGAAAATCTTTACCTTGTGAAGCGATATTACAACAATCGAACCGACAATGGAAACAATCAACGACGTTATGAATTTCAAGCGAAACGAATAAACTTTCGAGCGGAAAAGCAAGCGAGGAAATGGCCATGGTTCTATTTTCAAGTCCTTTTATACTAAGAAACGGAAAAATTAAGCGGTGGTCGAAAGGCGGTGGTGGAGGAACCGAATCATGGCAAAAGAAAGGGCCGAATGAGAAGCGAGGTTAGTGCAAAATGACGTCTGGAAGCAATTTGAAGATGAAGACCAACCCAAACGTCGTCGTTTTGGGAAACTATTTAACAAAAAAAAAAAAAGGGCAAAAAAGGAATTGCACAGAAAAGGACAAAATAGTCAACCAGATTATTAGTAAATAATAGAGTGCACTGCTATTTGAAGAAAAATAAAAATAAAAAACAAAATTCTAAATAACAGCCGATTTTTTTTTTTAAAGGGGTTTTAATTACAAAAAAATTGGATTTATTTTATTAAAAAAAGCCTTTCTCCTCTCGGGTGTTTGTGGTTCGTGATCCGGCGGTTCGAGATCAAGATTTGAAGATCAAGTCTCGAAGACTTAGATTAGTTTTACTTTTCTTTAGAAAATAGGTTAGTCGGGGGTACCAACGGTCCATCTCGTTGTTTAATTTTTCCGTTTATTTTTTCGTGTATGATCGAAATTATTTGATAAAAACCGGAAAATTGACATGACATGCATCATATCATTATTCCACTCCAATGCATACATGTAGCTAGTTTATTTCGAATAAATTAGCATGTATAACTCGTATAATTAGTTAAAAAGCTTTTTTAATTAATATGTGGTAGTTAATTAATTAAGTAACTAATTATTAAAACCGAGGAACCGGGTTTTGTCAATCGTTACGATTTTAGTGATGGATTCTCAGTGAATCCCACTTAGATAAATCGTTGAGTTTTAGGTGAACCTACCTTAAACAGAAACGAGATTACGTTTTGATTGACAACATAGAAATCGGAAAATCTCATTAAATGGGTTCGGAAACGGTCTAACCATGGTTGGGCGAGTTTAACTGAGCTACGGCTCGATTGACTCCCCTCCACGTGTGACGTTTGCATGGGGGTTCGACAAGACTTAGCATATCCGATAAGCCTTCGGGCTAAACGGGGCTTCTCTTGCCGGATCCGACCGACAGTCACATATGTTCCAACGAATAAGACGGTGTAGGCTTGCCTACTTAACCGACCCTGTTCGGAGTACTTTGATTTATTGTTTTTTATTGTCAAGACCGAAACCGTAATTAGTAAACCCACCACTTTTTCAAATTATTGAGTGGGAGCGGGGAAGGCGACAGCCGACCCCACGGCCTCTACTATAGGTGCAAGCACGTGAGAGAATGGTGACGCCTCGTGCTGCTTTGATTTCATCCCCCTTCGGATGGCGTTCACCGCTATAAAAATTCAAGGCTTGGTCTCCGAAAGGATAGGATATCGAGTACTCGCCGGATCACTGACTTGCCCCTCGTAGGCATACTCGGGGCGTACTCTGAGATCTGATATAGTAGGTCACACTCTTTATAGATATTTTTGAAATATCTTGGCTAGAAAAAGGAAGGTAATCAATGATTAAAGTCCAGGATGTATGAAGGATGCAGGTTCTTAGATCTAAACGAGTTAGATCTATGCGCAGCGGATGGATCACGATTTATATGACACAATTCATAATTAAAGGACTTAAGTACTACAAGGGGGTTTAAGATTATGTTACCAATAACGGGAAGAGTCGCCTTGATCTTCCGATGTGTTCTCCAAACGGCGGTTGGTGGACACCCTTCTTGATACACGAGCCTCCTTGATATGCAACACCAAGAAAAACTCAATGTTTTTCTTCTACTAAAAACCCTAGACAAGAAAAAACAATTTTTCTCTCTTTTTATGGTGATGTGGTCGAAATTTACAATGCCATCTACACTTGGAATAACTCTCCTTTTATAGGAGAGTAAATCCTTGGTCTCCAAGTTTTAATTAATTAAATAAATAATTAATTAAACAAAATAAAAAGATATTTTCCTTAATGACTAATTGTGACATGTATTGACCAATAGTAAATCAAATAACAAGTCAACCAACCAATCATATAACAAGAATATCTTTTATTTTCCATATCACCAAAAATTAATTCTTGTGATAATTAAGGAGGAGATGGCGCCACACTTAGGGTTTCCAAGCCCACATAAAATGTCTTTTATGTGTATTAGATTATTTAGTCCAACTAAATAATATCCATGCATATCAATTAATTAGCCCAGCCAATTAATTATCACTGAGGCCCAAATAACAAGATTATTAGTCCGAATTACAGAAGCCACATCGGGGACCATGGACCTATAACCCGGTGAGCTCAATAATTAATTATTCATCGAATGTAATAAGTACATTAATTATTAATTCCGGGATTACGCCACCATAAACCCAAAGCCCGAACTCTACCGATCATAGATGTATACTTATACTCAACCCATAGAGTGAATAAGCGTCCATTGATATAATCACTACATACTGATTAACCCTCCATAGACTGTCCATTCTGAGTGGGAAGTCTCCGTGAACCCGACTCGGAATATCTTATCCTTATTTACCATTAACCCCCTGATGATCAATTAGTATGCATATCGACTAGTAGCTAATTAGTCAAATGCGAAACTCCCGGATCGATCACTTTCTTAGGGCTAACAAATAAGGGATCTGTCTCTCTCTACTTCCAGAGAAGGAAATGGATTCCATGTCTGTGAAAATCAGAACTACTCACTCATCCGGAGATAGTGCCAATGACAAGTGGCTTGGAACACATATTTAAGTGAACCGTAACTAACACATCAAACACTACCCGGGACAAGCGGCACCACGTGATCACCTCGGGATTAAGGTTGATCCATATATGATCATCTAATGATTTAATAAGATTCCTCAATTACGGAATTATATCGAGAAAAGCAGATTAAATCGGTCCATCTATATATGAATGCCATCATATATAAATGCCCCACGTAGGTACCCTCTACCGACAGTCCGGATAAGACTATCACACCCTACGGTGTTCTGGGCGTATTATTGGTGTTTTAATCAAGAGACCCTAAACTCTGATTATGTTCACCACGGACTAACAGTTTAAGTATATCCCCACTAACTCAATCCTCACGTGTAATCCATACACTTGAGTTAAGTGGTTACATCTGAGATATACTTAGGGTTTGCGGCAGATGTATTACTTTACAAGTACAAAGCAAGTAATAAGGTGAGATAAATTCTGTCATTCATTATTAAAAACAATTACACAAATTGTCTTTCGGGCACTACACCTAACAATCTCCCACTTGCACGAAATAACAAGTAATGATTGTTTTTAGAGCACACCCTTTCTCATCTTATTCACAACACTCTCCCACTTGCTCTAAAAGCAGATGATATATATTCCTCAATGCCGTACCCTCCAAGCACTCGACTTGGTACACTGATTAGCTAGGTTGTCGACTCGAGACGATCTTTAGGATTGAAACGTTGTCGGTCCTTCCAATCAGGCGGTACTCTCTCTCAATATGCTTTTGACTTCTTGTGACCGAGAAGATCCTTCTAAGCTATCCCTTCACTGTTTTCACAATGAATTGATATCGGCTTATCAGACCTGGAATTACTCCCAGACCAAAAAAGGAAATTCTAAGCACTATGAGTAAACACTAAGCCCGAGATCAACTTAATGATCATCCTTAATCTGACTACAAGTCAGAATCAGTGTAGTCAACCATATTCAAGTTTGCACCTGAATATACAAGCACATTATTCCTCGTTCTTCAAAGATACTTGATGACGTACTAAACCGCTACTTATTGCTTGAATCCAAGATTCAACTGCAATTGACTCGTTTGACTTGCCCTTATCCCAGAGAGACTCTATCCCATTTTCTCTTTATCCGAAGATTTGGAGAATTATTCCTGAGATGTAAGGTAGGACTACTCTCGTTGAATGTTGCATACGTATATGCATGATCATCTTAACCAATAAGACGGATGGGATAGCCAATGACTCATTCTTGTGAATTTGACCGAATCAAATTCTTAGAATATAGTCAATTCTCTCATCCAGAGAATCTTGGCGTGTCGGGCTCCGACTTGAGATAGCACACCCATGTTGTTTCCAACCGTTTTAGTGTTATCATTTATGAACACTAATACTACTACTACATTACCAATATTGATATCCATCTACTTAAAAACTTATCAATATTTTGGTCAAGTCCACATATTTTAAAACATGTGACTTTTAAATGACCGAGAGGTTCTCTTAAATCCACAAAGGATATAATCCATGGCAGGCCTCCTACCAAAGGTTCTTTCTGAATGAATTAAGATATCGTTAGTCTCGCAAAAAAAAAAGGTCTTAGGGAATCACCCCTATCTTACGCTTTGTAACGAATCCGTTATTCATTCTTAGCTAAAACCCTACATTACGAATGAATTCGATTCCGTTGTTCGGCAAGAAAGTCTCGTGAATCACCCCTATTTTACGCTTTCTAACGAAATCTAGCAAGGCTCGAGTGGTGAGAGAGTTCAAGGTCCAGTTAACTCTCTACTTGTCGTGAAATCACCCCTATACCACTCAACTCTCTACGCCGAAAGTTTAAACTTTCCTATTCATTCGACTCTTTTCTATGTAGATCCAATTGCTCCCATCGGCTGAGACACTCGGGTGGTTCTACAATAGATCGAACAAAACTGGAGTACAAAAACACCATTTACAGGGTTAAGGCTGTCAAACCAACCTCTATGATCAGAATCCTATACAGCCCACTAAGAGCCATAGGTTTTCAATCACCCTAGCAGACCGTAAAGTCCACAAAACCACAATGGGTCAAGGTTAAACCATACTCCCACTGCGTGGTGGATTGACATCCTGATCTAGTAGTATTTATCAGTGTAATCACCAACAACCGATGTTGGACGTGGTCTGAATAAATCAGATAGTAACTACCTTTGGGTAACCATACTCCAAGGTTTAAGGTTGTTACTTATAGATTCTATCGAAGGCTTGTGACAGTTTAACCGTCACTTTACGATCTCAAGAATCTTATAATCAACCTTCACTCGTCTCATTAAGATATTTCACGAACAAATACAATCGAACGTTATGCATAAAAATCCCAGTCCTACCTTCAAGCATTAAATGCTAAATGCCTACATTTACGGATGTGGTGTGAACCGAATTCACTCCTTATCCATAAACTCACTAGCATCTTCTAGTTAGACTTCTCGGTTTACATAATAATGTTAACCGTTATTTTGCAAAGCAATTATCTTAATCGAGTTTAGCAGTGTATTGTAACATATCAATAACTATATAGGGCAAGTCTATGGTTTCTTCCTCAGTGAGAAACATTCCACTAGGAGGCAGGCCGAGCATCAATCCCAAGACTATGCGATAGCCTATTTCTGAGCATGGAATACTCTATTCTCTGCTAAAATCAGAGACACCTCCTCGTATTCTTTCGATAAACTAAATCACGTTTCGAGTAGTTATCAGACAAAATGTCACCACTCAAAAACTCCCACTAGCTTGTATCTCTCACTAGACCCCGAAGGTCATGGTGAACAAGCTATGTTACCCCTTCAAATCTATTACCCTTTCCCGATTGAAAGGAAACTTAGTCATTGTTCCTTTGAGATAGTGTTCCTAGACTGGGAGATAGGAATCACCCTTAGCCAGTCGTCAGGTCTTATCTCTAGGATATATGCATTAATTAATAGATATTGAAAGGTCGCTTATCTTAATACGGAAACCTTTTACCTTTAATAGTTTTAGATGTGTTATACTTATTCAGCTTTTCTTAGTGGTTCTGACTTTATCAAACAAAAGTCCGAGTCTTGGATTCGTACTACAAATGTCATATTCACTTTCTATGAGGCAACAATATATCGAGTTGAAAGTGAATCCATTTGTTTCAACGAATCTGTAAACAGAAAAATAAATTTTTCTGTGATATTCAAGGATAGAATCCAAAATTCATTTCCTTATATCACTCCCACTATTGTAGCTGAAATTACTGCCCGTTGTTACTTTATTAATGCACAGCTTCATTGTTCTTCCAAAGAACTAAGCCACTGAGTCAAGTTACTCGGTTAAGAAAGTCGCTAAGGTTTCATTGGTTAGTGATCCGAAATCACTTTCCTTATCCTATACTTTCTTTAATTAATGTTTCGGTTTAGCCTCAAAACTTAAGTTAAGATGATTAACACTTATAGACATTCTTTCCCATTCTTAACTTTCCTTAAAAGGAAATAGTCTTGAACTAGCAGTTCGTTTGAGTAGACACTACTCGTGAACTGTGGGATGTCTAATGAAAGTGTTACCTAGTGGGACTGATTTTCTAATAAATTAGAAAAACATAATATAAAAGCTCCCACTAGTTTATCGGTTCCAAATACCGTCTAACTAGCGACACTTTCATTTATGATTCTCCAATTTTTCTATCAGAAAATTTCTTGTGTAGACACTACACAATTTACTAGAAGAATTTTATCGTCCCAATCATCTTTCAAACTAACTCACGGTTGTCTCTCGTTCTACACGAAAGTGACAAATGTTGATGCCTATTTACGTCACTTAAGTTTTGAAGGCTTCAAGATAAATATCTCTTCCGGAAAATTAATCGCATGTGAGATTAATAAATACAACGTTCTAGTTACTTACCACTTTTTAACGAAGTCATTACTAGTCAATTTTACACTTTGTGCGCCTAGCACCTTAGAGATATATATAAACAGCTTGTAAATAAAATTGACAGAAAATAAATCCAAATCATACACTACTAAAATTTTAGGAACATAAACTAAGTACTTATAGTCTATCCTACCGTTCCAAGGATTTAATCTAACGTCTCAGTGCCGCCTTAGGGTAGGTCAAAGAGGTTTCGATTAATATTGAAGATCAGATTGAGAATCGAACATCTCATTTGTGATCTTCAATCACCTTTCCTTTTTCAGCCAAGGTACTTCCAAAAATACCCTTTATGAGTGTGACCCTCTGTCTCGATTTTTAGGTAGACCCGAGTGTGCCGCCTTAGGGTCGGTCGGTGACCCGACAGTACCCAAAATCCTATCCTTTCGGAGACCAAGCCTTGAATTTTGATAGCGGTTAAGGCCTTCCTTAGGGAGGCCGGTCCCGAGCCGGCACGAGGCGTCACCATTCTCTCACGTTGCTTGTGTCAACAATGAGAGGCCGTGGGGTTGGCTGCCGCCTCTCCCGCTCCCACTCAATATTTTGAAAAAGTGGTGGGTTTCTTGATCACGTTTTGGACTTGATGTTACATTAAGGACCAATAAATCATAGGCCCGAATGTTGTCGGTTATGTGGGCTAGCCCACCCGACCTATTCGTTAGAACATATGTGGCCGTCCGGACGGGTCAAGGCTAGAGAGCTCCGTTGAGCCGTAGTGGCTCTTCGGATGGCTCAAGATTGCGGACCCGTGCAAACGCCACACGTGGAGGTGAAGTCGATTGAGCCGTAGCTACTGTTGACCACCCAACCGTGGTTAAACCACTTTCGAACCTCTGTTTGCCCGTGATTATCCAATCCTTAAACATCAAACTTTCACGTAGACACTACGGAACAAAAACGTAATCTCGTCTTGGTAAGGTGGAATTCACGAGAATCCAACACCTTAACCACGAGGTTTCGATTTTACTCCTTATGCTTTCGCAGAGTGGGATTCACCGAGAATCCATCACCCAACCTCGACGATTGAAAAAACCCGTGTTCCTCGGTTTTACCTAATTAGTTTCTAATTAATATCAAAAATTAATTAAAACTAATCGTGTGTTTTATACATGCCTAACTAATTCCTCGAATTAATTTCTACATGTATGCATATGGAGTGGAATTCATGATATGATGCATGTCATGGCAATTTTCCGGTTGTACTCATACAATCTACACATGTATACTAGTGCGGAAAATAAACACCGAGATGGACCGTTGGCACCCCGTAACTAATCTATTCGAAAATAAATTTAAAAAACCCTAATCTGCAAGTTGTTAAGAATCTTTGACGATCGGCATAGAAAACGATCTTGGATCGACGAAACTTTCCAGATCTGATCTTCATTCTTGAGACTTCAAGATGGGCGGTCGGATCGGAGCTTTGACTTGTCAATCTTCCTCGATGAGCCGCCCAACTTTCTTTGAAACACACTCTTACAAAGAAATAAGCATCATTTACTTCCGAGGCCGATCGGGGATCAAGATGAATCGATCGTCCTGAAAATTTTATCTCACGTCCAAAACTCCATGATTATCGATCGACTTGTCGGATATTTGTTTCAATGTCCCAATACTTTCCGAAAATCGAGGAAGTCACAGTAGGGGTTTTGTGAATCCTGCGTTTTTCACATTACAATACCTCTTCTTGTCAACGAACGGACATCCAAACGGACTCGATCGGCGCCAAATTTTGTGGGATTGTTCACAAACTTCCAAAAAAAGAATCTTGATTCTGACCGGAGGGATTTTTGTTTTAACGGCTCAAACAACGGAAAAAACGAAAAGACTAAACAGCTAATGTCTGATCTCTATTTTCCGGAAATTAAAATTGCAATAACAATAAATTACATAATTTCTATACTCATATGAACGAATTTTTATCGTTTATATGAGTTTACAATAGATCTAACGGGTAAACAGTGCCAACCCCCAATCCATCTCTTCAACCATAGCAATTAATCATTATCAATGCATAAAACAATAAATAAAATTTACCTACATGCAATTCCACTCCTTTAAATCGTTTAATTATGATTATGACTATATAAATCGTGGAACCTGGCTCTGCTACCACATGAAGGATGCAGGTTCTTAGATCTAAACGAGTTAGATCTATGCGCAGCGGATGGATCACGATTTATATGACACAATTCATAATTAAAGGACTTAAGTACTACAAGGGGGTTTAAGATTATGTTACCAATAACGGGAAGAGTCGCCTTGATCTTCCGATGTGTTCTCCAAACGGCGGTTGGTGGACACCCTTCTTGATACACGAGCCTCCTTGATATGCAACACCAAGAAAAACTCAAAGTTTTTCTTCTACTAAAAACCCTAGACAAGAAAAAATAATTTTTCTCTCTTTTTATGGTGATGTGGTGAAATTTACAATGCCATCTACACTTGGAATAACTCTCCTTTTATAGGAGAGTAAATCCTTAGTCTCAAGTTTTAATTAATTAAATAAATAATTAATTAAACAAAATAAAAAGATATTTTCCTTAATGACTAATTGTGACATGTATTGACCAATAGAAAATCAAATAACAAGTCAACCAACCAATCATATAACAAGAATATCTTTTATTTTCCATATCACCAAAAATTAATTCTTGTGATAATTAAGGAGGAGATGGCGCCACACTTAGGGTTTCCAAGCCCACATAAAATGTCTTTTATGTGTATTAGATTATTTAGTCCAACTAAATAATATCCATGCATATCAATTAATTAGCCCAGCCAATTAATTATCACTGAGGCCCAAATAACAAGATTATTAGTCCGAATTACAGAAGCCACATCGTGGACCATGGACCTATAACCAGTAGCTCCAATAATTAATTATTCATCGAACAGAATAAGTACATTAATTATTAATTCCGGGATTACGCCACCATAAACCCAAAACTGAACTCTACCGATCATAGATGTATACTTATACTCAACCCATAGAGTGAATAAGCGTCCATTGATATAATCACTACATACAGATTAACCCTCCATAGACTGTCCATTCTGAGTGGGAAGTCTCCGTGAACCCGACTCAGAATATCTTATCCTTATTTACCATTAACCCCCTGATGATCAATTAGTATGCATATCGACTAGTAGCTAATTAGTCAAATGCGAAACTTCCGGATCGATCACTTTCTTAGGGCTAACAAATAAGGGGATCTGTCTCTCTCTGCTTCCCATGAGGAAGGAATGGATTCCATGTCTGTGAAAATCGAGAACTACTCACTCATCCGGAGATAGTGCCAATGAGAAGTGGCTTGGAACACATATTTAAGTGAACCGTAACTAACACATCAAACACTACCCCGGACAAGCGGCCTCTGTGATCACCTCGGGATTAAGGTTGATCCATATATGATCATCTAATGATTTAATAAGATTCCTCAATTACGGAATTATATCGAAAAAGCAGATTAAATCGGTCCAGTCTATATGAATGCCATCATATATAAATGCCCCACGTAGGTACCCTCTACCGACAGTCCGGATAAGACTATCACACCTACGGTGTTACAGGCGCATTATTGGTGTTTTAATCAAGAGACCTAAACTCGATTAAGTTCACCACGGACTAACAGATTTAAGTATATCACCACTAACTCAATCCTCACGTGTAATCCATACACTTTGAGTTAAGTGGTTACATACTGAGATATACTTAGGGTTTGCGTGATGTATTACTTTACAAGCACAAAGCAAGTAATAAGGTGAGATAAATTCTGTCATTCATTATTAAAAACAATTACACAAATTGTCTTTTGGGCACTACACCTAACAGTCTGATTCCCGTGGGATGTTCGATTCTCGAAGCTTAATCATTGAGAGAGATTGTCTCAGTTTGACCGTCATAGTACTGATATCGACCCTCTCGGACAGTACTATGCGAGGTTAAATCCTTGGAATGGTAGGCTAGACTTTTTACAAGTTTATTATTCCTAAAATAAAAAGCTAGTAGTGAAAATTTATTTTATGAATTTAACTTTCTTTCATATTTTATTTACAACTAAATCTCTAGGCTACTAAACTGTTAGTAATAGGACTTCATTAAAAATGTGGAACGTAACAAGTACGTTGTAATTATCAAAAGAATGCGGTTATTTTTTGGAAGAGTTTTTTTTCCTTGAGCCTTTAAAAACTTAAGTGACATAGTATAGGTATGTCACGGATGTCACTCCTATTGAACGAGAGACGACCATACTTAGTTAACAAAAGATGATTTAGGACTATACATAAAATTCATTTACTGAATTTTAAAAGTGTAATTACACATCAAATTTCTAATTGAAAAATCAGAAAATCATACACAAGGCGTTGCTAGTTAGACGGTATTTGGAACCGATAAACTTGTGGGAGCCTTAGTCTTATGATTTGTTGTTTTTCTGAATCATTAGAAATGTGTAATAGACTGCACATGACTTTCTCTTTTCATTGAAAAAACAAGAATAAAGCTTTGCTAGTTAGACGGTATTTGGAACTGATAAACTAGTAGGAGCTCAGCTCTGGAGTTTTCCAATCTTTTGAAACATCATGAACAAAGCATTGCTAGTTAGACAATATTTGGAACCGATAAACTAGTGGGAGCTTTATTATGATCTCTCAAACCATTTGAACAATGTGTTGCTAGTTAGACGGTATTTGGAACCGATAAACTAGTGGGAGCTTTGGTCTTATGATTTGACGATTAGAAAAATTGAATAGTCCAAGCTAGTAACACTATCATTAGACAACCCACAGTTCAAGAGTAGTGTCTACTCAAAAGAACTGCTAGTTCAAGACTGTTTCCATCAAAGGAAAGTCGATAATGGGAAAGAATGTTTATACGTGTTATGCATCTAAACTAAGTAGTTTTAAAGCTAAACCGGAAAATTAATAAATTGGATATTAGAGGATAAGGAAAGTGATTTCGGATCACTGACCAATGCATCATTAGCAATTTTCTCGAAAGCTAAAGTTATTTGGAAGAACTAGGTATCTTTGCATTAAACGATAAATAAAATAGACAACGGGCAGTTATTTCAGATAGACTAGTGGGAGTGATATAAGGAAATGAATCTCGGATTCAATTCTTGAGTATCATAGAAAATTCATTTTCTGTTTTCGGATTCGTTGGAACGAACGTATTCATTTTCAATAGGATAATTTGTTTGTCTTATTCACGATGAATATAACATTCGTAGCACGAATCCAAGACTCGGAATTTTGTTTGATAAAATCAGAACCACTAAGCATTGTTGAAAAGGTATTAGTAACACATCTTAAAATATATAAACGCAAATGTTTTCTGTATTTCGATAAACGCTTCTTTCTATTAATTAGTGCATATTCCCTAAAGACAAGATCTGAAGACTAGCTTAGGATGATTCCTATCTCCCAGTCAAAGGAACACTGTCTCAAAGGAACAATGACTAAGTTACCTTTCAATCAGGAAAGGGTAATAGATTTAAAGAAGTAACATAGCTTGTTCATAACAACCTTCGGGGTCATATGAAAGGTACAAGCTAGTGGGAGCTTTTGAAGTAGTGACATCTTGTCTGACAACTATCTCGACAGTCCAATAAGTTTATCCAAAATATTTGGAGGAAATCTCTGATTTCACCAGAGATAGAGTATTCAATACTCAGAAATAGGTTATTGCGTAGTCTTCGGGACTGATGCTCAGCCTGCCTCCCAGTGAAATGTTTTCACTAAGGGATACACCATAAATTTGCCTTATATAGTTATTGGTGTGCTACGATTCGCTGTTAAACTCATTTAAGATATTGGTTGCAAAATAACAGTTTACGTTGTAATGAAAAACCGAGAAGTCTACCTAAAAGATGCCTACGCATTTGTGGATAAGGAGTGAATTCGGTTCACCCCACTTCCGTCAATATAGACATTTAGGATTTAGTGCTTGAAGGTAGGACGGGAAATTTTGCGTACACGTTCAGGTCGTGAAATATCTTAATGCATTGAGTAAAGGTTGGTTATAACACTCGTAAAATCAGAGAATGATGGTTATCTTTGTCACACTGCCTGCGATAGAGTCTATAAATAACAACCTTAGATCTTGAAAGTATTTGTACTCAAGATGTTACTAACTGATTTGTTCAGTCCACATCCAACACCGGCAGTTGGTGATAACACTAATAAAAACTACTAAACTAGATCAGTATATCGATCCACCCCGAACGCAGTGGGAGTATGGCTTGTCCATTACCTATTGCAGGACCTTACGTTCTATAGGGTAGATTGATGGCCTATAGTCTTTCGTGGGCTGTATAGGATCCTAATCATAGAGGTTGGTTTAAAAGCCATAACCACTGTGAATGGAGTTTGATACTCGATTCATTTGAAACTCTTGTAGAACCACCCGAGTATCTCGAGGCCCAGTGGGAGTGATTGGAACTACACGGAGAAGAGTCGAATGAATAGGAAAGTTTAACTTTCTACGCAAAACTGAGTAATTTAGGGGTGATTCCCTAAAAGGTAGAGAGTTAACCAGACCGTGATCTCTCTAACCACTCAGTCTTGCTTGATTTCGTCAGAGAGCGGGAAATAGGGGTGATTCCCTAAGACTTCCTTGCCAAACAACGGAATCTGAATTCATTTAGAACAGAAGGGTTTTAGCTAAGAACAAATGATAGATTCGTTACAAAGCAGAAAATAGGGGTGATTCCCTAAGACCTTTTTGCGAGACTAATGGTATCTTAATTTATTTCGAAAGAACCTTTGGCAGGATGCCTGCCATAGCTTATATTCTTTGGGGATTAAAGCAAACCTTTAGGTCATTTCAAAGTCCTATATTTTAATATGTGGACTTGACCAGAATGTTGATAAGTCTTTCGTAGACTGGGCATCAATATTAGTAAAGTAGTATGTAGATTAGTGTTTGTGAATGGTAACACTGAAACAGTTGGAAACAACATGGGTGTGTTATCTGAAGTCAAAGTCTGACATGCCATCGGGATTCTTTCTAAAGGATTTGATTCGCTCAAATTCTTGAGAATCGATCATTGGAAATCCCATCCATTCACCTGGTTAAGTTATTCTTGCATTTATGCAACATTCAACGATGTAGTCTACCCTACCTCTCAGGAATGATTATCTAAACCAGCGGATGAATACTCAATGGGATGTTTAGTGAATCCTCAAGCCTCTTCAGGAGAATGAGGAAAAATATGCTAGCATATTCAGGTGCAAACAAGAATACAAGTGATAACACTGATTCTGGCTTAGGTCATATTGAGGATGATCGTTAAATCGATCTCGGTCTCAGTGTTTACTCATGTGATAAAGTATTATCCAGTAAGCTGATGCCACTTCATTAGGAAAATATTGGAGAGATAGCTCAAAAGGATTTTGCAATCACTAGAGGTCATTAGCATATTGAAATCGTACCACCAGATTATATGGAAAGGCGACGTTTCTATCCCAAAGATTGACTCAAGCCGCCAACCTGCCTGATCAGTGTACCAAGTCACATGGTATTCAGATTCTAAGTGTGTGCCGGGTCACTGACCTACCCTGCGGCAGCACACTCCGGTCGTGATTGGAAGGATGAATTACTAAGATGCGCTTGGAGGGTATGAATCTTGGGTATATGTCTCACTTGTTTTGAGCAAGTGGGAGAATGTTGTAGATATAAATATAAAGGGTGTGCTCTAAAAAAATTAATCCACTTGCCTTTCATGCAAGTGGGAGATTGTTAGGTGTAGTGCCCGAAAGACAATTATCTAATTGTTTTATGACAGAATTAATAATTCATTTTATTATATGCATGTATGCTTATAATTAAGACACTACCGAAAACCCTAAGTACCTCGTTTATGTAATCACATAACTCAGTGTATGGCTATACACAAGAGGATTGAGTTAGTGAGATGTACTTAAAAATAACTTAGTCCGTAGCGTTTATTAATCTGAGTACGGGTCTCAAGATTAATTTGCTAATAATGCGCCTAGAACACTTTAGGTGTGACATTCTTATCCGGACTGTCGGTAATAGGGTACCTAGTGGGGCATTTATATATGATGATAATCATATAGGGCTGGACCGATTTGATTTGAGTTCTCGATATAATTCCGTAATCGAGAAGTCTTATCGAATCACAAGATGATCATATATGGATTAATCTCAATCCTGACGTGATCACAGACAACTGCTTAGACTAGGGTAGGGTTTGATGTGTTAGTAAGGATCACTTCGTAGTATGTGGTCCAACACTTCTCGTTGGCTCTATTCTAAGATGAGTGAGTGGTCTGTGCTATCACAGATATGGAATCCATTCCTTCCCTCGGGAAGTAGACAGACAATTCCCTTATTTGTTAATCCTAGAAACTGATCGATGGCGCCAGTTCATATTATATTAGTTATGAACTAATTGATCACTAGGGGGTTAATGGTAAATATGGATAAGATGTTTCAGAAGGGTTTACGGAGATATCCCAAATCGTAACAAATAGTCTATGGAGGATTTATCCATGTGTAATGATTATATCAGTGGAAGCTTATCGACTCAAAGTTGAGTGTAAGTTTATATCTGTATTCAGCAGAGTTCAGTTTTGGGTTTATGGTTGTGTAATCCCGGAATTAATAGATTGAATATAATTGTTCGGTCTGACGAATAATTTTATTTAATTTATTGTAGCTACTGAATATGGGTCCATGGTCCCCGACGTTTCTCCTAATATAGCATATACGTTTTCTCGTCGCTTCACCTCAATTATAATTAAATAGTTGGATTGGACTATTTAATTGATATGTGGATTAATTGTTTAGTTGGACTAGATAATTAAATACATGGAAAAGAAATTTTTCGTGGACTCGGCCCAATTTAATATAAAATGCGTGTGACCTAATTTATTTTGGGGTGGCCACATATTTTATTAAATATTATTTTTTGGTAAATTAGTTTTCTTGATAAATAATAAGACATGTGATTAGATTATTTATTTGTTAAATGATTTAAGGAAAAAAAAATCTCTTATATATCCTTATTAATTTGGGAATATTCTAGATTTATCTTTTCAAGGAAAAGGATTATTTTGATTGATTTTGTATTAATTATTTAATCCTTGGAGGTGAAGGTTTAGTCTCCTATATAAAGAGAGTTCTCCCAAGACTAAAAACACAAGTCATGACACGAAATTTGGGAGTAAAATAGCTTAGAATTTTCGGCTATTTTACTAAATGTTCTAGTTTTAGGAAAACTTCGGGTTTTTCTAAGGTAGCATATCGAGGAGGTAAAGCGGCTTGAAACACCATCCACCTGGTGTTGCTTGGAGATACACGTCGGAAGACTGTGGCTTCTCAACTAACTTGGATTGACCTTTTGTTCTTGGCGTTTTTGCACCATAAAAAAGTTGGTAATCTAAACCCCTCGTTGGTATAGATCTGTTATTCATGTATTTTGGTTGACTAGATCTAGATCTTGTACTTTCCGCTGCGTAATCGGGTCGATCTATGATCCATCCGGTGATATTACATCCTACAAGTGGTATCAGAGCCTTTGATCTATAAATCAAAGTATGTGAATTTTAGATCTAAGGAGTGGAATAAGCATGTGTAGATTGCTTTATTTTCGTTTTTAATTTTATTATTTTAGATAATATCATGTTGTATGCTTGTGAATGTTGTGGTTGAATAGTGGATTGGGGTTGGTATTGTTTACCCGTAGATCTATTTTGTAGCACATCTATGAAGAATCGAGACCTGGAAGCTTCTCAGTTACAATCTATCAAAGAACTGAAAGCTTCTCAGTTACAAGAAAGAGAAGCTCTTGAAGTTGAATCAAGACCAGCACAAGTCATCACTCTGGATGAGCTTGTCAATGAGAGAGAAGTTGAAAAGAAAGTGGATGATCTTTGAACTAGAACCAACCAGGTCAAAGAACACATTCTTTGATGAGCCCCAGGAAACTGAATCAAAGAAGGATTCTGAACAAGTTGTTGAATTGTAGCTGAAGTTGAACCAACAACTGTAGTCACACCTATCATTTATGTAATCCCTACCGTAAGAATTTGTAGCGAAGAAAAATCGAAATCGGGCAAGCCGCTTGGTTCGAAATTGTTCTTGAATCGTCAATCATCCCGGTTGTTCTTTGAGGGAAGCTAGCAAAGCGGTTGAAATATCTGCAGCTGAGAATGTGTTAGGACAAGTTGAGACTCTAGCTGAATCAAGTGTGGAGTTTCCTAATGAAACTGAAGATATTTTAAACCAACTTGATCTAAGTATCAACATTGGAAAACTGATCGAAGCTGACTGCCGAAGACTTGATGATTATCAGTATTGGAAGTTCAGCTCCATCCCAAATCAAAGAGGTCAACTTGCAGAAATGGAAAGAACTGAACAATGGGTTTTTGACCTTTTCAACATCACTCATCTATTCCAACTATTTAGATCTGAAGAATTTCTGAGTACTGGTTACTCACTCATAAGAAACAGATATTGGGAGAGATATGCCAAAAAGGGAGACTCAAAGACAAAGAGAGATGATTATGATGATGATGATGATTCTCAGGGAGATCCTGATTTACAGAAAGGGATTCTCGCCTCTCTACAAGAAAAAGAAGAAGCAAATAATGTTATTGAAGAAGGATCATCTAAAGGAAGTTCAGATGAAAGCGAAGAAACTAAAACTGATTCAGATAGTCAATCTAAAAATCTAGAGAAGGAAAATTATCAGTCATTGACTGATAAAAGTGTTCTGGAAATAGCATTAGCTGAAGCTGACCAAGCTAAAGATGATCTAAATAAATAAGAAGATGTTGCTAAGTCACCTGCAAGGGAGGCTATTTCGGAAGAAGAAAGAAAGAAGGCCTCATCTCCACTCAAAGAATTAGAGACATCTGAAGATGTTGTGAGCAAATCTCAGACTGGAGTTATCAAAACACTTGGAGCTGACAAAGGAAAATCTGAAGAAAAGAAAACTAAAACTAAAGATGAAGTACCTACACAAGCTGATACCATCAGATTCTACTTCAATGAACTTGTGAAGATTCAGAAAGACGACTTAAGTGTATTCGGGAAATTACTGAAGTCAATGGAAGAGAGCAGAGCTGAACAAATCAACATGAAGAAGAAACTAAACAGCATCAAGGCAGACTGTCATGATACTCTAATCGCCATCAGAAAAACAACCATTGAATCGGAGGCAAGAAAAACTGAGACTCAATGAAAATGGGAAGGAATTCTCGACAATGTGGTTGATAGATTGATTTTACTAGAGAATGCGATGAAGGACTCAGTTGTAGCTCAAACCATATTCAAATCAGCAGCACCTGAACTCTTACATCAGAAGCTTGATCAACAAAGATGATGTCAATAAGGGGGAAAGTTTGGACCTGCTAAAAGTCAATGCAGTTGACATGCCTCAAGTTCTTGGATGTATTGATGAGAAACTGACTGAACTGAAGAAAGCTAGAGGTGAGTTCACTGATGAAGAGATGGAACTGATTGCAAAGTTCTCAGAGCCAACCGACAAAAGACTCGCTCTAGACTCTCAAAAGTATAATGTTTTCAAATATCTACCTACTCAAGAAGGAGTATCAAGGGAACAAGCCTTAGAGACTTTTCTGAACCTGCAAAAGATCCTTTTGCACTACTGGAACAAGCTAGAAAAATGGGAGAAATATGGCACTCTGGATAAAGTCTCTGATGAAATTGAAAAGACTGAACCTGAGTTTGTTTAGAATTTACTGAAGACAACCACAAGTGAAAGATTGAGGAGAGCTGTTCTCATTTTTGCTGTGTTATTCAAAAGCAAATTTCTCGGCAAGCACAACATGACATATTCATGGAACATATGGGCAAACATCCATGGAATCGAGAGCACAGTAACCAACCTAGCAATGAGAGAAGCTGCTGAAATCTTTGACAACAAGATAAGCGAAGCTGATAAAGGAACTGGAAAAGAAGTTGAAACTTAATTTCTTTTCATGTATTTGTATTTTAATACCTTGTAACTCAGTTATCAATAAAATCTCAGTTTCTCAGTTCTTCGTGTTCTTTACTTTATTTTGTCCTTATCTTTTTGCTTTGCTTTTAAGGAGGGTATTGACATCATCAAAAAAGGGGGAAATTGTTGGAAATAAAATTTATGTTTTGATGATGATTCATCAGATATTGTAATTATTACTCTAACCCCATTGATGAAGTGTCATAACTAGCTATTATAGTGCAAAGCAAAAAGAGATGTCTAGAAATCAATGTATAGGACTTAATAGAGTCTGATATTTGTATAATTTAAATCAGACAAGAAGTGTAATAGCTCTAGGTTTAGAACTGAGAAAATGAGAAACCGATTTGATGAACTGAGCTCATAACTGAAGTTTAATCAGTTTGGAAAACTGACTCAGAGCACACCAACTGAAGAAGGTAAGTTCGTTGAGGGACACAAACTCGGTTGACTTATCTAGAACTGAAGGCTGAGGGTTCAGACTCTGTTATTGAAGATTGAAGAACTGAGTTCAAACTCAGTTTTGAAGACCTAAACCAAAACTGTAAAGTTAGAAATCAGGAAAGTTTGTGATGGCCTGAAACTGACTTTATGGAACCTGATAGAATGACTAAGTATTATAAGGACAATGATACATTAGCTAATTTGTGAGTTATGGTGTACTCTATTAAGTCAATGATAATCAGATGAAAATGGAGTACTGAGTTCTTGAAGAAAAGTAAAAACTCAGTTAAAGCTCTCAAAGCTGAAAACTGACTAAGATAAGTTTTCATGCTGAGGTCAAGGAAAGCTGAAGGAAAATCTTACCGTTATAAAGCAGAGAATTGTATTGGCTGAATAGAATTGTCAGAAAGGACACTAACATTCATCAGAATAAGCAGGATCACCAACGGATACAAGAATTCAAATACAAACGTTCAAATTCAGTTAACCATTGAAGAAACCCCTATAAATAGACTACTTCTACCACAAGAAGAAGTGCGGAATTCTAAGAATTAATCTAGTCAAGAAAGATTATACCAAGGGGAAAAGTAAATCAAAACAATTCCTGCTAAGCAGTTAATTGCAAGATCAAGTAATCATTTGAAGAAAATAGAGCCGTGCATAATTTACATATCTAGAAGAAGAAGCTCAAAACACAATTGAATCATATTTATTGATTCAAGTCTCAACTTTGATTCTATCAAAGGTTTAGACTGTGAAACACCAAGAAGGTGTGAAGGACAGTTGAGTGCAATCAGGAAAACTATGTTTGTGTTGAGCTGGTGAAGATCCAATTCAACCCTCCAAGGACCAGTGTATCAAGCTTAGTTCAAACAGCAATTCTACCTGTTGAAGACTGAAGCTGGAAGATTGTGAAGCTAGGGATTAGTGAAGGACAATCAAGTGTTTAGAATTTACTTTGTGTCTTGTAACTGTAAACCTTAAGAACATAGTGAATTTGGCCTCCTACATCACAGGGGAAGAGAGGAATGACAGGATTACACCACCTGGAACCTCTATAATTCTTGTCTTATTTACTTACTTACGTTACGCGCTTATTTATTGCATCTCAGTATACATTACATCTAATCACACTCAGCAAACACAAGAAACCGAGTCAGCACTACATTGCCTCATATTTAGACAATCTAATAAACTCAATTTTTATAAATAGGCTTATTTAATCCGCTGCCGGTTAACTCAGTTCAGCATAAGTCAGCACTGACTTATACTCAGCTAAGTTAACTTAACTCCACACAAGTTTTATCTGAACTCAATCTGCTCAAGGTTTAGTTTTCAGTTAGGTTTTTGGGGACAAGTTTATTCACCCCCCCCCCTTCTAAACTTGTGTAAGCCTTTCCAAGGGACCAACACTAACTCTGCTGCAAATCCCAGGCCTAAACATCTCAAAAAGTTGCAATGTAGTTTCTGTGGATTCAATGGCCATACTGAGGAGACTTGTTACAAGAAGCATGGCTTTCCTCCTGGATTCAAGTAAAAAAGAGCCAATATAGTAGAGGAGGAACAATCCGTAGAAGAAGATCAGGCACCAAGTAGGTCTGCTGGACCAGGGTTTCCCAATCTTACTGCACAACAACTTGACAAGTTGATGGCTCTGCTGAATGATCCTCCTAGACATGCCGGATTTGCTGTTGGCCAACCAACTGATGTTGTTACATACTATTTGCCTGCTACAGGATCAGGTGACCTAAATTTAGTAAGATTAATACAATGAATCTTGGACTCTGATGCCACAGATCACATTGCAGGATCATTAGATCTGTTAAGCAACCCCAAACCATCTTCTAGTATAAAAATGGCATTACCTAATGGAAATAATTTCTCTGGCACACATATAGGACATTAGAGGATTAACACTCACTGGTCCTACATGATGTGTTTTACATTCATGGTTTTAAGTATAACCTTTTATCTTTACCTTCTTTTATTAATCATACAAAAGGTGCAGCAATTTTTTCTGCTAATAAGTGTGTTTTGCAGGACAAGAATAAAAAAATGATTGGTTCAGCTGAGTTATAGAAAGGACTTTATGTCATGGACCAACAAATAAAACTTGTTTCCAATGCTGTAAGAAATCACACTCTATCTGATAGATTAGATGATGCTCGTTTGTGGCATTCAGACTAGGACACTTGCTAGATAAAAGACTGCAAGTCATTTGTTCACAGTCTGCTGATGTCAAATTTTGAAATCATGATCTCTGTTATGTCTGCCCTATGGTTAAACTGAAGAAAAAATCCTTTTCCCTTAAGTACTACTGCTGTAAATTCTATTTTTGACCTTGTTCATATGCACATTTGGGGTCCTCTGAGACAACATACTGTAAATGGACAACAATATTTTCTTACTGTTGTAGATGATTTTTCTAGATTTTCTTGGGTTTTTTTAATGAGGCATAAATCTGAAGCCTCTGACCTCGTTAAATCGTTTGTTAAATTTCGTTCTACTCAGTTTCATAAAATTATTAAAGTAACTAGATCTGACAATGGTGCAGAATTTCAACTTACAGACTTTTATGCTCAGCATGGTATCATACATCAGACATCATGTGTAAGTACACCTGAGCAAAATGGCATTGTTGAAAGAAAACATTAGCATTTGCTGAATGTTGCAAGAGGTTTGAGGTTCTAGAGTAATCTACCCATTGAATATTGTGGTTTTTGTCTTTTGCATGCTGTAATTAATTAATTATGTCACATGTGTAATTAATTAATTATTTATTTGTTAGATAATTAATGGAAAAGAGATAAGAGATTGATTTTTTTGGGAATTATCTCTTATTTTATGGCAAATATCTTTTCCTTATGGGAATAGGTAATTGTATTGTGAAAAGGATGATTGTCTCTTTACTAGTTATTTTCCTATATAAAGAGAGTTCCTCCCAACACAATGACATTGATATTGGCGCCACACTTAAGAAAAAAGAAGAGTAAAATTAGTTTCTCGTTCTAGCCATTAAAAGAAGAAAAACCTAGGGTTTTTTTCTTGGAGCATATTCGAGGAGGTTCTACGGCGAGGATCGACGTCCACCAGTCGTTGCTTGGAGATACAATCCGGAAGATCACGGCTTCTCCCTTTGGTCGATTGCCTATTTCTCTCCGGTTGGGGTAAATCTACTAACCTTATTGTAGATTAATTTATTATGCGAATCATATCATGGTAAAATCGTAAACGAATGTAATTCATAGATTCCGCTGTGCATGATCGAGCGTCTCGATCGATGCTGTGAATCAGATCTGACAATCCAATTATGGATTGGATCCGGATTTGGGTTTCTGTATATTCAGCACAAAGAAATTGAAGCTTTACAAAAGACTCACAAATGGGAGATAGTTGATCTGCCCCCAGGAAAGATACCCATAGGGTGCAAATGGGTGTACAAAATCAAACACAATCCTGATGAATCAGAAGAGAGATACAAAGCTAGACTAGTAGCAAAAGGCTAAACTCAAACATATGGGATTGATTATCAAGAAACCTTTTCCCTTGTTGTCAAGATCACTACTATCAGAACCTTTTCCCCTGTTGTCAATAATTTGCATCAACATCAACTGGATGTCAACACTACCTTTCTACATGAAGATCTACATGAAGAAGTATACATGCAGTTACCCTCAGGTTGTGTAGAAACTAAACCAAACCAAGTTTGCAAACATACCAAATCATTATATGTCCTCAAACAAGCCAACAGACAATGGAATTGCAAGTTGACTGATTCATTGAAGGCTCAAGGATTCATTCAATCCAAACATGACCATAGTCTATTCATAAAATGGTCAGGACAATCATTCATTGTCTTATTGGTATATGTGGATGACATCATAGTTTCTAGCCTTAGTAAAGAGTTAATTCAGCAAGTTAATGATGCTTTACATCAGCAGTTCACCATCAAAGATCTTGGAAAATTGAGATATTTCCTAGGGATTGAGGCTGCTAGATGTCCAAAAGGAATATCCATTTCACAAAGAAAATACACACTTAACCTCCTAGAAGAATATGAATTTTTGGGAGCCAAACCTGGTAAGACACCTATGGAGTCTATGCAGACTTTACAACATGGTGATTCACCACTTTTAGAAGACAACACTGCTTACAGATCACTAGTGGGTAAAATGATTTACCTCACTTTTACCAGACCAGATATTGCCTTTGAAGTACAACAACTCAGTCAATTTCTGGATACTCCTACTGAAAATCATAAGAAGGCGGCTTATAGACTGCTGAGGTACTTAAAGACCAATCTTAGAAAAGGAATCTTCTTCCCAGCAGACAATAATCTTGTACTTAAGAGTTTTACAGACAATGATCAGGCTGGTTGTCCTAAAACAAGAAGATCAGGATTATGTTATATGATGTTCCTAGGAGATGCTCCAATCTCCTGGAAGGCAAAGAAACAAAAAACAATTGCTGAAAGCTCAACAGAGGCTGAGTACCGGGCTATGGCAAATACAGTTTGGGAAATCCAGTGGTTAATCTATATATTACAGAATTTACAGATTCCAGTTCAGTTGTCTGCTGTGTTATTCTGTGATAATGCCAGTGCAATGCTCATTGCTCATAATCCAGTCTTTCATGAACGAACCAAACTTATTGAAATTGATTTCCATGTTGTGAGAGACAAAGTCAAATCACTCATCAAACTTTTTCTAGTCAATACAAAATAATAAATAGCTGACATCCTCACCAAAGCCTTGGATGCACCTATTTTCTCTTATCTACTAGATAAGTTGGGAGTTTCAAAGATCTTCCAGACATCAAGTAGCTAATGGGAATGCTGAGTGCAAGCTGTTCATGTACCACTCACAGCTTGAGGGGGTGTTACAGTATAAAAGCTGATGGGAATGCTGAGTGCACTCTGCAGATCATATGAAGATATCGTGAGCTCTCCGACCGCATGAACACCAAAGAACTGGCCGACAAGATGAAAACCAAAGAATTGCTGATTATGTTAGTTAGTTCAATATAGAAAACAGTTATTTCATTGTAATCTGTTATAACCGTTTGTAACTTACTTGTAACTGATTCATGAGGTGTATGATGTTACGAATACACCATGATCAGTAACATTGAAAGCAACATTGAAACTTTTACTTGATCAATAATAAGTCAACATTTTATTTTGTTTGTTTGTAATTCTACAAACTTCATCATGGTATCAGAGCAGAAATTTGAGAATTTCTAAAAGCTTTCCTGCATTTTTTTGAAGAAACATGAGAGTGTTCTTCATCTTTTTCTGAGTTTTCAGTTTCTTGAGAGTAAACTGTTATCCTTTTCCTGTTTTTTGATCAATTCTTGATCGTTTTTCCACTATCATCATTGATTTGAGAATCAATTCTGGAGTTCTTGATAGCCTTGGAAGCTAAGAAACAAGAAATAAGTCCCTCCAGTCCATTCTATGTTCATCCTAATTAGAATGCTTCTCTGGTTCTTGTACAGCCATTGATGAATGGCAATAACCACAATCCCTGGAAAATGTCCATGGAGATGGTGTTGATCACAAAAAATAAAATTGGCTTCGTAGACGGCACCATCGAAAGGCCAGAAGTAGATTCAGTAGATTTCCATGCATGGAGGCAAAGTGATACAATAGTGAGATCATGGATCTTGAATTCTGTTGAAAACACCATTGCAGAAAGTTTGATGTACTTCAAGAATGCACACGCAGTATGGAAGAATCTTGCTGTAAGATTTTCAAATGTTGATGCATTATGACTTTTAGATCTTCTTGAAGAAATGCATCTACTGAAACAAGGCATAGATTCTGTCAATCAGTATTTCACAAAATTGATGATTCTTTGGAAAGAAATCAAGACCATCAAGCCTGTAACAATTTGTTCATGTGATCCTCAATGTCACTGCATTGCAATCAGCAATCTGATAGATCATATGGAGGCTGAACATTTCATGAAATTCCTTAAAGGATTGAGGGATGAATTTGAGCCAATAGACTCACAGGTAATGTTGATGGTGCTCTTTTCAGAACCATGATGCATTTGCAATGGAAATCAAGTTTGAAAGACAGAAGATGTATGTGGCTAACAATGCCAAGAATCAAGATTCCATGGTTTTCTTGTCACTGATGAATGGACAGGGACAAAATCAAACTGTCAGTAGACCTAACTCTACTATATATCCCAGGCCTAAAAATCCCAAAAAGTTGCAATGTAGTTTCTGTGGATTCAATGGCCATAATGAGGAGATTTGTTACAAGAAGCATGGCTTTCCTACTGATTTCAAGCCAAAAAGAGCCAATATGGTAGAAGAGGAACAATCAGCAGAAGAAGATCAGGCACCAAGCAGGTCTGCTGGACCAGGGTTTCCCAATCTTACTGCAGAGCAACTTGACAAGTTGACGGCTCTGCTGAATGATCCTCTTAGATATGCCGGATTTGCTGTTGGCCAACCTGCTGATGTTGTTACACACTATTCACCTACTACAGGATCAGGTAACCTAAAATTTAGTAAGATCAATACAATGAATATTGGACTCTGGTGCCACATATCACATTGTAGGATCATTGGATCTGTTAAGGAATCCCAAACCATCTTTTGGTATAAAAATAGGATCACCTAATGGTAATAATGTCTCTGTCACACATATAGGACAAGTGAGGATTAACACTCAATTAGTCCTACATGATGTGTTTGCATTCCTGGTTTTAAGTATAACCTTTTATCTTTACCTTATTTTATTAATCATACAAAAGGTGCAGCTATTTTTTTGCTAACAAGTGTGTTTTGCAGGACAAGATAAGAAAATGATTGGTTCAGCTGAGTTACAGAGAGGACTTTATGTCATGGACCAACAAATAAAACCTGTTGTTTCCAATGCTGTAGAAAATCACACTCTATCTAATAGATTAGATGATGCTCGTTTGTGGCATTTCAGACTATGACACTTGCTAGATAAAAGACTGCAAGTCATTTGTTCACAGTCTACTGATGTCAAATTTTGCAATCATGATCTCTGTTATGTCTGCCCTATGGCTAAACTGAAGAAAAATCCTTTTCCTTTAAGAACTACTGCTGTAAAATCTATTTTTGACCTTGTTCATATGGACATTTGGGGTCCTCTGAGATAGCACTATAAATGGACAACAATATTTTCTTACTGTTGTAGATGATTTTTCTAGATTTACTTGGGATTTTCTTATGAGGCATAAATCTGAAGCCTCTGACCTTGTTAAATCTTTCTTTAAATTTGTTTCTACTCAGTTTCATAAATTATTGAAGTAAATAGATCTGAAAATGGTGCAGAATTTCAACTTACAAATTTTTATGCTCAGCAGTGTATCATACATCAGACATCCTATGTAAGTACACCTGAGCAAAATGGAATTGTTGAAAGAAAACATTAGCATCTACTGATTGTTGCAAGAGGTTTGAGGTTCCAGAGTAATCTACCCATTGAATATTAGGGTTTTTGTATTTTTCATGCTGTGAAGTTGATTAATGCAACACCTACACCACTACTGAAGGAAAGCACTTCACATGAAGTGCTTTATAGCACCAAACTAGACTATTCTGTGATTAAAGTTTTTGGTTGCTTAGTTATTTTATGCACACTTCAGCAGTATAGGACAAAATTTGACTCAAGATGTAGGTATTGTGTCTATCTTGGGAATTCAACCACCTCCAAGGGTGCCATTCTCTTAGAAATTACCAACAAATATATATTTGTTGCCAGAAATACTCAATTCCATGAAACTTACTTTCCTCTTTTTCAACAGGTCTTGGGAAAGCCTAGATATCTTGCTGACATGCTTGTGCCTTAGCCAGTGATGGAAAGTTTTGATGACCTACTGAATGAGTCACAGACCAACCAACAATGGGATCATCAGCTGCTGATCATTGCAATTAAAGGCATGCACCAGTCCATCAAGCACCTGAACCCACACAACAAAGAAGATCCACAAGAACAAGGAAATCACCAACCTTTTATCAAGGGGGTGCTCATAATGTTCAGCTGACTCCACATCTGCTGAGTGAAGTAATGTGTCTGGACAATCTCTCAGCAGACTATGCCAGATTCATTAATGCTATTGATGCTGTTAATGAGCCTAAGACCTACGTCAAGCCATCAAGCATGATGAATGGAATGAGGCAATGAACAAAGAAATTCAAGCTTTACAAAAGACTCACACATGGGAGATAGTTGATCTGCCCCCAGGCAAGAAACCTATAGGGTGCAAATGGGTATAAAGAATCAAACAAAATCCTGATGGATCAGTAGAGAGATACAAAGATAGACTAGTAGAAAAAGGCTACACTCAAACATAGATTGATTATCAAAAAACCTTTTCTCCTGTTGTTAAGATCACTACTGTCAGAACCTTCGCCCCTGTTGTCAATAATTTGCATCTACATCAACTGGATGTCAACACTGCCTTCTACATGAAGAAGTATACATGCAGTTACCCTCAGGTTGTGCAGCAACTAAACCAAACCAAGTTTGCAAACTTACCAAATCATTATATGGCCTCAAACAAACCAGCAGACAATGGAATTGCAAGTTGACTGAATCATTGGAGACTCAAGGATTCATTCAATCCAAACATGACCACAGTCTATTCACAAAAGGTTCAGCATAGTCATTCATTGCCTTATTGGTATATGTGGATGACATCATAGTTGCTAGCCCTAGTGAAGAGTTAATTCAGCAAGTTAAGGATGCTTTACATCAGCAGTTCACCATCAAAGATCTTGGAAAATTGAGATACTTCCTAGGGATTGAGGCTGCTAGATGTCCAAAAGGAATATCCATTTCACAAAGAAAATACACACTTAACCTCCTAGAAGAATATAATTTTTGGGAGCCAAACCTGCTAAGACACCTATGGAGTATAAGCAGAGTTTACAACATGGTGATTCACCACTTTTAGAAGACAACACTGCTTACAGATCACTAGTGGGTAAATTGATTTACCTCACTTTTACCAGACCAGATATATGCTTTGCATTACAACAACTCAGTCAATTTCTGGATACTCCGAATGAAAAACACATGCAGGCAGCTTATAGACTACTGAGGTACTTGAAGACCAATATAGGCCAAGGAATCTTCTTCCCAACAGACAATAATCTTGTACTCAAGGGTTTTACAGACAATGATTGGGCTGGTTGTCCTGAAACAAGAAGATCAGGATCATGTTATAAGAGGTTCCTAGGAGATGCTCCAATCTTCTGGAAGGCAAAAAAACAAACAACAGTTGCCAGAAGCTCATCAGAGGCTGAGTACGGGGCTATGGCAAATGAAGTTTGTGAAATCTAGTGGTTAATCTATATATTATAGGATTTACAGATTCCAGTTCAGTTTCCTGATGTGTTATTCTGTGATAATGCCAGTGCAATGCACATTGCTCACAATCCAGTCTTTCATGAAATAACCAAACATATTGAAATTGATTGCCATGTTGTGAGAGACAAAGTCAAATCAGGACACATCAAATTTCTTCCAGTCAATACATAAGAACAAATAGCTAACATCCTCACCAAAGCCTTGTATGCACCTATTTTCTCTTATCTACTAGATAAGTTGGGAGTTCAAAGATCTTCCAGACATCAAGTAGCTGATGGGAATGCTGAGTGCAAGCTGTTCATGTACCACTCACAGCTTGAGGGGGCGTTATAGTTTAAAAGCTGATGGGAATGATGAGTGCACTCTGCTGATCATATGAAGATATCGCCACACGCTTACAAAGATGAACACCAGGAAGCTTGCCGACAAGATGAACACCAAAGAGCCTTGACGATTAGTTTATTTAGTTCAATCTAGAAAACGGTATTTCATTGAAATATGTTATAACCGTTTGTAACTTACTTGTAACTGATTCATGAGGTGTATGATGTTACAAATACCTTATGATCAGCCACATTGAAAACAACATTGTAACTTTTACTTGAACAATAATTCCGCATATTTTTTGTTTGTTTGTAATTCTACAAACTTCATCAACACCAGAAAGGGCTACTGGTATGTTCATCTTGAAGAAGGGAGATCTCGTGACTTATGGAGAAATGCTTGAAAGGCAAGATTAAAAGTTATGGCTTGGAGCCATAGTATCTGAATTAGATTCCATGAGCGACAAACGGGTTATGAACCCAGTCTGTCTTATCTGAAGAGAATGTCTCTGAAAGGTGTGGCAGGTCTTTGTGAAAGACTGACATGGAAGGTAATAAGATTACTTGTTAGGCTAAGTTGATAGGCTGAAGGCTACGGGGTGTAAACCTTGTAATTACCTTTGTGCTACCAGCTATGCTTAATCTATTCAGAAATTGCTTGTTGTAGCTACGTATCATGCATATATGATAGTGTTGAAAACGTCGGGCCAATGGCTTGGTGTTCATAGATGACAACGTGATGTGTGAGCTTACGAAATCCATTTAAGGACTCAAACAAGTTTCTCTGTATGAGTTCTTTACTTTGAGAATCAATGGAATTTGATTTGATCTACAGTGAAGATATGCCTAATGTGCAAAGGGGTTAGTGGGAGCGTCATAGTTCTTGAGCAAGGTATTGGATGTCCTTCTCGAGAGTTGTTACCCCATATCACACTCAATTAATGTTTGGTAGTTCAAGGCTTTTAGGAAAGTTCTTGGAATGGAAGTTCTTATTTTGGAAATAAGAATCTTTAGTGATAGGTTTAGATACTGCTTGGTTATCACAGTTCACCTGCATAGATGAGATGCTAAAAGTGTTTAGCATAGACCACACCGAGAGACACTGCTAGCCAGTGTTCTTGGGGTGTATCTATGATAGGGCGTCAATCCTAAAAGATAAGGTGATAAATGATACTTATGGAAGGTCCCATTTGCTTCTGCAATAGGGTCCATCATAAGTGTTGTGAGTTAAACCAGATGTTCATACTTCATGAAGAGTCATGAGCAGGTATGAAAGTGATTCTGGTATATGTCGAGAATATCCTTAAAAGTGTTAAGGATGAGTTCCTAGTTTATTGGAACTTGGAATTGGATAAAAGTAGATATAGAGATGTATACCTAGAGTCTTATAAAGATAGTGAGAGCTACAGTCTGAGTTTGCGGTCACTTTGATTAAGTGACACAGTGAGCTGGAAATGTTCTTAGCTAGAGATCACTGTGGATTCTACAACTGAGCCAAAACACAGTATTGCCTTGGAGGCACAGCGGGAGCAGTACACGGATCTAAGAGGTTCATTCCTGAACCTTGTGTGGTTTTTACAACTTTACCGTATAGCTGATATGGTGGTGGATTCATTGCAGTCTCGTCAGAGATTCAAGTGTGTGTTGAGACAGTCCTTTTTGACTTGGTCATTTATAGCATGATATAAGGATAGTCTGAGTCCCCACGGATGGTGATCCGTTTACGCATTGTGTTGGTTGCGAGTATTGCATGAGATTCTTGTGTTTCAACTTGGTCTTGTGTGTACGAGTGATTGGCTTTAGGCCAAGTGAGAGATTGTTGAAATAGTGTCCTAAACCCAATCGGGTTGGACCGGATCCCACCAGGTCGGATCATTTATATTATTTCTTTATGTTTATACATATAATAAATGGGTTTCTGTTATTATATATTTGTTCTCTTAACGGACTATTATGATATTGTACATATGATAACGTCCCTAGTGTCGAACTGTAAAAGAGAAACCATGATAGTGGTTATGGTTGATGAGATCTCGACTCACTTTAAGAGGTATGATACTTAAATGTCTCTAGTCGCATGTGCTATTAAATGGGACATTAATAATACGATTAGACTAGCACGTATTAGATGTCTTCTATCTTGTTAAAGGTAGGGATATATCTCGTTTAACAAAGTGTAGGGACACTTGGACTGTACACGGAAGTGTATTAGAGAATGCACACGTTAGACTGACCCACTTAATTTATTAAGTGTCGCACTATGTGGCGGTTGTGTAATTATCCTGAGACCAGAGTCTTCATGACATCACGATGTGGATTGTCATGCTTTGACACTATTGAGGTTTCCCCTTGCCATGTGGTGATCATGTGGTAGTGATTGGGTGTGATACTGAAGCATGCGTATGATTCATGTTTCTCGTCCGGAAATCGCGTATCCTATGGATAACAGTAAATATCCAAAAGGGCTTTCTTATAAGAAATGTCTAGCTTTCGTGAATCTTTGCAAAGTGGGAGTAAATGAGTTACTTCGAAAGAGCATGATATCCATATTATAAGATACGGTTGTTAATGTATTGACATTCGAGATACGACCGTATGAATATTGTAACAGAATAGGATTCTATTTACACGGTAACCGTTTCACATGAAAGGTAGTAGTCATTGCATTTGACTGTTCCGATGATTGGGGGTCATGGCGTGTTGCTACACGCTATCCATGATCGTTAGGTATGAAGTGTATTTTAGTTAATGCACTTTGTGCCTACGACCAACATATTTGGAAGCCTACCGGGTCACACGCATAAGAACATCTAGCCGGATTAAAATGCGGTTATGGAGATAACCAAATAAGGAAAATTTATCTCGACTATAAAGAGTTTTAGTGATAAATTAATATAGTAGTATTTATTTATTATGAATAAATTAAATACAAGATATTAATTATGTTGATTAATTAAATACACATATTTTAATGTGTATGAAGCGAAATATGTATCTGTATATAATACACTTGTATTTTATGAATTAATTAATCATAGTATTATATTAATTAATTAAGAATATTACGGATGCCAATTTGTGGCTATATGGGGCACAAGTTTTAGTGTATAAGATACATTTGGATTTTGCAAATTAATTAATAGCATTATCATATATTAATATTAGATATTAGTGAGTATAGATTCAATATTAGATATTGACAATATATATCTTGAAAATATATTTAATATAAGATATTGAATATTAATGAGATAAATCTTGAATATCTATTTTCCATATTTTTCTAGTAAAATGTTTTCTTTATCCTCAATCAATTAGGAAGCTTCTTCCAATCAAATTGGGACTACATTGGGGTGCCACCTTCATTATAAATAGGAGGTGGGTGTCAAACTCTTTTGTACATCACAATTAGAAGAGTTCTAATTTACTAGAAATAATTGAGAGCTTCCTAGAGAGAGTTTATAGAGAGAGAAAAGGTCAGTCTAGCAACCGTATTTTTCTAGTAGCAATCCAATGGTGGATTCCAACGGGTTGTTCGTGTGGATCAACGTTGGAGGCCGAACACTTGAGCGGCTTCGTGCAGAAACTACAACCGGAGATAAAGTGACGATCTATTTTAGATCATCCAATGTATATTCTACGTCTACTTCTTTTATGCTTGTTGTTTAAACGAAGTCGATCCTAGTAAAAAGGACATAAAATTTTAAATTCCGATGCGTTCCCCGGTAGATTTCCTAACATAGAAAACATGCATATTAACTACATTCAGTTCATCTAGCACGTACTTGTTCATTACATTAATCACGTACTATATTTAGCTTGCTGATCAAACTTGCGTAAGCTATCTATTAACCCATACTTTACTTGTCAACTATCAGTAGCATGTTCGTGTCTTGCCTATCATGTTCATGTCTCTTACTGACTTATAAAAAGCATAATCTTGTCTTGTCCTGTCTTGTCATGCATATCCATGACTTTCTAAATGGAGTAAAAGAACTTGGATCATGTTCATGTTGCAACTTTGGGTAATACGACTGGCACATCTCCACGTGACAATTATAATTATAAATGACAGATTTATTCACATCTTATTGTTTTGCTTCGTGCTAATAAGTAATACCTTACTGTAAAGACTAAGTCGTATCATATGTAGCCAATATAACTTACTGTGTGTGAAACGTGACAATTATATTTATGGTGATACAATTGAATTGTTAGTCCGTGGTGAATTTAATCTACTTGTTCACTTGTTCATTTTGTATGGTTTTAGCTCTAGACTTCAGAAGTCAAATTGAATCTAGACTTTAGAATTCAAATTCAATTCAAAACTTGGTCATGTTATTGCTTCGACAACTTATATATGGTCCCCCTCCCTCTCCCCCATCTTCTTCACACAATTATCTTACAAGAGATAGAATATGCGATACATCAACTACGTAATACGTGCACTACACATTGACGACATATTAGTATCCATTAAGTATGATAGGACACAACTTAATCAATGATCCTGCACATTTATCTATGGCTGAAAAACATACAGTGAATATAAGGGTGACATGCCGCTACTCGGACTCGAACCGAGATGCTCTAGCACTGCTTCCTAAGAGCAGCGTGTCTACCAATTTCACCATAGCGGCTTGTGTTCAACTTATAATAAGATCATGGGTTGGGTCTTACTTCACCGTCGAGAAAGGAAAGAAGACTTCTATCGCCAATTTTAACTCAGACGTAGCTCCTTTCTTTTTGGGTGTGAAGAAGTGGCAAACCAAAATACCCAACAAGCATTAGCTCTCCTCGAAAAGGAGGTGATCCACCACACCTTCCAATACGGCTTACCTTGTTACGACTTCACTCCAAATACTAGCCTCGCCTTCGCACCCCTCTGCGGTTAAGGTAACGACTTCGGGCATGGCCACTCCCAGAGTGACGGTCGGTGTGTACAAGGCCTGAACGGATTCACCGCCGTATGGTGACCGGCGACATTAGCGATTCGGCTTCATGCAGCGAGTTGCGCGCTGCAATCCGAACTGAGGATGGGTTTTTGGGGTACACATATTGTGTAGTGTATATATCATTTTCCGTTAGAATATAGTCAAAATCTTTTTCCAATAAAGATTGCCTATATCCGTCAACAATCGTTCAACTTTTGGTGATTTTTGTCCTAGGGTGATTGGCACACCACTTTCATGCTTTTACACTTTCTTTTTCCCTCTTGCACACAACCATCACTTTTTTAAGTTCCTGATTTCACGCAATTTGTATTTTGTTTTTTTCTTTCTATTCTCCTCTCAGGAAGCACATGCTTACAAGTTCATTATTTTAGAATTGTGTCAAGTAATTAATTGTGCTTTTTGACCATATTGACTCAAATTTGATCAGTAAAAAAAAATATTCCTTACTCAATTATATGTGAAAATATTTTCCCCATATTTAAAACACCGTATTTTTTTATATTATAATTAATTGGTATAACACATTTTAAATAAATATTTATTACTAAGAAAAAAGGTAATATATGATATGCAAACATTTTGATGTGTCAATAGAACTTATGTTTCTTTAAAATTTCAAGAAACATTCACATGAGAAAAAAATTACAAGATCAAAATAGTAACAGCTTATTTTCTTTTATATATATATATATATATATATATATATATATATATATATATATATAGGTTGGGTTCCCTACACATACCATATCTATCCATGCTTACAGACATACTACTAAAATAGTGCATCTGATCACTATTTTAGTGCACCCTGCTATTGTTTCAATGGTCAAACTACAAATTGAGGAGCAGAGTTTCTAGTTAGGTTTCTAGTATTACCTAATAGCAGATTTCGCCCGCTTCATTAACTAGGTGCACTCAAACAATAACCAGGTGCACTAAAATAGTGATCAGATGCACTATTTTAGTAGTATGTACTGATAGCATGGATCAATAGGTATGTATATGAACTCATTTATATATATATATATATATATATATATATATATATATATATAATTCTTCACAACAGAGATGATGTATAAACCAAATACTCTACATATTTAAATTTTTAATTTTTTTAGGAAATTTTCTCTCAATTTTAACCACGTAAAATTGACTCCTCACCTACAACTAGCTTCTGCATATATAAAGCATATTAAAAAAAAAAATTGCGCATTAATTTTTTTCAAACGAAGAAACAAACGTAAATTTTTTTATTTTGTTATGAAATAATATCATTGATGGATTATCTATTATTCTTATTGATTTATGTAGATTTGAGATTAGTTCAGATTATCGTGTTCACATTGTAATCTCTACTATAAATACCCTCTTATACTATTGGAATAAGACACAAGCAATTTTCTTTTATTATATACTTGTATTTCCTCTTGTTCTTCCTACATTATCTTCTTAGTTTTATAACACGTTATCATCACGAGTCTCTAACCACGTCTCAAATCATCAAAATTGTTTTGATGAAGTTTGGCAACCCTTTCGGAAAAAAAAACCCCACAAGAATCACCATTAATAAATTGCCAGAATGACTCAAGTCGATCAATTGATATATTTTATATCTACACATCTCGATACAGGTAAACATTAAGGTAAAAATTTGATTTATTTAAATTATTTATCGTGATCAATTCTATTATTTTGTAGATATATGTAATATTGATGCTAGTGGTATTGACATCATTAAATCATGATGGATCAAGTCAATACCACGTAAGAAAAAGATATGAGTAATACTCATCGGTGATATAAAGCCTTGATGGCTATATTGTTAGTAATACCATCCGCAGCGGAAGCGATTTAATGGATCTAGATCTATAAACTACACGTAATAAAATAACTAGATCTATATCTACAAGGGGGTTGTAGAACATACCTCTTGGATCTCAAAATCCAAGTTGAAGAACCGCAATAGGATGAACGAAGGAAAGCGTGAAGAGCACCACGATCTTCCGTACGTGTGATCCAAGCAACTCCCGGTGGAAGGAAATTCTCGACTCGAACCCTTCCGATATGCTACCCGGAAAAATCTCCAAGATTTCTCCCTAATACCCCTTGGCCGAAAATATATTTTCTTCTCCTCTCTAAGAGGTGAAGTCGAAATATGTAGTGTGTCATTTGGCTTGGGAGAACTCTCTTTATATAGGAGAGTAAAACTTAAGCCCCAAGGATTTTATAATTAATACAAAATCAATTATGATAATCCTATTAAATAAAAGATAATCCCATAATATTCTAGAACAAATCTAGGATAATATTTATCTTTATTATTTACCATAAATATTTATCCAATAAATATTTTATGCACATGTCTTATTAATCACAAGAAAACTAATTTCTTGTTCATTAAACATGCTTGGGGTCGAAAATCATCATCATTGACCTAGTCAATATGATTTATTTCCACACACACAATAATTGGGCAAGATTATGGAAAATGTCTTTTCCACATATTTAATTATTTAGCCCAACTAATTTAATAGTCCACTAAACAATTAATTCATTCATATCGCTTTAATAAAGTCCAACAAGAACTAAATTAATATTATTAGGATTCGATGTCCGAGAATAGCTATGCTATATTAGGAGGCACGTCGGGGACCATGGACTAATAATCGCGGCTCCGATAAATCAAATAAATAATTATAGAATAATTATATTCGATAAATCAATCACAGAATATGCCACCATAATCCCGTGATCGCACTCCTCCGATTATGAGATTATATTTATCTCCTCACGAGAATAATAATAAGCGTCCCATTGATATAATCATTACATATGGATTAATCCTCCATAGACTCGCTTCATTCTAAATCGGAAGTTACATAACCCTTTTAGAACCTCTTATCCTTATTTACCATTAACCCCAGTGATCAATTAATTCATACAACTCACCGGGTGATCAATCGGTGTGATATGAACTCGCGCGATCGATCGCTTTCTAGGATTAACAAATAAGTGGAATCGTCATATCTACTTCCATAAATGGAAGGAATGGATTCCGTATCTGTGATAACACGTACTACTCACTCAATCCAAATATAATGCCAAGATGGGGTAATTCGCACCACAGACTCGGTGTAATCCTTAACCGCCAAGTCAAACTTCATACCGATTCAAGCGCTTGACTCGTGATCACCTCGTGATTAGATATATCCATAAATATGATCATCCATTGATTCGATAAGACTTCTCGATTACGGAATTATATCGTGAACTCTAATCAAATCGGTCCAAATTTCTATATGATATATCTATCATGTATAAATGCCCCATTAGGTTCTCTTAACCGAAAGTCCGATAAGACAATCACACCAACTGTGTTCAGGGCGCATTAATAGCACGTTAAAGGAGAGACCCGATACTCTCGATTAACTTCACTACGGGCTAATTGTATTTTAAGTACATCTTCACTAACTCAATCCTCCCGTGTATATACCATACAATCGAAAGTTAAGTGATTACATAAACGATATACTTAGGGTTTTCAGTAGTGTAAATACTATTGTCACATCGGTGATTATGAGAATAATAAATATGAATAATAATATCATTTCATTTATTAAATAAAACAATTACAAAATTGTCTTTCGGGCATCACACCTAACATATATTCCTTAGACAAAAGAGTTTGTCTTTTGTGCAAATTGAAAAAGGAGGTATGATCACATGAAGTTGAACAATATTTGAAACGAGCATATAATGGATCAGAAATCCATATGAAAATAGAAAGCTCGTAAAAGTGAATATAAAATTCACATAAGTGGGCATGTCAAAAACCGATGAAAGTGAATATTAAATTCACATATATGAATTTCAGACGTGTCAAAAATTAGTGAAAGTGAATTTGAAATTCACAGAGAAAAAAGTACAGACATGTCATTCATATAAATAAAAATTAGGACCTGATGTCCATAGAGAAGACATGTTCCACGAGTGATCTGAAATTCAGAGACAAGAAATCTACTGAATATATCATGAGATTTCATGATCACAATTGAAAAAAAATTTAATCATTTTTTATCATGATGATATGCTCCTGAAGCAGCAATATCAATCAAAGTAATTTATGATGTATATGAAATTGATTATGATTTCGTATCATGAATGAAAAATAATAATCCACTGGATGTGGAATTATGAAAATAAATAATGAGTCCCGACCAAATTATAAGAGTTCATACTTTATAAAGAACGTGACTCAATTTATAAATATTTGGAAATATTTGGTTATGGTCGTGGAGGAGGACATTATTGATGCAGACCTAACAAAATTATTTTTATATAATTAAAATAATAATCATGACAAGAAACAAAGTAATCTTTTAGAAGATTACGCCACATGTCAGAGTTAGTGGCGATTTACAGAAATTGTTTATACGATGTAATTAAACTTAAGCATCGTTTATTAATAAATAAATTGTTTCTTGTCTTGGCCTTATTTTGATACGGCTAAGTATTTTGTGATATATATAGTAGCTATGGAATTTTATTTTATCGATTGTGTATAATTGATACGTGTGACTAGTTTTCTTCAAAAAGAAAAAGGAAAATAATTGTATCATCATGTTTTTTTTGGTAAGTAAATCTTGTTATTTGACCACAATAATAATATATGATTCTCAATCGCTGGATTAATCAACGTGTATATTACTTTTGGCAATCATGTTCGTATTAATGTAAGTAAATAAAATCATTATAAGTTGTTAAAATTAAATACATTATATTTTACATGATTGTGTACGCAGTTGTGTTAATCACTTACGTTGTGCGTATATATGATCTTTATTTGATACGACATGAGAATGTTTCATACGTTGCTTTATAATTTAGTAATATATTTCTCACTATAAAGTTGATATGATATAAAAAATAAGAACATGATATTGTCATATCATTTAGATAATTTGATTTATATTACCCATAACCTTACAATAATTGCATGATCATTGAGGTAATTAATGCATTTCATTGAATTTTTGGCAAAAGTGCTTGCATTGATTTTAATAAATAAAATCATGTAGTGATAATCATTATTGTGATTATTTATACTTATCTTTATTACAAAATATTCAACCTGTGTTTTTAAAAATGAATACCATGTATGGTCTTTGATTGTAAGACGCATATGCTCTATGTTATTATCATATCAAATTTGTTGTCTAGTTGTGATAAGAATGAATATGACAACATATTATAATGCTTTATTGGTGAGTGAAATTATTCATAATGATTGATTCACGAATTGTAATACTGGATAATTGTCTCTCGGATCCACTAGCATTTACAATATCAATTTGATTTGATTGAACTGATACATAATATAATTTTCTATTTAAAATAATTAATCACTGTAATTCATTTATATTATGTGACAATTGTTATATTTTGAAAAAATTAATTGCTCATTTCGTTGTAAGGAAGAAATGGAGCCGGAACATGAGAGCAATTAAATTGCCTCATCGATAGTGCGACACGCACATTATTGAGAAACAAGTTCTCAAAAGAATTAATGAGAATGCAAATGATAATGCAATATGCAAGTGCTATATTGAACAAAATTGCTTGAAATAAAGCACTATACTCTCTCAAGTCTCGATTTATTTAAGTAATATGTGTGTTATATTGAGTTTGAAATATTTGCTTTATATACTATTTCCCGATGAAATGTGTATAAACAATGTGTTTGAAAATAATGAGATATGTCCATTCCACGAAGAGAATGTGACTGATACTACATGCATAATTTAAAACAATGATATATGTATGGGATGCATCACAATCATTCTGTGAAATGAATGCGACAAAATTAAGTATTTAAGTTGCATATAGTGATTTTGATTATTGTGGTTATAACCATTCTATATGTGAGAATCCCACTAGAATTAGGATGGCAATTCAAGAACATTGGTATAACTCGATGTATTGTATCCATAATTGTGAGCGGATATAATATTTCTATATGAGACAAAATTTCTCCACAAATCGAAAAATATAAAAGAAGTTTGTTAATACCCGCATAAGAGAATCTCACATTAAAATGTTGAATCCGTCACGTGTTATTGCAAATATTTGACATGACAGTGTGAAATCGATAAATTACCATGATAGTGTTTGTTCAATCAGCCCGATATCCGACATCCATCATCATTGTCGGTGACGGCGTAGACTTGCTAGACGGAAATAATGTTGTTAAACAAACTCCTTTTATATATCCCCATAAAATTAGTGTACAATTATTGGATAAATAATGTAATTATAATAAGATGTGAAGCTGACCGTGATAATTGCAAATACTGACCGATGCATATGTAGTGTCTAAAGATGCAAATACTTGATGTCATTTGGCTTACTTTCGTTCAGCATTTCAGTTCCAAGGCGAACTCCGTAGTTTGTTACAGCTTTTTATGTGTCCTTGATAGCCAAGACAACCATAATCTCATCTGCTACCTACACCCATTTCCTTGAGATAAGTGGAGTTTTTATTCACCAGCATACGAAATCAACATGTGCTATTCCATAACATTTTCCTAAACATTCTTTCCATAAAATTTTGACGTGGTGAGATTTTAAAGTGTAACCTAAACCTAATTTCGAAGAGTATGATTTTGGTATATTACTAACTCTTTCCATAAGTCTGCATTTCAGTAAGATTTTTAAAATGCACATGACATTTTCCTAAACATTCTTTCCATAAAATTTTCTCATGGTGCTATGTATGTTTTCAATTGGTTGTTCTGTGCTGCACATGAAGAGGAAACTATAGAAATTATTTATCAGAAACATATAACAACACCCTACTGAATCCGCGATCATGGACAATGTGTGTTCAGGCAAAATGCAAGCAGAAAAACTAAGACCCATGTGGCTAGCATTTTTAAAGCATCTTACCATAATATGTCCAACCCTGAAAACATACATAGCACCATGAGAAAGTTTGACAAAAATAATCACTTCATAGCTAATACTTGTTAGTGTATCCGAAAAAATGTAAGCAAATTGATACATGTTTTTCAGAGTAAGCATCATAATCCAATTTTTTTAAATTCATAAAAAAATTCTACCGTAGGATTTTTTTTCTTTTCTACCCTTCAACGGTTCCATGGCTGCAAAAAAATGTCAAGGTAAATAAGAAAACAAATAGAGTACAAAAAAATAAAAACATTTGCAATTTACATCACCTTAATTTTTGCAATTTACAGTATGTTATGTAAACTGTTGATTTGAATGGAATCATCATATACCCATTATGTTTGATTATTGAGGGCTAATTTGAGATACCTGATGTCGTGGATTCGACAATCATAATTCTAGGCTGACAATACACCATCACGACCTCCAAATTCGTCATCTCAGAATTGTTTGTCTTTCGCTTTTTATGGCTACACTTTCGCTTTTTATGGCTACACAACAATATGAGCTAACCATACTGAAAGAACAAAAACGTAAACAGTAAAAATATTAAATGATCGCCGTAAGCTCGATGATAACTCTTACAGATGATTTATCAAACCAGAAAAAGGGGATTCTTCCACATTTATGCAAAGGGTAACTTTCTTCCCAGATAAAATTGCAGTATGCAAACACCCAAGCTCCTAGTATCCCCTGCATAGCCGTCATGTTTGTCGTGATTGAGATTGGTGCTGATCTGTTCGGGACTCATGTAAGCAATTGTTTCAACAGAAAGATTGCAACCCAAAATCCTGGAAACTCCAAAATCTTGGATGGCTTAATGTCCCTATGGACGATCATACATCTGTGTAGATAATAGAGACCGGAGAGAATCTGTCGAGTGAGCAAAAGAGAGTACTTACGAATGGTCTAATGCTGTCATTTCTGATTGCAGTTGGGCAAAAGAGATGTGTAAGTGAAGAAGCATAACCGTCAGCCACGAAAGCAGTACCGGAAGGGGGTTGTGTGGGACAGTGGGAGGCGGCGGTTGTGTGAGATAATGGGAGGCGGCGGTTTTGTGGTAATGGGGAGGAGGAGGTTAGTGCTGGGGTTGTGTTTTTTTTTTTCCTTCTAAAAAGTGGATATATCAAAAATAAAGAGGCGTGTTTTTAAAGGAGAGGGAAGCCGGGTCGAAGGCGGGTCAATAGAGTAAATCGGGTAATTAGGTAGTTTTTTGCTAGAAAATATAATATAAGATAGGCTCGAAGAAATAAAGCTAGCTAGACAAATAGAATTTAAAATACACCATAACCCTTATTGGGCTTTCATGACTCACTTAGGGCCACATGGCAGTTATAAGCAAAGAACTAAGGAATATTAAATGAAATAAATCCCAAAATGACGCTACCCCTATTGGGTTTTGGCATTATTACCACTAAAAGCATATAAAGACCATAATTGTTCTTCTTAAGCTCAATTGCGTAAATTACACACTTAATGGGCGCATCTTCCATCTTCTTGGGATGCCCATGTTCCAATCGGACATTCAACACCAAAGCATTCATAGAATCTCTGATTTCTTCCTCTGAAGCCTTGTCATTGGCCCATCTCTGATTATAATCGGATCCACTAGTGTCATAGGAGCGAATGGATCATGAATCTCATCATGGATCACATCATTCCCTCGCAGGTGAAAATGATCTGTCCTCAGACAATAAGGGTTGTCAAAAGGCATCAAATGAGCAGCATTGATTGTGTTTGACACGCCCCTAGCAGCAGGGATAGCAATCATTTAAGCGTTATTGTTGACACGCTTCAGCACTTCAAAAGGTCCATCTCTTCAAGGATGCAACTTCGACTTTTTTTTGTTTTGGGAACTGGTCCTTGTGATAATGTAACCAAACCCAATCTCCTGGTTTGAAAATAACCTCCACGAGGCCTTTATTGGCTTGCTTCATATACCGAGCTGTTGATTTCTCCACATGTCATCTTGCATCTGCATGCATTTCTTTGACCTATCTTTTCTTTGAATTATTTAACAAATAAATAATTTAATCACATGTATTATAATTATCAAGAAAACGAATTTCCTAATAATAATAATAAGGAAAATGCGGCCAAACCAATTAGAAAATAGGCCACACGCATTATTCCATTAAATTGGGCCGAGTCCACGAAAAAATTCTTTTCATGTATTTAATTATCTAGTCCAACTTAACAATTAATCCACATATCAATTAAAAAGTCCAATCCAACTATTTAATTATAATTGAGGTGAAACGATTTAAAAACATATATGCTATATTAGAGCCACGTCGGGGACCATGGACCCCATATTCGAGAGCTACAATAAATTAAATAAAATTATTCGTCAGACCGAACAATAATATTCAATCTATTAATTCCGGGATTACACCACCATAAACCCGAAACTGAACTCTGCCGAAACATCAACCCCTAAGTGATCAATTAGTTCATAACTAATATAATATGAACTGGCGCCATCGATCAGTTTCTAGGATTAACAAATAAGGGAATTGTCTGTCGACTTCCCGAGGGAAGGAATGGATTCCATATCTGTGATAGTATAGACCACTCACTCATTCCAGAATAGAGCCAACGAGAAGTGTTGGGCCACATACTACGAAGTGATCCTTACTAATACATCAAAATCAACCCTAGTCTAAGCAGTTGTCTGTGATCATGTCAGGATTGAGATTAATCCATATATGATCATCTTGTGATTCGATAAGACTTCTCGATCACGGAATTATATCGAGAACTCAAATCATCGGTCCATCCCTATATGATTATCATCATACATAAATACCCCACTAGGTACTTTATTACCGGCAAACCCGGATAAGATCATCACACCTAAAGTGTTCTCAGGCACATTATTAGCAATTAATCTTGAGACCCGTACTCAGATTAATAAACGCTACGGACTAAGTTAATTTGAAGTACATCTCACTAACTTAATCCTCTTGTGTATAGCCATACACTGTGTTATGTGATTACATAAACGAGGTACTTAGGGTTTTCAGTAGTGTCTTAATTATAAGCATACATGCATATAATAAGATGAATTATTAATTCTGTCCTAAAACAATTATATAATTGTCTTTCAGGCACTACACCTAACACTAACCACCTGATTCATTCACGTATAAGGCTCCCTAAGGACTTCTAGTCCTAGACAACTAGCTATACTACCTAACACATTGTAAAAGAATCATTGAGTATTAAGTCAATGTCCCACAAGGCCTAAACAAAGCCTTCCGGTACTCTCACTTTCTCCCCGCAGAGGGTCTCAGTTGTGGTGCGATTTGATATCAAGGCTACCAGAAGTCGATGTTAGACATCGTCAATTAACATATAATGTTTCATAAGAACGTACAAGCCACATCGTAGAGGGTAATACGTGTAAAAGCATAAAATTATACTCCCTCCGTTTTTATATATATGTCGCAGAGAGAAGAATCACACAGATTAAGAAAGTAATTAATATGCGTATTGGAAATGTATTTTTTTATTGGAGATGTAAATGTTTTGTTGGTAAAGGAGTTTTTAGTATTGGAATTGTGTTTTTTTTGGAGATGTAAATATTTTATTGGTAAAGGAAGAAAAATAATAAATCTTTGATTGGAAATGTAAAATGATGTATAAATAAAAAAATGGAAAAAAAATGAAATGTGATGAGATAAAAAAAAGCGGAGGGAGTATAATACACTTTTACCGTACACAATATCTATTAAATCAACATAATAATAATCCCTTTTTTCCCCTGAAAATAGATTGCATATATATATATATATATATATATATATATATATATATATATGAGCGAATTTCTGATCCAGGATTCTACAATTGTCCAGCTTTTTAATCCCAACCATTGAAAAAATATTTAGATAATTACGTACGTTGGATCATTTTTTTAGTACATTATAATTAATGTGTACAATAAGACACCTAATCAATTTTAACCTCCTAAACCGGTTAATACACCCATCTTCATTACTATCGCAGGTTGCCAGGTTCCATCATTGTAAACGCTTTCACGGAAATGCAACTTCATGAGATGCTTAGTTGAACCCATTTTCTTGGCTGTATATTAATGACATTTGCTGCTGCTGCTTCTTCATCAATTATCATTATCCATCCTGAAATATGATAGACCAGAAGCTAGAAGAAAGAAATTAATTCAACCCAAATAAATAATAAATAATAAAAACAGAGAATTTAAACGGACCTGCAATGAAAAGAATGATGCGCATAAAATAAACTTTCTTTGAAGCTATCAAATTATTAAATTATTAAACTTGTTACAGCAAAAATCAAAACAATGAATTAGATTTTTTTGGTCGAATATTTTTGTCGTCTGTCTTCTTCTTTTACCTTTATTTTATTAGAAGTCAATGACTTCTAGATTATTCTATGTACTAGTTGTAGAATAATCTAGAAGTCATTGACTTCTAACACTCCCCCTCAATGACTTCTTTCTTTGACGACGAGCTCATTTGCATCCCAAGAGAATTTCTGAATTCCTCGAGCTTGCGTCCGCTTAATCCTTTTGTGAATATATCTCTAATTGATCTTCGCTTCACGTGAATCATCTCAGATCTCATCTTGAAGAACCTTCTCTCAAATAAAGTGGTAGTGCACTTCAATGTGCTTGGTCCTTGCATGAAATACTGGATTCTCTGCTAGTTGTAGTGATGATATATTGTCGCAATGTAAATCCACTGGGTAGTCAACTGGCTGATGTAAGTCTCTCAATAACTGCACAAGCCAAGTGGCTTCTTGAGCTGCTACAGCGGCTGACCGGTACTCTGCCTCGGTAGTTGATAGAGATACAGTAGGTTGTCTTTTGCAACACCAAGATATTACTCCAGAACCAAGGCTGAACATGTAACTGGGAGTTGATCGGAGAGTGTCATGTAGAGGTGGCCAAATGGTGTAACCGCCGGTTTTTCTAACCGCCGGTTTTTCAAACCGCCGGTTTGACGAACCGCCGGTTTGACGAACCGCCGGTTTGAAAAACCGGCGGTTTACTGTTCAAAACCGCCGGTTGCCGGTTTGGGCCGGTTCCGGTTTGCTCCCGGTTTGTTCCCGGTTCAGATCACGGTTCCGGCCACGGTTTTAAAATTTCATTTTTTTTTCTTTTCATTTTTATATAACACTTATTATTTTCACTACAATAACAAATAATTATTATTTTAATTATAATTATTAAAGCGAATGTAATATATATATTATTTTAAATACATTTCTATTCGGTTTTAAAAATAATATTAATATTATGTTGTTTGGTATATAATATATATATTACCGTATATTGTGTTGTTTTTCTTATATGTAAATTGTGTTATCTTTTTCAACGCTTGTACCGATAATTCGGTTTGCTCATGTATTTTTATATGTAATCGTGTCGGAGGCACAACACATATAAAAAAAATCAAAGCGAACGTAGTTCTAATTCTTTATTTTTTTAGTCTTTTATGGTTATGTTTGTTATTGTTTTTTTTAAAGTCTTTTATGGTTATTTAATAAGTTTTTTGAGTCGGTTTAAGTATCCGTTGATTAAAAATGTTGTTTTATGGTATTTTGAATAAGTTTTTTGAGTCGGTTTAAGTATACGTTGATTATAAATGTTGTTTTATGGTTTTTTGAATAAGTTTTTTGAGTCGGTTTAAGTATACGTTGATTATTAAGTCTTTAATGGTTTTTTAATATGGATATTTGTTTATAAGGACTAGTTTGAACACTTAATAGGCATTTAGGACACCCTTAAATCTTATTTGTTTATAAGGACACATTTCATTTACTTTTCCACTATTACCCTTTACCGCATTTAATTCAGTTTGGATCTGTAGAGAGAGCGAGTGACGTCAACATTCAGACATCGCCATGGAAGACGAAGCTAGAAGCTCTTCAAGAGACCCCTCTGCCGTTCTCCTGCTGCTAGGTACGTAACTCTAGCTTTAAAGATCTCTAATTGTGTAATTCGAAGTCGTTTTTTCATGTTTCTGTTCGAATTATTTCTTTTTTTTTGAGTGGGTTGGAATTGTTTCTAAATTCTATTCAATTGAGCTCTGTTGGAATCATTCACCGCTCCACTGACGAAGAATTATGCAGGAATTTTGCTTAAACGCAATTTTGTGTGTGTATGTTGAATGCAAGGAATTCTGGATTTGCTTTTTATTTTCGTTTCCCTTTAAACCTGAAAATTGGTTTTGAAATCCCAAGGTTTGATACGGCTTTTTCTTATGCTTGCAGTTTCTGTTGCTTTAGAACGTTGAATTGTTTGTGAATGCCTAATTAGATGTTGTAGAATGTAATGGGTGATGAATATTTTGGATTTTATGAGGGATTTTGGTTTGTCTTTCATGTATTTTATTCAACAAGAACAAAAATGCTCATGTTTTTTAACATCCAAAAGTTAACATGATTCATTGTTTATACAACAGGTTTGATCATCTGCATTGCTAGAATTTGTACTTAATCTGCTGAATCTTGCATCACATTTGCTGCATTGCTGCACTTCTTGGAGCTGTTGAGTATATAGCCAAGTCTTAAGCCTGCTGTGTTGTGCACTCACATTGCTGTATCACATCTGCACTTGTTATTTGCTGCACCTGTTGTATTCTGATCATCTTGCTGAGATCTTGCTCCCTGCCTTGCAAGCCTGTTGATCTGCATATATTGAACATCCTTGGTATAGTATTTAGGCAATAGCTTTAGGCCCGCTGGACTTGTATTACAGCATTTGTGATTCCAGGGTTGATAATTCAGTTCTTTGGACCAAATTATCATTTCTGGAATTGGCTGTTTGTTCAGTAATCTGTTGTACTTAATTTTCTGAATCTTTAGCTCATATTCTATTCTATTGTGTAGTAATCTTTGTGTAATAACCTGTACTGAATTGTTATACTTGCTGGTCGGGACGGTACTAACCATATGGCTAAATACGAGGCTAAGCATTTCTTGTTGTATGCATCGATTTACAGCAATCTTGAAGTTGATTTAGGAAAGCATAAGGTTGAATTAACAAGATTTCTTCCTTTGACACTTGAAGAATTGGAAGATGAGAAGAGTTCGGGAAAATGGACAACGAGTTATAGATTATCGGGTAAAGCTAAAGGTGGGATTTTGAATGTTTATTTTGGGGAATAATAATGAGCACAAAAGATTGATTCTTTTAGTTGATTCTTTTATGAGCACAGTTCATTCATAATAATGAGCATAATAATGTTTACAAAAGATTTTGAAGCATGTGTACATTAATTCATTCATGTAGCAGATTGATTATTTTAGTTGCACACCAAAATTTTCTTGTTATTATTGTTAGTTTGGTATTTTCTTGTTTTAAAGTTTCTTTTTGGTACAATGTTATCTCAGTAAATGAAATACAGTTGAAGATGCAAAGGTGAAAATTTTGCAGTTTGAAAATAAATAAATAAATATCCAACATGAATTTGATGGCGAGTTTGAGTATGATTTTGGAATAAAATGTTGGTGTCAGTAGGTGTCACTTCATAAAATGTTGTTGTTATTAGATGTCACTTCATATAATGTTGGTATCATTGAGTATCACTGTATAATGTGCCACTTCAGAAAATGAGATATACGAATAAAGAGGACGGAAAAATATGAATTAGAGTGAAAGAATTATGTTGATCATAGTTTTATATCAAAAGATATAGCTGTTTGAAGTCGATTTTATGAAGAAAAGAAATCGATTTTCTGAAATTAAGTCGGAAAAATATCAAATGTCATCGCGGTGTTGGATCATCAAATGTCACTGCATGTCGGTGTCACTTCATCGCGGTGTCACTTCATCGCTGTGTCTCTACATCACAGTGTCTCTTCATCGGGGTGTAATCGAGCCGAGTCTAGTTGATACTCCCTATGGCTCGATTTGACAAAAAAAGTTCGGGCTCGATCGAGCCATAAAAAGGTAAGATCAAACTCGACTCGCTAAGTACTTGATATATCTCGACTCGGCTCTTAAGCTTGATTATTTTCTTAGAATTCATTTATTTTTTAATAAAATATAACAAGATCGAGCTCGATTTTTCTACTACTCGAATCGAATAATACTTTTTGAGTTATAAAAAAATATTTTATTATAAATTTGATAAATATAATTATTTAAATATTTAATTAATGAAGCCCGATTAGCTCGCGAGGTACTCGATTACTATATTTTAAAACTCGAGATCGGCTCGGTTAATTATTCGAGTAGTTCGACTCGAATTCGAACTTGAAAAAAACCGAATCGAGTCAAACTCTCATGCAATTCGAGTACGACTACCTCACGAGTAGCCTGGCTTACTTACAAACCTAATTTACATGTCACTTCATCGTCAAATGTCACTACATCGTCACATGTCAATGCATCGTGATGGTCAATGTATCGTGATGGTTGCTGGGTGTACAATTTTTGGCTCAACCGCGATATAGCTGTTTGAAGTCGATTTTATGAAGAAAAGAAATCGATTTTCTGAAATTAAGTCGGAAAAATATCAATTTCATCGCAGTGTTGCTTCATCGCAGTGTCAGATCATCAAATGTCACTGCATCGCGGTGTCACTTCATCACGGTGTCTCTACATCGCGGTGTCTCTGCATCGGGGGTGGCCACTGCATCGCCGTGTCTCTGCATCGCCGTGTCTCTGCATCAGGGGTGATCACTGCATCGTGGTGTCTCTTCGCGATGCCTCTGCATCGTGGTGTCTCTGCATCGTCAAATGTTATAACATCGTGATGTTTCTACAATGTGGCGTCTCTGCATTGCGGTGTCACTTCATCGTGGTGTCTCTGCATCGCGGTATCTCTGCAATACGGTGTTACTTCATCACGGCGTCTCTGCATTGCGGTGTCTCTTAATCGTGATGTCACTTCATCGCGGTGTCTCTGTATTGCAGTGTCTCTGCATCGGGGGTGGTCACTGCATCGTGGTGTCTCTGCATCTGGGTTGTCACTGCATCGCGGTGTCTCTGCATTAGAGGTGGTCACTGCACCGCGGTCACTTCATCACGGTGTCTCTACATCGGGGGTGGTCACTGCATCGCAGTGTCTCTGCATCGAAGGGGGTCACTGCATCGAGGTGGTCAATGGATCTAGCGTGGTCAATGCATCGCGGTGTCACTTCATTGAGGCGTCTCTGCATCACGGTGGTCACTGCATAATGGTGTCACTTCATCGAGGTGTCTCTGTAATGCGGCGTCTCTGCATCAGGGGTGGTCACTGCATCGCGGTTTCTCTGCATCTGGGGTGGTCAATGCATCACAGTGTCTCTGCATCGGAGGTGGTCACTGCATTTTAATATTATTTTAAAATATATTATATTTCTTATTATTATGCTGTTGGACATAATATTTCATGTGCATATCTTAGCATCTTTACCATTTTTCGAGTTTGAAAGGGCTCAATTTTTTTCCGAGCATGATCGAGCCGAACTCAAGCATCAGTAATATGTTATCGAACTGATCTCGAGCAATTTTTTTTCATGCTCGAGCGATCTTGAGCCGAGTTCGAGCATCAGTATTTTAAGGGGTCGCTCGACTCGATAAGTAAATGCTTCACTCGGATCGGATCGTTTACACCCCTAATCTGTTGGAAAGGTGTCCTAAACCCAATCGGGTCGGACCGGATCCGACCGGGTCGGGTCATTTACAGTCTATTTAGTTCATGTAATAACTTTATTATGATTAATAAAAGCACTTATGTTATTATATATTGTTTGTCTTCATATTATTTGTTGTATATATATATAGTAACGTCCCTAGTATCGATCTGTGATAGAGAAACCATGATAGTGATTATAGTTGATGAGATCTCTAATCACTATAACAAGGTTGGTACTTAAATGTCTCTAGTCTTACATATTATCAAATGGGACATTGATAGTATAATCGATCTAGCACGTATTGGATGTCTTCTACTTTTTAGAAGGTAGGGATAGATCTCGTCTATCGAAGTGTAGGACACTTGGACCGTGCGTGGGACGTATTAGAGAATGCGTGACGTTAGATCGACCCACTTACATTAAGTGTCACACTATGTGGCGGTTGTGTAATTATCCTTTTGACCGAGTCTTCATGGCATCACGGTGTGGATTGTCATGCTTTGACACTATTAAGATTTCTCCTAACCACGGGGCGATCATGCGGTAGTGATTGGGTATGATATTGAAGCATGCGGAGTATACATGATTGGTCGTCCGGGAATCGCGTATCCTATGTTTGGGATTGAATATCCGAATGGCCTTCTTATAAGGAATGTCTAGCTCTCGAGAATCTTTGCAAAGTGGGAGTAAATGTGTTATTCCGAGAGAGCATGATATCCAGATTATAAGATACGATCGTCAATGTATTGACACTCGAGATACGATCGTATGGATATTATTATAGCGATAGGATTGTAAGTTACACGGTAATCGCTTCACATGAAAGGTAGTAGTCATTGCTTTTGACTCTTCCGATAATTGGGGTCACGGTGTGTTGCTAGACGCTATCCCGTGATCGTTAGGTATAAAGGGCATTTTGGTAAATTGCACTTTGTGTCTACGGCCAACATATTCCGAAGCCTATCGGGTCACACACATATGAACATCGAGTCGGATTAAAATGCGGTTATAGTTGATAACCAAATAAGGAAAGTTTTGTCTCTAGACTATAAAGGTTATAGTGGTAAATTAATATGGTGGTATTTATTTATTATGAATAAATAAAATACAAGATATTAATTATATACGAATTATATTAATTAAAGAATATTCCGGAAGTCAATTTGTTGACTAATGGGGCGCCACTTTTGAGTGTATGAGATACACTTGGATTGTGCACTTTAATTAATAAATATTGCCATAATATTAATATAGGATATTAATTGATTTTGGAAAAATAGATTTATGGTAATAAGATAATTATAATCAATATATGATATTGACAAAATATTATAATTAAAGAGATAAATCAATCTAATTGATTTTCCTTATTTTATTGGAAAAGGTTTTCTTCTCCTCCACACTACTTACATATGGGCGCCACTTGCTCTATAAAAAGGAAGTGGGTGTCAAGCTCTTTTGTACAACACAATTGCAAGAGTTCATAATTCTTGTGTAAAATAGAGAGCTCTCCATAGTGAGTTTGTGAGGGAAGAAAAGGTCCGGTCTAGCAGCCGGAGTTTTTCCGATAGCAATCCAAGGAGGATTCCGCGAGGGGGTTCGTGTGGATTAGCGATAGAGGCCGGACGCGTGGGCGGCTTGCGCGATTGAACTACTCTCCGTTGGCGGTCAAAGCGACGATCTTGTAGATCATCTAAGGTATAACCGTCAAACTACTTAACATGTTTATTGCATTAAACGAAGAACGATCTAGAAAAGGAAATCAAAATTTTAAATTCCGCTGCGTTAAACTAGTGATTTCCTAACATAATCGCGGTGTCTCTGCATCGGGGGTGGTCACTGCATCGCGGTGTTACTTTATTGTTGTGTCTCTGCATCGCGGTGTCACTTCATAGTGGTGTCTCTGCATAGCGGTGTCTCTTAATCGCGGTGTGTCTGCATCGTAAAATGTTATAACATCGCGGTGTCTTTTAATCGCGATGTCTCTTGATCTTCAAATGTTATAACATCGCGATGTCTCTGCGTCCGCAGATCACTTCATCGGGATGGTCATCGATCGCGGTGTCTCTCAGATCGGGGTAGCCATCGCATCGGGGTGGCCACTACATCGCGGTGTCTCTGCATCGCGGTGGCCACTGTATTGCGGTGGTCAATAAATTGAGGGTGGTCAATGCATCGCGATGGTCACTGCATTGGAGGTGTCTCGAGATCGAGGTGGTCAATAGATTGAGGGTGGTAAATGCATCGCAATGGTCACTACATCGGAGGTGTCTTTGCATCACGGCTTCTCTGTATCGGGGGTGGTCACTGCATCGCGGTGTCTCTGCATCGGGGGTGGTCACTGCATCACGGTGTTTCTGCATCGGGGTGGTCACTGCATCGCAGTGTCTTTGCATCGGGGTGGTCATTTCTTCGGGGGTGGTCACTACATCGAGGTGTCTCTAAAATCGGGGGTGGTCACTGCATCGAGGTGTCTATGAAATCGGGGGTGGTCACTGCATCGAGGTGTCTCTGCATCGGGGGTGGTCACTGCATCACGGTGTCTCTGCATCGGGGTGGTCACTGCATCGGGGGTGGTCACTGCATCGCGGTGTCTCTGTATCGGGGGTGGTCACTGCATCGAGGTGTCTCTCGATCGTGGTGGCCATCAGATCGTGGTGGTCAATAGATTGAGGGTGGTCAATACATCGCGATGATCACCGCATTGGAGTGTCTCCCGCATCGCGCGCGTGCGTATCGGGGGTGGTCATCGATCATCATGGTGTCTCGCATCGTGGATGATAACCGCATCGCGTGGTCAATCCATCGGGGTGGTCACTGTATTACGGTGGTCAATGCACCGCGGTTGTTAGAGCATCACGGTCTCTCTACATCGCGGTAGTCACTTCATCGTGGTGGTCACTTCATCGTGGTGGTCAATGCATCGCGGTTGTTAGTGCATCGCGGTGGTCACTGTATCGCGGTGTCACTTAATCGCGGTGGTCAATGCAACGGGGTGATCATTGCATCACGGTGGTCAATGTATCATGGTTGTCAATGAAAAAGAAAAAAAAAAGCATTTTTTTTTGCGTCCAAAAAATAAAAAAAAAAACTTTTTACATCCAGAATTAAAAATAAAAAATAAAAACTTTTTTCGTCCAGAAAAAGAAACTGCATCGCGGTGTCACTTCATCGTCGTGTCTTTGCATCGCGGAGTCACTTCATCGCGGTGTCTCTGCATCGCGATGGTCACTACAATGCGGTGTTACTTCATCGCGGTGTCTCACTTCGTCACATGTCACATCATCTTCGCATGTCATTGAATCGTGATGGTCATTCCATCCTGATGGTCACTGCATCGCGGTGGTCAATGCATCGGGGTGGTAACTGCTTCACGGTGGTCGTTGCATCGGGGTGGTGAATTCATCGCGGTGGTCAATGCGGTGTCACTTCATCGCGGTGGTCAATGCATCGTAGTGGTTAATGCATCGCGGTGGACAATGCATCGGGTGCTCACTGAATTTCACTGGTCACTGAATCGCGGTGGTAAAAAATAAAAATAAAAAAATAAAAAAATAAAAAATAAATAAAAAAACTTTCACGAAAAATACAGAAAAAAAAGAAAAGAAAAAAAAAAACCTTTCATGTACAGGTAACAGGAGGGGAAAAAAAAAAGAAAAAAAAAAGAAGTTTCACGTCCAGGGAAAAAAATAAAACAACAGCGTCTATTTTTTATTTTTTGAGAAGAGGAACAGCGCCTCTTTTAACCAAATAAAATAAAATAAAAAATAATAAACATTTGCATCATTAAGGGTATTTTGGTCTATCTATTTAATTTGTGTCCTTATAACCAAATAAGATTCTTTAGTGTCCTATTTGCCTAATTAAGTCTATTTTGTGTCCTTTTAGACCCTTGCCCCTTTTTAATAAGTTTTTTGAGTCGGTTTAAGTATACGTTGATTATAAATGTTGTTTTATGTATTTTTGAATAAGTTTTTTGAGTCGGTTTAAGTATACGTTGATTATTAAGTTTTTTATAATTTTTTAATAAGTTTTTTGAGTCGGTTTAAGTATACGTTGATTATTAAAGTCTTTTTATTAGATAATATGTTTGGTATATTGTGTTGTTTTTCTTATATGTAAATTGTGTTATCTTTTCAACGCTTGTACCGATAATTCGGTTGCCTACGTATTTTTTATATGTAATCGTGTCGGGAGCCTTAACACATATAAAAAAATCAAAGCGAACGTAGTTCTAATTCTTTATTTTTTTAGTCTTTTATGGTTATGTTTGTTATTGTTTTTTTTTAGTCTTTTATGGTTTTTAAATAAGTTTTTTGAGTCGGTTTAAGTATCCGTTGATTAAAAATGTTGTTTTATGGTATTTTGAATAAGTTTTTTGAGTCGGTTTAAGTATACGTTGATTATAAATGTTGTTTTATGGTTTTTTGAATAAGTTTTTGAGTCGGTTTAAGTATCGTTGATTATTAAGTCTTTAATGGTTTTTAATAAGTTTTGAGTCGGTTTAAGTATACGTTGATTATAAATGTTGTTTTATGGTTTTTGAATAAGTATTTTTTAGTTATTTTTATATGTTTTTATAGTTTCCATCGGGTTTTTTTTTATGGTTTTTTAAATTGTTTTCTATAGTTTTTTTTAGTTATTAGTAGTAGGTTTCTTATAATTATTTTTAAGATATAAATTGCGTACCTTTAATCGACGTCGGTATTTCGAGAGCTTGTTCCTGCCGAAGTTTCAGTGTCACCGCCTTCGAACTGTGACTCCTCATCTTCTGACTGAATGTCTTGCACCCTCTGCTCAGCTCGTACCCAATCTTGACTAAGCATCTGCTTCTCTAAAGTGGTGGGATGAAGCGAACATCTTTTGTTGTTTAGCACATACCCTGCCATGCTGAAAGTGCGTTCCACAGTGACGGTCGAAACAGGGCAACTTAAAAACTCCATCGCCATAATTGCTAGAACTGGAAATTCCTTAACGTGTCTCTTCCACCACTTCAATAAGTCGAATCCGAAATCATAGTTATCGCCATCACAGCCTTCAAATGTAGTGTTTAGATATTTTGATATCTCTGTACGTTGATCGGATGATGATGTCGCTCCCTTCTGCCGTTTCGAACTCATTTTCTCCATAACTTTTTTAAGTCCCTTCAGGACACCTGCACGGTTAGTAGAAGCACTTGCGGATGGATTGGGAACCGCGTCGATTCTCAATCCATACATACGCTCATATACAACATACAAATCGTTTAATAAATTTTCTAGTCTATCTACTTCAACCGTAAAATCTACCGGGGGCACATTATCAGTATTAGACAAAGCATCATAGTAAGCACCTAACATGTTAGACACACCTACTAGTCTTATACGAGGGTCGAGTATAGAAGAAATGAGATAAGTGTCAGGAATATGCAACATGTATTTATTCCATTTATCCTTCATCAGCACTAAACATCGAAATAATGTAGTGTCGTGTTCCATGCTTTCAAACTCGGCAGTTATTTCTACACATGCAGGCAAGACTAAATGTGATGTGGGTTCATAACATTTTGAAAACAATTCAAGAAATTTTTGAATATTGAAAAACATCCATCGTTGTCTTACATCCAAATCAAATAGAGGGATACAAACGATATTCGCTCGGACAATGTTCATTTACAAATTCACAAAAGGTATTTTTAATTTTGTTTGTTTTTTCCAAAGATCATAAGTCGTGTTTCCACCTATGCGGTACATCTTGCGGCGCTTTGACTTGGCGATGACCTTTCTCTTTAAAGAAATTTATACCACTTATGAACAAGAACATTTCTACCTAAAATATGGGAAATCGCATTTTTATCGAAGTAATATTATGGTCATAAACTTTTAGACCATCCTTTACACACAAATTAAAAATATGGCATAAACATCTAACATGAAAAAAATTGACCGTTACATGAGGTTCACAATATCGGGATAAGTCGGGAATAGAAGCAGTGTTGTTTACAGCATTGTCAAACGCAATAGAAAAAACTTTACCTTTTAAATCGTATTCCTCAAAAATATCAACTAATACAGATGCAATGTTAGAAGCACTATGGGTCTCGTTAAATAAATGAAAAGCAAGTAACCTTTTTGGACAATCCAAGTGTTGTCAATCCAAAGTGACCCGACACGCCCAAATAAAAATTGTTTGTCCTCCTATCCTCCCAAATATCGGCACATACACATATTCGGTATTTATTGTTCTTCAAAGTTTCTATAATAATATTTTGTCGTTTAATAAATTTATTTTTGAAATCCCTAGTCACCGTTGCACGAGGATACGAGTAAAAGCCGTCGCAAAGCCCTTGTATGCGTAACTTTCAAAAATAGGATTTTCAGAAAGCTAAAAGGAAGACCCATACCCGCAATAAGATCCGTAGTTAGATCTCTACAGCTTATCACGAGTGTAAATAAAGAGTGGATTAGTGTTACCTCCACTAGAGCTCGGCATGTTTAGGCGGGATTGAGAAGAGCCGTCTTCCAATTTTTCCGGGTGTTTAGTTAAAATGTGAGTCCGCAACGCTCCATAACCACCGGAATGTTTAAATTGATATTTTTCCCACGAAATTGCACACCCGTAGAACAATTTTCCGGGTTAGCTAAACCTATTTCATCACCCGAGGAACCTTTGTGAAAAATTCCGTAAAAATTCTCGATGATAACTTTTTCTTGTGTTGTGGCTCCGGCACTTTCACTAGCATGTAAATCGAATGACTCGGGAGTAGGAGTAGGATCAGCACTAACACAACTATGACGACGCTGACTCCCACCACGTCCTTGTCTAGGTCCTCTATGACGGGAAGCATTAGGAAATACATCAACATCATCATCAACGTCGACTTCATCATTATCTTCAACCCGTTAAGGTTGATGTTAAAATTTCCACCTTGAGACATTATATCGCTGTAATGACTATCAAACTCATCTTCATTGTAACCTGGAGGTGTTTCGAACTGAGGAATCGAAATGTGACTACCGGTGATAGGGTCTGTGTAATATTGGGGTCTATAGCCACCAACAAGATCATCCGATTCCGGCACAAACGTATCATCACGGAAAGTAACATTTCGATTTCCTCTTGATGATTCACCTCTTCTTGACATTTTAAAAAATCTAAATTAAATAAAACTGTTATAAAAAAATTTAATTTAACTAACCAATTTTACTTATAACTAAAACCGAATTGAAGTAACGATTAAATCAGAACAACTTCAAATTTCGGTCTAGTAAGTAAATTTGATTATAAAAATTAATTTTTTTTACACTTGTAAAAAAACTAGTTGAATAAAATACAAAACCAAATTTACTTATAACTAAAACCGTATTGAAGTAACGATTAAATCAGAACAACTTCAAAAATCGGTATCGTAAAGTAAATTTAATTGTTGTTTTTAACAACTAAACAAACTTGATAATCAAAGAAATTAATATAACATGTAAGAAATGAGTAGAAGATTGAGAGAGAATGAGATTGGTTTGGTGTAGAAATGAGGTAGTATTTATAGGAAATTTTTGGGGTGAGATTGGGAGGAAAAAAAAAAAAAAAAAAGGAAATACTGAAATAGCCGTTGAAATAGACGTTGAAAAAGAAAGGGAAAAGTAACCTTTTTTTTTATATGCACCCAGAAAAAGGGGGGGGAAAAAAAAAATAAAATAAAATAAAAAAACTGTTGGGCCGGTTAAACCGGCGGTTCCGGTTCCGGTCGGTTTTACCCGGTTCCGGCCATCCGGTTTGAACCGGCGGTTCCGGTTCCGGTTCCGGTTACCAATAACACAAACCGGCGGCAAACCGGCAAACCAGCGGTTTTTGAACCGCCGGTTCCGGTTCGAACCGCCGGTTCCGGTTTTGGTTTGGCCACCTCTAGTGTCATGATCCCGAGCACAGCGTCACAGTATCCAACGAGTGTACATGGCACTCCTTTCTGGTAGAAAATACCATAGTCATAAGTTCCTTTGACGTACCTCATAATTTTCTGAACTAACTGCCAATGTGGCTTTCTTGGACTTTGCATAAATCTACTTGCGACGCCAAGTGCAAAGGAAATGTCTGGTCTTGTTAATGTCAAGTATATCAGGCTTCCTACTAGTCGTCAATAACTTGTAGGATCATTCAACTCTTTGCCTTCTTTTGAGCTCAACTTGGCATTGACTTCAATTGGTGTTGGAGAAGGCTTGCAGTCTATCATTCCAGACTTCTTTAACAGATCCTTAACATACTTCTGCTGGCAAAGGAACAACTCATCTTTAGTGTACTTGACTTCAAGTCCAAGAAAGTGCTTAAGCTCTCCAAGTTCTTTCATTTGAAACCGGACTGAAAAGTTCCTCTTGACTTGTTGAACTTCTTTGTCATCATCTTCAGTGATGATGAGATCATCAACATATACCAACACGACTGTTAATTTGTTATTTTGATGCTTGATGAACAAACTTGAGTCGGACGGAGTTGCAAGAACTCTGCAATTTTTCCATACCAAGCCCTTGGCGCCTGTTTCAATCCATATAATGCCTTTCTTAACTTGCACACGTATTTAGGATGAGTCGTACTCTCGAAGCCTTTTGGTTGCTCCATATATATGTCTCGATCGATCTCTCCATGTAGGAAGGCGTTCTTCACATCCATCTGCCATAGTTTCCAAGACTTACAAACTGCTAGTGCCAGTAAAATTCATACTGTAGTTATCTTCGCCACCGGGCTAAACGTCTCATCATAGTCTAAGCCATATTGTTGTGAGAAACCTTGAGCAACTAATCGAGCTTTATGTCTTTCTATAGATCCATCTTGTCGTGTTTTCACCTTGTAAACCCATTCGCAAGATATTGGTTTTACTCCTTCCGGAAGAGGAACAAGTTCCCAAGTCTGGTTTTGCTTAAGCGCTTGAATTTCCTCTTTCATCGCCTGGATCCATTCACCCTTTCTAGATGCATCCTCATAGCTTGAAGGCTCCATAGTTGTAGTATCATCAACTGTTGCAATGTTAGCATACTTGACTATGCAACAAAGTTCATACATGATATTGTTAGGTGTAGTGCCCGAAAGACAATTATATAATTGTTTTAGGACAGAATTAATAATTCATCTTATTATATGTATGTATGCTTAAAATTAAGACACTACTGAAAACCCTAAGTACCTCGTTTATGTAATCACATAACTCAGTGTATGGCTATACACAAGAGGATTGAGTTAGTGAGATGTACTTAAAATTAACTTAGTCCGTTGCGTTTATTAATTTGAGTACGGGTCTCAAGATTAATTTGCTAATAATGCACCCAGAACACTTTAGGTGTGACAGTCTTATCCGGACAGTCGGTAATAGGGTACCTAGTGGGGCATTTATAAATGATGATAATCATATAGGGCTGGACCGATTTGATTTGAGTTCTCGATATAATTCCGTGATCGAGAAGTCTTATCGAATCACAAGATGATCATATATGGATTAATCTCAATCCAGAGGTGATCACAGACAACTGCTTAGACTAGGGTAGAGTTTGATGTGTTAGTAAGGATCACTTCGTAGTATGTGGTCCAACACTTCTCATTGGCTCTATTCTGGAATGAGTGAGTAGTCTGTGCTATCACAGATAGGGAATCCATTCCTTCCATCGGGAAGTAGACAGACAGTTCCCTTATTTGTTAATCGTAGAAACTGACCGATGCGCGCAGTTCATATTATATTAGTTATGAAATATTTGGTTACTAGGGGGTTAAAGGTAAATAAGGATAAGAGGTTTCGAGAAGGGTTTACGGAGATATCCCGAATCGTAAAGAACGGTCTATGGAGGATTTATCCGTATGTAATGATTATATCATTGGACACCTTATGACTCATAGTTGAGTGTAAGTTATCTATATTCAGCAGAGTTCAGTTTTGGGTATGTGGTGGTGTAATCCCGGAATTAATAGATTGAATATTATTGTTCGGTCTGACGGATAATATTATTTGATTTATTGTAGCTACTGAATATGGGTCCATGGTCCCCGATGTGGCTCCTAATATAGCATATATGTTTTCTCGTCGTTTCACCTCGATTATAATTAAATAATGGATTGGGCTATTAATTTGATATGTGTTGAAGGAAAATACTATTATGTGCCTTCGTCAAAGCCAATGACGATTATCTTTCGGTTATTATGTAACGTTCAATCAGTATTTATTGCCATCAATGTAATCTGTGTTCACATTGTAACCGTGACCCTATATAAAGGGATTATCTAATGGAATGAGATACAGTTTTTCCCACCTTTACTTTTACACGTTATCGACGTAGCTCGTAAAAAAAACCTAATTGAGCCGCCGCCGCCGCCACCCTCTTTGCCGCCCGCCGCCACTGCCGCGAATGCGGCTTTATCCATCAACGGCGATATCCTTTGGTGAACAGATCTATCAATTCTCCAAAGTGAACGATGGTCGATACAACTCGACCCGAATTTGAAATCTTGGACTCGTAGGAATTGAGTACCACCGCTGGTTTCGGATGTGGAAATGGCCTTTGTTGCAAAGGACTACACTCTCACTATCAAAACACCCACCGACCCTAAGGGCGACCCATCTGCTAAAGTAAAAGCAAATGCCCTAATGTTCTTGAGGCGACATATTGACTCTAGCTTACGCTGGGAGTACCTTCAGTTGAAAACACCCAAAGAACTGTGGGATGCCCTAGAGGGACGTTTTGGGAACATTCATGACACTTTACTCCCGAAACTCTGTCTTCAGTGGAATGAAATCCGCTTGCTTGACTACAAAGGGGTAGACCAATTCAACAAGGACATGTTGCGTCTTAGAGCACGTCTCAAATTCTGTGGAAAGGAACTCACAAGAAGATGATATGATCCGAAGACTCTTTCCACTTTTCCTACTTCAGCACTTATACTAGCGAACCAGTATAGGTTGGAGTACGACAAGAAAAATATTACGACCTTTCACAAATTGATCAACATGCTGCAAGTGGCTGAGCGGCATGATCAAGTTCTCATGAATAATAATGCCAGACCTGCTGGGACAAAGAAAATTCCTGAGGTTAACTATGGCAAGATGAAAGGTGGAAAGAACCCCAAAGAAAAGGGAGTTGGACGTCTTGAGCCTTACCCACGTGGAAACAATACACCACGTGGAAAGGGACCTAGGGGCCGTAGTATGGGCCGTGGAGGTCCCCCTAATGTATGGCGCAGAAATGGTGGTGATGGTCCTAGTGGCCATGGTGGTCCTAAGGCTAAGGTGCAAAAGGCACCTAAGAACCCTCAAGAAAAAAGGGAGAGAGTTGGAACCAACCTTGCTATAGGTGTGGAGTTCTTGGGCATTGGTATAATACCCGCCGAGCAAGTAACAAAGTAGCAGCCAATTACAAGAGGTATAGGGAATCTAGAGAACAAGAGGCCCACTATACGGAAGATGGAGGCAATGACACTGATGTCAACCTCACAATTGCAGACTTCAATAGCAACAAGAACCCCTTTCGGTCAATGGATGTTCCAGGACTTTGATTGATCTCGCTTTGCTTATTTATTTATTTTTCCAAGAACATTGTGAAGGCGGAATGCCTTATTTTTAATTAGACTATTTTGGTCTTAAAGTTCATTTGAATAATGGTTTGTTGAATTGGATTTTGATGTACGAGACTTTTATTTTGATTTTCGTTGGCCTATTAATAAATTTCGGATTTTATTACAAGTATTGAATTTTATTCGATTTTATTTACCAAGATATACATGGTTCGAAAATAGCACTATTAAGGTGTAAAGCAATACATCTACCATACAATAAACATATATATCGGGATGAAAAGCATATCATTCTATCTCCATCGAAAAACTCTAAAGAATATGAGTTATGTCTTCGACTTTTTAATATCATCTAATTTTAAATGTAGGAATGAATCGAGGAGAAATAGAGTGCTTAGCTGATAGTGGAACCACACACACTATCTTAAGGAATAGACAATTATTTGTCGAGTTAATTCCATGTAATTCATCTGTGACTACGATGATTGGATCATCACAAGTAATACAAGGGCGAGGAAATGCCACATTTTTGATGCCTAACGGCACAACGATAAAAGTCACAAACGCTCTATATGCACCTAGAGCCAATCGAACCTTGTTAAGTTTCAAAGATATTCGTGCCAACGGTTATCATTTGGAAACTCACTGTGAGAATGGAACTGAATATTTGTATATTACCACAAATGAATGTGGAAGGAAACGCATACTAGAAAAGCTTATGAGTCAATCTAATGGATTATATATTACTACTATTCGGATTATTGAATCCTATGCTGTCACCAACAATGAAATTTGGGACACTGACTCATACAGGCTTTGGCATGATCGCCTAGGACACCCTGGTCGAGATATGATGATCCGTATTTTAAAGAACTCACACGGACATCCCTTCTTTCGAGGAAAAACAAATGGGACAAAAATCCGACGCAATGCAAAGTGTCCAAAGTAGTGTTGTTTCAAAGCAGCCATTGTCGTCTGAAGCACCAGATGAGTTATATCCCTCTTCCTCATTGACCATTTCCAAGGCACACCAATCATTTTGCAAAGCCTGCTCTTTAGCAAAAACAGGATCGAGACCTTCCTATGCTAAAGACATGAAACAAAACATTCCATTCTTACAAAGAATACAAGGTGATATATGTGGACCTATCCATCCAGTATGCGGGCCATTCAAGTATTTTATGGTTCTCGGTGGATGCCTCGACACGCTGGTCACATGTCGCATTATTGTCCACAAGGAATGCTGCATTTGCAAAACTCTTAGCACAGATTATACGTTTAAGGGCTCACCACCACGATCACCCTATCAAGTCTATAAGGCTTGATAACGCTGAGAGTTCACATCAAAAGCATTTGATGATTATTGCATGTCTATCGGGATTGATGTAGAACATCCTGTACCCATGTGCATACACAATGAATGGTCTCAGAAGCCACCATCAAAAGGCTGCAGATGGTGGCCAGGGCATTGGTTATGCGCACCAACTTGCCTCTATCTGCTTGGGGTTATGCAATATTGCACGCAGCTTTACTTATTCGTTTCAGACCCACTGCTAGCCAACCATTTTCTCGCGTACGGTTGGTTACTTGGATATGAGCCTGATATTTCACACTTACGCATATTTGGTTGTGCGATATGTGCCTATTGCGCCTCCACAAATAAGCACTAAAATGGGTCCTCGAGAGCGGATTAGGTATTTATGTTGGATATGAATCCCCAACTATTATCCGCTATTTGGAACCTTTGACAGGCGATCTATTTACCGCAAGATTTGCGGATTGTCACTTTGATGAGACTGTCTTCCCGTCGTTAGGGGGAGATAAGAAAAAGGATTTTCTAAGGGCACGCGGAATTGTCGTGGTTTGTCCCCACTCGGCCTCATTTTGATCCCCGTACCTCACAAAGTGAAAGTGAAGTGCAAAGAATACTTAATCTTGAACGTGCGCGATTCGATGCCGATCGCTCTCGATATTGCTAAGTGACAAGATCACATATACCACACCAGCAAGCGTGCTCGCAAGGTTAGAAGTCCCCAAAAGGGGCACAATCTCAGAGCTAAAGGCATTGCGACCACACTTAGTGGAGGTGTGGATGAGGCCGTGGCTGCCCAAAGGAAGAGGGGGAGACCACTTGGTTCGACTGATACTCACCCAAGGAAGAAGAGGGCGAGTAAGGCACAATCCGACCCATTAATCATCAATGTAGAGAATCCCTCTCATGAGATTATCTCTGATTACAGTTATGTCCATGAATCAATACTGGAGGACGCTCCGATGTTTGAATTGATTCCAGAGAACAAAGAAATCTCAATGGATTATGAGAGTGCATACGAGTTGATGGAAAGATCTTCCATGCACATTGATGATATATTTGCATATACTGTTGCTCAAGAAATCATAGAGCACGATGATGTCGAACCACGCTCTGTTGCAGAATGTCAACAAAGAGCAGATTGGCCTCAATGGAAAGAAGCAATCCAGCCAGAACTAGATTCTCTGACAAAGAGATAGGTATTTGGTCCGGTAGTGCTAACCCCACCAAGTGTAAAGCACAGTAGGACATAAATGGGTATTTGTCGAAAAGCGTAATGAGAAGAATGAAGTCCTAAGGTACAAGGCTCGCCTTGTGGCGCAAGGTTTCTCTACAACGCCTGAATTGACTATGAGGAGACATACTCTCTGTAATGGATGTAATAACTTTCCGTTACCTAGTTAGTTTAGTTGTTTCCGAAGGATTGGAAATGCAACTCATGGATGTGGTTACAAAGATATCTCTATGGGGACCTTGATTCGAGAGATATACATGAAAGTGCCTCGATGGTCTTTCATTGCCCAAGTCAAGTGACTCTAAACCACGGAGTGCGTTTGCAATCGATTGAAACGCCACTTTACGGATTAAAACAATCCGGGCGGATGTGGTATACCCGCCTAAGTGACTACTTGATTGGGAAGGGATATAAGAATGATGAACTATGCCCTGCGTATTCATAAAGAAAACAAGTTCGGATTTGCAATTGTAGCAAAGATATGTCGATGATATGAACATAATAGGTACTTTCTTGTGAAATAAGAGAAACCGCGAGCTATTTGAAATCCGAATTTGAGATGAAAGATCTTGGGAAAACTCGGTTTTGTCTAGGCCTTGAACTAGAACACCGAGCTTGTGGAATACTTATCCACCACCTGCATATGTCCAAAAGATGCTCAGCGATTTAATATGGACAAAGTGCACCTGTTAGCACTCCCATGATCGGTCGAAGTTTGGACATAAAGAAAGATCCATTTCGTCCCAAAGGAAGATGACGAAGAGCTATTGGGAGCTGAAATTCCCTACTTAAGTGCAATAGGCGATTATTGTATTTAGCTCAATGTACTCGACCGTATATTGCATTCTCAGGTGAACTTGTTAGCTAGATTCACTCTCGCCAACGCAGCGTCATTGGAATGGTATTAAAAACATATTTCGATACCTAAAAGGAACCATTGACTTGGGCCTATTTTTTCCCTACACAAAGACAAGAGGGACCGTAAATGAAAATACAACTCCTAAAGAAAACGCCGACAATGAATCGCCACCCCTACTCAAAACCCCAAACAATGTATTAGTTGGGTTTGCAGACGCTGGTATCTATCTCGACCCACATAAAGGTCGTTCCCAAACCGGTTATGTATTTACCATTGGGAACACGGCGATATCTTGAGATCAACCAAGCAAAGTCTTGTGGCTACCTCCTCGAACCACTCACGAGATTATTGCTCTACATGAGGCGGTTCGTGAGTGTATATGGTTAAGGTCCATCATTACACATATTCGAGGGACCAAAGTGGTTTAAGTTCCACCACCAAGAGCCTACTTGCATTTATGAAGATAATGCGACTTGCATCGAATGAGATGAAACTTGGTTATATCAAGGGTGACAACACAAAACACATATCACCAAAGTTTTTCTATAACCAAAGAACAACAAGCTCTCCTCAAGATTCAAGTGAATCAAGTAAGGTCTGAGGAGAATGTGGCGATTTGTTTACCAAGTCACCGCTAAAAAGCAATATTTGAGGAACATGTGAAAAATATAGGAATGCGAAGGCTTTCAAAGCTTCCTTGATCGGTGTAAGGATCGTGGGAGATATAGACCTCGTGGGGTCTAATACACACATGTTATCCTTAAAGATTAAAGGTGCGTTGTGCTCTTTCCCTTTGACCAAGTTTTATTTTGTCCCACCGGGTTTTGTTACTTGGCAAGGTTTTTAACGAGGCAACGATCCATGCACCATTTCGCTTTGACTTGGCACAAGGGGGAGTGTGTTGAAGGAAAATACTATTATGTGCCTTCACAAAGCCAATGACGATTATCTTTCGGTTATTATGTAACGCTCAATCAAGATTTATTGCCATCAATGTAATCTGTGTTCACATTGTAACCGTGACCCTATATAAAGGGATTATCTAATGGAATGAGATACGCTTTTTCCCACCTTTACTTTTACAATATGTGTATTAATTGTTTAGTTGGACTAGATAATTAAATAATGAAAAATATATTTTTACGTGGACTCGGCCCAAGTGTAGAATTTTCGTGTGGACTAGGGTTTTACCCAAGTCTTGGCCGAAAATTGTATTATTAATTATTATTGGGAAATTTGTTTTCTTGATAGATAATTATGTGTGTAATTAAATTATTTATTTGTTAAATAATTTTAAGGAAAAGAAAATCTTTTATATATCCTAATTAATTTAGGAATATTCTAGACTTATCTTTTAAGGGAAAAATGATTATTATAATTGATTTTGTATTAATTATTTAATCCTTGGGGCTCAAGTTTTACTCTCATATATAAAGAGAGTACTACCAAGCCAATACACACTACACATTACACGCCACTTTTGTGAAGTATTATAGCTTGGAATTTTCGGCTATAATACTTGGGTTCGAGTTTTAGAAAATTTCGGGTTTTCTAAGGTAGCATATCGAGGAGGTCTGGCGGCTTGAAACACCATCCATCTGGTGGTGCTTGGAGACACACGTTGGAAGACTGTGGCTTCTCATCTAGTTTGGATCTTGGATTGACATTTGTTCTTGGAGTAATTGCACCATAAAAAGGTTGGTAATCTAACCCCCTCGTAGGTTAGATCTTTTATTTATGTATTTTGATTGTTTAGAACTAGATCTTGTACTTTTCGCTGCGTAATCGGGTGGATCTTTGATCCATCCGGCGATATTACATCCTACAAGTGTTAGGAGAGCCTTTGATCTATCAATCAAAGTATGTCAATTTTAGATCTAGGAGTGGAAATAGCATGTTTAGATTGTTTTTTGTTTTTCGTTTGCTTTTCTATATGCATCGAAATTTATTCATGTATGTTGCCTTGTGATTGTCGTGGTTGAAGAGATGGATTGAGGTTGGTATTGTTTACTCGTTACATCTATTGTAAACTCATATAAATTCGTTTATATGAGTATAGGAAATTTTGTAATTTTAGTTTCCTAGAAGTAGATCTGTTTTGTTTCTGTTCGGTTTTTTATGTATTCCCGGAGATTGAGTCGTTGAAACGACAATCCCTCCTTTCAGAATGAAGACTAAAAGTTGAAGAACAGGCCCTCAAAATTTCGTGACGATCGGAGTCCATCTCGATGTCCAATCGTTATAATAAAGATGCTGCTGAGTCGTAAAAGCACTGCAGTCCCAGCTGTCAGTTCGTCGAATTTCTGGAAGATATTGGACCGTTGAAACGAAGATCCAACCGTTCAGATTGAAGTAGGAGGAGTGAAGAACAGGTCCATAAAGTTTCGTGACGATCAAAGTTCGTTTGGATGTCCGATTGTCGATAAAACACGGCAACAGCAGATTAGAAAATAGTAAATTCTAGTTAGGGTTTGTGTTTTTTTTTTATAGGTTAGATACGGGGGTACCAACGGTCCATCTCGGTGTTTAATTTTTCCGTTTAATTTTTTCGTGTATGATCGAAATTGTGTGATAGAAACCGGAAAATTGCCATGACATGCATCATATCATGATTCCACTCCAATGCATAAATATAGCTAGTTTATTTCGAATAAATTAGGCATTATAACTCGTATAATTAGTTAAAAAGCTTTTTAATTAATATGTGGTAGTTAATTAATTAAGTAACTAAGTATTAAAACTGAGGAACCGGGTTTTGTCAATCGTTACGATTTTAGTGATGGATTCTCGGTGAATCCTACTTAGATAAATCGTTGAGTTTTCGATGACGGCTTCTCGGTGAAGCCACCTTAAACAGAAACGAGATTACGCTTTGGTTGACAACATACAAATCGGAAAATCATAGTACATGGGTTCGGAAATGGTCTAACCATGGTTGGGCGAGTTCATCCGAGCTTCGGCTCAATCGACTCCCCTCCACGTGTGATGTACGTTACAGTGGTTCGACAAGACCTAGCATAGCCGATAAGCCTTCGGGCTAAACGGGGCTTCTCTTGCCGGATCTGTATGAACTGTCACATATGTTCCAACGAATAAGACGGCGTAGGCTTGCCTACATAACCGACCCTGTTCGGAGTACTTTGATTTATTGTTTCTTATTGTCACGACCAAAACCGTAATAAGTAAACCCACCACTTTATTCAAATTATTGAGTGGGAGAGGGGAAGGCGACAGCCAACCCCACGGCCTCTACTATAGATGCAAGCACATGAGAGAAGGGTGATGCCTCGTGGCGCTTTGATTCCAGCCCCCTAAGGATGGTGTTCACCCCTATCAAAATTCAAGGCTTGGTGTCCAAAAGGATAGGATTTTGGGTACTCATTGGGTCACTGTCCGACCCTAAAGGCGGCATACTCGGGGCGTACTTTGAGATCTGATATAGTAGGTCACACTCTTTATGGATATTTTCGAAATATCTAGGCTAGAAAAAGGAAGGTAATCAATGATTAAGGCCCGGGATGTCTGATTCCCGTGAGATGTTCGATTCTCAAGCTTAATCATTGAGAGAGATTGTCTCGCTTAACCGTCATCATCGATACCGACCCGACCCTAAAGGCGGCGGTACGATGCGAGGTTAAATCCTTGGAATGGTAGGATAGACTTTATATAAGTTTATTATTCCTAAAATAAAAATCTAGTAGTGAAAATTTATTTTTTTGAATTTAACTTTCTGCCATTTTTTTTTACAACTGAATCTCTATGCTACTAAACTGTTAGTAATAGGACTTAATTAAAAATGTGGAAAGTAACAAGTACGTTGTAAATTATCAAACAATGCATTTAATTTTTCGGAAGAGATTTATTTCCCTTGAACCTTTAAAAACTAAAGTGACATAGTATAGGTATGTCACGAATGTCACTCGTGTTGAACAAGAGACGACCATGCTTAATTTACAAAAGATGATATAGGACTATCAGACAAATTCATTTAGTGAATTTTAAAAGTGTAATTACACAACAAATTTCTAAATTGAAAAATTGGAAAATCATATACATAAAGCGTTGCTAGTTAGACGGTATTTGGAACCGATAAACTAGTGGGAGCCTTAGTCTTATGATTTGTTGTTTTTCTGAATCATTAGAAATGTGTAATGGACTGCACAAGAGTTTTTACATTCATTGGAAAAACAAGAATAAAGCGTTACTAGTTAGACAGTATTTGGAACTGATAAACTAGTGGGAGCTTAGTTCTGGAGATTTTATAATCTTTGAAACATCATGAACACATCGTTACTAGTTAGACAGTATTTGGAACTGATAAACTAGTGGGAGCTTAGTTCTAGGTGATGTTCTAATCTTTGAAAAATCATAAATACAAAGTGTTGCTAGTTAGAAGGTATTTGGAACCGATAAACTAGTGGGAGCTTTGTCTCAGCTTAAACTGAGAGATTGTCTCAGTTTAACCGTCATCATGCTGATACCGACCCTAAAGGCGGCGGTACGATGCGAGGTTAAATCCTTGGAATGGTAGGATAGACTTTATATAAGTTTATTATTCCTAAAATAAAAATCTAGTAGTGAAAATTTATTTTTTTGAATTTAACTTTCTGTCATTCTTTTTACAACTGAATCTCTATGCTACTAAACTGTTAGTAATAGGACTTAATTAAAATATGTGGAAAGTAACAAGTACGTTGTAAATTATCAAACAATGCATTTAATTTTTCGGAAGAGATTTATTTCCCTTGAACCTTTAAAAACTTAAGTGACATAGTATAGGTATGTCACGGATGTCACTCGTGTTGAACGAGAGACGACCATGCTTAATTTACAAAAGATGATATAGGACTATCAGACAAATTCATTTAGTGAATTTTAAAAGTGTAATTACACAACAAATTTCTAAATTGAAAAATTGGAAAATCATATACATAAAGCGTTGCTAGTTAGACAGTATTTGAAACCGATAAACTAGTGGGAGCCTTAGTCTTATGATTTGTTGTTTTTCTGAATCATTAGAAATGTGTAATGGACTGCACAAGAGTTTTTCCATTCATTGGAAAAACAAGAATAAAGCGTTACTAGTTAGACAGTATTTGGAACTGATAAACTAGTGGGAGCTTAGTTCTGGAGATTTTATAATCTTTGAAACATCATGAACACATCGTTACTAGTTAGACAGTATTTGGAACTGATAAACTAGTGGGAGCTTAGTTCTAGGTGATGTTCTAATCTTTGAAAAATCATAAATACAAAGTGTTGCTAGTTAGAAGGTATTTGGAACCGATAAACTAGTGGGAGCTTTGCTCTTATGATTTGTCGATTAGAAAATCGAATAGTCCAAGCTAGTAACATTATCATTAGGCATCCCACAGTTCAAGAGTAGTGTCTACTCAAACGAACTGCTAGTTCAAGACTGTTTCCATATAAAGAAAGTTGAGAATGGGAAAGAATGTTTATACGTGTTAGTCATCTAAACTAAGTAGTTTTAAGGCTAAACCGGAAAATTAATAAATTGGAAATTAGAGGATAAGGAAAGTGATTTCGGATCACTGACCAATGCATCCTTAGCAATTTTCTCGAAAGCTAAAGTTCTTTGGAAGAACTAGGTAGCTTTGCATTAAACGATAAATAAAATAGACAAAGGGCAGTTATTTCAGATAGACTAATGGGAGTTATATAAGGAAATGAATCTCGGATTCAATTCTTGAGTATCCCAGAAAATTCATTTTCTGTTTTCGGATTCGTTGGAACGAACGTATTCATTTTCAATATGATAATTTGTTTGTCTTATTGACGATGAATATAACATTCGTAGCATGAATCCAAGACTCGACTTTTGTTTGATAAAGTCAGAACCACTAAGCATTGCTGAAAAGGCATTAGTAACACATCTTAAAATATATAAACGCAAATGGTTTCCGTATTTCGATAAATGCTTCTTTCTATTCTATTAATTAGTGCATATTCCCTAAAGACAAGATCTGAAGACTGGCTTAGGGTGATTCCTATCTCCTACCAAAGGAACACCGCCTCAAAGGAACAATGACTAAGTTTCTTTTCAATCAGAAAAGGGTAATAGATTTAAAGAAGTAACATAGCTTGTTCATAACAACCTTCGGGGTCATATGAAAGGTACAAGCTAGTGGGAGCTTTTGAAGTAGTGACATCTTGTCGGACAACTACTCAAAACTCCAATAAGTTTATCCAAAATATTTGGAGGAAATCTCTGATTTCACCAGAGATAGAGTATTCCATACTCATAAATAGGTTATTGCATAGTCTTCGGGACTGATGTTCGGCCTGCCTCCCAGTGAAATGTTTTCACTAAGGGATACACCGTAAATTTGCTTTATATAGTTATTTATGTGCTACGATCACGTCTTGAACTCATTTAAGATATTGGTTACAAAATAACGGTTTACCTTGTAATGGAAAACCAAGAAGTCTACCTAAAAGATGCCTACGCATTTGTGGATAAGGAGTGAATTCGGTTCACTCCACTTCCGTAAATATAGACATTTAGCATTTAGTGCTTGAAGGTAGGACTGGAAATTTTGCGTACACGTTCAGGTCGTGAAATATCTTAATGTATTGAGTAAAGGTTGGTTATAAAACACAAAAATCAGAGAATGAAGGTTATACCGTCAAACTCGGTCTGATAGAGTCTATAAATAACAACCTTAGATCTTGAAGTATTTGTACTCAAGATGTTACTAACTGATTTGTTCAGTCCACATCCAACACCGGCAGTTGGTGATAACACTAATAAAAACTACTAAACTAGATCAGTTTATCAATCCACCCTGAACGTAGTGGGAGTATGGTTTGTCCATTACCCATTGCAGGACCTTACGGTCTATAGGGTAGATTGATGACCTATAGTCCTTCATGGGATGTATAGGATCCTGATCATAGAGGTTGGTTTAAAAGCCATAACCCTGTAAATAGAGTTTGATACTCCAGTTCTGTTGAAACTCTTGTAGAACCACCTGAGTATCTCAGGCCCAGTGGGAGTAATTGGAACTACACGGAGAAGAGTCAAATGAATAGGAAAGTTTAACTTTCAATGCAAAGCTGAGTAATTTAGGGGTGATTCCCTAAAAGGTAGAGAGTTAACCAGACCGTGATCTCTCTTACCACCCAGTCTTGCTTGATTTCGTCAGAAAGCGGGAAATAGTGGTGATTCCCTAAGACTTCCTTGCCAAACAACGGAATCTGAACTCATTCAGAACATAAGGGTTTTAGCTAAGAACAAATGACTGATTCGTTACAAAGCAGAAAATAGGGGTGATTCCCTAAGACATTTTTTGCGAGGCTAACGGTATCTTAATTCATTCAGAAAGAACCTTTGGCAGGATGGCTGCCATAGCTTATATCCTTTGGGATTAAAGCAAAACTCTAGGTCATTTCAAATTCATATATTGTTTTTAATATGTGGACTTGACCAAAATATTGATAAGTCTTTCGTAGACTGAGCATCAATATTAGTAAAGTAGTATGTAGATTAGTGTTTGTGAATGGTAACACTGAAACAGTTGGAAACAACATGGGTGTGTTATCTGAAGTCAGAGGCTGACATGCCATCGGGATTCATTCTAAAGGATTTGATTCGCTCAAATTCATGAGTATCGATCATTGGCAATCCAATCCATTCACCTGGTTAAGATATTCTTGCATTTATGCAACATTCGACGATGTAGTCTACCCTACCTCTCAGGAAGGATTATCTAAACCTGCGGACGAATACTAAATGGGACGTTTAGTGAATCCTTCAATCTCTTCGGGAGAATGAGGAATAATATGCTAGTATATTCAGGTGCAAGCTAGAATATAAGTGATAACACTGATTCTGGCTTTAGGTCAGATTGAGGATGATCGTTAAATTGATCTCAGTCTCCGTGTTTACTAATGTGATAAAGTATTATCTAGTAAGCCGATACCACTTCATTGTGAAACATTGAGAGGTAGCTCATAAGGATTTTGCAATCACTAAAGGTCATAAGCACATTGTAATCGTACCACATGATTAGATGGAAAGGCGACGTTTCGACCCCAAAGGTCGACTCAAGCCGCCAACCTACCTGATCAGTGTACCAAGTCACATGGTATTCAGTTTTAAGTACGCGCCGGGTCACGGACCTACCCTACAGCGCCACACTCCGGTTGTACTTGGAAACGTGAATTACTTAGATGCGCTTGGAGGGTATGATTCTTAGGGATATGTCTCACTTTTTTTGAGCAAGTGGGAGAATGTTGTAGATATAGATATAGAGGATGTGCTCTAAAACAATTAATCCACTTACCTTTCGTGCAAGTGGGAGATTGTTAGGTGTAGTGCCCGAAAGACAATTATATAATTGTTTTAGGATAGAATTAATAATTCATCTTATTATATGCATGTATGCATATAATTAAGACACACTGAAAACCCTAGGTATCTCGTTTATCTAATCGCATTACTCAGTGTATGGCTATACACAAGAGGATTGAGTTAGTGAGATGTACTTAAAATTAACTTAATCCATAGCGTTTATTAATCTGAGTACGTGTCTCAAGATTAATTTGCTAATAATGCGCCCATAACACTTTAGGTGTGACAGTCTTATCCGGACTGTCGGTAATAGGGTACCTAGTGGGGCATTTATATATGATGATAATCATATAGGGCTGGATCGATTTGATATGAGTTCTCGATATAATTCCGTGATCGAGAAGTCTTATCGAATCACAAGATGATCATATATGGATTAATCTCAATCTTGAGGTGATCACAGACAACTGCTTAGACTAGGGTAGAGTTTGATGTGTTAGTAAAGATCACTTCGTAGTATGTGGTCCAACACTTCTCGTTGGCTCTATTCTGGAATAAGTGAGTAGTCTGTGCTATCACAGATAGGGAATCCATTCCTTCCCTCGGAAGTAGATGATAGCCTTCTTTATTTGTTAATCCTAGAAACTGACCGATGCGCGCAGTTCATATTATATTAGTTATGAACTATTTGGTCACTAGGGGGTTAATGGTAAAAAAAGGATAAGAGGTTTCGAGAAGGGTTTACGGATATATCCCGAATCGTAACGAGCGGTCTATGGAGGATTTATCCGTATGTAATGATTATATCAGTGGACACCTTATGACTCATAGTTGAGTGTAAGTTATCTATATTCAGTAGAGTTCAGTTTCGGGTTTGTGGTGGTGTAATCCCGGAATTAGTAGATTGAATATTAATATTCGGTCAGACGGATAATATTATTTAATTTATTGTAGCTACTGAATATGATTCCATGGTCCCCGACGTGGCTCCTAATATAGCATATATGTTTTCTCGTCGTTTCACCTCGATTATAATTAAATAGTGGATTGGGCTATTTAATTTGATATGTGGATTAATTGTTTAGTTGGACTAGATAATTAAATACATGAAAAATATATTTTTTTCGTGGACTCGGCCCAAGTGTAGAATTTTCGTGTGGACTAGGGTTTTACCCAAGTCTTGGCCGAAAATTGTATTATTAATTATTATTGGGAAATTTGTTTTCTTGATAGATAATTATGTGTGTAATTAAATTATGTATTTGTTAAATAATTTTAAGGAAAATAAAATCTTTTATATATCCTTATTAATTTAGGAATATTCTAGATTTATCTTTTAAGGGAAAAATGATTATTATAATTGATTTTGTATTAATTATTTAATCCTTGGGGCTCAAGTTTTACTCTGCTATATAAAGAGAGTACTACCAAGCCAATACACACTACACATTACACGCCACTTTTGTGAAGTATTATAGCTTGGAATTTTCGGCTATAATACTTGGGTTCGAGTTTTAGAAAACTTCGGGTTTTCTAAGGTAGCATATCGAGGAGGTCCAGCGGCTTGAAACACCATCTACCTGGTGGTGCTTGGAGACACACGTTGGAAGACTGTGGCTTCTCATCTAGTTTGGATCTTGGATTGACCTTTGTTCTTGGAGTAATTGCACCATAAAAAGGTTGGTAATCTAACCCCATCGTAGGTTAGATCTTTTATTTATGTATTTTGATTGTTTAGATCTAGATCTTGTACTTTCCGCTGCGTAATCGGGTGGATCTTTAATCCATCCAGCGATATTACATCCTACAGATGGTTATAGGTGAAGAACCCGCAGTGGTAACGATACAAGCTCGCCCAGCCGGAGCTCCCCAAAGGGCCTTGTATTTATTTACGTTTTACTTGTATATGTTAGAAAATATATGTGGGAACGCAGCGGAATTTAAAATTTTATTTTCTTTTTACCAGGATCGACTTTGTTTAAGAAACAAGAATAAAATAAGTAGACGGGAGAATACCTTGGTTGATCCAATTGGATCGACACTTTGTCTACGGTTGACGGTCCAAACACTGAGCCGTCCAAGAGTCCGGCTGTTAGGTGTAATGCCCGAAAGACAATTTTGTAATTGTTTTATTTAATAAATGAAATGATGTTATTATTCATATTTATTATTCTCATATTCACCGATGTGACAATAGTATTTACACTACGTAAAACCCTAAGTATATCGCTTATGTAATCACTTAACTCAAGCAGGTATGGTATATACACGGAGGATTGAGTTAGTGAAGATGTACTTAAAATACAATTAGCCCGTAGTGAAGTTAATCGAGAGTATCGGGTCTCTCCTTTAACGTGCTATTAATGCGCCTGCAACACAATAGGTGTGATTGTCTTATCCGGACTTTCGGTTAAGAGAACCTAATGGGGCATTTATATATGATAGATATATCATATAGTATTGGACCGATTTGATTAGAGTTCACGATATAATTCCGTAATCGAGAATTCTTATCGAATCAATGGATGATCATATTTATGGATATATCTTAATCTCGAGGTGATCACAATCCAACCGCTTGAATCAAGATGAGGTTTGACTTGATGGTTAAGATTACACCGAGTCTGTGGTCCGAATTACCCCATCTTGGCATTGTAATCGATTGAGTGAGTAGTCCGTGTTATCATCACAGATACGAATCCATTCCTTCCATTTATGGAAGTAGATAGACAGCTCCTTTATTTGTTAGCCCTAAGAAAATGATCGATCCCGGAGTTCACATTTGACTAATTAGCTACTAGTCGATTATGTACACTAAATTGATCACTAGGGGTTAATGGTAAATAAGGATAAGAGGTTCAAAAGGGTTAACGGTAACTTCCCGATTTAGAATGAATAGCGATTATGGAGGATTAATCCATATGTAATGATTATATCAATGGACGCTTATTATTATTCTCGTGAGAGATAAATATAATCTTATAATCGGAGGAATGCAAATCACGGGATTATGGTGGCATATTCCTGTGATTGATTTATCGAATATAATTATTCTATAATTATTTATTTGATTTATCGGAGTCACGATTATTAGTCCATGGTCCCGACGTGCCTCCTAATATAGCATAGCTATTCTCGGACGTCGAATCCTAAGAATATTAATTTAGTTCTTGTTGACTTTATTAAAACGATATGTGAATTAATTGTTTAAAGGACTATTAAATTAGTTGGGCTAAATAATTAAATATGTGAAAAGACATTTTTTCATAATCTTGGCAAAAATTAGTGTGTTAGTCGAAATTTATGTTGACTAGGTCAACAATGAGAATTTCGGCCAAAGCATTGTTTTAATAAACAAGAAATTAGTTTTCTTGTGATTAATAAGACATGTGTACAAAATATTTATTGGATAAATATTTATGGTAAGAAATAAAGATAAAGATTATTCTAGATTTGTTCTAGAATATTTTGGGATTATCTTTTATTTAATAGGATTATCATAATTGATTTTGTATTAATTATAAAATCCTTGGGGCTTAAGTTTTACTCTCCTATATAAAGAGAGTTCTCCCAAGCCTTGACACACATGAAAATTTCGACTATCAACTCTTAGAGAGAAGATAGAAATTTCGGCCAAAGGTGATTGGGGAAAAATCTTGGAGATTTTTCCGGAAAGCATATCGGGAGGATTCGAGCCGAGGATTTCCTTCCACCGGGAGTTGCTTGATCACACGTCACGGAAGATCGTGGTGCTCTTCACATCTTCTTTCTATTGCGGTTCTCCAACTTGGATTTTGAGATCCAAGAGGTATGTTCTACAACCCCCTTGTAGAATAGATCTAGTTATTTTATTACGTGTATTATATAGATCTAGATCCATAAATCGCTTCCGCTGCGGATGATATTACTAACAGTGGTATCAGAGACCATGGTGATCTATATTTATATGTATAAAATATTAGATCTAGGAGTGGAAAACATGTAGTTTTTTTGTCCCAATTTTTTTTTTAAAGAGGGCCGAAATTTATGTTTTATTTTTATGTTGCGATTGTTGTGGTTGAAGAGATGGATTGAGGTTGATGCATCAAGCATCCGGTAGATCTATTTTGTAGCTTTTTTGATTAGTATCAATTGAGCATAGGATGTGTATTTTATTTTATGTCATGCGAAAAATTGTAAAAGGTAGTACCTTTTGTATTAAATTTTGATCCTGGTTCGAGAGACAGATTTAAGATGATGTGTTGAAGATCATGGTATTGAAGATCATCGAAATGTATAACGGGAGGAGGCCGATTTGTTTAATATTTTTCGGCGGCAATTTTTTTATGCGGCAGCAATCAATTTTTTTGTAGTAGGTAACCTAATTTCTTTTGGCCGCAAGACCTAAGCTGTAACAAAAAAAAAAAAAAAAAAAAAAGTTTTTTTGGCTGCCGTGACATGATGTTATAAAAAAAAAAAAAAGTTTTTTTATTAACTTTGGCCGAGTGCCTCATTAAAAAAAAAAAAAAAACAAAATAGTAAGTTTTTTTATATAAAACAATTTGATAATATAGATATATTTTAAATATATTGGTATATTACGCCTCTCTCTCCTCGCTAAATCGTTAGTCGTTCAGAAAGATCGGGAAGGTTCGAGATCCGGAAGTTTCAAGATCAAGATCAAGATCGAGATTTGAAGACTTAGAATTAGTTTTACTTTTCCTTAGAAAATAGGTTAGTCGGGGTACCAACGATCCATCTCGGTGTTTAAATTTTCCGCAATTTATTTTTTTTATGTGTTCGATCATAAAATAGATATAAAATCGGAATTGCCATGACATGCATCATATCATAAATCCACTCCATGCATACATGTAGAATTTTAATTTTGGTAATTAAAATAGGCATGTATACAAACTCGTGTAATTAGTTGAAATTTTATTAATATGTGGTAATTAATTTAATTTAGTAACTAATTAAAGATCCGAGGACGGGTTATGAAATCGTTAGCCTTTCGGTGTGTGTTCTCGGTGAACATTTTAAAGCTCAAACGAGATCACGCTTTCGATTCGTAGTGTCTACGAGATTGAATGATGGTAAAAGAACAACAAATCTTGGATAAAACGGTTCGCTTATAGGTTGGGTGGTCAATTGAGCTTCGCTCGACGACTTAACCCTCCTAGTGTGATGTATGCACGGGGTCCGGCAAGACTAAGCCAAACCGAGAGCGGAGGGGTGATTCCTTCTAATCTCAATAGGGCTCTCTTGACCCGACTTCGTCCGATCATCACATATGTTCCAACGAATAGGACGGGTAGGCTTGCCTACGTTACCGACACCATTCGAATCCTTGATTTGATGTGCTTTTATGTTAACATCAAAAGACGTGGTTAGTTAACCCACCACCACTTCCAAAATATTGAGTGGGAGCGGGGAGGCGACACCAACCCCACGGCCTCTACTATAGATACAAGTAAGTGAGAGAAGGGTGACGCCGCGCGGCGCTTTGATTTCGTCCCCTACGGATGGTGTTCACCCCTATCAACATTCATGGCTTGGTCTCCGAAAGGATAGGATTTTGGTACTCGCCGGGGTCACCGACCTATCCTACGACGGCACACTCGGGCGTACTAAGAGATCCGATATAGTAGGTCACACTCATAAAGGATATTTTTGGTAATATCTAGGCTAAAAGGAAGGTAGTCAATGAATAAAGGGATGTTCGACTCTCGTGGATGTTTGATTCTCACAAGTTATTCATTGATGAGATTGTCTCGATTTAACCGTCATCTCTTTGACCTACCCTACGGCGGCAATCGAGATGCGAGGTTAAAACCTTGGAATGGTAGAGTAGACTTATTTTTAGTTTACAATTCCTAAAATAAATTTATATAGTAGTGTTAAACTTGAATTAATGTATGTCATTTTATTTACAGCATTATATCCCTTACTAAATTGCTTAAATTTTATAATTGACTAGTATTGACTTCTTTAAAAAGTGGAAAGTAACTAGGACGTTGAACTAGTTAATCGATAATGCAATTATTTTTCGAAAGAGATATTTTCTCTTAAGCCTTTTAAAAACCAGAGTGACATATAGGCATGTCACTAGTGTCATTCGTGTCAAACGGAAGACAAACTTAGTTTGATCAAAGGTGATTTCGACTTTGAAATTCTTCTAGTGAATTTTCAAGCAGGTAGTGATTACACACGTAACCGTTCTAATTGAAAAATCGGAAAATCATGAACTATTGCTAGTTAGACGATATTTGGAATCGATGAACTAGTGGGAGTTTTATGATTTGTATTTTTCTGGAAACATTAGAACTGTGTAAGTGTTTACACGAGAGATTTTCAAATTGAAAATTTGGAAAATCATAAAATGAAGCATTGCTGGTTAGACGGTATTTGGAACCGATAAACTAGTGGGAGCTTTAATGTTATGATTTGTTGTTTTTCTAGTATATTAGAAAATCCGACAAGTCCGGACAAGTAACACTCAAATAGACATCCCACGGTTCAAGAGTAGTGTCTACTCACACGAATCGCTAGTTCAAAACTCGCTTCCATTTACGGAAAGTCAAGAATGGGAGAGTATGTCTAAGAGTGTTAGTCATCTAAAACCGAGTTGATTTTAAGGCTAAACGAAAATTAATAAACTGAAAACCATAGGATAAGGATAGTGATTTCGGATCACCAACCTATGAATCCTTGGTGATTTTCTCGTAGACTATGTTCTTTGGAAGAACAAGATAGTTATGCATTAACGATTAATAGACTAGACAACGGGCAGTTAATTTTAGCTAGAATAGTGGGAGTGATATGAGGAAATGAATCTCGGATTCAATCCTTGGATATCGCAGAAGATTTATTTTTCTGCTTAAGATTCGTTGAACGAATGGATTTACCTTCTATTCGATAATTTGTTTGTCGATAGAAGTGAATATACCATTTGTAGTACTTAATCCAAGACTCGGACTTTTGTTTGATAAAGTCAAAACCACTTACAATCGCTGAAATATGTATATAAAACACATCTTAAGAACTATTAAAAGCAATTGGTTTCTATATTTAGATAAACACTTCTTCATATTCCACGCTTAGTGCATAGTCCCTAAAAGACAAGACACAAAGACTGGTTCAGGGGTGATTCCTTTTCTCCTATCCGTTAGATTGTCTTAAAGGTTCAATGACTAATTTTCCTTTCAATCGGGAAAGGATAATGGTTATAAAGAAGTAACATAGCTTGTTCATGACGACCTTCGGGGTTTGATGAAAGATACAAGCTAGCAGGGGCTTATGAGTAGTGACTTCTAGTCTGACAACTACTCAAACACTCCGGTAAGTTTATCCAAAATATTCAAAGGTGTCTTTGATTTTGTCGGAGATGGAGTATTTTATACTCAGAAATGGGCCATCACATAGTCCTAGGGACTGATGCTCGGTCTGCCTCATAGTGAAATGCTTTCACTAAGGAAGAAACCACTGAATTGCCTTTACATAGTTGTAGATGTGCCACAATACACTGCTTAACTCAATAAAGATATTGGAAGTGAAATAACGGTTTACATTGAAGTGTAGAACCGAGAAGTCTACCTAGAATGTGCTTTGGAATTAACGGATAATGAGTGGATTCGGTTCACCCAAATTCCGTCAATATAAGCATTTAGCACATGATGCTTGATGGTTTGACTGAATTTTCGCAGTACACGCTCGGTCGCTGACCAATCGTTATATATCTTGTAGCATTGAGAAAAAGGTTCGTTATCGATTCTTGACATCGGGAAGGGACGCTTATCTCAAGGCATCCTTTCTGATAGAATCCATGAATAGTAAAACCTTGAACCTTGAAGTGCGTTTACTCAAGGTAGTTACTAACTGATTAAAATCAGACCACATCCAACATCGGTTGTTGGTAATAACACTAAATACTACTAAACTAAATCAGAATTTTGATCCACCCAGAATGTAGTGGGAGTATGGTTTATCCATTACCCATTACGGTTTCGGCGGACTTTGTAGTCCGAGGATCGATTGATAACCTATGGCTTTTTTGTGAGCGTGATAGTATTCTCGATAAATAGAGGTTGGTTTAATAGCCATAACCCCGTGAATGGAGTTCGGTACTCCAATTGCTCATGCTCTTGTAGAACCACCTGAGCGCCTCAGCCCAAAGTGGGAGTAATTGGATCTACACGGAAAGGAGTAGAATGAGTTCGGTATTGCATGATTTCGTTTCTAAAGAAGAAATAGGGGTGATTCCCCGAGATTTTCTTGCCAAACAAACGGAGTCCGGATTCATTCAAATGTATGGTATTGCCTTATGAACTAATGACGTAATGAATGACATCAAGGCTTATGTCCTTTGTGGATAAAAAGCAAACCTCTCGGTCATTAGAAGTCATATATTGCTACAATATGTGGATTTGACCGTAATATTGATAAGTCTTTTGTAGACCGGATATCAAGTTTAGTACAAGAGTGAATATATACATATATATTAGTGTTTGTGAAGGATAACACCGCACTGGCTTGGAATCAACATGGGTGTGTTATCTCAAGTCGAAACCGACAATGCCACAATTCTCTCAGAATGAGATTTGGACAACATTCTACGAGTTTGACTCGGTCGAATTCATTAGAATCGATCCATCGGTTTCCCATCCATCTTATTGGTTAAGATGATGCATCTGTATGCAACATTCAACGAGGAAGTTCTACCATATGCCTCGTGAATGACTCTCTAAATCTTCGGATAAAGAGAAACGGGATGGATTCTCTTTGTGACAAGAGATGGTCGGTTGTTGAACGTCAATTTTGATCGAATCTTACATTCGGCGATTAACAAAGCAAGTTTAGCATGTCCTTTAGTATCTTGAGAGAACGAGGAATAATATGCGGGCATATTCAATTGTGAACTTGGATATGTGAGAATACACCGGTTCGACTTGGTGTCGATTAAGGATGATCGTTAAGTCGATCTCGGTCTCGAGTGTTTACTCTTGTGTTGAAGCTATTGCCTGGAAGAATCCAAAGAACGCCAACTCGACTTTAACTAGTTGGGTGATTAGCGGCTTTTGTAGTAGCTGAGAGGCGATATAGCTTAAGGATTTCCTTTTCATATCTGGGAGTGATTCTAGATTTGGAAAGCCGATACCACATCATTGTGCAAACGATGAAGGGGTAGCTTATAAGGATTTCAAATCACTTGAGTTCAAGAGCATATTGGGAAAGTACCACATGATTAGATGGACCGGCGACGCTTTGATTCTACGGATCGCCTCGAGCCGACAACCTGATCGATCATTAAGACCCATGACATTCGAGATATAGTGCTCCCGAGTCACCGACCTATCCTACGACGGCATACTCGGAGTGTACTTTGGAATCAAATGGTTATGATAAGTTTTGTGGGTACTAAAATACGGGATGAGTATCCATTGCTTTAGAGCAAGTGGGAGATGTAGTTTGGTCGTAGTTTTAAATAATAGGGTGTGCTCTAAAACAATTAATCACATGCTTTCGTGCAAGTGGGAGATTGTTAGGTGTAATGCTCGAAAGACAATTTTGTAATTGTTTTATTTAATAAATGAAATGATGTTATTATTCATATTTATTATTCTCATATTCACCGATGTGACAATAGTATTTACACTACGTAAAACCCTAAGTATATCGTTTATGTAATCACTTAACTCAAAGGTATGGTATATACACGGGAGGATTGAGTTAGTGAAGATGTACTTAAAATACAATTAGCCCGTAGTGAAGTTAATCGAGAGTATCGGGTCTCTCCTTAACGTGCTATTAATGCGCCGAGAACACAATAGGTGTGATTGTCTTATCCGGACTTTCGGTTAAGAGAACCTAATGGGGCATTTATATATGATAGATATATCATATAGAATTTGACCGATTTGATTAGAGTTCACGATATAATTCCGTAATCGAGAATTCTTATCGAATCAATGGATGATCATATTTATGGATATATCTTAATCTCGAGGTGATCACAATCAACCGCTTGAATCGCATGAGGTTTGACTTGACGGTTAAGGATTACACCGAGTCTGTGGTCCGAATTACCCCATCTTGGCATTGTAATCGATTGAGTGAGTAGTCCGTGTTATCACAGATACGAATCCATTCCTTCCATTTATGGAAGTAGATAGACAGCTTCTCTTATTTGTTAGCCCTAAGAAAATGATCGATCCCGGAGTTCACATTTGACTAATTAGCTACTAGTCGCTTATGTGCACTAAATTGATCACTAGGGGTTAATGGTAAATAAGGATAAGAGGTTCAAAAGGGTTAACGGTAACTTCCCGATTTAGAATGAATAAATGCATGGAGGATTAATCCATATGTAATGATTATATCAATGGACGCTTATTATTATTCTCGTGAGGAGATAAATATAATCTTATAATCGGAGGAGTGCAAATACGGGATTATGGTGGCATATTCCTCGTGATTGATTTATCGAATATAATTATTCTATAATTATTTATTTGATTTATCGGAGCCGCGATTATTAGTCCATGGTCCCCGACGTGCCTCCTCCTATATATAGCTATTCTCGGACGTCGAATCCTAAGAATATTAATTTAGTTCTTGTTGGACTTTATTAAAACGATATGTGAATTAATTGTTTAGTGGACTATTAAATTAGTTGGGCTAAATAATTAAATATGTGAAAAAAGACATTTTTCATAATCTTGGCAAAAATTAGTGTGTTAGTCGAAATTTATGTTGACTAGGTCAACAATGAGAATTTCGCCAAAGCATTGTTTTAATAAACAAGAAATTAGTTTTCTTGTGATTAATAAGACATGTGCACAAAATATTTATTGGATAAATATTTATGGTAAGAAATAAAGATAAAGATTATTCTAGATTTGTTCTAGAATATTTTGGGATTATCTTTTATTTAATAGGATTATCATAATTGATTTTGTATTAATTATAAAATCCTTGGGGCTTAAGTTTTACTCTCCTATATAAAGAGAGTTCTCCCAATCCTTGACACACATGAAAATTTGACTATCAACTCTTAGAGAGAATATAGAAATTTCGGCCAGTGATGATTGGGGAAAAATCTTGAGATTTTTCCGGTAGCATATCGGGAGGATTCGAGCCGAGGATTTCCTTCCACCGGAGTTGCTTGGATCACACGTGACGGAAGATCGATCGTGGTGCTCTTCACATCTTCTTTTCTATTGCGGTTCTCCAACTTGGATTTTGAGATCCAAGAGGTATGTTCTACAACCCTTTGTAGAATAGATCTAGTTATTTTATTACGTGTATTATATAGATCTAGATCCATAAATCGCTTCCGCTGCGGATGATATTACTAACACCGGCATCTAGCGGCAATCCACACGAACAACCGCCGGAATCTTTGAAGGACTGCTACCGAAAAAAATCGACTACTAGGTGTTTTTCATATCTTCATATTTTATTCATATTGTTCTTCAGCACCACCACTTAATTACCGCAGAAATTGCTTACTTTATCTAGATATCCAGAGCTAAAATCAACTAAATCTGGTTGTGATACGATCTGACCATATCAATTGTGTATGTCATAGTAGTGTATGTCAATGCAAAAGCTTTAATGCAAAAGGTTATTCAAAAAATTGCAAAATAATTTGGGTTAAGGAAAAAAAAAATTTAAAATTCTCAATTTCATTAATTGTGGCACTAATCTATCGTTTTGGTCAAATTCATTCAAATTTTTTTTAAACTGCCACAATGATTGGGCGACTATTTTTATCATTCACTAAACCCTTAAACATCTTTCATTATAATAATTATTTTACGAGAAATGGGAGAATCATTTATTCAATCCGAATAGATCTCAGATGGAAAATAAACCACAATCAGTGTTTCTCTCTTTTCGAGACCTCGAATGGAAAATAGAGATCATAAATGACCTCGAATGGTCCAATTAGCTAGGAACCGGTCTAATTTAGAGCCAAATTCGACCAATTGTCACATTTAACTACAATCATTGTTTCTCCCTTTTTGAGACATCGAACAAAAAAATAGAGCTTGTAAATGAGCTCACAATGGTCCAATTAGCTAGGAACAGGTCAAACTTTACAAAATAATAGAATCAATTCGATCAATTGTCACATTTGGATTAATCCGGGTTGTTGACTGGTTCAATTTCTAGTCAAAAGGGACCGGGTCGGGTCAATAGGCGGGTCAGACCTTTCTCCTCACCCGGTAATGCTGCAGATGAGAAGTAAAAATTGACTTGACATCTTTCAATTCCGAGGTCCGTTTTTCGCAACGTTTGTTGCGTTAGACTCCTAAAATCGAGAACTATTGAATGGAATAAATAGAAATCGATTTTGAGTAGTTTCCTATGTCGGGTTTCTTAACAAACCATGGTTTTGATGCCAATTTGTTGTGTGAAATCACCCGAAACAAAAGTAAAACACATCGAATATACATGGAAGAAGTATAGAGGAGGGGATTTAACCCAATTACCCGGTAAAACCTGCTCCAAACCCGCTCCATGACCCGTTTTATTTAATTTTCTGTTTTTTTTTTTAAAATCATGTAAAACAGTAAACACGGATCTTTAAAATAAATAAATAAAATTAACTCCCTCCCGCAAATTACTCGCCATTATCACCTTCCATCTTGAAAAAAACGTGCTTAAAAAAACAATTTTTGAGGAAAAAAACAATTTTAAATTGTCATTAATTACGTGCTTAAAAAAAACGTGCTTAAAAAATTTAATGTCATTATCGCCTTCCATCCTAAAAAAAGTGCTAAAAAAAATAATTAAAAAAAAACTCAGCAATTTTGGTCAATAATCAAAACAATACTAATAACTCCTAAAAATAGCATTAACTCCCATTCAATGTCTCAACAATAATTTTTGTCCAAAAACAAAGCTCGATCAGCCTTATATTTTCTTTTGAAACCGCACCTTTCAAATCTTGGTCCTCTTAAATGCAAAATCATAACCTTCAATGTCTCGACTATTTGATGGTACCGTCCATAGTAGATTTCGATACGTCTGTGTAAAAAAAATAGATTTCTATACGTTTTTTTTTTTTGAGTGGGATTTCTATACGTATTAAGAGTTCAAATATTATTATTTGCTATTTTGAATCGTATTAAGGCTTGAAGATGTGCTTCTTTCTTTCTTTGATTCTTATGTTTATCTAACATATTGTGTTCGGGGAGTTGTATGTCATAGCCTTAAACAGTACGTGATAATGAGTTACAAACATATTACCGGTTCAATATTTTTTCTACATGTTTTATTTTGATTTCATATATTTTCCTTTTTCGTTTTTAGACAGGCGCCATATAAAACATGTATACAAGATTAGCGCCGAGCAAGGTCGAACCTGACCATATATTTTGGCATTTGTTGGGTCAGTGATAAAGTTTATATTGTGATGACTATTTTCTTATTTTGTTTTTTTATTAGCAGCCGCACCCTCAATTTTATTTTATTTTTTGTTTTTGTAAATGAGGGGTTAGGATTTATTTCTCTCAATTTTATAAGCTGTTGATCAGCTTTAACTTGATGACTCCGAGATCAATGATTAATCTTCTTAACTTGCTGATTATGAGATCTGATGGATATTGATTTTTTTTTTTTTTTTTCTTTTTCTCATTCCTTCGCAGCTATTAATCGTAAGATTAGAGTTTATGCAAAATATGTCAATATTTTCTCACTAATCTTTTTCAATTTGTTAGAGTTTCTATACATCACTTTCGAGAAAAATATACATCATTTAAATATATCTTTCGTTCAATTTCATTCTTATTTTTTCTTGCTTTAACATTTTAGTGTCTTTGTGTGGCTTTTTGGATTAGGCAAATGGGGAAATTTTATGATTGTGTGGAAAATGACTAATTGCTATGCACATAAGCAGCATTATATTAGAATGATATTTAATATTTAATTTTCATTTTGAAGGCTTGAATACCATTGTTTTCTACTCTCCTAAATAAAAGCGAATCGACGTTTTTTCAGATTGAATGTGGGATTGGGTTGCACTATCATCGTATGCCATTCATTGAAAATAATGTGTGGAACATATCGTATACCATTACCTTTATGGTTAGTTAAATATCAAGCCGGTTATCAAGTTATCAGGAAGTTGTTGATTTACTATAATTAAATAAAAATATGTTTACACAATGTATATTGATTGAATAACCTGAGTTCAATCCAAAGACAAAAAAATTCTGAAAGCATGCTCCAAAAGCAGTATTTTCAATTTTGTGTAGTAAGAAAAGTAGAGTATTTATTATCTGTTTTTTTTTGTTTTTATTTATAATGATTTAGTGTTAATATTCCTTGAGGCTTATGTATCTGTTGGTCTCTCAAACGATATTTTAAGAAAAGTGCCTTACTACTCTCTTCCTCCTCTTAGATTAGAAAATTTGCAACTTCGTTCATTAAGTTTTTAAATAATTATATTCAAATTTACCAATTAATATGAAATATTATTACATTAATGTCTTCCATAAAAATTAGATACCCTATTATGTTACATTTTGAAATAAAACTAATACTCCTCCTTTTTTTTTAATCTGTAACATTTGAAGAAAAAAATAATCACATTTTTAGATGAATCTCATTCACTTTTTAGCTTAAGTTTAGTATTTTTTTGGATGAACATGATCAATTATTTTTTTCTCTAAATAAGATAGTTAAAAAAACCGAGAGAGTATCAAAGAAGCCATTTAATACGAGATATTAGTTGATTAGGTCATCTCCTGCAAATTAGTGATGTATGACTTTCATATGATTAAATTTACGTTATATTATTATGTTTTATTGACGAATTCTATGTAAAATATATGAAATTATGATATAATTAGTATGAAATATTAATCTTTATAGTTTAGTATAGTTAGTAGTAAAAGTTAGTATTTATAGTAAAAAGTTGTAGTTTTTGTACCGGTTTTTAGTGACCGGAGTGTTGTGTCTATTTTACACGGGTATTTTGTGTTTATTTCATTGCAGAATCCTAAGATGAACTGAAATTCCGAGTAGAGACACTTTTTGAAGTCAATTCAAGTCGTTGGAAGGAAGTTATAAAGAATCACTCAATTTAAATGGTCAAGTGGTTAATCGGTTATTAATAATGAAATCCCGAAAACGACACGTATTGGGAATGACTCGTTAAAAAGACATTTTCTGGGAAAATGTTCTTCATGAAAGATGAAGATCTTCATATGAGCTTTCTAAAGCACTTTGATTCATGAAGATTAGAGGTCTACAACTCAAATGGTGGTCAAGTGGCTAATTGATTCGTACTATTGAAAAATCCCGAAAAGGACACGTAATACAAATGGCTCATCGAGAATACGTTTTCTGAAGAAGTGGCCTTGATAAAAGTTGTAGAGAATTCAACGAGCTTTTCAACGGAAGTTTGATTATGTCATTCTGATATCGAGAACTCAAGTTACGATTTTTAGAAGTTAGCTATGTAATTATATATAATTATATATATAATTACACAAAGATCTCGTGATGATTAAGGGTAACATGGGCTCACATGCTTATAACTAATCTGTAATGATTGTCATCATTACACCGGACCGATCCGGCCAATTTTCAGGACCGGTCCGGGAAGGAGGAAAGTCTATAAAAGGGAGATCAGAGGCTCATTTCAAAGGGTACCAATATATATATACAATATCCTATATATATTCTCTATCCCCTCTTTTCTTTAGTTTGTAAATAGGCCTTAAGCCGGGAATAAATTAGTAGTAGTAGTAGTATCGTGATAATGCTCGGGAAATTATCAGAAGTCCGGTGTTGCTAGAGTAGTTGTTATGTCCGGAAGAATACAACTTCTGAATCAGCATCTGTAATCGGGTAACTTTTCTGAAGTATTTATGTTTATGTTTGTTATTTTCTTCTTTTTAGTTTTTATAATGTTATTAGGCTAGATCTAATAACTAGCCAAAGTTATGTAATCGTATTATTTCGATCTTTTCGTTAAAAGAATGATGTCTAAGTAAAAGTGATTAAAATTGAGTTAAAATGAATCTTTTTCTATTTCGCTACGTAAAGATAATATATTCGGAATGACGTAATCAATCATGATGAATACCACATATAACCTGGCGATGAACTGACCAGAGAAGTCAGGATATGAGTAAAAATAGAAAAACCGGAGGGTAAAAATGGCCGTCTGATTAACGGAATCCTATTTCCTACCAAAGCGCGATTTGTCCTAGAAAAACAAATCTTATTAACTTTGTACTCGAGATCTTAATAATGTTAAAATCACGCTTAATTGAAACTACACCGCTTTGTGTTAAATCGATCCGCTTGACAACCGGAGCCTCTTGAATAACATCGCCATCCGACAAATGGAATCACCTCTTTTATCTGGGGTAGATTTATACTCGGTTACTGCTTTTGACTAACTAAGTTTAGCCTGGGCGCTTGTGGACATTGGACCGATGACAATTTGACATATGATAATTTCATACGCTGCGTGTGAGGAGGAATTGTTGACAATAGAGTACACCGCTTCATTTACTCAATTGGACCTAATAAAAGGAAGATCGAGCACATTCTATTAATTGAAAAGATCGAATAAATTGATTACATATACTTTGGCTAGTCTAGTCTATAAACTATATATTGGTATCTATATATTTATATATATATATATATATATTTTACTATTTATGTATCATATATATATATATATATATATATATATATATATATATATATATATATATATATATATATATATATATATATATTAGAATAACTTTTAAATTACGCATTTATTTTATGTTGGTTAGAGTAGTAGTAATCATGTTATAAAATTGCGTTTTTAGATCGAGTTAATAGCAACTCTTTGGTGTTTAACCACACTTAAAAGAATTACCACTTTTTCCTGAGGATTCGACACCGACTCACCACTTTATCACTACAATTTGATCCGGTACACTCGCCGGTTAGGATCCGTCTAACTTAGAAAAGGTCTGTCCCTTTCTTGACGCCGCTTCTAAGGTCCGGTTTTGGTGACGCCGACTTTCCGGCGCCGCTGCCGGGAATAACGTCGCTAATTTCTTTTTTGTGTCTATGGTTACTACTTGTATTAGCTTAAAAATTCTAGAGGATAAACCAACACTCTTCTTATCACATTTCTTTTTTTATTTTTCGTTGGTATCTACTTTCTTTTAGTACCAATTTTCTTCTTCTTTAAAACTCGAGCATTTTTCTATTTTCGTTAGTTGATGACCGAAGCGGTAAAGCCTCACTTACTCCTTATAAGCCTGATATAAACGCTACGAAAGGCGCAACGCGGATAGAGAGTAAACGTGGTCAAACCAAACTTAGGACTCCTTGGAAAATCTCCAACGGAATCATCTTCTAATAAAAATAAAAAAATGGCTGAAACTAGTGATGAAACAAACGAACAGAGGCTAGATCATGCTTTAGGGCATGGCCAAAATCCTGTTAATCTTAATAATAATCAAGATAATAATAATAGAATCAATCAAGATCGGAACCAGAATAATCGTAACAATCCGCCAAACCCAAGACATATATGTGATCAAACTGTTAGGAGAAACCAGACTAATAATCCCATACTTTTACCTAATGAAGGAGCGAATAATTTCGAAATTAAGTCTCATCTTTTTGGTTTAATTGACGCAAGAGCCCAATTTCTAGGAGAAGATGATGAAGATCCACATCATCATCTCTATCTGTTTGAAGAACTGTGCAATACAGCCAAAAATCAAGGTGCTCATAAGGAATTAACAAGGATGACTATGTTTCCTTTTTCTCTAAAAGGACGAGCCCGAGATTGGTTTATGTCTCTTCCACACCACTCACTAACTAGTTGGGAGGATATTCAAACCGAATTTACAAACAATATTTCACTCCAGACGGAATTTGGAATTAAAGGTCGAGGTTGCTAATTTTAGACAAGGATCCTCAAGAAACGCTTGGGAATGCCTGGAAAGGTTTAAAAATTGTTAAGAGCTTGTCCCGATCATGGTTATTCTTTAGATATGCAAATTCAACTTTTCTGTCGTGAACTAAGAAAGGATTCACGTGCAGATGTAGATCATGCATGTGGTGGTTCGTTAATGATGAGTGAAGCTCAAATAGTTTACGATGCTATAGAAAAGATTTCCAAAAATAACAGAATGTGGGAAACCGGTTCTAGCACTAGAAAAGTAGCTTTTTGCGGGAGAATGTACGCCAAATCACGGAAGTTCTAGCACACTTGGAGAATTTGAGTAGAAAGTTTGATGGATTACAACAAGGTAAGAATAAAAATTCGTAAAATAGTATGCCAACCGAATACTCAAATCATGATAATGTGTCATTAGGGATAGAAGAACCAACAGGATATTCAAGAGAGGAGGTGAGTTTTCTTCAGCAACATAGGAATTTGAACAATGCATATTCAAACTCGTTTAATGCTATTAGAAGAGACCACCCAACTTTTAGATGGTCTGAAAACCCTAGTAAGCCAGGACAACCGCCGTATCAAGTTTATCAAGGAAATACATCTAATCAGAATTTACAATCATTACCTCGATCCTATCCTCAACACACCACTCAAAGTATACCAGTAACTCAAAGTTCAACTCAACCTGCAGAAGGGGTTGAAAAATGGGAAAAACTGATGGAAAATATGATGGGTGTAGTATCTACTCAAGCTAAGAATATGGAAACAATGATGACTTCTATAGGTTCAGTCAGTAAGGATATGAGTTCAATGAAAACATCTATGAATGGACATGATACCAGAATGAGAACGATAGAAGCTTCATTAAGGAATATGGAAGATCATTTGATTAGGGAAGGTGAACGTAACAACAGTAGACCTCCTGGAGGATTACCAAGTAATACTGAAAGAAACCCAAGAGAGGTAAATGTTGTAGTTACGAGAAGTAGGAAACTCTACGGTAGTAATGGAGTAGAAAACTTCGGGAATAATGAAGTAAAAAATGATTTAGATGGTAAGAATGAAGAGACTAAAGATGAACTTGAATTCACTGATGAGGAAGAAGAAATTATAAAGAATTTCTTGAAAAGGAATAGAAGTTTGGAACCTGAAAATGAAGGTGCAAAATGGGTAAAAATCCCTCGAATTTTCAAAGACCCCATGGATAAAGATTTAAGGACTTTATTTAAGGAGCATGTGAGAATAGAAGATAAAGAAAACAAGGATGAAAAACAGGAAGAACAAAAGGAATCTGAAGTAGAGATTGATTCAGGGAACAAATTAAAAGAAAAAATTCAAGAACCTGAAACATGGCGATCAAGTAATACTCAAAAGTTTAAGGATCAAGGAAAAGAGAGAATGACTTCGGAACCAAAGGTTATAGATTTAGAATCTTTACCTTTTCCACCTAAAGATCAAATTAAAAGATTAAGACCGATCGTAAGTATGCTCGCTTTCCTTGATACTTTTCGTCATATTCATGTTAATATCCCTGTTATCGAAGCTCTGATAAATATGCCTGCCTATGGAAAGTTTTTGAAAGATATACTATCAAATAAGAAAAAATTAGAGGAATATGAGAATATATGCCTAAATGAAGAATGTTCTGCAATTTTGCAGCATAAGTTACCACCTAAACTGAAAGATCCTGGAAGTTTTACCATTCCATGTGAAATTGGAGGATTTCATTTTAGAAGGTCTTATGTGATCTAGGAGCTAGTATAAATCTCATGTCTTATGAGGATTATAGAAAGCTAGGCATAGGAAAGCTTACTAAGATCGAAATGACTCGCAAATGGCGATAGATCGATTAAGTACCCTAAAGGAATAATTGAGGACATATTGGTTAAGGTAGACAAGTTCTATTTTCCAAAGAGACTTTGTAGTTATGGAAATGGAAGAAGGATTTTCAGCGCCACTTATCTTAGGACGTCCATTTCTAGCTACAGGAGAACTTTAATCGATGTTCGTAAAGGAGAATTAATTTTGAGAGTCAATGAAGATGAAGTTGCTTTCAATATTTTCAAAGCTATGAACCATCAATACACATCACCGTAATCATGTTCTTTTATAGAAGATATTCATTCTCATCTATGATAATCGATTACCAACTTTTGAAGACAGATTAGAAGAATGCTTAACTCTGTCATATCTATAAAGAAGATGAGAAGACATTGAAATGAAAAAGATAATCCTTTCTCTAGACAAAGGCAGTTTTACTTTTAAACCACCATGGCATAAGTATTTGGAGTTAGAACTAGAATGACCAGTTCTTAAATCATCAATAGAAGATCCGCCTAAGAATCTGGAATTGAAACCGTTACCTTTATATTGGATATTTGTTTCATAGTTCATACTTAACAAATATAAATTCCAGGAGTGAATAGCGCAAATTACCCGTATTTTTCGGTTATGTTCGGGATTTGCCACTCTTCTTTAGATTACAGAATTTTGTCACCTAATGTTTTGCTATTATTTGCGAAAATCACCCCTTTTCAAATTACACGTTAACTTGAAATAAAATACGCGACCGAGTCTCACTCTCCCGCAAATGTAACTCGCTTTCAATCTAACACAACATTTTATTTTTATTTTTATTTTTTCTATATGTTTTTATTTTTATAATAAATTTTTGATGTCTTTTTAATTCCATTAAATCATCATCTCTTCTATTGAAAAAACCTAGATTTGTCGACTATACAGTTTTCATCCACGTTTTTTTTTTCAACAGCCTTCATCTCTTCTGGAATATAGGGTTTTTGTTTGTTACAAGTTGGGAATGACGACGGGTTGGAAATGAAAATTTTATTTGGGAAAATGAATTGGATAGTGAAAATGCATTGTATAGATTAAAGAATTGAGAAATGAAAATAAAAATTGTTTTTCCAGTCTGGAATCAGATTAAAATATATAATAAATACTAACAAGGATGTGTTAAATGATGTGCCGTTAGATTTGCGGGAGAGTGATGTTCGGTCGCGTATTTTCCATTTAAGTTAACGGGAATTTGAAAAAAGGTGATTTTTGCAAAACATGGAACAACATAGGTGGCAAAAACTGTCAAATCTGAAGACGATCAACAAGTCTCAAACTTGAACGAAAGATATAGATGATTTTTGCAAAACATAGGTGGCAAAACAGTCAAATCTAAAAATGAGTGGCAAGTCCCTAACTTGACCTAAAGATAAAAATGATTTGCGCTATTCACCATGTCCTATTAGACGATTAAATTCGTGTATTTTATATTGAAAGAAAATTAGGTACTTTATTTTCAAAGAATTAAAAAAAAAATCATGTATCTAATTCCCAAAAAAGAATTATTGTATCTCTTTCTATCCATATCTATAAGTTTTAAGAAAAACTGCAGAAAATTCATAGTTTTAAATGAATTTCAATGAAAAAAAAATGTTGTTTTTTTATATTGTGTTGGAATTGTAACCCTTTTTTTGTTGGTTCTTCTTGCGTGTGTTAAAATAACGTTGACGGAGGTCAGATCAGTATCTCGTCACGTGTCATCCCCACAATAATCTAACAGTAAATGAGGTAAAATAATAAACGTCTTAAGGGCCAAGAGCCTCAAAGATCCGAACCGAACTCTGCTCGGACGAACCCCGACCTCGGCGGGTCGGCCTAGGCATAAACGAGCCCTTGCGGCTCGACCTAAGTCTATCTCATAGTCAATTCCTCCAGGCGCGTATTAAATTAGATTAATACGGAAAGAATCCCAAGTCATAACGATTCTGATCCTGACATTCAAATGTGTCCATAATTATCTCCTAAATCAAGGGGATCAAATCATCATTATTTATTCCTTCGGGAACACAGCATCAGAGTCCAACCTGGACACGTTACACGCAACGCTAGGGCACACACCCCTCCTATATAAACCATCCATAAAGAACTACGAAGACTTGATTCCAATAAACACATTGGATACGTAGGCAGCTTGAGATACAGTTTCTCAAGTGCAGTCTAAACCACCACCAAACACCCCCGTTTCACATTGTTTTTAGGGTTCCATCTTGAATAGAATGTCACTCAGAGGAAGGAAACCACCAGAATTAATACCCGACGATTTCCAGCATCGTCAGTTGGCGCTAGAAGGAGAGTTTTCTACTGATAATTTGTTTAAGAAGCGTCATGATGGCAGATATGAGCCTAGCACCACTCATGTCGATATTGTGTGGTGAATCCCTTTACTTTTTTTATTTCTTAGGGGGTGGAATTGACCATAAATGATCATGATATGCATTTCAAATATAGACAGGATCCTTGATTCTCTGCGGACAAGGAGATTAGAGTCGATGTCCCCAGGTCTACTATTCCTTGGCCTCTCCTTTCAAACTCATTTGATTTACAAAAGCAATCTGTTTGTTATATATATACGTCCATTTCACTTTTAGTTGTAATCTATAATTGATTTTGGCTCACAGAATTTGGTCATTCTCAGTCTCTAGTTTATAAATGAAAAGGTTCAACTTTCCGGTAGAATCAATGTTAGTTTTGGTCTTCCAATATTTGTTTTTGTTTGGGTCGGTGCAGCGACGCTTCGGTGCATCATTGTTTTCAGAGTTTCTGCGGTGCATCATTGTTTCAGAGTTTCATTTTTTTCTTTTCATTTGGGTTGGTGGTCGTCATAATTTCATATCATTTCAGTTTTGCCTTAAATACAATTTTTATCAAGTTGATATTTGTTGCCAAGGTGCTTGATCATTCTCTTTATATGGTGAAAACGTATATATTAAATGCTTAAACCTATTAGGCAATTATCATCATAGTGACTATGTAAGTCTGTACATTTATCCTAATGTTCAAATTGTGTTTGAACTTTGCTTTCTATATTTTTTGTTTTTACAGTACTATCCGTTAGACCTTAATTTGGAGATTATACATCTATCTTTCAGTTTCTCTTGAGTGTGGAAATCTAGGCTTTTTGGCTTTTCCGTAGTGAGATCGGACTTAATTCTTGTTCACCGTCTGTTTTGAAGTCCTAATGGTTTGTTTTTTTTATTTTTATAATATATTATAGATTTTAGCAATGGTTTGATTTACTAAAAAAGTTCAATACATGAAGAAAACCTATTGTTTTTCCAGATTAAATCATTCCTTGAATCGAATAAACTTGTCGTTCACGTGTCCGCAAGTGCTCTCTCACTGGCATTCCCTTCTGTATATAGGAAAGGATAATTCATTTCTTACGCTTTCTAGGTGGGGTTGATTTATTTAGGTATTTGATTTCCTCAATTCCATGTAGATGATATAATGTCTATCATTTATACAGGCTGAATTTCATGAACTATTGGGTTACGTCTGTTCTTATTCATTTCATAGGTTTATAGAAGACAAGTGAACTTTCTCGTAGAGGAGATAAAGTATGTTGTATATACTCTGATTCCTTCTTTAACTCCTATTAACTCTATACCGATTCGCCGTGCCAGGTTGTCCACTTTATTTGATGAAAATTCAAGGAAATCAAGGAAATTTAGTAACCAAATGAAGTGCCAATTGCCTAAAACACCATAATGGTTTCTGCAAAATATCCTCCTTGGTTCAGGTGGGCCTTCTTTACTTTTTAATATCTGCTTGATCTAGATAACATTAGTTGTTTTCATTTGAAGCAATGCGTGATTTTTCTGTGAAGGAATTTTTCCAGGAAGTATGTGGGATGTTTTCACGATAAACTTAGTATAGTGATTCTTCAAATCCCTCAAAAGGGCATTTAAAATCGGGATCCCTGACAACCCAGAGAGGGATGAGATTTGTAAAGTGTTTGGGTTGAAGATAATGACTCTGACAAGAAATCTGTTATGCTTATACACAGTGTTTCGTCCTGTTAAGTAATACACATTCTATGCTTACATTTTTTTCGTGTTCTGATGGATGCTGCTATGTCAATGCATCAGCTTATTGCAACGCATTTGGAGCCATTAACAGGGTAGCAATCAGCTACATTTATAAACTGCAACAATCATCTCATCTAGCGGAAGATGCTCTTTCACAAGGAATGGAAGAATTACAACAATCTCTAGCCGGGACATTAGCCAATGGCTCTGAAGGTTCATCTAGAAATGTGGCAAAATATATGGGCCAGATGGCCATGGCCATGGGAAAACTTGGCACCCCTGAAGGTTTCCTTCGCCAGGTACGTACAATAAATTCTATCTTCAACCTTTCAGTAACCGGCTTTTCCTGCTTCCCTACATCAGACTGCCTTTCATAAATCTGACTCTTTTCTTGGAATTCGTATGCCCTGCTGGTTGAATAAGAGTTTGTATGTACTAACTGAATGGATGTGATTTGATAGTGACAGGCCGATAACTTAAGACAACAGATGTCTGATGATTTCTAGTTTCCTTCATGTTTTGTGAACTGAGGCCATTTTCGTAGCTTGATGTGGAATGAGTAAGGACAACTACTATGAGAACAAAAGTGGCTGTTAGTGAATTTACTATATATTCTTACCAATTGTGATCTTGATTATTTACAGGGTGGAATCTATGAGCCGTCTAAAGTTGTGGCATCATAATATAATTTTTTATAATGCTTCATAAATTTTGAACCTGCATGATTCTCAACAATATTTCTTGCCTGCCAAAATATACTAGGAGGTATACTGTTACTTTTTGTGTTTTTTCTTTTTACATTTTGATCCTTTGGTTTGCTCCAACTTGTATTTTAATGTGGCAAAAGAAATGGGTGTAATATAGAGTTAACATTAGAAAAAATTATGATTCTTTTGTTTTATTTTACAGGATGAGATTAAAGGGATGATCGCTGGGAGAAAATGACGGCTAAAGAACCCGTTTAGTTCTTGTGTATTTTCTTCCGGGCATGGTCATCTACTGCATCCGAAATCTAAAATTCATGATGAACTACAACTACGGTCAACCAAGTTTATGATTATGCAAAAGGAAGGCGAAGACCTGAAAGCGCAAGCGAAAGCTCTTTTGACATCTTGGGAGCAGACTAGCATCAGTCAAGCCATTGGACCATGACCATACTAGTGATTAATTTGCAATTGTATGTATTCTTTCTAGGATTATTAAAATATGAAAGTTGTTTTAGTTGAACTCGGTAAATTTATAAATATTCAAAACTTTGTTGTACTTTTTTTTGCTATTATTTTGGAACATGTATGAATGGGTTATGCAAATTTATTGTTAGAATAGTGTTGGTTATGATATCTTCATTAGGTGATACAGTTCATCACACAAAATCACATAAAATGATGCGGACTGAATTACGAGTAATATGACTAGGTGACGAACCAGAGGTTAGTAATACTAGTTTAAGCTGATATATACTTCATCACATAAAACCGCATTAGTGACGCCGATATCATCACTTGTTACATTAATGTGTGGCGAAATGGATGGTCACATATTGCACTGTGGTTGTATTTCGTTCTTACAATGGGTGACAAATCATTCGTCACTTAAATGCATAATACATGAGAAAAACGGGGCATCACTTATTTTTGCAATAAGTGACGACTCTAGCATCACCAAAGTATATGAGAAGACTAAGTTGAAAAATGTAATATGTGATGAAGATTTTGTCACATGTTCAACACAAATGTGATGAATGATACAATCCTCACAAAATACTTTTCGTGACTTATGATCGGTGACGACTCTTGTGACGCACAAATTTCGTCACATATAACCAAATGTGACGGAATTGACCACATTTGTGACGATTAGTGGTCGTCACAAAATGTCATTTTTCTTGTAGTGCAAGCACCCATGGAATGAGCATCAACATCATCTCCGGAGGACCCAACAACCGGATCCTTGAAGAAAAAGATGACACGCATGTTAATTTTCCAGTACCGCTCAAAAGGCGGCAATTTTTTTTGAAGAAGTACGTAACCTACGACGGCAGGGATCCCATCCCCCTGATAATTAATAATGAAGGCCTTGTAATAAAGGCCGTTGTAAACTAGAATTTTGTAAGAAGAATCTGCATCGACACGGGAAGCGCAGTCAGCGTCCTATACTACTTTGCATTCCAATCGATGCAGCTAAAATATTATGAGATGACGCCAACGACAACTCCACTGTTCGGCTTTGCCGGGCCTCCCGTCCGCCCCGTAGGTACGATTGTCCTCGCTACTACCTTCGACCGACCACCTAAGGGGAGAACTATCTCAGAAGAATATATAGTGGTCAAGGCTTCATCCGTCTATAATATCATTATGGGACCACCTCCCTTGATCAGCTTACGAGCAGTAATTTCACCCGCAAGATGTCGGGCTTAGAGTTTCCTACCACCAAGGGCTCCGTAGAAATTAGAGAGTGACGCAGATAGGGCTAGGAACTATTATACATCCAAAGATAAATAAATTGAATATGTCAAAACATGTATTCAAAGAGGAGTTGCTCTGAAGATGAAGAAACATGGTCCTCGGATGATAAAGCAGAAGAAGTTTGCCTATGGGAAAATCAAACGGATCCGACTGTAAAGATTGGTTCTTGGATCCTTGATCAAAACAAAAAACGGCTCGCGAATCTACTATGAGAGCCCAGAGATGTATTCGCCGAAAATGCGAAGACATGCCTAGCCTGTCCCCTGCATTGGCTCTGCATAGATTTAATGTCGATCTAAGCCGAAAACCTTTTCGCTAAAGAAGAGACATTTCGCCAAAGAAAGGATTGACGCTATTGAGAAAGAAGTGACCAAATTACTCCAGCCGACATTATCCGAGAGGGACTATCCCGACCGTTAGCAAATCAAGTCTTGGTCAAAATACCTAATGGTAGTTGGAGGATGTGTGTGATTTCACCGACCGCAACCGAGCCTGGTCCCAAATGCGTTAAGTCTCTCGCTTAACGTCATTGTTCCTCATTATTCCGCTGAGGAATATCGATCACCGATGCTCCATCATATCCAGTATTACTCCTAGATGTCGATGCAGATGAAACACCAAAAGTTGGTCTGCGGCTTTCCTCCAAAGAAGCATTATTCATGGACAAAGGATCCTCTCTTGAAGATTGTAAGGACTCCATTGTTGATTCAGCCACAGAGTAGCTCGAATTTGCCGGATTGACAACAGGGTTTCGGCAAATAGGGCAAGTGGAATGAGATTGAAACCACATGTCAATACACTCCCGGTGAAACCCGTGATTGCATTTTGGTAATAGCCTTGTTTTCTCGCCTTCACGCACCTGATTAAGACAGACAGAGCATTCCAATAATTTTTCTTTGAAGTCTTGGGCTCTAAAAGAAACGACGGGAATGGTTTTCATCACTACAGCATCAAGACCTGCTTGGACGGCGGTGGGATTCAAGACTTGGTGTTGGTGGTGGCCGGAAGCAAAATGAAATTGTGTGTGAGGGTAGATTTGAAGGCCATTGTTGTTCCAGAAAACCTTAATATAGATATGAAGACAGCAAAAGAAGAAGACTACTAGAAAAACGAGCAGTATGACTATAATTACCAGGACCGTCCCTGTTAGCTCAATCATATTCGAGTTATTGAGATTGCCCACCCATCTGATTAATTATCAACCTTGTTCGATTCTATATATAGCTGCGTCCAGAACCCTCTGAGTTTTAGTGAATTAAAATGTAATAGATATCTGGAGAAGAACATTAATTCTTGAATTAACTAAAAATATATATGTCCAGCAATCCAAATTGAGTTTAAATCTTTCAAGCAATTAAAATTGAGACTACTTTGAAAAAAGGGCACTAATGAAAGGAAATCACGAAATGGCTTCCTCCTTACCTAACACGGCTGCGCTTTTGACTGAGAAGGGACGGGGACGGCAGAGAATTCAAAGTTTTAAACTTTGAAGCCACTGACTAACTGAATCGTCTGCTTGACCGCGTCCTAGTGATATTGGCAAATTTTAAGTTAGATATTTCTTTCGTATCATACTTTCTTTATATTCACACAGATTAAATGAGTGATTAATTTGTTTGAAAAAAAAGTATAAAACGATAAATTTATCCATCGATTTTCATAACTAAATAATTTGATTTGCAGCATAGGAAATTGTTTTATAAAACTCCCTCCGTCCCAAAATAATTGAGGTTGTCAAAAAAATTTGTTCAAAATAACTGAGTCAGTTATATTTTCAATGCAACATTTATTATGTTTTTCCTACATCGATATTTATTTTTTAGGAGTGAGAGAATAAATACATTGTATTAATTATAAACTAAGAGTTTTTTTTTTAGTTATTTTGGCATTCATATTAAAGCATTAAGTCACATTCTCAATATGCATGCTTTTGATAACTGACTCATTTATTTCAGAACGGAGGATAGTGGTGTACATGGTTCGGTACGGATCGGTTAATGGTCGTAACCGAAACAGAACCAAAATTTTCGGTTTATTGAAAATTCGAACCGAAACAGAACCTTTTGTAAAAGAAAACCGAACCGAACATAACCAAAATAACTGGTTCGATTCGGTCGGTTAACCAAAAACCCGAATAAATTCAAAAGTAAATAATTAGAGATAACCAAATTGAACCGAACCGATTAACCGGTTGATTAACCGAAAAACCAAACCGAAAAAACCAAATTTTATCCAAATTATACAATTACAACACGTTATATGGTTAGAAACGGTTTGGTTTTTCTAGTTGGTTTCGGTTCGGATATAAGACTGTTTGGTTTTCGGTTCGGGTTCGGTTCGGTTTTGGTTCGGTTTTTGGTTCGGTTCGGTTCGGTTTTCTGTTCTTTTCGGATAATTTACAGCACTAACCGTAACCGAACCAAAAAAATTCCGGTTTTCCATTTTGAAAACCGAAAACCAAACCGTAGCACTTATGTAATATTCCGATTTTAAAATGATAGACGTGTCATTTTACGAAAACAAAATATTATGTTCATTTTATTTTTGGAATTAAAGTGTATGTTATATATATATATATATATATATATATATATATATATATATATATATATATATATGGATATATGGAAAATCTAGTATTTATGTAATTATGAATTAATTAAGGAGAAAATAATATTGGTTATAAAAGGAAATATCTCCCAATATTCCCATAACCTATCATCTTTTTAAATTTGTTTCTACGTTATCCAAAAAAGGCGTGAGAAGCAAACGAAAAGAGGCTGAGAGATTTTTACAAAATCTAAGTCGTTTTACAACTGTTTTCAGATTCGAATAGAGCATCGGAATCATCGTGAAGAGGGCGTCGTTTCAATACAAGAAAGTTGGAGTTTTTCAAAAGATTTGATTTTCGCCCTAGATGTGTTCATGGATGTTTTGATGGACGTAAACTCCTAAAATTCGTAGTCTCATTTGTATAGAAACCTGTGATCGAATCTGATCTGAATTTGGATTGATCACATAGGTTTTCCGTGGGATAGGTTCGAGTTTTGCTGCGGATCTTCATAGCTTTTGGACTTGGATTAGCTTGCTAAAATGCAAGAGACTCTTCCTTTGATTTAGTTTTGTTTTATAGCGTTAAGGTCGATGTTTTGTTATGTTTAGATGCTAGAAATCGTGTCTACTTGTTGAAGGAGTATGGGATGATTTGGTTTGATAAAGATGAGCTTTCTTATGCTTTTCTGAGTTTTTTTTTAATGTTAATTAAGTTGGAAATCGTTAAGTTGCAGAAACTGTGTTTAGGGTTTTACAGTGTGGAATGCACACGCATTCATGATACATGAAGTCGGGTTTTGTTACAGGTTGCTCAATGTGTACACATTGGCTAAATGCGCGACGCATTGCGCATACCGTGAGATGTCCAGCTTTAGTTTCATCAGGTGCAATACGCACGTATTGAAGGCAATCGCACACATTGTCCGGACAGAGACTTTCAGCAAGTTTCTAGTCGATCAATGTGCATGCATTGACCCCGGTTTTAGGAAAAAAATAAATTTAAGCCACGAGATGAGTTTTAAACGTTTTTTCTTGATCTAATAACTTTAATTGAACATGAACAAGCCTTGATTGAGTTTCTGATGTGTTTAGTTCCGGCACCGAATGCACTCTTCCTAAGAGTTGAAGATCGGGACCGTCGGAAGAGCATGATAGGCTTGTGCTTTGATAAGTTAGTATTCATCATTGTCTGTGTATGTGATAGGTTGTTGTGTCTAGTTGTCTAAGTGAGGGAGTAGAGGTGTTAAGGTGAGGTCTACCTTGAAAATACTTAGGCGGTTAGTTAACAATTAAAGAAAATACATACTTCGCTAGTAAAAGATTAAACATCATGTCAATCTTGGATAGGCACCAGACTATATCGCGATGTGTGGGCATTCAGTGAAAGCGAACAATGATGCTGGCCTATAAACGGCTGAATGGCAGTGGAGGAAATTCGTCGAACGTGTACGCTATCGGGCTGTGATCCACCAATATGTTGCACAATATATGTCATGGCGGATATACACCATGTGTAATGCCCTTGAATGTTAATGTAACATTTATAATTTAAGCTAGAAACAAATAGTCAAGACGTGTTGATGGACATGAAGTGAATTATATCATAGCTTCATCCTTTTATTAAGTACGTTGTACTTACCTCAAATGCATGTTTTTCTATGTGTTTGGGGATGAGAAGATGAACAGGTTGAACCAGATTTTGACAAGGATTTTATGATGATGTTTGAGGACGCCGACAATGGAGCTTATGTTTTATTCTTTGTATTATGACTTTCTAGACTACGTTACATTTTGAGAAACGTGTTTAGTTTTCTTTCAGACTTTGTATTTTCTTTTACTTGCATCTTTTGGAGTTTTCGTTGTCATAAGTTTCTCTTGGAGATTTCATTGTAATAGGTTACATTTCTATCTTTAAACGTGGTTTTTATTCTTGGATGTTTGGAAAAAAAATATACCCGATTCTTTTGCTTCTGTTTTTGCTTAACACGATACGATGTAGTAGAGGCTTACGTATATTGTGAGATTTATTTTATATTTTACGTGTCAAACGTTCTTTTTCCGGATAAGGACTCGGTGTCCGAGAAACGGGCGCTATAGAATGGTATCAGAGCCGACTATCAGATGGAACTAAGTGCAGGGATCTAGAGTCCTCTGGTAGGAATGAGTCTAGGACAAATCCTGGCGAGGACAATAGGGGGAAGAATGTGATATCCCACATCGGATGTGGGAGAAGCATATGACCTTCTTATAAATGTGAGACACAAATGCCTTGTCAACTCGGGTTAGCCCTTTTAGGCCAAGCGAGGATGATGGGTCTAAGCAGTTGACCAGATACTTTATGGCTCGCTTAGCTCTACCAGGCCCGGGGTCTGGGGTGTTGGTATCAGAGCGAAGCGTTCTTTAGATCTTTTAGAAACGTTTTGGCCTTTCTGTGATCCTCAAGATGGTGACCACTAGAACTGGATTTCATGGAGTGGAAAGTTCAGGGATACGGCAGGAGAGTCCGACACCAGTGGTTGGTGGCAGCTTTGTGCGACCGAATCTTTCACCACATCAGAAAAACACACCACGACCTCATCAGAATCCTACTCCACGACCTCAACGAAGCGCAACACCATGACCTCGCCACGGCCGAATGCAGGTATGCTTACATCCCACGCGGGCCAGGGGAGGGACCCTTATGAGTCACCATAGAGGGAGTGATCCACCCTTGTATCCACCACCAGTAACCAACATCTACCCTCCACCACCACTGGTAAGCTACCCTTCATCTCCAGTGTTACACCACCACCAGCAGACCTTTTAGCCTCCAGCAGTAGGCCATACCCCTCGACCTATAGTACCAACTTCGCCCCGTTTGGATCACTAGAAAGGTGTTGGCTACTGTTACAGTATAGAGGCTGAAGCGAATGCTGAGTGCAGTCAGCTGATACACCCTGCTGACAGTATGACACTGCAGCCTACTATAATCTAGTATAGCATGATGTAGAAAGTGGTTATTCAGTTATAGTTTGTTGTAACCGCTTGCAACTTGCTTCTAACTGATACATATGGTGTATGAAGTTATAAATACCCCATGATCAGCCACACTGTAACTCAACTTGTAACTTTCAGTGCATCAATAATAATTTCGCACTTTATTTTAGTTTACAAGTCTATAAACTTCATCATGGTATCATAACAGAAATTTGAGAATTTATGAATCTTTTCCTGCTTTTTTCATCTTGAGACTGTTCGTCATCTTTTCTGTGGTTTCAGTTTCTTGAGAGTAAACTGTCATCTTCTTTCCTTAGTTTTTTGATCATTTCTTGATCGATTTCCTGTAATCTCACTTCCATTGTTGATTTGAAATTCTTTTTTGGAGTTCTTGATAGCCATGGCAGCTAAGAAAAAAGAAATAAGTCCTTCTAGTCCATTTTATGTTCATCGTAATGAGAATCGGTCACTGGTTCTTGTTCAGCCATTGATGAATGACAACAACTATAATCCATGGAAAATGTCTATGGAGATGGTGTTAATTACCAAGAATAATATTGGCTTCGTAGACGGCACAATTAAAAGACCATAAGCAGATTCAGTAGATTTTCATGCATGGAGACAATGTGATACAATGGTGAAATAATGAATCATGAATTCTGTAGAGAACACCATTGCCTAGAGTTTGATGTACTTCAAGAGTGCACATGCAGTTTGGAAGAATCTTGCAGCTAAATTTTCTAATGTTGATGCCTTGAGGCTTTCAGATCTTCTTGAAGAGATGCATCTGCTGAAGTAAGGTACTGATTCTGCCAATCAATATTTCACAAAATTGATGGTTCTGTGGGAAGAAATCAAGGCTATCAGGCCTATGTCAGTTTCTTCTTGTGATCCTCAATGTCAGTGCAATGCAATCAGCACAATAATAGATCAAATGGAGGCTGAACATGTCATGAAATTCCTATAAGGTTTGAGGGATGATTTTGAGCCAATGGTTTCACTGGCAATGCTGATGGTGCCTTTCCCAGAAATTCATGATGCCTTTTCAATGGCCATTAAATTTGAAAGACAAAAGTTATATGTAGCAAATAGGGCCAAGATTCCAAATATAATGGTTCTCTTATCTCAGAAAAGTGGATAGGGGCAAAATCAAATAGTCAGCAGACCTAACTCTGCATTAGCTGCAAATCCCAGACCTAAGAATCTCAAGAAGGTTCAATGTAGTTTTTGTGGATTCAATGGTCATATTGAAGAGACTTGTTACAAGAAACATGGCTATCCTCCTGGTTTCAAGTCAAAAAAGGCTAATTTGGTAGAGGAAGAACAGTCAGTAGAAGAAGATCCGGACAAAAATAGGTTTGCTGGTCCGGGGTTTCAAAATCTTACTGTACACCAACTTGACAAGTTGATGGATCTGCTGAGTACCAATCCTCCTAGACATGCACGATTTTCCATTGGACAACCTGCAGAGATTGTTACACACTACTCACCTACAACAGGGACAGGTGATTTAAATTTAGTAAGATCTATACAATGGATCTTGGACTCTGGTGCCACAGATCATATTGTAGGATCATTAGATCTGTTAAGTAATCCAAAACCTTCATCTGGTATAAAAACGGGATTACCTAATGGAAACAATGTTTCTATCACACATATAGGACAAGTAAGGGTTAACCCTCAGCTGGTCCGACATGATGTTTTTTGCATTCCTGGTTTTAAATATCACCTTTTATCTTTTCCCTCTTTCATTAACCAAACAAAGGTGCAGCTGTCTTTTCTGCTAACAAGTGTGTTTTGCAAGACAAGAACAAGAAAGTGATTGGTTCAGCTGATATACATAGAGGACTCTATGTCATGGATAACCAATAAGGCTATTTGTTGCCAATGATGTAGAAAATCACACCTTATCTGATAGATTAGATGATGCTCTTTTATGGCATTACAGACTAGGACACTTTCCAGATAAGAGACTGCAAGTTATTAGTTCTAAGTTTGATGATGTCAAATTTTGCAGTCACTATGGCTAAATTAAAGAAAAAACCATTTCCATTAAGTACAACTGCTGTAAATTCTATTTTTGATCGTGTACATATGGATATTTGGGGTCCTTTGAGACAACATACTGTGAATGGACAACAATATTTTCTCACTATTGTAGATGATTTTTCTAGATTTACTTGGGTTTTTCTTATGAGGCACAAATATGAAGCTTCTGACCTTGTTAAATCTTTTGTTAAATTTGTATCTACACAATTTCACAAATTTATCAAAGTTATCATATCGGATAATGGAGCTGAGTTCCAGCTCACTGATTTTTATGCTCAGCAGGGCATCATACATCAAACATCTTGTGTCAGCACACCTGAACAAAATGGTATTGTTGAAAGGAAACATCAGCATCTGCTGAATGTTGCTAGGGGATTGATGTTCCAGAGTAATTTACCCATTGAATATTGGGGTTTCTGTCTTTTACATGCTATAAAATTAATTAATGGTACACCTACACCACTGCTGAAGGAAAGCACTCCATATGAGGTGCTTTATGGCACTAAACCAGACCATTCTGTGTTTAAGGTTTTTGGTTGCTTAGTTTTCTCTTGCACACTTCAGCAGTACAGGAAAAAATTTGACTCAAGATGTAGGACTTGTGTCCATCTTAGGAATTCAAATACGTCCAAGTGTGCTATTTTTTTTACATATTGCCAACAAAGATATCTTTTTTTCTAGAAATCAATTCCATGAGACTTATTTTCCTCTATTTTAAAAGGTATTAGGAAAGTCTAGTTATCTTGCTGACATGCCCGTTCCTTTACCAGTAATGGACATCTTTGATGATCTGCTAAACGAGTCAGCAGACCAGCCAGACACAGGGTCAGCTGTAGCTGAGGCATCTAATGAAGAGTATGCACCAGTTACTCAGGCACCTGAACCCACACAATTAAGAAGACCAACAAGAACAATGAAATCTACAACCTTTTATCAAGGAGGTGCTCATACTTTTCAGCAGACCCCACACCTGCTGAGTGAAGTCATGAGCCTGGACAATCTCTCAACAGATTATGCCAGATTCAATAATGCTATTGATGCCATTAAAGAGCCTAAGACTTACAATCTAGCCATCAAGCATGATGAATGGAAATAAGCAATGCAAAAAGAGACTAAAGCTCTACAAAAGACTCATACATGGGAGATAGTTGATTTGCCCTCAGACAAGAAACCCATTGGGTGCAAATGGGTATACAAAATCAAATACAACCCTGATGGTTCAGTAGAGAGATATAAATCTAGACTAGTAGCAAAAGGCTAAACTCAAACATACGGAATTGATTATCAAGAAACCTTCTCTCCTGTTGTCAAGATTACTACAGTCAGAACACTACTTGCAGCAGCAACAACAACTAATAATTGGCATTTACATCAGATGGATGTCAACACTGCCTTCTTACATGGAGATTTGCATGTAGAAGTGTATATGCAGTTGCCACCGGGTTGTGCAGCAACTAAACCAAATCAAGTTTGTAGGTTAATGTTAAGGGTGAAAATCTATGTTTTATTATGATATATTTTACGGTATTTTCCCTCTTAATTGGATTAATTGCATAATAAATGGCCCTTATATGGGAATATTGAGCATACTAGGTTTTTAAGGACTTAATCGCAATATTGAATAAATTATGTGTTTTCATCGTGAATTATAATTAATTGGACTTTATTACAGTTTTGCGATGTTTTCCCATGTGTTATAGGTATGCTTATCGTGCTCAAATGATGATCAAAAGGGTTAAAATTCGAGCTATAAAGATTTAAGAAGAGATAATGATCGAATGGAGTGGGTAAAAGAGATAGAGATGATTTAATCAAGTTTTATTCCAAATAAATCGGCGTCCAAGTCCCGTCCAGAGTGGACGGGCGCGTCTGATAATCCAAACGGGCGCTCAGAGGAAGAATTCAATATTGAGGCATCATGAACTTACCGAACGAACGCCCGTAAGGAGCGCGACGAGCGTCCAAGGTGCAAAAAGAAGATCGTAGAGTTTGGGCGCTATCCGCATTTAACGCCTACATTGGAGTTCGAACAATCAAACGAGCGTCCACTTAACTGAACGAGCGTCCGGAGTGCCGACTTAGTGAAACCGCCTCAAATCTCTATAAATACTTGCCTATTTTCACACATTGAGATACCAATTCTACAATTCTCGAACCCTAAACCCTAGGGGCGGCTATAGGCTGCGTTTTACTCGCTTTTTCCTGGCTTTATGTTCTTAAATTCCTAGATAAAATTAGTTTAGTTTATGCAATTTATTTTAACAATTCAAGCTATTCAAGGATGCTAAGAGGCTAGGCTTCAATCAAACGAGCATTGTGAAGCCATCCAACTTTCATTACTTTTGATTCTTCGGTTATTTTGTAAGTTTTCAATCAAGTTGTTTCCTTTATCATGTCTTATGTTGATTAATTGCATTTATATCGAAAGATGTGCATGTATGATGTTTTATATTTGATGAAAGTCTTTATAAACATTAGATCACCATGATTTAGGAATAGATCTTTAATCTATGTCAAACGAAAGTTGATAGGTTGGAAATCTAGGTTAAAACGCTAAAGTTTACATCTTTGTTTATGTTATGACGCGTTAATTTCCGTAAATCGAAAGATAGAAATTAATAGGCGAATCATCTACGAAAGTAGGATTCATACCTTTGATAAGATGAGCCACAACTTGGTAGAAACTGCAATATAATCGGGATGAGAGATTAGTGTTTGTTGGATAGGTGGATCAATACTCGTTTGCCCGCATTAAACTTGATTTAACCCTTGAGACTTGAACTGTTTAGTTAGTTTATTTTCTGTTTGCACTTTTAGAGTAATTTGTTCGCAACCAAACCACCCTAGCTTTGGATTCGTCCTCTGTCTAGTTTATATTCAGCATATATGTTCAGTTTAGTTTTGTTTAATCATTTGTTTAGTTTAGTTTTCCGTGACATAACTTAGTTAGACAAAAACTAGGAACCACCACCGCCTAGTTCCCGTAAGATCGACCCGGCATTAACCACTAGTACTACGATCCTTATACTTGGGGTTAACCGGATTATAAATTTATTACTTGTTTGTTTTGCATAGATAAAATCCGTAGACAAGTTTTTGGCGCCATTGCCGGGAACCGGACGGTTGCCTAGTTTTTGTTCTAGTTTTTATTTTGCTTTCAATTCTGCTTTTTAGGTTAGATATTTTCAATTTCGTTTGTGGTTAGTAGTTTAGTTGTTTTTGTTCAATTGTCCATGCGCTTTTAATTTTGTTTTTGTTAGTAGTTAATATAAAATCTTTGCTCTTAATTTATACTCTGCTTTCGCTTACCACGCTCTGCTTTCCTAATCGTTTTACTTGATTGGACGGCGTCCGCTTTACCGACGCCCGTCCGATTCTTGCTTGATCGGATGAGCGTTTAGTTTATCGGGCGCCCGCCCTCTCAAAATCCTCGATCTCGAATCGATTCGACCCTGCTGACGAAGCGGTCATACTTCGACGCCCGTCCATCCTCGAAAAGCTGGTCGACGCTCGTCCATAATTTTGGGCGTCCGTCCGCCTTCTTTTCCTTCTATCAACTTCTTCTTTTCTTTTCTTTTCCCTAGGTTTTGATCTTAGATTAGATTATAAGTCTTTAGTTTAAGTCGTTAGTTTCTTAGTTTATAGTTCTCTTTCTCTCCTTCTTTCTTTCTTGCTCAACAACTTGATCTTGGATCTCGGTGTATGCAAACTCGTAGTCAGAAGGGACCACTAATCTACTCCCCTGACCCCGAGCGGACCATAGTCCGACCCAATAGGCGGAAACTTCGGTTCGACGAAGGAAACACTCTAGATCAAGAATTTGAGCATTATCTTTCAGGAGAAATCGAAAGAATAGTAATAATGGCAACGGAAGATAGACGGACGTTGGCCGACTATGCCATGCCTGGCACAGTCACCATCAACCCCGCGATTGTTATGCCAGCCATTACTGCTCAAACTTTCGAGCTAAAGCCAGGACTTATTCAGATGATGCAGCATGCATCGATTTTTCACGGCTATCAATCGAGAACCCCACACTCACCTACACACATTTCTACACATATGCGGTACTACCCGTATCCAAGGTGTAAGTGAGGACGCAATCAAGCTCAAACTTTTCCCATTTTCCTTGCGGGGGGAAGCACTAGAGTGGTATCACTCTCTCCCCTCGGAATCCATTACGACCTGGGCCGGACTTGAAAGAGAATTTTTGAGTCAATATTTCCCTCCATCAAAGACGGCCCAGTGTTTGAATGAAATCTTCACATTCCGTCAGCAGGAAAATGAGTCTTTCTTCGATTGCTGGAAAAGGTTCAAGTCCCTCCTCCGAAAATGTCCCCACCATGGCTTGCCGATGCAAAGGCAAGTCAATACATTCTTTAGCGGATTGACCGAGCTCACTAAGGGCATGGTCAATAGTTCATCTGGCGGGGCGTTTTTGAAGAAGACTCCAGACGAAGGATGGGCATTGTTCGAAGACATTGCCAAATATAACTATGCTCCATCCTATCAAGCTATTCAGGCACCTCCCCTCCTCCCAAGGTCGAGGAAGTGACTATGCAGAATCTGATTGCCGTGTTGCAAAAGCAAATGGCCAACTCTCAACTGACAACATCCCAAACTGTTCCTAATCCGAGTATTCGGACTCTTTCGTTTCCACGAAACTCTCGTGTTCTCAGACATAAAATTGCGATCAACCCGCCACGTGTTCATCCAAAGGTCAATTTCAATCCCCTCTCGCTCATCAAGTCAACGCTGTTCATAATAATGGACAGTATAATCCAATCACATGCCAAGTATGTGAAGATCCGGGGCACACTGCTCGTTTCTGTCCCATGATTGGACAAAACACGGAAGTGAATGCTTTTTCTGGCCAGTCTAATCCTAGGTTCAATAACCAATTCTCTGGCCAGAATAATGCTCAAAATCAGGGCTTCAGCCAGAATCCGAGTTTCAATCGTAATCCAAACTCGAACTTCAATTCTAACCCGAACTTCAATAGAAACCCTGGTTTTGGGTCGAACCAAAACTCTAATTTTTCCAATCAAACACAAAGGTTTAATCGAAATTGGCCCTCCATTTCCAATTCCAATTATCGAAATCGGCCCACCCAAATTTAAAATCAAAAATTTTCCAATTCTCAAGGCCCTCGAATTCCAATGACCTCATAAGGTGAATGGAACTCATTCAAAGAGGAGCAAAACAAGAACATTCAGCTCCTGATGAGTACCAATAAGAACCTTGAAAGACAGATAGGGCAACTGGCTGAGCAGTTAGCATCAAGACCCCCGGGGCATTTGCCCGGCCACCGAAAAATCCTAAGGGCGGTCATGTTGCTCAGCCGATTTAAGCAAAGACCAATGTCTCGACCTCATACCAACCATGCACTATGGACAAGAGGAAGCCGATACAATGAGTTTAAGAAGCGGTACACAGCTGAGTGGTCCCCCTGGATTTCAGGGAAACCACTAGCCCCTCCCCGCCATTGATAAGGCAGGGAGGGAAGTTGAGCACCCATCATCCCCTTGGTCGCAAGCAAGTACTTAGGTGGTGATCCTGATAGGTGAAAAGGTTGGAAATCCTCAGGTGGCTGCTCCCCTGAGGACTGAACAAGTTGGAAATCCTCAAGTGGCTGACCCCTTGAGGACTGAAAATGGGAAAGAAAGTCAGGTGGCTGATCCCCTGACTACGAAAGCTTCTGAAAAGACGGTTCGGTGGAAGGATTTGGAAGACAAAGCTATCAGCGCATCCTCAAAGAAAGTCTTTTCCGAGAGTGATCTCAAGAAGCTTCCGCTTCCACCGAGGAAGAGCAACATTCCATTGGTTGAAGACAAAAAGTACGAAAGGTGCTAAACCTTCCAAAAATACTCGAATAAATCTGCCATTATCCGATGTCTTGGTCGAGATGCCTAAGTATACAAAGTTCATCAAGGATGTTGTATCTTCCAAGAAGAAGTTAGCGAGAATGGATCAAGCGGTTGGTAAGGAGTGTTCTCTGGTCAATTATGAAAGCTTACCAATCAAGAGAAGCGACCCAGAAAATTTGTGCTCACATTGCGATGGGAGGACTAGTCTTCCCAAATTCCTTATGTGACTGGGTGCATCTATCGACTTGATGCCATTATCTCGTGTGCAAGCAAATGGTTTACAAAGTCTTCTAGAACCCACGACCATGAATTTGCAGTCACGATAGATCTTCTAAGAAAGCTTCAGAATCCTAAAGGCGTATTAGTTCAAATAGATAGGTTTACCTTTCCAGCTTGACTGGGTACGTCTTAGATATTGAGAAAAGTGAAAATGTCCCCTTGATTCTTGGAAGACCCTTCCTATCTACAAACTAGAGCCCTTATCGATTGTGATGGTGGGCACGTGACCATTCGGAAAGTTGGTGACCGTGAGGAGGTGAGCTATAGTGTTTCGAATCTATCAATGTACCTTCCGATCTCCAACCGGCCGTTCCATTGAGGAGACGTCTGATGACTTCAATGACTTCATGGATACGCAAGTCTTGGTCGTAGAAGCGAGAATATGAGCGATTGATTGATAATCCAACAATCATGGTGTGATCAATCTAGACCAGTTAGCAGCTGAATTTGCGGATGAGCTAAGAGAAGAAGCTTTGGCGATGGGACCACCGAGTAAGCTCAGCGATGTTGAGTTGAAGAGTGGTGATCTTAAATCAAGTCTAGAGGATCCTCCCGTAGATTTGGTACTGAAGCCGTTGCCTAAACATCTTAAGTATGTGTTTTTAAGAGAAGGTGACAAGCTTCCTTTGATCATCTCTGCCAAGCTATCTCGTATAGAAGAGCTTAAATTGTTAAACGTCTTGCGCAAAAATGAAAAAGCCTTTGGATGGCAGGTGGGAGATATCCGAGGGATATCTCCCGACATCTGTATGCACAAAATCAAGACTGAGGAGGGTGCAAAACGAGTTAGACAGCCTCAGAGAAGACTCAACCCTCACATGCAAGAGGTAGTCAAGAAGGAAATTATCAAGCTTCTAGATATGGGAATCATTTACGCCATTGCTGACAGTGAATGGGTTTCCCCGACTCAAGTAGTTCCCAAAAAGGGGGAATTACGAATGAGAAAAATGAGAAGGGAGAGGAGATAGGCATTGAGGCTCGTTACAGGCTATAGGGTCTGTATTGACTATAGAAAACTCAATGAGGTCACACTGAAAGATCATTTTCCCTTCCATTCATAGACCGTATGCTTGAGCGTGCAGCGGGGGCACGATTCTACCGCTTCTGGATGGATATTCGTGGATACTTCCGATACCCATCGACCTGTTGACCAAGAGAGAAGACCACTTTCACTTGCCCTTATGGGACATTCGCCGCCACAGCGGATGCCATTTGGTCTCTCAGAATGCCCGGCCACCTTTCAAAGGTGTATGATGGCAATCTTTGACGGGCTAGTTGAAAAGTGCATGGAGATTTTTATGGATGATTTCTCGGTCTTTGGTCAATCCTTCGATGATTGCCTCGATAATCTTGATCAGGTGTTGTCTAGATGTGTGGAAAAGGACTTAGTGCTCAATTGGGAAAATTGCCATTTCATGGTAGATGAAGGCATAGTTCTTGGCCACAAAGTGTCCGCCAAAGGTATAGAAGTAGATAGGGCCAAGGTAGAAGCCATTGAGAAGATGAGTTATCCTAAGAATGTACGCAAAGTCAGAGGTTTCCTCGGACATGTCGGTTTCTATAGGAGATTCATCCAAGATTTTTCCAAAGTAGCCAAGCCCCTCTCTACTCTGCTCAAGGAAGACGTTGAATTCGATTTTGATGATAGCTGCAAGCACGCGTTTGAGGAGCTCAAAAATCGTCTGATCTCTGCTCCAATTCTTATTTCACCTGATCGAACTTACCTTTTGAGCTTATGTGCGATGCATCCAACTATCTTTGTTGGTGCGCTTAGAACAAAAGCTTAATGGAAAGTTCCACCTATCTATTATGCCGATCACACATCGAATCCTTCTCAAGTTAACTACACAACCAATCGAAAAGGAATTATTAGCCGTAGTCTTTGCTATGGATAAGTTTCGTGAGTTACTCGCTAGGTGCTCAAGTGATTGTGTGGATCGATCACGCCGCCATGCGTTATCTCATGACCAAAAGGAAGCTAAACGCGCTTATCGCGTTGGATACCGACCCTCCAAGAATTTGACGCTCAAATCAAAGATAAGAAGAGGCAAGAGAACGTAGTGGCGGATCATGTCTCTAGGATGATAAGTGAGGAAAAGGGTGATCCTGAAGATATAGATCTTTACTTTCCTCTAGAAAACATCATGTTGATCGATGGCCGCTCTCCTGATGTTCCATGGTATTCGTCCATTGTGAATTACCTTCATGCCCGTTACCTTGACCCGAGATGTCGTATCGTGAGAAGAAGAAGTTCTTCTCTCGATATGAAATATTTCGCTTGGGATGAACCTTATCTGTTCAAGATCTGCAAAGATGGTTTGCTTAGGAGATGCGTTCCTGAATCTGAGCAACAAGAGATTATCGAGCAATGCCATAGTGGACCCACAGGTGGTCACTTTGGTCCTTGGAAAACGGTTGCGAAGATCTTCCAGTCCGGTTTCTATTGGCCTATGATCTTTAAGGATACGTAAGCCTTACAGAAGCTTATGCGATAGGTGTCAAAGAACCGAACTCGACAAGGCGTTTCGACATGCCTTTAAAACCCATCTTAGAGTGCGAAGTCTTTGATGTATGGGGCATCGATTTTATGGGACCTTTCCCATCATCGTGTGGCAACAAATACATCTTAGTCTGCGTTGACTATGTTTCGAAATGGGTGGAGGCAGTGGCCACTCCTCACAATGATCATAAAACGGTCATGAAATTTCTGAAGAAGAACATCTTTGTGAGATTTGGATGTCCTCGAGCCTTGATCAGTGATGAAGGAACGCATTTCTGCAACCGACCTCTAGAGAAAGTTCTTGAAAAGTATGGTGTTCGCCATAAGACCGGCACACCATACCATCCGATGACTAGCGGTCAGGTTGAGCGAAGCAACCAAAGCATCAAGCAAATCCTGGAAAAGACAAAGGAATCATAGAAAGGACCGGAGTTTGAAATGGATGATGCACTATGGGCGATAGGATCGCCTATAAAACCCCTATGGGTACATCTCCATATCGATGGTTTACGGCAAGCCATGTCATCTCGCCAGCTTGAGTTAGAGCATAGGGCCTATTGGGCGACGAAGTTTCTTAACTTTGATTCCCAAACTTGTGGAAAACATCGACTGCAGCAGCTGCATGAGTTAGACGAGTTCCGACTCCAGGCTTACGAAAGCGCCAGGATAAGCAAGGATAAGATGAAACTCCTCCATGACGCAAAAATTAAGAAAAGAGAATTTCAAGTAGGGGAACAAGTTCTTCTTTATAATTCCAGATTACATTTGTTTTCTGGAAAGCTGAGGACACGATGGTCCGGCCCTTTACGATTCTCAAAATCATTCCCTGGAGGCGTTCTAGAACTACTCGGTTATAAAGATCACCGTTTGAGTTAATGGTCGAGGTGCAAACACTACATTGGAGAACCTACAGGAAAGCCTTTGGTTGTTAAAATTCTCGATATCCTTGGATGTGGTGTTAATGAGGTCGAAGACTCGACGAGATTTCACCCAACTGCTTTTACGAGGATAATCAGTAGTGGTCTATCACAAGAAGTTCTAGCCAATGAGTTGGGATATGGAGGAATATGCAAGGGAGCAACAACTCAAACATCGCACAGAGAAATCTACAAAGGAGAAAGTCGACCATGGGAAAGGTTCAACGATCTCGAAAATCACAAAGCTTTAATCCCATGCGTTAGGTGTCGCTTTCGCAGCCCACGATCCCGATCGTAACTTTAACGAGGTAATGGCGGGCGTAAAGTCAAATGGCCTGACCAGGCTGAATTTAAATGGTGTCGAGCTAACGACATAAACCAAAAGCGCCACTAGGAGGCATCCTAGATATCCAATCTTGTTTTAGTTTTTCTTAGTTCTTTTTGCTTTAGTATGTTATTTTGGTTAGTTTTACTAAGCTTCTATGTTTCGATCACAAGAGTCGCTTCTAGATATGGATCTCTACGGAGTTCGCCTCCGAGGAGTTCCCACTCATTAGTCGCATCCCGCCGATCACGATGAGATGATGGACCAGGAGGCACTATAGTTCTTCATGTAGATTTTGACATTAGCACTCGTGTTAAGACCATCACGACGTTATCATTGTTCCACCTTGTTCGGGAGGCGCGATTTCACGATCGAGGAGTTGCGGAGAGGCCATAGGACGCCCTTACACGATCCTTAATGATCCTATCTTTGACGGATTTGGCACTAGTGTCTCGCGGGTGAGCATTTTAGGGGTGTTGAGGTAGTCAAGAGGATTGGTGTTTGCAGGATGAGTACGACTTCCTCCGCTTATCGACATGCTTCGACGCCTCATTCGCTAGTGGGATTGGGACGAGATCTACGCAGATTAGTGTTTCTTAGTTAGTTTAGTTTTCGCCGAGCCCCGACGTAAAACGGAAGCGCTTGGTGGGAGGCAACCCACTGTTTTATTTTTGTTGTTTTATTTTCAAATTCTCTCATGATTTTCCATATTGTACTTTTGAATTTTAAATTATCAATAATAAAGGTTTCGCGTTTAGTTGTTTTATATGATAAGTTTTAAAAAAGGGACAATTTTGTGTTTTTCTTGACTGGACGCCCGTCTAGTGATACTGGACGCCAGTCCGGCTCTCAATTTTCCTGGACGCCCGTCCACGTTATGGGACGCCCGTCTGGAAACAAGCTTTTCCGTCCTGTATTCAACTTCTTGCCCAGACGTTCGTCTAAAACTATGGACGCCCGTCCGGATGATTCCCTCCAATCCTGTATTCAAATCAAGTTTTAGGACGAGCGTCTGGTACTCTGGACGCCCGTCCAGTTCATCACATTTCTAGACAGACGCCCGTCCGCCGAGTTGGACGAGCGTCCACCACCTGTCTATATATACCCCCTCATGCCATGAAACCTCATTCCTTCGAATTTCAAACCGCCTCACCCGACTTTTGCCCTCCTCACAACCTAAATCCATTGATTCAACACCAAATTGGGCGATTTCAAGTGCTATAGGACGCCCCTGACACCCTCTCATCAATTTTCAGAGCCGAATCCCCCAACATTCCATATTTTTGGAGAATCGGCCACCTATAGAGTCCGACTTTGTTCAAGAAAAATCAGATTTTTGGGGTCAATTTGGGTTGTTTTGGACGTCTACAGAGCATTATCTTCATCTACTCATCATCTTTGGTAAGTTTGTAGCGACTTTTCTTGATTTCTTTCACGTTTTTGTGAGTTCGATCTTCGGGTCGGCTCATTTTCTTGAAATTTATCTCATTTTGTTGCTTTTTCTTCCTGTTTTGGTGTTGTGATGACGTGGTGATGATGGTTGTGGTGGATGGGTTGACATTGTTGATTTGAAATCCCGATTTGGATGTTAAACGGGTACCCCTTGTTGTGCCGTGAATTGTTATAGTGTTTGTGGTTTTTCAAGTTTAAGTCATGGTGCGGATGAAGGAGTTCGAAGCGGTTTGGTAAGGGTGTGGCTAGGGAGAGTGGTAAAAGCGTAAAGAGTTGGACCTCTCCATAGTTGATCCAAATAGGGCGTAGTGATCCGAGAGCAACCCTCTAGGGCATCACAGCAAGCTAGAGCTGATTTGAGAGACGAGTCCACCTCGGAGTCTGAAACTGATTTGGACGTGCCCTTGGCACGGTTTACTAAGACTGCCCGAGGTGGTGAGCCGTCTAGAGATGAAACTGCTGAGGAGGTTGCTAGGGAGGATGCCGATGAACCTAGGGCCGAGGGACCCCGAAAGAAAGTGAGACCAGCTGTGCCTATCCCTATGCCTCGCCGGTTTGTCAACTCTAAAGCACATGAGGCCTATACTATTTCGCTTTCGGAATATGTTGGTTGAGCGGGCGGTGATAGAGACAAAGGTGGACCCGCTTTTTGTGAAGTTGTTGAAAGATAGGGAATGGGATGCATTGATGAAGATCCCGACTACCCCAGCTTAATGATTCGTTGGTTAGGGAGTTTTACGCTAATTTTTTGAAACCGACTTGAACACGGGGTTGTGTTGGTTCGAGGTGTTAAGGTTCCCATTTCACCACAAGTTTTTAATGCAAAATATGGGTTGGCGGCGTTTGAAGGGTTGGATTATAAGGAGGAAATTAAGAGAAGGCAGGATTTGGGGACGGGATCCCTTGGAGGAATTGAGATTGCAAGTTTGCCCGATGTTGCTTGGGCGCTTTCGGGCGGGTGGGGACCGTAAGGAGATTGTTACTACGGCGTGGTCCGAGGATTGGAGAGTCTATTGCCGTTTCATCCAGAGTCGCTTATTGCCGAAGAATAATCGACACACTTTCACATAAAGCGACCTTGGAATGTTGTATGCTTTGGTTTTCAAGTTAAATGTCGATGTTGGCCAAGCGATTTATGATGAGTTGGTGTTCATCGGAAGAATTACAAGCGGAGTTTGATTGTCCCACATTTGATTCATCGATATGCATCGATGCCGGAGTGCCGGAGTATAAGCGGGATCACAGCCTAAGAACCCGAGAGGTATTCGAGAGAGAGAAAGTTCCGCCTACGGGTGAGACTGAGGCAGCCCGTGAGCCTGGTTCTTCTTCGGTACCACCTCCGGTTCCCTCCTTGTCTAGTTTATCTCCTGCGGAGAGGGCACGGTACAGCATGGCCAACAGTCTACGAGATTGGATGACGGATATCCAGGAGACGCAAAAGAACATGATGTACGTGTTGAAGTGCATTGTGGAGGGAAAGAAACCGAGGGACATGCAGATTTTCAAGGAGAGTGATACGGAGTTCGTCTTTTCCGATGCGATCGAGCAAGTTATTGCCGATGTGATCGAGGCGGAGAAAGATCCTGACGATGAGGTTGCGGAGGACAGACCTCCTGGGACTGCTACTGCCCCGGTTACGCAGCCGGCACCTTCACAGACGACGTCTACAGCTGCTGTACCTGCTTCCGATCCTCCTCCTGTTCATGCTCCTGCTGGTGACTCTGCTGCTGATCCTTCTACGACTGAGACGACTCCGGGGACATCTTGATTATTTCTTGTTATTCTTTCTGGTGTTGCACTTTTTGGTATACTTTTATTCGATCTGGTTGTATTTTGACTATTGCTACCTTTCGGCACTGTTCATGATTCTTGTACTTTCTAGTTTTTACGCTACTGTTGTTTATCATAGGCGTATATTTTGGATGATCATGTAAGCCGTAAGGCGCCCTGCACCTTTTTCTTTGACTTGACTGGCCGTATTTATCGGCGACCTTTTCTTTTTATTCCGTTTTGATTTATCATCTCTACTGCCGTATTATACCCCGTTTTCCCCCGAGTTTTCTATTTCTTGAGTGTTGCAGCGGTAGTTTTTGTCGAGCTCCGATTGAGTTAGTTTTGGGACGTTTTTCCACGCTTTTTGCGAGCGTTGGCCTTTTCATGCTCCGGCCTGACCAACATCTCGATTTTCTACGCGCATACAGCTAAGTTTCTTATCCTTTTACTTTCTGCACAACATGAGGACATGTTGCATTTTTAAGTGTGGGGGAGGGGATAGTTCGATTTGTGCCTATGTGTACACGTTGTTTTAGTACGTTAGATTGTTGTTTTATGCGAAATGAGCGTAAATTTTTCAAAATTTTCCGACACCCTTGTTTTTGTTTTGTCCCGAGTAGGCAATTCAATTTGAAGTTCGTTGTTTTTATAGTCATCTATGCGATATTTCATGTACTTGATAAGTTAGTTGTTTCACCTGACACTACTTTTCACGAGCCATAGTGACGATGAGCTATTTTATAAAGCTATACCCCGTTTTGGATTAGTAGTTTTTGATTTTCTTATAAGTCATGTGCTTAGTGCGACGTATATATCTTGAGATTTATGATAGTTTGTATTTAGATCCGAAGTATGAGATACTGTGAATATCTAGATGTTTGAATGTGATAAGTAACACGTAACTAATGTCAAATGAGAAGTTGAAAAATTTAAAATGAATCTATGTGTGTCGAAAAGCTAGTCGATGATTTGAGTGCGATAGGGTGTACCACGTATATCCTATACCACTATGATGACTAAGAGCTCACGGCCGCTTAGGAAAAGCTGCCTTATGATTGGAGTAAGGTAGGGGATTATCTCGAAATGTCCTATTCTGCTATGAGGGCAAAAGCTCATCCTAATGTGTGTTTAAAGTGAATGAATTCAATCAACTTAAGATATGTTGTGAAATGAATAAGGCTTAGTTTTCGTTAATCTTATCCCCAGTATAAACTGATAGATATGCTGTAGGATTATCCTCTGAGTATTTCAGAAAGGCCCTAGATTCATTCGATCATCCTTTTCGGGATATGTCACGTTTGTAGGGTACATCTTATGAGTGTCATTTATTACTATTCTACGAGGGGGTATTAGCTAGTTTTGCTTTGAGTTATTCAAGTTTGGTTTTAGTGGAAGTTTTCTATGGCTATGCACTTACACGATGGTGAACACCTAAGTTATTGAATATATGTTATACTTGTTTAGATGCCTGTTTTCCTTTCTCGCGCGTAATTTTTGTTTTGTTTTGCTCGGGACGAGCAAAAGCTAAGTGTGGGGAGTTGTTAAGGTGAAAATCTATGTTTTATTATGATATATTTTACGGTATTTTCCTCTTAATTGGATTAATTGCATAATAAATGGCCCTTATATGGGAATATTGAGCATACTAGGTTTTTAAGGACTTAATCGCAATATTGAATAAATTATGTGTTTTCATCGTGAATTATAATTAATTGGACTTTATTACGCTTTTGCGATGTTTTCCCATGTGTTATAGTATGCTTATCGTGCTCAAATGATGATCAAAAGGGTTAAAATTCGAGCTATAAAGATTTAAGAAGACATAATGATCGAATGGAGTGGGCGTAAAAGAGATAGAGATGATTTAATCAAGTTTTATTCCAAATAAATCAAGGCGTCCAAGTCCCGTCCAGGAGTGGACGGGCGTCTGATAATCCAAACGGGCGCTCAGAGGAAGAATTCAATATTGAGGCATCATGAACTTATCAACGAACGTCCCGTAGGAGCTAACGAGCGTCCAAGGTGCAAAAGAAGATCGTAGAGTTTGGGCGCTATCCGCATTTAACGCCTACATTGGAGTTCGTAACAATCAAACGAGCGTCCCACTTAATCGAACGAGCGTCCGAGTGCCGACTTAGTGAAACCGCCTCAAATCTCTATAAATACTTGCCTATTTTCACACATTGAGATACCAATTCTACAATTCTCGAACCCTAAACCCTAGGGCGGCTATAGGCTGCGTTTTTACTCGCTTTTTCCCGCTTTATGTTCTTAAATTCCTAGATAAAATTAGTTTAGTTTATGCAATTTATTTTAACAATTCAAGCTATTCAAGGATGCTAAGAGGCTAGGCTTCAATCAAACGAGCATTGTGAAGCCATCCAACTTTCATTACTTTTGATTCTTCGGTTATTTTGTAAGTTTTTAATCAAGTTGTTTCCTTTATCATGTCTTATGTTGATTAATTGCATTTATATCGAAAGATGTGCATGTATGATGTTTTATATTTGATGAAAGTCTTTATAAACATTAGATCACCATGATTTAGGAATAGATCTTTAATCTATGTCAAACGAAAGTTGATAGGTTGGAAATCTAGGTTAAAACGCTAAAGTTTACATCTTTGTTTATGTTATGACGCGTTAATTTCCGTAAATCGAAAGATAGAAATTAATAGGCGAATCATCTACGAAAGTAGGATTCATACCTTTGATAAGATGAGCCACAACTTGGTAGAAACTACAATATAATCGGGATGAGAGATTAGTGTTTGTTGGATAGGTGGATCAATACTCGTTTGCCCGCATTAAACTTGATTTAACCCTTGAGACTTGAACTGTTTAGTTAGTTTATTTTCTGTTTGCACTTTTAGAGTAATTTGTTCGCAACCAAACCTCCCTAGCTTTGGATTCGTCCTCTGTCTAGTTTATATTCAGCATATATGTTCAGTTTAGTTTTGTTTAATCGCTGTTTAGTTTAGTTTTCCGTGACATAACTTAGTTAGACAAAAACTAGGAACCACCACCGTCTAGTTCCCCGTAAGATCGACCCGGCATTAACCACTAGTACTACGATCCTTATACTTGGGGTTAACCGGATTATAAATTTATTACTTGTTTGTTTTGCATAGATAAAATCCGTAGACAGTTAACCAAATCACTGTATGGTCTCAAGCAAGCTAACAGATAGCGGAATTGCAAGTTAACTGAGTTTTTAGAAGCTCAAAGTTTCATTCAATCTAAGAATGACCACAGTTTTTTTACAAAAGGATCAGGACAGTCATTTATTGCTTTGCTGGTCTATGTAGATGACATCATAGCAGCAATCCCCAGTGAACAGTTAATTCAACAGGTGAAGGATGCCCTACATCAGCAATTCACGATCAAAGATCTTGGAAAATTAAGATATTTTATAGGCATTGAAGCTGCTAGAACTCTTGTTGGCATATCAATCTCTCAAAGAAAATTCATTCTTAATCTCCTAGAAGAATATGAATTTCTGGGTGCAAAACCTGGCAAGACACCTATGAGGTCGAGGAAAAATTTGCAGCATGGTAATTCACCACTTTTGGATGACAACACTGCTTACAGATCATTAGTAGGAAATATTATCTATCTTGCTTTTACTAGACCAGATATTGCCTTTACAGTTCAGCGGTTGAGTCAATTTCTTGACACTCCTACTGAAAAACATATGAAAGCAGCACATAGAATTTTGAAGTATCTGAAAGAAACCCCGGTCAAGGACTCTTGTTTTCAGCACACAATGATCTTGTACTCAAAGGATTTACAGACAGTGATTGGGCTGGTTGTCCTGAAACAAGAAAATCAATATAAGGCTACATGATGTTCCTAGGAGATGAACCAATCTCTTGGAAGGCAAAGAAACAAACTAATATAGCAAGAAGTTCTTCAGAGGCTGAATATAAGGCTATGGCAAATGCAGTTTGTGAAATTCAATGGCTCATTTACATTATTCAAGATCTGAAAATTCCAGTTCAACTGCCTACTGTCCTATTTTGTGATAATTCCAGTGCCTTACATATTGCCCATAATCCTGTCTTCCATGAAAGAACCAAACACATAGAGACTGACTATCATATTGTAAGAGACAAAGTAAAATCTGGACTTGTCAAACTAATTCCATTCAACACAAAAGAACAAATAGCTAACATTCTCACCAAATCCTTGGATGCACCCATTTTATCTTATATAATAGACAAAATGGGAATTTCAAAGATATTTCACAGTTCCAGTAGCTGAAGGGAATGTTGACTGCAAGCTGTTCATGTACTACTCTCAGCTTGAGGGGGTGTTACATTATAGAGGCTGAAGGGAATGCTTGAGTGCGATCACCGATACACCACAATGGACAAGATGACACAAAGCTGACTGAGTAATCTAGTATATGATGATGTAGAAAGTGGTTATTCAGTTATAGTTTGTAGTAACCGCTTGCAACTTGCTTCTAACTGATTCATGTGGTGTATGAAGTTATAAATACCCCATGATCAGCCACATTGTAATTCAGCTTGTAACTTTCAGTTCATCAATAATAATTCTGCATTTTACTTCAGTTTATAATTCTATAAACTTCATTAGCTACCCACCTTTTGGCCTACACTAATCCCATCGTATTTCACAGCACCAGCAGAGGCACCATCCATACCAAATTGAGCCACACGAGATCCCTCCACTAAGGCCTCAACCACCATACCCACAGCAACAGCCATATCCACCACAACAGCCTTATCTACACCAAGAACCTCCAGTACCATATGCACCTCTAGGATACCTCCCGCCACCCACCGGTTGCCTCACTAGTTAGACCACCACCTTTAGCTTCGAACAAGCACCTCCAGTTGACTGGTACACTAAGTTGAAGAGGAATCGTGTCCAAGACTTTCATAGGAATGTGGAGCCGGCAAGGGTAGAGGCATGGTTAAGAGGTTTCGAAAAAAGCATGCATAAATATGAATGTCCCTGAGGCAGAAATGGCACAGTTAGCGGTTGGTTTCCTTTTCGGTACAGCTGAAGCATGGATCGATTCTATTGAAAGTATAGGAAGGTTACGGACTGGGAAGCATTTAAGAGTTTGTTTTATAATGAGTATTTCCCAGCCACGGTGCAAGCATACAAGCCGAGTCAGTTCTTAAGCCATAAGCAAGGAATCCATATGACGGTATCTCAGTATACTAACAAGTTCAACGAGTTGGGTAGGTTTTATCCAGATCTTATGAAAATCGAAGAGAGGAAGATGGCTCTCTATGATAATGGTTTGGTGAGGGATATACAAGCTGGCATGTGGGGAGGTACACCTAGAAACATGGCTGAATTGTTGAACAATACTTTGGAAGTTGAGACCTTCAAGAACAAGCCTTCAGTCATCATCGGTGCTAAGAGGAGCTTTGGAACTAGTCAGGGACACGGTTGAGGATCACATCACCAGAATGCTAAGAAGACAACGCCTTTGGCAGCTACTCCTTCCACCGGCGAACCGCTTTTCTCTAAGTGCAATAGGAATCATACATGTGAGTGCTGAACTAATTGCTGCTACTACTACGGAGATTTGGGAAATTTTGCGAGGGCATGCCTAACTAAGGAGAGCAAAGGGAACCAAGCACAGGGAAGTGGAAAGGGAAGCCCAAGTCAGCCTGTTTGAGTTTTTGCAGTGGATGCTGAGATTGCTGAACGAGATGACATGTTAATTCAGGTACGATAATATTATACAACCTAGCAGTTATAGCTTTGTTTGATACATGAGCGTCTAACACCTTTGTGTCAACTAAGACAGCTAAGAAGTTGAATTTACCTTTAGAGACCTTAAGAAACACTTTGGAAATAACCACACCATTAGGAAAGGTAACCAAGGTAACTAGGACGATACCTCAAGTGGATGTTCGAGTAGGATCGTATCGGTGCATGAGTGACTTCACAATTTTGGAATTTTCAGACTTCGATGTAATTCTTGAAATAGATTGGCTATCCGAGAATTATGTTCACTCGGACTGTAGAGAAAAATGAGTGACCTTTAAAGTACCCAAAAAATCATCCAAGACTTATCAAGGTAATGTTTATAAGCCTAGCAAGAAGCGTCATCCAATAATATCAGCAGTTAAGGATATAAGAGCTTGTCAAAAAGGTTGTGAAGGTTACATGTTATACGCAATGGATGTGGAAGCAGTAAAGCCTTAGTTAGAGGAGACTCATGTGGCAAAAGAATAACCTGAGGTGTTTCCGGATGAGTTACCGGGAAACATGCCGGATAGAGAAATAAAATACGAGATCAAGTTAGTGCCGGTAGTGGCACCAGTTACTAAGGCACCTTATAGGATTACCCCGGCTGGATTAAAAGTGTTGAAGGCACAACTTAAGGATATGTTTGAGAGGAATATAATTCAGCCAAGTACATGTTAGGTATAGTGCCCGAAAGACAATTTGTATAATTGTTTTTGATAATGGATGACAGAATTTATCTCACCTTATTACTTGCTTTGTGCTTGTAAGTAATACACATCACAGTAAACCCTAAGTATATCAATGATAATCGCTTACTCAAAGGTGTGGATTACACGTGAGGATTGAGTTAGTGGTGATATACTTAAATCTGTTAGTCCGTGGTGAACTTAACCAAAGTGTTTAGGGTCTCTTGATTAAAACACCAAGATGTGCGCTCGTAACACCTTAGGGTGTGATAGTCTTATCCGGACTATCGGTAGAGGGTACCTACCTGGGGCATTTATATATGATGGCATTCATATAGGACTGGACCGATTTAATCTGGATTTTTCGATATAATTCCGTAATCGAGGAATCTTATTAAATCATTAGATGATCATAGATCAACCTTAATCCTGAGGTGATCACAGGGTGCTGCTTGTCTCGGGGTAGTGTTTGATGTGTTAGTTACAGTTCACTTGAATATGTGTTCCAAGATACTTCTCATTGGCACTATCTCCTGATGAGTGAGTAGTTCTGATTTTCACAGACATGGAATCCATTCCTTCCTGCGGGAAGTAGAGAGACAGTCCCCTTATTTGTTAGCCCCGAGAAAGTGATCGATCCCGGGAGTTCACATTTGACTAATTAGCTACTAGTCAGATATGTGTACTAATTAAGGATAAGATATTCTGAGTCGGGTTCACGGAGACTTCCCCCTCAGAATGGACAGTCTATGGAGGGTTAATCCGTATGTAGTGATTATATCAATGGACGCTTATTCACTCTATAGGTTGAGTATAAGTATACATCTATAATCGGTAGAGTTCAGTTTTGGGTTTATGGTGGCATAATCCTGGAATTAATAATTAATGTACTTATTTTTGTCTGTTGTAAAATCCAAACTTCCATTGAAAATAATCAGCAACCAGCTGGAGTTTAGGATCAACATACCCTTCCTTCTTTTTATTTTCTTTCCTTTCAAAGGGCATAGTTGGCTTTCTTGGAGTTGTTTGTTCACTTTGCTGACCTCCGAAGGTCTCAAGAATTAGATTAAGAGTTTCCTCAACAGATGCTTCTATGTCAGTAGGTTCTTCTGGTTGTATGTTTGTACCTACCACCTCCACATGTTCCACACTTGGTTCCCCCTGACTTATATGCTCATCAGCAGGGCTAGCAATAGATTGATCTTCCTCGTGAACTATTGCAGATTTGGCAGGGTCTTGTACTATTGTATCAATTTCCACAAAGATTGCAGATTCAAAGAGTATCTTTGTGGCTCTTTAGGAGTTGCTCAACAACAATTTCTACAAAGAGCTCGTGTGCACTGCAGCTTCTTGTGGTTTTCCAAAGAGTTGCTCAACAACAACCTCTCCAGTCTCAGTAGGCTTAATAATTTTTAAAGGCTCAGCTTCAATAGCCTATTCTTCTTCTTATTCTCTTTGAGCCTCCAGAATCCTCAACTGTTTCCCTTTGCCATGTTTCTTTTTCTTTGCAATTTCCTTCATTCTATTGGAAAGTTGCTCAGATTCAGCTTCAGTAGCTTTCCTCTTTCTACTGGCTTCCTTCTGTTGCTCTCTCAAAATTTCAGCAGCAGACTTCTTCTGTGTAACTACAGCAGGGTCAGTAACTTCTATTTCAACTGGACCCTCAGTGGACTCAGCTGTCTCTGCTGTCTGCTTTCTTGTTTTCCTACGCTTTAGCATCTCTGTGATTTTTCTGGTGTCAGTAACCTTCCTTTCTCAGCAACTTTCTTGGGTGCCGCAGATTTAACAACTTGCTTAACCTGCTCACCACCAGCATCATCATCTCCATCATTATCACTCTCAGTTGCTTCATCATCCACATCTTTATCATCTTCCAAACCAGGGATGGGATAGCCGATCTCCTTCTTGTATCTGGACTTGTTGAGTTTTTCAGGTGCAACATCAGCAATCCCTAAATGATTTAGCAGGGCCTGAATCATCAAACCCAAGGGTAAGGACTTGGATTTTCTTGTCCCTTCTCTTTCCTCAGTTATCACTTTCTTCATATATTGGACAAAGAATCCAGCTCAATCAAACTTCATGCTTTTGCAAATGATGATTAACAGTTCAATTTTGGGTGCTGATAAAGTATCAAGGCTTCCACTGAGTCCCAAGATATTCTTTGCTATTATCTTACTCAGCAGGTTGTACTCCATTCCTATATACTTCACATTGATGCTCAGTGATGATTTAATAGCATCATTTGTCTTTATTCTGTCAACAAAATCCAATTTTGACAATCCCATATCTTCAGGATTGGTTGGAGCATGGTTTCCAAGTCCAAAACCAAAAGTTTCCCTCAGCATGTTTGAGGAAATTTCAATCTCCTGGCCATTCACTGTTGTAGTAAATGCCTCTCTACCTTCTCTTTCACAATGTTTCTCCAGAAACTAACAACATTCGTGTAATTTATTCTTTCCAATCTGATATTCAGAACATCTTTCAATCCTTCAAATCTTCTGATTCTACGACCAATATTGATAGCTAACTCAGTCTTGTTAGCATCAACAACAAACCCTCTGACACTTTGGCTTGTTCCAATGTGAACATCATCCTTATCCGCCATTATTGATGAAAAAGATGAAGAAGATAGCTTTCAAATCTGTGTTCACACGGTAAATTTGCAGAGTAAATCAATCTGAATGTTGTAAGTATCTTCTGTGTATACGTCTGTATATATATCAGAGAGTAGTGGGTAGAAACTATCAGATGAAGTACTGTACACATCCTGTAGCATTAACCACGATTAAATTTGAGTTAATGGGATCTTGCTACTTGTCCCATAACTGATCCATAAAGAATTGTAACCGTTCGATCGTGTAACTGTGGTTATAAAAATAAGATAATATCCCGGTCTTTTTCTTTTTGAATTTATTAAAGTTTGACTATGTAGCGTATGTCTCAGCAGCCTTGTCATCAGTAGGCTTGGCTCAGCAGCCTGCTGACAATGTTACTCTGCTGATCTTCAATTCTTCTTGTTTTGTTCAACTGATAATACAAGATGAAGTTTAATACCATTGATTGATCTGTTGTTAAGGGTCAATTTGTAGTGTTTTATAAGGATATATTTTATATCAATATTCCCCATATATGGATGTTTTTCGTAGAATTCGAGCTTATAATCGATTAGTTGAGCAAATGACGTTTTGAATAGTTAAAATGCAAAATCGAGTAAATATCGTGGTTTTATTATCTATTTTGTATGGTTTTACGTTTTGCTCGGTTTTGTCATCTTTTAGGTGCACAAATGTGGAATGGAAGAGGTCTAAATGATGTTTGATTGAAGATTACAGTGGAAAGAAAGAGATGCAAGAGGATGAAGATGAAATAAAGCTTGGGAAAATCCCGAAATATACTCGTAATACGACGGGCTAATCAAAAAGCTGTTTTCTGAAGAAGAGTCCTTAATGAAAGTTGTAGAGTTTTCCGAGAGCTTTTTTATGACATTCGGATCATAATTTTTGGAGGTCTACAACTCAAGATATGAATTTTAGAAGTTTTATTCCAATAAATATGTCCCAGTCCAGCCGACATACTCCTCTATAAAAAGCAGCAGCTTGTAACCCTAATAATACACAATTTTATTCAGCCGCATTATTCACAGTAAAGCAGCGGCAACTTGGCTCTTCAAGGCCGGTCACCCGAGCCTTGTGCTCAGGTGATCCGGGTTAGATTAGGATGTCGTTTTTCTTCCGTTTTCGATTCATGGATTCAATCATGTACCAAACTACGTGAGTTTATTTATTTAATTTATTCAGTCCTTATTTGTTTTTTATGATCTTTAATTGATTTTGTATCTTTCTTTGATTATGATGCTATGTGTGAACTTTATCGAGAGATCAGTTTGCTATTGATGTTTACAACATACGGAAGTTGCGTAGACTAGATCACCATAGAAAGATAGGATTTTTAATCATTAATTATGTGACAAATTAATTGGTTAATTATCTAGGTTGTTAGATTCTAAAATACGAGAGTTAACCTGAATCTACACCGAGTTTTGTTTGGTAAATCGATCTCAACATTCGGAAGATGAGAGATTGATAAATTGGACTCACTAAGGAATTAGGAATCCATAGCTTGAGATTAAATTCAATAAGGAATTAGGGATTTATATCTCGTGTAAAGGTGAAACCACAATTTGAATTGAAATCATGAGATGAAATAGGATTGAAATCACTTGGTTTGTGCACTGTTTGATCCCATGTATCTTTAGTTTAGTTTAGGTTGTGTTATTTTATTTCGTAGGTTAGCTTTATTTTAATTGCTTTTTCGTTTATTTTATTTGTTCTTTCGTTTATTCGTTTTTCCTAAGTAACAATCGAAAGGAATTAGTGAAATTAGATTCAACATCCCAATTCCCTGTGGATCGACCCTGTACTTACCCTACTATGCTATCAACTACCCGATATTTGGTCGGTTAGGAGTTAGTTTGCATGTTAAGTATAGGTTCATAAATTTTCTTTTGTTTTTATGATGCAAAATCCTCCCAACATCTGTCAAGTGAGCTCACCCAACAGGACAAAGCCCAATCCCCTTGGCAACTTCATTTGCTCAATTGTCCAAACATAAATAAGTACATGGAATTGTTGATACCTATGACTAATCTGCAAAGTGAGCTCACCCAACATAGCAAAGACTAATCCCCTTGGTGAATTCCAGTACACTGCTGATCAAAGATGTATCAGTCAACTTTTATAATTCCAAGTTCAGTCCTTAGTTTAGCAAATCTTTCACTATCCAATGGTTTTGTGAAAATGTCAGCAAGTTGATCTTCAGTAGGGTTGTACAGAACCACCACATCTTTCTTTTCAACATGATCTCTTATAAAATGATGTCTCACATCAATATGCTTGGTTCTTGAGTGAAAAACAGGATTTTTTGTACTTGCAATTGCACTTGTGTTGTCACACATTATAGGAATTTCTCTTTCTTCAATTCCATAATCCCTTAATTGTTGTCTTAGCCAAAGTATTTGTGCACAGCAACTTCCAGCAGCAATATATTCAGCTTCAGCAGGGGAAGTTGATATTGAATTCTGTTTCTTACTGAACCAGGAAACCAGTCTATTTCCCATCAACTGACAGGTTCATGTGGTGCTTTTTCTATCAATCTTGCATCCAGCATAATCAGAATCTGAGTAGGATATAACCTTGAAACTTCCATGTTTTGAATACCATATTCCAACATCCAAGGTCTCTTTTAGATACTTGAGAATCCTTTTGACTGCAGGTAAATGACTTTCCTTAGGTTTTGATTGAAATCTTGCACAAACACCTACATCAAAGGATATATCAGGTCTGCTGGCAGTAAGGTACATCAGACTGCCTTTCATCCTCCTGTATAAGGTCTGATCAACATCTTTGCCTTCTTTGTCTTCATCCAATCTAATGTTTGTACTCATAGGAGTTGATACCTTGATGCTATTTTCCATACCAAATTTCTTCAGTAGCTCATTGGTATACTTGGTTTGATGAATGAAGATCCCATCTTTCATCTGTTTGACTTGTAATCCCAAGAAATAGTTCATTTCACCCATCATACTCATTTGGAATTTACTTTTCAAGAGATTAGCAAACTTTTCACATAGTAATTCATTTTCAGAACCAAATATTATGTCATCAACATAAATCTGTACCAGCAGGGTGCTGTCTCCTTCATTGATTCTGAAAAGAGCCTTGTCAATGGTACCTTTGGTAAAACCATTGTCCACCAAGAATTGAGATAGGGTCTCATACCATGCTCTTGGTGCTTGTTTCAAACCATAAAGTGCTTTATTGAGTCTGTACACTTTATCTTCTTGATCTTTAACTTCAAAACCAGGAGGTTGCTGAACACAGACATCCTCTTCCAGAATGCCAATAAAAAATGCACTCTTAACATCCATCTGGCATACCTTGAAGTTTTTGTAAGCAGCATATGCCAAGAATAATCTTATAGCTTCCAATCTTGCAACAGGGGCATATGTCTCATCAAAATCTATTCCTTCTTCCTGAGAGTAGCCTTTTGCAACTAGTCTGGCCTTATTCCTTACAATGGTACCAGATTCATCCAATTTGTTTTTGTATACCCATTTGGTTCTAATTATATATATTTGCATGATTAAGCCTATCCACTAGTGTCCAAAATTGATTTCTTTCAAATTCATTCAATTCTTCTTGCATGGCAATTATCCAATCTGGATCTGATATTGCTTCTTCAACAACTTTAGGTTCCATTTGAGATAGAAAACAGGTAAACATTGCTTATAATTGTCTTCTAGTCCTCACACCTTGTTATATATTGCCAATAACTTGCTCAGCAGGGTGATGTTAGGTGTGATGCCCGAAAGACAATTTTTGTAATTGTTTTATTTAATAAATGAAATGATATTATTATTCATATTTATTATTCTCATAATCACCGATGTGACAATAGTATTTACACTACAGAAAACCCTGAGTATATCGTTTATGTAATCACTTAACTCAGTGTATGAGATATACATGGGAGGATTGAGTTAGTGAAGATGTACTTAAAATACAATTAGTCCGTAGTAAAGTTAATCGAGAGTATCGGGTCTCCCCTTTAACGTACTATTAATGCGCCCATAACACGATAGGTGTGATCGTCTTATCCGGACTTTCGGTTAAGGGGAACCTAATGGGGCATTTATATATGATAGATATATCATATAGAAATTTGGACCGATTTGATCCGAGTTCTCAATATAATTCCGTAATTGAGAAGTCTTATCGAATCATTAGATGATCATATTATGGATATATCTTAATCCCGAGGTGATCACAAATCATTGCTTGAATCGGTTATGAGGTTTGACTTGACGGTTAAGGATTACACCGAGTCAGTGATCCGAATTACCCCATCTTGGCATTGTCTTTGGATTGAGTGAGTAGTCCGTGTTATCACGAGATCACGGAATCCATTCCTTCCATTTATGGAAGTAGATGACGATTCCTTATGAGTTAATCCTAGACATTGATCGATCCATGGGATTCATATTACACCGATTAGCTACCGGTGAGTTATTTGAATTATTGATCACTAGGGGTTAATGGTAAGTAAGGACAAGATGTTACGAAAAGGGTTAACGGTAACTTCCCGATTTAGAATGAAACAATCTATGGAGGATTAATCCATATGAAATGATTATATCAAGGGACACTTATTACTTTCTCGAGGAGATAAATATAATCTTATAATCGGAGGAGTGCGATCACGGGATTATGGTGGCATATTCCGTGATTGATTTATCGAATATGATTATTCTCGTTCGTAAGATAATTATTTATTTGATTTATCGGAGCCGATTGATTATTAGTCCATGGTCCCCGACGTGCCTCCAATATAGCATAGATATTCTCGGACGTCGAATCCTAATAATATTAATTTAGTTCATGTTGGACTTTATTAAAACGATATGTGAATTAATTGTTTAGTGGACTATTAAATTAGTTGGGCTAAATAATTAAATATGTGGAAAAGACATTTTCCATAATCTTGGCCCAAATTATTGTGTAATGGCAAAATTAATATTGACTAGGTCAATAAAAATTGTGGCGCCTCATATGTCTTTTTTTGACAAGGAATTAGTTTTCTTGTGTGTTAAAAGACATGTGTGCATAAAATATTTATTGGATAAATATTTATGGTAAATAATAAAGATAAAAATATTCTTGATTTGTTCTAGAATATTTTGAGATTATCTTTTATTTAATAGGATTATTATAATTGATTTTGTATTAATTATAAAATCCTTGGAGGACAAGGATTACTCTCCTATATAAAGAGAGTTATCCCAAGTCTAAAACACACAATAAATTTAAACTTCTCCTCTTAGAGAAAGAAGTGATAATTTCGCCAAGGGGTTTAAGGGAAAATCTTGGAGATTTTTCCGGTAGCATATTGGAGGGTTCGAGTCGAGAATTCCTTCCACTCGGAAATTGCTTGGATCACACGTCGGGAAGATCGTGGTGCTCTTCACATCATTGTTCGATCATCCTAATAGCGGTTCTCCAACTTGGATTTTGAGATCCAAGAGGTATGTTCTACAACTTACTTGTAGATGTAGATTTAATGTTTTATTACGTGTATTATATAGATCTAGATCCTTAAATCGCTCCGCTATGGCGATGATATTTTCCTAACAATGGTATCGATCGTCAAGGGATCTATATTTATTCGTATAAAATATTAGATCTAAGGAGTGGAATATGCATGTGTAGATTGCATTATTTTCGTTTTTAATTTTATTATTTTCAAAATTTTATGATGAATGCTTGCGATTGTTGTGGTTGAAGAGATGGATTGGTGTTGGCATTGTTTACCCGTTAGATCTATTGTACACTCATATGAATGATGAAAATTCGTTCATATGAGTATAGGAAATTATGTAATTTATCTTTATTGCAAGTTTAATTTCCAGCAAATAGATCTAGTTTGTAGCTGTTTAGTATTTTTGCTTTTCCCGTTGATCGAACCGTTGAAACGAAGTTCCCTCCGGTCAGAATCAAGAGTAGAAGAAGATGATCAACTCCACAAATTTTGGCGTCGATCAGGGTCCGTTTCGATATCCGTTTGATGCTGCGAAGAGGCTGCTGTAAAAGAAAAACGCAGGATTCACAGATACACTACCTGTGACTTCCTCGATTTTCTGGGAGAGTTTGGACCGTTGAAACGAAAATCCGACCGTTCAGATTGATCAACTTAGAGTTTTGGAGGTACCATAAAAATTTCAGGTCGATCGGGATTCATCTCGATTCCCGATCTGCCTTAGGAAGTCCTTGATGCGGTGCAGTCAAAGTTAGATTCAGCAGCAAGTTGGGCGGTTAACTGGAGAAAATTGACAAGTCAAAGCTCCGATCCAACCGTCCATATTGGAGTTCGAGAAGTGAAGAAAAGATATGGAAAGTTTCGTCCCGATCCGAGTTTGTTTGGTTTCCCGATCATCGAAGAGTTCGAACAGCTGCAGTTTTTGTTAGAAAGTAGTAAACCCTAGTTAGGGTTTTGTTTTTTTTATTTTCTAATAGATTAGTTACGGGGGTGCCAACGATCCATCTCGGTGTTTAAATTTTCCGAAATTTTATTTTTTATGTGTTTGATCATAAAATAGACATAAAATCGGAATTGCCATGACATGCATCATATCATAAATCCACTCCATGCATACATGTAGAATTTTAATTTTGGTAATTAAAATAGGCATGTATACAAACTCGCGTAATTAGTTGAAATTTAATTAATACGTGGTAATTAATTAATTTAGTAACTAATTAAAGATCCGAGGACGGGTTATGAAATCGTTAGCCTTTCGGTGTGTGTTCTCGGTGAACCGCCTAAAGTCAAAGCGAGATCACGTTTTCAATTCGTAGTGTCTACGAGATTGAATGATGGTAAAAGAACAATAAATCTTGGATAAAAGCAGTTCGCCTTTAGGTTGGGTGGTCAATCGAGCTTCGCTCAAACGACTTAACCCTCCTAGTGTGATGTATGCACGGGGTCCGGCAAGACTAAGCCAAACCGAGGCGGAGGGGGTGATTCCTTCTAATCTCAATAGGGCTCTCTTGACCCGATTTCGTCCGATTGTCACATTTGTTCCAACGAATAGGACGGGTAGGCTTGCCTACGTCACCGACACCATTCGAATCCTTGATTTTATGTGCTTTTATGTTAACATCAAAAGACGTGGTTAGTTAACCCACCACCACTTCCAAAATATTGAGTGGGAGCGGGGAGGCGACACCAACCCCACGGCCTCTACTATAGATGCAAGTAAGTGAGAGAAGGGTGGCGCCTCGCGGCGCTTTGATTTCATCCCCTACGGATGGTGTTCACCCCATCAACATTCATGGCTTGGTCTCCGAAAGGATAGGATTTACGGGTACTCGTCGGGTCACCGACCTATCCTACGACGGCACACTCGGGCGTACCTAAGAGATCCGATATAGTAGGTCACACTCATCAAGGGTATTTTTGGTAATACACAGGCTAAAAGGAAGGTAGTCAATGAATAAAGGGATGTTCGATTCTCGTGGGATGTCCGATTCTCACAAGTTATTCATTGATTTAACCGTTGATCTCTTTGACCTACCCTACTGCGTGATTGAGATGCAAGGTTAAAACCTTGGAATGGTAGAGTAGACTTACTTTTAGTTTACAATTCCTAAAATACAATAATATAGTAGTGTTAAACTTGAATTAATATATGTCATTTTATTTACAAACATCATATCCCTTACTAAATTGCTTAAAAATTTATAATTGACTAGTATTGACTTCGTTAAAAAGTGGAAAGTAACTAGGACGTTGAACTAGTTAATTGATAATGCAATTATTTTTCGAAAGAGATATTTTCTCTTAAGCCTTTTAAAACCAAAGTGACATATGGGTATGTCACTAGTGTCATTCGTGTTAAGCGGAGACAAACTTAGTTTGATCAAAGGTGATTTCGGACTTTGAAATTCTTCTAGTGAATTTTTAAGTGTGTAGTGATTACACGAGTAATTTTCTAATTGAAAAATCGAGAAAATCATGAAGTGTAAGCTAGTTGGACGATATTTGGAATCGATGAACTAGTGGGAGCTTTATGATTTGTTGTTTTTCTAGAACATTAGAAAAGTGTAACTAAGTACATACGTAACCATTCTAATTGAAAAATCGGAAAATCATGAAATGTCGCTAGTTAGACGATATTTGGAATCGATGAACTAGTGGGAGTTTTATGATTTGTAGTTTTTCTCGTATATTAGAAAATCCGAGAAGTCCTGACAAGTAACACTCGAAATAGACATCCCACGGTTCAAGAGTAGTGTCTACTCACACGAACTGCTAGTTCAAGACTGTTTCCATTTACGGAAAGTCAAGAATGGGAGAGTATGTCTAAAAGTATTAGTCATCTAAAACTGAGTTGATTTTAAGGCTAAAACCGAAAATTAATAAACTGAAAGTCATAGGATAAGGATAGTGATTTCGGATCACCAACCTATGAATCCTTGGTGATTTTCTCTTAGGCTATGTTCTTTGGAAGAACGAGATAGTAGTGCATTGACGATTAATAGACAACGGGCAGTAATTTTAGCAAAATAGTGGGAGTGATATGAGGAAATGAATCTCGGATTCAATCCTTGGATATCGCAGAAGATTTATCTTTTCTCTAAGATTCGTTGGAGCGAAAGGATTTACCTTCTATTCGATAATTTGTTTGTCGTATAGAAAGTGAATATACCATTTGTAGTATGAATGGTATACACAGATGCATACACAGATACACAGATCGCAACGTGTATTTGTGTACCTAAGAGTAAATCGCCCACTACACAGATACACAGATCGCAACGTCCACAGGTGTATTGTTACCGTACATTTCTTATTATTTAATCCTTATATGTAGTTTGCTGTAGTTTTAAATAATAGGGTGTGCTCTAAAACAATTAATCACAAGCTTTCGTGCAAGTGGGAGATTGTTAGGTGTGATGCCCGAAAGACAATTTTTGTAATTGTTTTATTTAATAAATGAAATGATATTATTATTCATATTTATTATTCTCATAATCACCGATGTGACAATAGTATTTACACTACAGAAAACCCTGAGTATATCGTTTATGTAATCACTTAACTCAGTGTATGAGATATACATGGGAGGATTGAGTTAGTGAAGATGTACTTAAAATACAATTAGTCCGTAGTAAAGTTAATCGAGTATCGGGTCTCCCTTTAACGTACTATTAATGCGCCCATAACACGATAGGTGTGATCGTCTTATCCGGACTTTCGGTTAAGGGAACCTAATGGGGCATTTATATAGGATAGATATATCATATAGAATTTTGGACCGATTTGATCCGAGTTCTCAATATAATTCCGTAATTGAGAAGTCTTATCGAATCATTAGATGATCATATTATGGATATATCTTAATCTGAGGTGATCACGATCATTTGCTTGAATCGGTATGAGGTTTGACTTGACGGTTAAGGATTACACTGAGTCTGTGATCCGAATTACCCGTCTTGGCATTGTCTTGGATTGAGTGAGTAGTCCGTGTTATCACAGATACGAATCCATTCCTTCCATTTATGGAAGTAGATAGACGATTCCTTATGAGTTAATCCTAGACATTGATCGATCCATGGGATTCATATTACACCGATTAGCTACCGGTGAGTTATTTGAATTATTGATCACTAGGGGTTAATGGTAAGTAAGGACAAGATGTTCGAAAGGGTTAACGGTAACTTCCCGATTTAGAATGAATAGTCTATGGAGGATTAATCCATATGAAATGATTATATCGGTGGACACTTATTACTTTCGTGAGGAGATAAATATAATCTTATAATCGGAGGAGTGCGATCACGGGATTATGGTGGCATATTCCGTGATTGATTTATCGAATATGATTATTCTGTTCGTAAGATAATTATTTATTTGATTTATCGGAGTCACGATTATTAGTCCATGGTCCCCGACGTGCCTCCTAATATAGCATAGATATTCTCGGACGTCGAATCCTAATAATATTAATTTAGTTCATGTTGGACTTTATTAAAACGATATGTGAATTAATTGTTTAGTGGACTATTAAATTAGTTGGGCTAAATAATTAAATATGTGGAAAAGACATTTTCCATAATCTTGGCCCAAATTATTGTGTAATGGCAAAATTAATATTGACTAGGTCAATAAAAATTGTGGCGCCTCATATGTCTTTTTTTTGACAAGGAATTAGTTTTCTTGTGTGTTAAAAAGACATGTGCATAAAATATTTATTGGATAAATATTTATGGTAAATAATAAAGATAAAAATATTCTTGATTTGTTCTAGAATATTTTGAGATTATCTTTTATTTAATAGGATTATTATAATTGATTTTGTATTAATTATAAAATCCTTGGAGGACAAGGATTACTCTCCTATATAAAGAGAGTTCTCTAAGTCTAAAACACACAAAAATTTAGACTTCTCCTCTTAGAGAGAAGAAGTGATAATTTCGGCCAAGGGGTTTAAGGGGAAAATCTTGGAGATTTTTCCGGGTAGCATATTGGAGGGGTTCGAGTCGAGAATTCCTTCCACCGGGAATTGCTTGGATCACACGTACGGAAGATCGTGGTGCTCTTCACATCATTGTTCGATCATCCTAATAGCGGTTCTCCAACTTGGATTTTGAGATCCAAGAGGTATGTTCTACAACTTACTTGTAGATGTAGATTTAATGTTTTATTACGTGTATTATATAGATCTAGATCCTTAAATCGCTTCCGTTGCGATGATATTTTCCTAACAGGTGATCCCTCAACCATTGTGGATTTTGGTTAGATTGATTCTCAAGAACATCATCTTGATGAGGTCTCTGCTGTTGCTTCAAAGATGGGGTTCAAGAGATCCTTGAACTCGCCTCGATTATTGCATCGATGAGTGTTACCAAAGCAGGTGTTCAAGAGGCGCAGAGTCAGAAACCTTTAAGTCATTTATCCTTTCCAAAACATCAACACATTCTAGATCAGTGACTTGTTGATTCTCAGCAGGTTCTGAAGTTTCATCTTCCATTCCAGTGAATTTGGGTTCATCAAATACAACATGTATTGTTTCTTCATGTTTCAGTGTCCTTTTGTTAAGTACCTTGAATGCCTTGCTGACAGAAGAGTATCCCAAGAAGATTCCTTCATCTGATTTTGGTTGGAATGTCTTCAATTGCTCCTTATGGTTTAAGATAAAACATTTGCTTCCAAATGGATGGAAATAAGATGTATTAGGTTTCCTTCCATTCCAAATCTCATAAGGTGTCTTCAGTAGCTTTTTGTTCACTTAGGTCCTGTTTTGTGTATAGGATGCTGTATTAGCTGCTTCAGCCCAATATCTTTCAGGTAATAATGCTTCACAAATCATAGTTCTTCCTGCTTCTTTTAAGGTTCTGTTTCTTCTCTCAGCAACCCCATTTTGCTGAGGTGTGCCAGCAGCAGCTAGTTGATGTAGCACACCATTCTGCTCACAATATTCTCTTATAACTTTATTGAGAAATTCAATACCCTTGTCTGATCTGATCTTCACTACTGTCAAACTTTTCTCATTTTGCAATCTCTTCAAAAGTTCAGGCATCTTTTGAAGTGTTTCGCTTTTCTTGTTCATGAATACTACCCAAGTGTATCTTGAGTAATCATCCACAACTACTAGAGTGTACTTCTTTCCTGTCACACTTGTTGGTGTTACTGGTCCAAATAGATCCATGTGCATCAGTTCCAAAACTCTTTTTGTTGATTGCTTAGTCTTTGACTTGAAGCTTGATTTTGTTTGTTTACCTTCTTGTGGGGCACCACATACATATAGCATCCTTCTTGAATGTGATCTCGAGTAAACCAATCACCGCTTCTTCTTCACCAACTGATTGATATCATCAAAATTTAGATGATTCAACTTCTTATGCCATAACCAATTAAGTTCGACTTGGTATGCACAATCAGGCAAGTCTCTGAACAGCAGTGGACCAATCCACAACATACATGTTTTGTTGTCTTCTTCCAGCCAACACAACTTGATCACCTTTTTCACTAATGATAATACAGGTGCCCTTGTCAAAAGTGACCTTGTAACTCATGTCACAAAACTGTCCAGTGCTTAGTAGGTTGTAGTCCAGTCCTTCCACAAATGCAACATTCCTGATTGTTAATCCATTTCTCACAAGTGTTCCATATCCTCTTATGTTTCCTGGTGTGTTCTTGTTGCCAAAATTCACTCTTGGACCATCCTTTGCCACATAATTTGACAAATAGTGCTTATTCTTTGTCATATGTCTGGAACATCCACTATCAAAGTACCAGACACCCTACAAAACAAAGTCAATGTATTTTAGGTACCCAAAACTATTTGGGTCCATAGTGGTCAGTGGTAAGCATGACCCTTGGCAAATTTCCATAAGGTCTTCTTTGAAAGGTATCATACTTTTGTTCATACATGTATTTTACACAACCATAAGGTCTAACATTTGGTTGTGTAGGATTCACATATGCTTTCTGGCCTTTTGGTATGTAATGTTTTTTTGGAGTGATTTCTATTGTTAAAAGCATTAGCATAACCATTAGTTTGATGTCTATTAGGAACACCCCTGTAATATGGAGTCTGCAAAGTCCTCTGCTCAGTCCATTGCTGAGGTTTTATCCTAGCATTATGGTTATATCTATTGTTTCTAGCAGCAGGGGCAGGAATATTCCAATCATCATCAATAGGGAACAGTCTACCTTTCCCCTGAGATAAGTATCCTTTGAATGATTGACATTTTTACGTTTAGGATTCTTATCCTTGGAATATTTCTGATTTTTACCTTTTTGTGGTCCAGCAGACTTGGTGGCAGGTCTGCTATCAGTAGGTCTAGAAGGTATAGCAGTCCTATTTTTAGATTTATTCTTTTTGTTAGGTGCTATTGACCTTTTTGACTTCTGATTTTGCTTCCTTAATGTCTTCTCAGTAGGCTTCACTGCCTCAGCAACCCTTTTCGGAGTTGGATCTTGTGCAGGTACAAACTTGGGACCAATTCTAGTACTAGGTTTAGTAACCTTACTGGATCCACTCTTATTAGATTGTTGAGTTACAAATCCAAGGCCTGTTCTATCACCATAAGGCTTTCCAGATTTGAATGCAGTGGAGGAACAAGATTGTTCAGATGATTCAACACTCATCGAATGTACAAAGAGCTTATCTTGATTCATCCAACTTCTTTTTGCTTTCTTTTGAGAATTCTTAATTCAGTTTTTAACCTTTCAACTTTTGTTTGAAGAGCTTCTTTTTCAGCCTTCACAATCTCATAACCGGATTGTATTATCCTCAGTTGATTAAGGATGGCATCCAAAGTTTCTTCATTGTCAGAGTTTTTAGGATTTGAACCACAAGTTGATTCACAATCACTTCTAGCAGGAGTGTTTATAGATACATAATTTTATACCTCCTCTGTTTCATCCATATTTGCCATTAAATCATAATCATCCATATCAGCAACAAGTGCAGTATCATCAGATTCATTTCCCTTTTCTGATTCAACTTCATATCCTGATTCATCTTCAGCAACCATAGCTTTCTTGTCAGATCTTCTTTGCTGACTTTTGCTCTTCAGTAGGTCTGGACAATCAGGACTGAAATGTCCAGGTTTCTTGCAATTGAAGCAAAGATAATCAGGTTCCTTTTTCTGTTTTAGTTCAGGACAGTCAGGTTTGAAGTGTCCTGGTTTCTTGCATTGATAGCACAAGTAATCATTGTCTTTCTTGGATTCTTCCTTTTTCTTTTCACTAAATTTCTTTGTGATATTCCTTGGAGAACCCTTTCCAGTTTTCATCATTCTGATTTTCTTGCTAGTAGGGCAATTTGCTCTTGCATCTCATCCAGTAGATCATCTTGAGCTCCTGATGTTTCTTCTTGATGTGTAGCAGCCAATGCAGTGGTCTTTGGTTCTTCTTTTTCAGTCTTAGGTACAAGTTTCTTACTGAATTCATAGGCCTTGAGATCTGAAAACAATTTGAAGGTGTCCTCTTCATGTAGACTTCTCATTTCATCTATTGCAGTCACCTTCATTTCCCAAACTTCTTTTGCAGGTAATGTTTCCAAATTTTTTGAGTTGATTTCTTCTTTTGAGTACTTTACACTCAGTAGGGTGAATCATCCATGATTGCATTGAATCTTGACTTCATTTGTTCAATAGTTTCATTTGGTTTCATTTTCAACTCTTGGAACTTCTTCTTTGCCACACTGATTTTGTTTTTCTTGATTGCATCAGTGCCTTCACAGATTAATTGCAACTTATCCCACAGTTCCTTTGCAGTCTTGCAATCCTTCACTTTCATGTACATATTGTTGTCCAAAGTTCTATATATGATATCAATAGCAATATTGTTGAGGTTTGATCTTTTTCTATCTTCAGCATTCCATTCTCTTTTTGGTTTTGGAATGTACTTTATTTGACCATCTACATTATTGGCTTTGTGATTTCCAAAGTGGTTCATCGCTTAGCACATCCAACATCTCATAATGTGTCACAATTAGAAAAGCCTACATACGACGTTTATACTCATCAAAACGATCTAAAGAACACATCAACATTGTTCTAGCATACTGGTTGTTATCCATGATGGAAAGCTTTGAAAATCAGAAACTTGAAAAAGTTTTCAAAGTATTTTCACAAGCACAACAAATAGGATTACTTCAGAACAGAAGCACTGCTCCGATACCAATTGTTGGTCCCTTGAAAAGGCTTTGGTTAAGTTTAGAGGGGGGTGAATAAACTTAACACTTAACTTTTGGAGTTAACATACTCAAAGAAATTCGATGCTCTCTTGATTGCTCAATGTCTGCCGACCACTCAAGATAGTCTGGCGGCAGCTCGATGAAAGCTAGCGATCGTTGATTTTTCTGAATTTGTTGCAGTGGAATATATTCAAATTAAGCCTTATTACTTGTTGTTAAAATATGATACCAAGTATTAGATACTCAGTAGTGTAAGTGAGTGATTCTATTGCTAGTTTCAGTAGGTTGATGTGCTAAATATGGTAAATGCAGAATGTAAGTGCAGAAAGTAAGTAGGCAATTTTTATAGTGGTTCTAGGTGGTGTAATCCTGTCAGTCCACTCTTCTCCTATGATGTTGGAGGTAATTCACTAGAGATCCTTGAGGTAGCAGCATAAAAATCTCTAAGTAGTTTGTCCTTCACCAATAACTATGGCTTCACAAACTGAACACTTGGAACAAGTAGGATTGCTGCTCCAAAGTCTTCCACTGGTCCTTGAAGGGTAGGATTGCCTCTTCACCAGCTCCATCACAAACAACAGTCCTTGACACCCTAAGATGCTTCGCTGTCTTCAGCAGGTTTCTTGTAAAATAAAGTTTGAATCAAGTAAATGATTCAACTTTCAGCAGCTTGATCAGGATGATATGATCAACAACATGATATCTTCAAGTGTGTAAACTTGATGTAGCTTGATAACAGATTACACTTGAAAAAGTTTACTAGATCAGTAACTTTAAGTTCAGTATGGTTAGCAGTGTTATTTTTAGATTGAAATCTGATAGCTCATGATGGATTGCTGTTTTTCCTCAATTTTCATCTATTGTATCTGAATTAGGAGTCCTCTATTTATAGGTCGGAATCCTTATGACTTATGTTTGAAATTCAAACATAGCCGTTTCAGATTTGTCCCATCTTGACTTGCTTTACGTCCTCAGACATAGTAATCGACAATCGTCGATTGCTTTTTGACGCTTTTAGACTGTCCACCCTTTGACTTGTACCCATTAGATAAACCTATGTTTCTTCCCAATGTCCCTTTAACTTAGCCATTGATTTGTTTGATAAAATCCAAAGTTGTTATTTGTCATTATCCTTGTATTCTTCCAATGTAACCGTTGATTAATTTGAATTATATGTTCAGCAGGTTCCTTGATTGTAAGTCTCTGAAATGCATATCAGTCAGCTGATCAAAAGTTGCTGTGTTTATAAAACACTTAGCAATGACTTCTCTTATATCTAACTTTTTATTATGATGTTAGATTACACCATTTTAAATATAACCAAGTTCCAATCACCATTTAACTTATGAAACTTAGACCTTGTACACAAGGTATATACAATCAGTTTAGGTCATCACAGTCTTCCTTAAATTCTTATTCCATACCTTGACTTTAAATACTAAGTTTGATCCCTTAGCCTTCAATAATCGAGTTTGAGCCTCGGCCTTGAGTCTTCAAGATTTCTAAACTAGTCTCACTCGACTCGGTACCTCTTCGATATAGACAGTGTCTCACGATGATAGTCACCGACCATTTACAATCTTGTTTGATCAAACCTATACAAAGATCAAACTCTAATAAGCCTATACATTTGATCTAGATATCTTTTGCCTTTGCTCTATAACATGCACTAGTCTAGCACTCATCACTAAAACATAAAATTAGTCCAACAGCCCAATTCACTGCAAACCTCCAGGCTCTCAAGGACAAAGTTGCAGGAAAGAAGACTAAACTGGAGCAGGCCTAGGCCAAGCTCATTTCGAGTCTATCCTGCAGACTTAGAGAGTTCGAATTTTGCAAATTTGTTGATTCCGACCTGCGGAGCTCTTCTTCAAGTCTATCCTGCAAACTTAATGACTTCGTCCTGTGAACTCTACTGAGATCGACCTGCGAAGCTCAGTTCGATGTCTATCCTGTAGACTTTAAGAGTTGATCTTTTGCCAACTTTTTAGAGTTTGTCCTGCAAACGTTTTGAGTCGACCTGCAAGCTTAGTTCTGACTGTCCTGCAGACATTGAGAGTTGGACTTTTGCTAACTTTTTGACTTTGTCCTGCAAACTTAAGTAAAATCATCCACGTACGCTCAAAGGAAAATTAGCACTTTATTAAAGTAATATAATTCATAGAGTACAAATATCTGGAGTAAAATGTTGAAAAGAAACATTCATGATATTTCCCTGAAGTGTGGAACCTGTCATAGATGTAGAATTTACGAAGATTGTTGGAGTGACAACTTCGGGGAATGGACCTGCCATTTGAAATAGCTAGTTGGTAGGCACCTTTTCCATGCACTTTTACCACCTTGTAGGGACCCTCCCAGTTCGGGTCAAGTTTGCCATGAGGTTCTTGCCGGCTGACTTCGTTATTTCTCAGGACCAGATCTCCCTCACTGAAATAGGAGTGTTTTACCGTGGACTTATAGTATTGAGAGATTTGCTGCTTGTACTTGGTCATTCTGATGAAGGAAACTCCCCAAGCTTCCTCCAGGTCATCATTTGCGTGCCCGAGCTCGGTCTCTTGCTCTGTTGTTTATAAAGTTCAGACCGAGGTGAAGGTAGTCCGTTCTCTGTTGGGATGACTGACTCGTACCCATATGATAATGAGAAAGGGGTTTCTCATGTGGAACATTTGTGTGGTTCGGTATGCCCATAGTATGTTGGGCAAGTGTTCTACCCAATTTGATCCTCCTTCCTCAAGCCATTTCTTAAGGCATGTTTTGATCTGCATGTATGTGTGTTCGACTTGTCCATTTTCTTGCGGATGGCCCAATGAAGTGAAGTATTGTGTAATCTTTAGCGCAAAGCACAACTCTTTGACTGTTTTGTCTTCAAACTGCGTTCCATTATCTGAGATTAAGGCCTTCAGGATGCCAGATGCACACAATATTTTTCCAAATGAACTTTTGGATAGTTTTTGCTGTGATCGTTGTTAAGGGCTCAACATCCACCCATTTGGTGATGTAATCTACGGCCACGACCAAGAATCTAAAGTTGCCCAGAGCTCGGGGCAGCGGGCCGACCAGATCGACTCCCCGTTGATCAAAAGGGCATGGGGACACAATATGGAGCATTGATTGTGAAGCTTGATGTAATAAGTATCATGAACCTGGAAACATCTGCATGTCTCTACAAGTTCCTTATCATCATTTTGCATAGTAGGCCAATAATAGCCAAATAAACAGTATTTGTGAGCCAGAGCCCGAGCTCCGGCATGTCTCCTTCATCTTCTGTTGCACACCTGAGCCATGGTGCTATATAGACTTCATTAAAGAACATTATTGAAGAGGAATACCGATTGAATGAAACTTCATTTTCCTCTCCCGAGTTCGGTCTACGGGAAGGATTCCATCCTTTAGGTAAGTGACGATGGAATCCATCCATGTGCCCTTCTGAGTGATAGGCCGAACTTCTTGCTTATTATAGCTCCGTTCTTTTAAGAGCTCGACCAACACTTTCTTGTCGGATAAGAAATTTGATGTCGATTTTGAGAGTGTCCGCTCGCTTGATTTGAAGGCCACTGTTGTTCCGAAAAACCTTAATATATATATGGAGACAGCAAAAGAAGACTACTAGAAAAGCGAGTAGTATGACTATAACTACCATGACCGTCCCTGTTAGCCCAATCATATTTGAGTTATTGAGATTGCCTGTAATATTCCGACTTTCGTAAAAAGGGCAGACGTGTCATTTTGCGAAAACGTAATTAATATTCTTTTTCCGTTTCGTTGGAATTAAATCCTTTGAATTATAACGGTTTCGGTTTAATGGTTGATTGAGGGTATTTGAGTAAATTCGGGTTTAAATGATAATTAGGTTGTCGTATATAAACGGAAATATACTAAAACCTAATCATTTTTCCTAAAACCCTGAATTTTGGAGCAGCCGCACTTCTCCCCCTCAGAAAAGAGAAACCGCTGTTTTGGGCATTGAAACCGTCAATTCTCGATCCTTGATATCTCATTCGTTCCTCTTCCGTTTTCAGATCATAGCATACCGTTGGAATCCTCGTGACGAGAGCTTCGCATCGGTACCAGGATCAGCAGCTAGTTCTGAGTTTTAGGCAGAAAAAGGTAAGGAGAAACCCTTACGTTTTCAGCTTTTAATATGTGATAGTAGTGTTGATTTCTTGTTGTTTTGGGGATTTAAATTGCGTTAAATTGATGCCTAATTGATGGGTGATGATTTGGTATGGATGGTAGATTATTTCGACATAATTTGGTTGGGAAAGTTTGGGTTTTTGTTTGAAAAATGGATGAATACGATGATGTGCAAAAAAAATCAGTTTCTGGAAAATCGCCAGGTCGGACGGGCGTCCGGTTTTCTGGACGGGCGTCCAACCTTGGACGAGCGCCTGGATACCTCGGACGGGCGTCTGAGGTGCAATTTTGATACAGGATTGAAAGGGGAATGTCTGGACGGGCGTCCACCATTTTGGACGAGCGTTCAGGGCCTTCAGACGGGCGTCTGGTCCTTCAGACGGGCGTCCACCTGGAGCTGGTCTTCCAGCTTGTTTAAATTGGCTTTCGACTATCGTTTAGGGTTGTTTAATCAACCTTAAACCCTTGTAAACGTATTATTATTTTATTATAACACCTTTAAACCTTACTTAGGCTAGAATTGGTCTTTTGATCATGATGAGTGGTGTCGGTAAGGAGTGTTATCTAAATGAACTAGGAGGGCTAGTTAATCACCTAATACTACACAACTTGCTAGATAAAAGATTAAACACCATGTGGTCTTGGGTAGATCCTGAAGATCTATAGCGTGATGTGTGAACAGACAAATCAAAGTGAGGTCCTATCGGCTGCGCAGCCTATAGGCATCGGCGTATGTTCATACTATCGGAACCGATTATTGTATCCTGAAGATTTCAATACGTTCCGGGTTTATTGTATCCTGAAGATTTCAATATGTCACGTTCCACCTTGATAGCATGTTGTAACAAAGATAAGCTAAGTAATTCTGATTTAGGCATATTGGGAGATGTAACCTTTATGCGTAGAATCGAAGTCATCTTGCCTTTTTAGATGAAACCTAAAAATGTTCAATCTTATATATATTCTAAGTTTGAAACGTATTTCTTCTTCCTTGCTTGAGTATTATATACTTACCCCTTGTGCATTTCATTTGTATGTGCTTGGGGGTGAGAAGGCGACGAGATTACGAGTTTTACGAGAGTATGTTCCTTAGGAGGATCTCTAAGCTTGATATTTCATTCTTTTTATTTATGCACTTTCATTTACATTTGAGATGTTGCACTATTTTATATACCTTGTTCATAGTACTTTGGGATGACGTGTGTTCATCTTTATTTCTTATTTCATAGTATTTAGTTTGGACTTTCGAGGGACTTCAGTTGTATTGTTTTGATACACTTTCGACTTTTAGTACCTTTTCGTATTCTAGTATCTTTATGGATATTTATTACCCGAGCATTAAATTCCGCGCACTTTGATTGTATTGATTGTAGGCTTACATATATAAATGAATTAAATTTTATTTATATATGTGCCGAACGTCGTATTTCCGGATAAGGGCTCGGTATCCGGGAACGGGGCGTTACATTGCCAGTTGCCACCCATCAGATTAATTATCAACCTTCTTTGATTTTATATAGCTGCGTCAAGAACCCTCTGAGTTTTAGTGAATAAAAATGTAAAAGATACTCCCTCCGTTCCAATTTGTTTGGGACATTTTGGAACTCATAATATTTAATGAGACATTAATTAATAGGTTATCTGGTCATTAATAGGTTATCCGGTCATTTAAAACTTGACTAATTTACATGTTTGTCCTTTTTATATGCAGCATCATTTTAACTTTATAAAAGTTATTGGGGCAATTTAGGCAATTAAATCAAAAACTTTGAGTCTATTTAGAGTTATGAGACTTATTTTCGGACAGCCATAAATAGAATAAGTCGAAAACAAATTGGGACGGAGGGAGTATCTGGAGAAGGACATTAATTCTTGAATTAAGTAAAAAAATATGGACGATCTTTGGATATCGTCTATGTGATTATCCGGGCCGATTTAATCTAGAGACAATTAATTAAGACTGAAAATATAAAAAGGGGGATGATTTTTGTGGTAGTTTAGTATGAGCTTGCAATATTTAATCCCAAGTTGCCTACGTATCGTGTAGTTATTCAGGAATCAAGTCTCTTTGTAGTTCTTGAGATCGTTTATATAAAGGGCCTTATGCCCTAGGCATGCATGTGCCGTGTCCATTGTGTACTCTAGTTTTGTATCCCTCATGATTAGATTTGTACGTGTTAATCTCCTTGATTTTTGGAGATAATCATGGAATTTAAATAATTGGATTAGAGTCTTTATGTCTGAGAATTCTTTACATAATTATCTTCTATCACAAGCACGTGGGCTACATATCGGGGATAGCTCTGGCCGACTTGTGTCAAGCCCCCGAGGCCGTTATGGCTAAACTGCGCTGACCCAACTTCGTTGCACCCCGACCGACCTGCAGTGGACTGAGAAGTGAGCCAGGGCCGATCTCCCACCAGGGTTTTAGGTTTGAGCCCGAGTTCGGCATAAGGCACCTGGCCTTTAATGCTACTACATATGTCTTCATTTATCACTTAGCCATTCTATGGATGACACGTGGCAAGGGTTAGTCCGGACATCATCAGAAGACCCCAGATCTAACTGAACCTTTGTTCAGGTCAGATCTGCTATATGTGAAGTTTGGACGACCTAGCTTGCCACCTAGCAGAGTGCCGTTATGACGCTATCATAACATGCCCATAAATCGAGGCGTTTACGCCCACGTCTTTGAAGTTGAACGGTTTTCATGAACGTGCTTGGGTTTATAACCCCTGTCATATCAACCATTCCCCACTATCATTGCTATTAAATCAAAGGACATAAGTCACATTGTCGATTGCTCTCCTTCTTCACTCAGTCTTAACATTTCAACAAGTAAGCCTCTATTTCCTTCTTTTATTCTTCATTTCCTTTTGTTGATGAGGGTATCTTCTCCCACAAGTACTTTTATAGAGGAATTATTCGCGTCTGATTCTGAACCCGAAGTAGAAAGACCTAGAGTTAGGCCGTACGAGCACGATCCCGAATTACGAGCGGCTGTAGATAGTGTAGTTTTTGAGGAGATTCAATGGGCTCCTCATACCGTTTCTCCCCCTCTTATTTCACGTCCTTCATCGGGGACTTCTAGTTTCATCATAACCCTAAAAGCCCAAATGGACACCAAGGCACTTATAGGTAGTCACGGTATTAAATCCATCCTGTCTCTGGGTGAGTTGAACAACATCTGTAGCACGTACAAGATAGACATAGAAAAGTATGCCCCTAGGCTTTCTGCTCCTCCTAATTGCTATGCACACCGACCACCAGAGGGATTCTACACCGTTTACCGAGAATACTTTGAATATTGGTTAAGGTTCCCTTTCCGCCCGGCCCTTTTGGCTGTACTGCGTTATTATGTGTTGGTCCCTTGGAAAGGCTAACACAAGTTTAGAGAGGGGGGGGGGGGGTGAATAAACTTGTCCTGAAAAATTGGATTTAAAGCAAATTATAGTTAAGTTAAAACTTGTGTGGAGTTAAGCTGACTAAGCTGAGTTTAAGTCAAACTGACTTAAGCAAAAACTGAGTCAACCGGCAGTGGATATAGTTCTAGCCTTTTTCTTGATCTTGTTATTCTATGTGAAAGTTGAGTGTGTTAAACTGAATTCTGGTGAATGTCACTCTGTGAACTGTGAGATGTATAACAATCAATTATCAGAATTCTATAGATAAATGCTAAATAAAGAAGTAAGTGCGTAAAGTAAATAAACAAGAATTATAGAGGTTCCAGGTGGTGTAATCCTGTCAGTCCTCTCTTCCCCTGTGATGCGGAGGAAAATTCCACTAGAACATCTTTGAGATGGCCCGGTTACAAAAAGTTCTAAACTGATAGTCCTTGACTAATCCCTAGTTTCACTATCTAAACACATGTAGAACAGGTACAATTGCTGCTCTTCAATTGTTTGAAACACTGGTCCTTGGAGGGTTGAATTGCCTCTTCACCAGCTCATCACAACCACAGTCTTCCTGACTGCACTCAACTGTCCTTCACACCTTCTTGGTGTTTCACAGTCTAAATCTTTGATAGAATCAAAGTTGAGACTTGAATCAATAACTATGATTCAATTGTGATTTGAGCTTTTCTTCTGGATGTAAAAGTTATGCATAGCCCTGGATTTCTTCAAATGAGTGATCTTGATCTTTCTTTGAAGCTAATGAACACTTGAAGAAATTTCTTGATCTTGCAATTAAGTATCTAGTAGGAATTCTTTCAGATTGGCTTTTCCTCTTTAATTAAATCTTTCTTGACTTGATTGATTCTTAGAATTCCTCTCACTTTACCCCCTTATTTCGTTTTGATAGAAGTAGTTTATTTATAGGGGTTTTTCTAACGGTCAAATTTCTGTGAGTTCAAATTCTTGTAGCCGTTAGTGGTCCTGCTTTCTTGCTTGTACGTTACTTGTCCGAACGGATAGATTATCATCCAATCATAATTCTTGAATTGTAACGGTTGGATTTTTCTTCAGTTTAGTTAAACCTTAGTTCTGCAACTGATTTACTGTGAACATTATCAGTTCTCTGTTTGTAAAAGCTTTAACTGAGTGTTTACTCTTCTTCAACAATCAGTACTCCAGTTTCCATCGGATTATAGTTGACTTAATCAGAGTACACCAAAATATTAATCAGCAAAGACAACATTGTCCTTATGTGTCTTAGCTCCCCATTCAAGATCCATAAAGTCAGTTCAAGTCAACATAATCTTGCACGAAGTCTAAATTCTGATCCCGACGTAGTCTTCATAATCGAGTTTGAACCTCGGTTCTTGATCTTCAATAATCGAGTCAGTGACCTCGATTAATAATCGAGGCCGTGACCTCGCTTCTTGATCTTCTGGATAGGCCAACCGAGTTTCGGTCCTCGAGCTTATCTTCTTCAGTTTCATATTGGTGTCGTTTGAGTTAGTTTGACTAAGTATCAGTTTCCTGTTATCTCAGTTTCTAGTTATCACAGTTTCTAGTTATCTCAGTTCACAACCTAGAAATATTACAGTTATTGTCTGATTTAACTTATACAAATATCAGAGTCTATTAAATCCAATACATTGATATCTAGACATCTTTTTGCTTTTCACTATAACAGTTAGTTATGACACTTCATCAATGGGGTTTAAAATAAGTGATGAATCATCATCATAACATAAATTTTATTTCCAACAATTTTCCCCTTTTTGATGATGTCAATACCCTCCTTAAAAGCAATGCAAAAAGATAAAACAAGATACAGTAAGTAACACAGTGAACTGAGAAACTGAGAATTTATTGATAATAGGGTTACAAAGTTGGGTAATAAAATACAACATGATAAAAAGAATTAAAAACAACAGCTTCTTTTTACTTAATAGTTAAACTCAATTGATTGTCATAAGCTTAAGCAATATTCCTCATAGCATCATTTGTTGTTGTGCTTTCGATTCCATGGATGCTTGCCCATATGTTCCATGATTCAGATAAATTGTGCTTCCCGAAGAATTTGCTTTTGAAAAGAATAGCGAAAGTAAAGATAGATGTCCTCGGCCTTTGAGTGGTGGCTGTTTTCAGTAGACCCTGAACAAATTCAGGTTCAGCCTTTTCAATCTTATCTGATTCTTTATCTAGAGTACCATTCTTTTCCCATTTCTTGAGTTTGTTCCAGTAATGCATGAGAATCTTCTGCATATGTAGGAACGTTTCTAGAGATTCTTCTCTTGATTCTCTGGTTGGTAGATTTTTGAATAAACTATAGATACGAGAATCCAAGTCAATTCTTTTATCAGTTGGCTCTGAGTATTTGGCAATTAGCTCATTTTCCTCATCAGTAAATTCTCCTCTAGCTTTCTTCAGTTCAGTCAGTTTATCATCAATGTTTGTAAGGACTTGTGGCATCTCAGTTGCATGGACTTTTAAGATGTCCAAACTTTCCCCCTTATTGACATCATCTTTATTAATCGGACTTTTGATGTAATTGTTCGGTCTCACGAGTTGATGCCAAAATGGTTTGAGCTACAACCTAATCCTTCATGCCTTGTTCCATTAGAATCATTCTCATCAACTGATTATTGAGAATACCTTCCCATCTCATATTGGGTTTCATCTCTTCTTGCATCGTTTTCAATGGTTGTCTTTCAAAGCTCAATCAGAGTGTTTTGACAGTTATCAGTGACGATATCCATCTTCTTTTCAAGTTCGCTTCTTTCATTTTTGCTAGCCTCTAAGGACTTTAGAACTTTTCCAAATAAACTGTTATCGTCCTTCTGAATTCTGATTATCTCATTATGATAAAATTTAATGAGATCAACCTGAGTTGGTATGTCTTTTGAGCTTCCAGCTTGCTGGTCATTGGCTTTGCTTGTCTCAAATCGATCGATTTAGCTTGCTTCAGCGGTGAGAGAACAACTTGATTCAGTTTCTCTTTGTATTCTGCTGATCTTCTCATTTCTTCAGATTGTTTTCTAATTTCTTCTAGACTTGACTGATCAACATTTCTTGCAGGTGATATTTGAATGTTAAATTCTTCATCTGATTCTTCTCCAGCCATGTTTGCCACTGTTCTTGCTATTTCTATCATAGACTTATCAGTAAGAGATTGATAACCTACTTCTTCTTCTTGTTGTGGATCAGATATAGTTTTTGAACTAGAACTTCCACTAGTTTCTTCACAACTACTAGAATCATCATCAGTGTTCTGATCAGTTTCAGTCTTCTTTTCTTGTAAAGAGGCAAGAATCCCTTTTAGCAAATTGGGATCTTCCTGAGAATCATTATCATCATCATCATCCTTTTTGGAACTTCCACCAGCTGTGGCTTCCTTCCAATAACTATTTCTGATCAGTGCATATCCTTGATTTAAGAATTCATCGGTATTGATTATTTCTGATAGATTTGTAATGTTGTAAAGATCAAAAACCCATTTTTCAGTAACTTCCATTTATGCTAGCTGACTCCTTTGATTGGCAATAGAACTGAATTTCTAGATTTGATAATTGCGCAATCGCTCATAATTAGCTGTCATTAATTCTCCATGATCAGTTGAGGACTTAGATTGAGTGACAATCTCCTCAGATTCACTTGTGATTTCCTGGTCATCTTCCGAATAACGTCTTCGATTTGCATAGGTCGATTCTTCACGTTCCTCCTCAGCAGATGGATCGATGACTGATGTATCTCTTTCAATGGTGGCCCGAGATTATCGGCTCAGTTTCCAAATTTTTGTCACTAACAAGTTCTTCAGCAACTTGTTCTCCAACAGGCTCAAGTTCCAATTCAGTAACTGGAACTTCTTTCATCATGGATTCAGTGAGTTATTCTTCATGGACCAGCTCGTCCAAGTGAATGATCTTAGTCGATCTTGATTCTACTTCAGCTCCTTTATCCTCAGAGTAAGAAGCTGAAAACTCTTTGACTGATTCTTCAAATTCTAATCTGAAAGCAGATTTTTGAGGTGTGGATCTGGATTTTGAAAGTAACAAAAGCATGTCTATAGTTGCTTTGTCAATCAGTCTTTCTTCACTGTCAGATCCTTCGTCATCATGCTCAACTCTCAGGGTCTGTTCCCCCTAAGTCTCAGCTTCCTTCTGTAAGTCAGCTTTAACATTCTGTTCTTTGTTGACAACTTCAGTTTCCTTTGTCATTTCATTTCTTGTGTAACTGGTTCTTGAATTGGTAAAGCCTCAGTTACAGACATTGGAACAGATTCGGCAAGTGTAACTTCAGTTCTCACTATTTGTGCTGATCCTTCAAAGAATCAAGTAGTAGTGACTTTTGTTGGTGAAACAAGATCGATTTGTCTTTCTCTCGAATCTTCCAATTGTTTCCTTCTTTTCCTTAATTCTTCAACCTGTTCCAAGGCTTCATCTCCAGTTACTACTTTCTTCAACTTTCTGCTTTTCTTCTTTTAGGTTCACTCACAGAACCTTCAGCTTTTCTTTTTCCAAGTTTTTCTTCTTTAATAACAATCTTCCCATCGGCAATTGGTGTTTCTTTCCTCTTTCCGATTCCAAAATGATCGAGTATTCTTTGGACCACCAGTACAAGAGTATTCTTGTGATAGAAACGACCTTTCTTGACATCGGTCTTCTTTTCCGGTGTGTCAATTGATTGTGCCATTAATTGATCAAATAGATATCTTTGCCAATTGAAACTTTCTCCAAACCAAATCACATATAGTAAATCCAATTTTGCTCAGAGAGGTTGCTAAAATTTTCGCATTTCCTATTATGCAATTTGCTAACATCTTGGTGAGAAAATTGAATTACAGTTTGAGTAAACTTGTGCTCCCGTCTGTACAAGCTCATGCGATCTGCATCAATTGCTATATATTTCCATAATTTCTCCTTCTGTTGTTTGGTTAACTTGATGGCTGCTGTACCTCCAGATTTGTCGAACCCAAAAATGTCTGTAATTAGGTCTTCAATAACTTTGATCTGCTTACCATTGACAGTTGTGGTAAAAGTGTGTGTGCCATCTCCTTCTAGAGCTGTACTTCCAAATTCATAGAAGTCACTAATGCTCTCCAGACATACACTCTTTAGATCGATGTTGAATACAACATCCAATCCTTTGATTTGCCGAATTTTTGCTGCAATATTTTTGGCTAGAGTTTGATCAGTATATTTTGCAATAAACTGATCAAGAGAGATGATCATTCCAGGTTCAACAAGAGTAGAAGTCATTGTTTTCTGGATTTGATTGAGAATTTGAAAATTCGGATATTTAGAGAATAGATTCAAAATTCGAATGTAAAGAATTATAAAAGAAAATTCTGGGTTATTTATAATTTATAGCAAAGGTAGTTAAGAATTGATTGGGACTCAAAACGTCTTGTCAAAAATGTTTTGAGATTGCGAAAAAGAGGATGAGTGGAAAAGATGGACGGTTGAGATTGAAAAAGATCATGTCTTTTCTTGACATCCATAGCTAGACAGTAGTAAGTAGGTTAGATGCGGTGTATCTCCAGCTGTACACGTTCAGTCTTGTACTTATACTGAATTCAAAAACTCAGTTGGGAATACAACTCAATTTTGTGAATCACACCTCTTCAGTTCTCAGTTAGCGATATTCTCCTGCAAAACAGAATGAGAAATTTTTGGTACCCATATCCGTTTGGGTCCTAACTGACTAGTTTCAGATGATATAATTTTATTTTTAACTTTATACCTCTCTTGATATCTTGACTGAGTAAAGTCAGCTTTCACAAACTTTTCCTATTCTGTCCTAACAGTTTTTTGTTTGTTTAGTTTGTGAAACTGATGTGATGGTTCATTCCAGTCTTCATCAGTGGGAAATAGTCTTCCTTTTCCTCTGAGTCTATTATTCCATGAATGATCTTCATTCTTAGATGGATGAGACTTGAAGATTTTTCTAACTGATCTTTGATCAGTTTTAGCTCTTTCAGCCGTCTGTGCTTTCCTGTAAAATCTGTTGGTTTGGTGTTTTTTACCAACTGATTTTTTAGTTCTATCAGTTTGTGCATTTGGCTGTGCTGAGTTATTGTCCGTTCTAATAATTTTATCGCTTTTACGAGTTTCTCATCATTGTGCGATCACAAATTTCATTGCAACTTAACTTGGTCTGAACTTGGAATTCTCAATGATTAACAAACCCTAAACTAGATCTGCATCTACAAAATGGTCTTCTAGGTTTGAGTTGAACACTGGGGGATTGGATCAACGATGATTCTATGATGTTTATTACTTGTCTCGGATTTTATCTAATGCAAAAATAAACAAGTAATAATATTTATAAATCCGGTATACCTCAAGTGTAAGGATCGTAGTAAAGAGGTTGATACCGGAGTCGACCTCAGGGAATCGAGGTTGTTTAATCTAGTTCTTGTTAATTCTTCTAAAATTGTCACTACTATTTATTACTAAACCTAAACTAAAACGATAAAATAAACTGGACAGAGGATTGTCAGTCCAAAGCCAGGAAATATAGTTGCGGACCTAAACCAACTAAACAAATCTATTCTATAACTAAAATGAAAATAAAATTCTAAGATCGCAACGAGAACAAGGCACAAAGATAATTTCAATTAATTTTAACGAAGAACAAGCATTGATCCACCTATCTCACAACTCTGAATTTCTACCCTAGATCGTTTAGTAAAGATTTAATAAAGCTTGTGGTTCACCTATCAAAGGTATGAACTTCTACTCTCATAGATAATTCGCCTATCAGTCTTCTATCTCTCGATCTTAAAGATTGACGCTTTCAAAACAAGGTGCAAGATTTGTTCAATCTAGCAACCTAGAAATCTAACCTAGCAACTCTCGTTATTTTTAGGTTAAAAGTCCAAACTTTATTATGGTGATCTAAGTCTAACAACGATTTTCATCAACGTTAAACATCAAGTAGCAACCATCTCTCGATATAAATTGCATAGCAAAATAAACACATAATAAAGAAACAAACTTTATAAAAACTCACAAAAACAAGTCCAAAGTCGAAAGCAAGATGATGTTGAGATGGTTTCACATGCTTGTTCAATCGCCCTGCCTTAGCTCATCGTTGTTATAGAAATTATATAAATAAAAAGAAGAAGAAATTGTGTTTATAGGAGGTAAAAATCGCAGCAGAGCCGCCCCCAAAGGGGCTGGGGCGGCCAGGGATCGAATTGTGTCGTTAGGGTTGAAAATAACGCGTCCTTATATAGATTTTTAGGTCGGTTTCACTGAGGCGGTGCCATGGACGCCCGTCCACTGAAATTCCATCAATCTTGAACTGACTGCTGATCTTGGACGCTAGTTCACCCTTTTAGACGCCAGTTCACTGGACGGAGGGTTCAAACGCTTGTTCACTTCAGTTCTTCATGAAATCTGCACTTCAACTTCAATTCAAATCTTGCATCTTCCTCCCTCTACTTAATCTTCAGTTAAACATCTTTTTAGCTTCCATTTACTCTCCTTTCACGACATGCAAATGTACCTACAAAGCCATAGAAACGTGCAAAATGTAGAACCATATATATAGATATAAAATCATCGATAAAAACATGTAATAAGCTCGAGTTTGCACTTAGACATCTTCAAACGTCATTCTTTCAATAAATCCATTTAACATGTAATTTTCTATAAAAATTACTAAAATACGAAGGAAATCGCTACGGAATAATATCATATATATCGTAAAAATCACCGTTAACATTACTTCAGTCAGTTCATCAGTCGGCCGAATTACCTTGGTTCCATTATTAGCCTTGATTAAATTGATCTCAGCATTCAATCTCGAAACGTCAGCTTTCAATAACTTTTTCTCCTTTTTGACATCCTCATAATTCTTTTGAATTACCTCCAATTCCTTTATGAGTATGTCCAAGGTTTTATTGAAGTCTTCATTTCTATGATTGTTCATGGTAGTGTAAGTGCTGGATGTAAATGCAATTACCTCCTGGTGTTTGATAGGTAAGCTTCTTGTTGAGGAATCTTCATCAACTAAAACTCGCTTCCCTTTATCATTAACATTTGCCTGTGCTGCTCCTAGCAGTATGATTTCCTCATCACTTTCACCTCCATAGCTCATGGGTAGAATCTCAACAATATCTTTGGCTTTTGCGATGGATGGATCTTCAATAATGTTTTCAGTCAATTTTTCTTCTATGTAATCAGCTACTCATAGCAACTCATTTTCTTCTTCTTCTGAGAGTTCACTTAGGGATGGGAATGCTCTGGATTCATCATTATATGCGTTAAAGTCAATATCTTCATTATAACTAAAATGAGGTTCCGGATTTGTATGAGAGCGTGTAGTACTGAATCTTTCAAATACTTGATCCTGAAAATCAGAAACAACATTCTGCAAATAGTCAGTCAGGGGGTTAGGGCAGTATAATAGGTAAAAGGTCGAATCCACATGGAGTAACAGTGAAGTACCAAAGTCGACGTAGAACTTGGTTCAGGTCAATAGATAGTGGAAAGATTAACAACTAATGCGGAAATAACGATTACACTACTGGTTTTACTTATATGATTAAAAATCATAGCCGAACTACGATCCAGCGGGTTACTTTTACCCCACAGGAAAGACTTGACAAGGAGCGTGTCTTAACCGACCTACCTATCCAATTCAGTTTATATGACATCCACGGGTGCCAACTCCTAATTCTGGTGTTAAGGTCTGAACAACTCTCGCTTTACACCCTATGCCAGGCTAATTAACCCTCCCATTAGAAAGGCAACTAACCTAACATGGTTTACCAAAATCTAGAGCCGCTCGGAAAACCGATGAAAACCTCACATAGGGCACAGTCCTAACAACTAGCTACGTTGTCAATCTAACAACTAGGCTGTGTCTACGCAATGATCCTAAAACCCCTTATCCCACTTCTCACCGCAAAATACATCTATAAGTTCGATGTGTGTGTGTGTGACAGTGAACTAGGTTGTCAATCTAATTTGAAGCTATAATCTTTAGAAGAACAAGTTTTAGAACGTGGATTATTCATACAAACGTTTAATTAAGCGCTACACTACTCCCGTCTAATCCCCCTTAGGCCGTTTTACCCGCTTTCACATGATTTGACCATACAATGGATTAGATACTCATGATGGAATTGAAAAACGAAATAATAATGAAAGCAATAATCAAAGACATAATCAAATAATTGAAAGACAAAGAAATAATTACCATAAAAGATGAAACCTTGAATTGTTGATGACGGTTAAAATATACCTATTTATGTCATCAATTATAACCTTAAATCGGAGTTAATTATATATATTTCGTATTAAATCACTCGTTTATACGTATTATTTAATGTTAAGTGATTATTAATATGATTTTTGGTATTTAGCTGTTTTTATTATTAAAGGCCAATTTATTGGTGCGATAAATGCTGATTTTGCAGATCATGATAAATCGGGAGGATAAATGTCATTCAATCAATGAATCTCAAGATAATAAGGAAGAAAATCGGAGCATTAATCAAGAGACAAATCAGATCAGCATAGAAGAGTGCAGTGGGGAACAAGTTAACAAGAAAACGCGTTAAACACGTGCTGAGAGAGGCTCGGTCGACCGAGCCCCTTCATTCGGTCGACCGAGGCATGCGGTTCGGCTACCCAAAGCTATCCAGACCTAAAATGCGAGCATATCTTCTAGATCCATCCTATGTCGGCAAAATCCTCTATATAAGCAGCAGCTACGAAATTGCGAAGACACACCACTACAACACAAAACAATTTATACAATTCGAGTTTTTAAGTTTTAGTTTTCTTTTCTTTATGTTCGTTCATTGTGGATTCGTCGGATTCTCCGGTTGGGGAGCGCATTAAAGAGTGGGAGTCACTCTCGTCTTCGAGGGTATGACTATTCGATTATGCAATCTTTCTTCGTAGATTTGATATATTTTATTTTGGAGTAGTCTTTCTTGTATTGATTGCGTGATGTAGATTAATTTACGAGCCCATGTGTTTAGGTTAGAAACGTTAGGAAGTAATCATCATTTGTTCCGACACAAAACTGCGTTCGGTCGACCGAGACTTGTCAATCGGTCGCCCGAGTGCTGTCGTTCGGTTGACCGAGCGTGGTGATGTGTAGGGCAATATTATGATCGGCTTCGACTACGTCAGATTCTCTGATTTGGAATTAAAACGAGTAATTAAACCTGATAAACTTAATTATTCGTCATCATAATTTAACATGAAACCTAAAAAGTGATTGTTACTTAGGATAGAGATTGAATCGGCATCTAAGAAGTACGCCTTACCCTAGGAATGTTGCTTAGATGAGGTTACGGATTATACAGGCATCCCTAGTTTCGTAATTGTGTCAGAAGTTATATGAGATGGAGGCATTAAAAGGCGAAGTCACGTAATGGAGGCACGATGATTTAGATGGCCTAACTGGAGCTAAATCTACCTTAGGGGATGACTCCCGTAGTCATAATAATTAATCTTTAACGTTTGTTTTATCTCGTTAGCATCCTAATTCACATGGGGGGAGTTATAATCTACTAGCATAATCAATACTATTTGTTTAGATAATATCAACCATATTATTCGTGTTTTAGTAGTTTTGAGTTGTCTTTGTGGTATTTTGTGTCTTGTGGTTGTCACTATTTCATTTACTGCGTTTAGTTGGTCGTAGACCGCCCTTTCAATTTAGTTCTAATAGGATAGAGTTGTGTTTTGTTTGTGTCGAGTCTCTGTGGGATCGACCTCGACTCTAACTAGCTATACTACAATTGAACCTAGTTCTCTTGCTAGTGTGTTAGTAGGCATCGAGTTAATAATTTAACTTGACCTCAATCAAGTTTTTGGCGCCGTTGCCGGGGACTCGAGTCATTAAATTAAGATATAGCTTATTTTGTTAGAACTGGATTCGTGAATATTCTGTGAATAAGAGTCTGTATATTAAATAGTGTCGTAAAAAAAAATATAAAAAAGTTCGGTCGACCGAACCACAGTTCTCGGTCGACCGAGAGTTAGTTTTTTCTGTTTCCGTTCTGTAGTAGTTTTATAATATTCTGCTTTTGTTTTATTTATGTTTTCTTTTCTCAAACTTATTTCGAGTCTGTTCCAGTTTTATTTAGTTAGTTAAAGGCTTAGCCTTTACTAGTGATTAATTGTTTTATTGTTGTTTACTATTTTATAGTACGCTACTCGGAAATCGAAGGGACCGCTTGAGCCTTATAATCCTGAAATAGAGAAATTTGCAAGGCGAAATAGAAAGTTAGCTAGAGAATTGGCTAAGCAAGGAGAAGAGGATCCAAATCTTGAGGAAAGCGAGCATGAATTGGAAGAAGGACATACAACCGATCATTCTGAACATTCTGAACCTGAAACAGAAATGGAAGGCAATCTGGTCAATCCAACCAGTACCTAATCTGTTATTAATAATGCCAATAATGTGAATGCAAATGCTAATAATGAGAACCAAGCCCTAGCTCAAGGAGCGAGGCGCACTTTGCAAAGTTATGCAACGCCCACTATTGAGCAATTCATTCCCGCTATCGTAGCACCGCAAGATGCTACGGAAGTCTATCACCCTAGGCCTAATGTAATTCAAATGGTGACCAACTATTCCACTTTTCATGGAGTCCAAAACGAGGATCCTGGTGTTCACGTGACAAATTTCTTGGAAATCGTTAGCACAGTGAATCCAGAATTAATCCCGGAGGGGAACATTCGTCTTAAGCTTTTCCCTTTCACTTTGAAAGATAAAGCTAAGCAATGGCTTCTCTCTTTAGAGGCTGGTGTTGGAATTGTTTATACATATATTAAATGGCTTTTCTGTTGTCATATTTATGTTCTTTAAAGAACCAATTATGAATTGTTATATGATAACGTCCTTAGTATTAAACTGTGGTAGAGAAACCATGATAGGCGATTATGGTTGATGAGATCTCTAATCACTTTAATAAGTTTGATACTTAAATGTCTCTAGGTGATGTACTATTAAACAGGACATTGATAGTATAAATGACTAGCACGTATTAGATGTCTTACTGTCTTTAGGGCGAGGATAGATCTCGTCTATCGAAGTGTAGAGACACTTGGGTATGACGTGGACGTGTATTAGAGAATGCGTACGTTAGGCTGACTCACTTACACGGATAAGTGTCACACTATGTGACGGTTGTGTAATTATCCTTAAGACCGAGTCTTCATGGCATCACGGTGTGGATTGTCATGCTTTGACACTATTGAGGTTTCCCAACCACGGGCGATCATGCGGTAGTGATTGGGTATGATCTTCGAAGCATGCGGAGTATACATGATTGGTCGTCCGGGAATCGCGTATCCTATGATTGGGATCGAATATCCGAAATGGCCTTCTTATAAGGAATGTCTTACTCTCGTGAATCTTTGCAAAGTGGGAGTAAACGAGTTACTTCGAGAGAGCATGATATCCAGATTATAAGATACGGTCGTTGATGTTTTGACACTCGACTAACGACCGTATGGATATTATTACAGCGATAGGATTGTAATTTACACGGTAACTGTTTCACATGAAAGGTAGTAGTCATTGCATTTGACTCTTCCGATGATTGGGGGTCACGGTGTGTTGCTAGACGCTATCCCATGATCGTTAGGCATGAAGGGCATTTTCGTAATTTGCACTTTGTGTCTACGGCCAACATATTCGGAAGCCTATCGGGTCACACACATATGAACATCTAGCCGGATTAAAATGTGGTTATAGATGATAACCAGATAAGGAAAGTTTATCTCAAGGCTATAAAGGTTATAGTGGTAAATTAATATGGTGGTATTTATTTATTATGAATAAATTAAATACAAGATATTAATTGAGTTGATTAATTAAATACACTTATATTGATAAGTGGCGCCAATGTATGTGTATAAGTGATACACTTGGATTGTGCAATTTAATTAATGATATTACCTATTATTAATATTAGATATTAATAAAATAAAATAATATATATATTGAATGCATGCGTGTGTGTGTTCATTGATTGCAAATTGGATTTGCTGTATGCGCACCATTTGGTATATATTAATAGATTTATATGTGTGTGATATATACACATGTGTAAATTGATTTATGGTAATATAATAAAGATAAATATTCAATATAAGATATTGACAATATCTTGGGAATATTCAATATAAGATATTGACAATATCCTAGATTTATTTAATATAAGATATTATAATAAATGAGATAAATCAATCAATTATATTTTCCTTATTTTATTGGAGAAAGGTTTTCTTCCTTTCTACTCTTCTTTGGGGCGCCACTTTCCCTATAAAAAGGAAGTGGGTGTCAAGCTCTTTAGTACATCCCAATTGCAAGAGCTCATAGTTCTTGTGTAAAATAGAGAGCATCCTATAGAGAGTTGGAGAGAGGGGAAAAAGGCCGGTCTAGCAACCGGAGTTTTCCAATAGCAATCCATGATGGGATTCCGGCGGGCTGTTCGTGTGGACTAGCGGTAGAGGCCGAACACTTGGGCGGCTCTATGCGAAACTACTCTCCTAGACGGTCAAAGCATCGATCTTTTAGATCAACCAAGGTAACCACCGTCTACTATCTATTTGTTTATTGCTTAAACGAAGTCGATCTTGGGTAAAAGGAAATCAAAATTTTAAATTCCATTGCGTTCCCGCGTAGATTTCTAAACGAGTGGTATCGAGAGAGAGCTTGAGCTTAAGCAATAAGCATGTTAATTTGCGTAGTTAATTTTATCGTTTAAATCACGTAATTAAAAGATGAAAGATTTTTGATTCACAAATCGATACAAAAAAAAAAAAAAAAAAGGGCGGCTTTTGGGGTGCTCGGCCGATCGGCGGCGGCACCCCACCGGAAATTGCGGCGGCGGCGGCGGCTCCCCTTTGGGGGCAGTCAACGTCGGCTGGTGCATCTTTTTGGTAGATCCCTAAATTTTGTTTTGTGTATTTTGTGTTTCAATATTGTTCATAGTTGTGATTAATATCTCCTTTGTTTAGTTGTGTCATGTGGCTAACCAATGGTTCAAATAGTTTGGCCATTGGGATGCCACATGGCATTAAAATAATAATGGCCTTTCCAAACTTTGTTTGGAATAGGCCTAGGCCCTTTCCAAATATTTGATTTGGGAAAAGGCCTAGGCCTAGGCCACTTCCAAAATTTTGATCTTGGAAAGTGGCCAGGCCTAAACCAAAATTATTTGGCCTTTCCAAATATTTGATTTGGAATAGGCCTAGGCCCTTTCCAAATATTTGATTTGTAATAGGCCTAGGCCTAGACCACTTCCAAAATTTTGATTTTGGAAAGTGGCCAGGCCTAAGCCAAATTTGGTTTAGGAAACCAAAGTCATCCCTTTTGATTACGAATCAAAAGGAAAGAAACAAAAGAGAAATAATTTTAATTTTGATTTATTTTTGGAATAGTTCTAATTAATTAAAATTAAGATTAAAATCGGTTTAAAATTAATCGTTAATTTTATTTCGATTAAAATCATTTAATTAATTAAATGTTAATTAGTTAATTGATTGGATAAAATTATTTAATAGATTAAATGTTAATTGATTAATTAAGACGCAAGTAGTTAATTTTTAATTTTATCTTTTTCATAAGATTTTATTGTATGGATTAGATATAGTAGATATAATATGATTATATGGACCCCGATTGATCATGGACTCGACCGATAGGATAGATGTGAATGATTTAAATTTTCTGTTGGTTTAAAAATTGTCCTGAGGTCGTTATGAAGAACGTGACCTAGTTTATTTTACTCAGCATTTGTCCCATTCCGTTAGCTCCCCGTGTGTGGCGGGTGTATTTATTTTATTAGATAGAATTAAATGTAACAAGAATGAAGCAGAAGATGAAGACCAAAGAAAGACGGAAATAAAGATCCCATTGGAGAATGGAGCATTAAAGATCCTATTGGCGGTTGCAGCTACCCTTAGATTGTGACCCGCGGTTTCGTCAGTTTGTATTCGAAACCGCACCTAAGAAAAGTCCATGATCATACCGGTTACTTTACACATTTATTTATTTTGTGCTTGTATTTATTTTATATGATACGATAGATGCATGACTAGGCACGATCTAGATAAATGTGTAGGATGTATGTCTATAGAGATAGATATATTTGATGAGACCGTAATTAAAATTAATTAAGTGAATTAATTTACGTAAATACTTCCACAACAAAAAATCAAGTCGAAAATTGTCTCCCAGTATTATAGCGACGGTGAAGAGCCTTTGTTCGGATCCAACGATCGGCCCTCGTCGGGAGTTGACCTACCACGGGTATATCGTCGTTATTGAGATATGATCGTATGAGATCTCGCGAATATTGGGTTATGACTTGACTAGAGTATTGCGGTGATTGGCCTCGTCAGGACCGTTTTATTCTAGAGGCAAGGGTTGACTACCACATAAAGATGTGAATTGTCAAAGAGTTGACTAGTCAACCACCAAGAGTCACATAGAGATGTGATTGGTAAGAGTTACATACCTTCGAATTATTCGGTTGATCGGCCTCGTCGGGAATCGGGGTAACGAGATGGGATCTTGGCCACTAAAGAATTTTGAAAGATTCTTGAAAGTCAATTGGGAGTAGTTGACTAGTGGGAGCAAAATCATAAATCAAAGACCATTATGATTTTGCGTGTATAAACAACAACACTCTTTTATTTTCATTTTTATGTTGTAGTTTTAGCAAACTTTATATTTATATTTAATTCTCGATTAGTAAAACCAAATTATGATCATAATTTTGAAAGCGTTCTCAAATATGGTTGAGTAATTTTAATCCTTTTAAAATAAGCAATGACATGAGCCATCCCGTTATAGTAGTTAGAGACAAGGAGATTACATAATTGATGCAGTGCTCCGAGACTTTAATTATTAATGAAAGCAAAAGCTCATGATATGATTAAATCATTTGAAATAAGTTTCAAGGAATTAGTCATATATTGGATACGATCCAAGATGATCATTCAGTCATACGATGACAATTAATTAAAACGTTGGATAAGAATGACCACATCTAATTTTGGAAAGGTTGTTTTCAAAATTGTAAGATTTAAGTATCGACTTAATTCTAGCATTTGCTTAAAGGTTAATTAAATAGTCAATGTTTTGAATACGATTCAAAAGGTTAAATAAACTATTTAATAAACTTTAGATTTTCTTTATGAAAGGAAATTGAGGACATGGCTCTTGTGATCTTTCTTAAGTCTTATGAAGACTACAATAAGAAACATTTTTCAAGTGCTTAAAGGATTGAAAGAAAAGATAGGTCATGTGCTTAAATAGAGAACTCATCGAAGCCTCTATTCTAAGCAAGTCTGTTGAGATAAATCTGTCTATGTTCAAGTCAACTCTAAGATATATGATATCTTACGAGTGTGATTAAATTAGAAAGATTGAATACTGAGATATGGAAGGTGAAACAAACGTTGTAACACTTACCATATTCGAATCTAGTAAATCGATAAAGGGAACTAAATAAATGTTATTATGTTCGGTTCTTATGAAGAACATACTTTCGATTATTTGTTAGGATTTAGTAGACATATTCAATTGTAAAGAATAAATGTTATTCCGATAAAGTTGGAAGGTCATTTGAATCTAACATACTAGATTGATGTCACTATATAGTTGATATATGTGATGAGATCTCAACTAAATATTTGTATGGTTATTATCCTTGATTTGTGGTTACTCTAGACATAGTCTCTCCGGAAGGGAGCGTGTAATTAAACGTCATTACGATGATGTTGAACCATATGATTATGAATCATGTGGGTTATAATATCTTATCCAAAGAGGACTAAAATACCCTTTTATGAAAAGGTTATAAAATCTAGAAAAATTGTCTAAAGTTTAAACATACCGATGTTTGTTGGCTTATGACAATTAATGCTACAAATAATTGTTTGTTAATCTCTATGACTATTTTTAGAAATAGTTGAATGTACTTATTGAAGTACGACAATTGGAAAGCCCAAAAGTTCGAGCTAGTACGAATATGAGATTGACGAGCTACTTAGGAATTAATCTTCAATTGGATTGAAGTAATTAATACCTGATGAGTGTTTCAGAAGTCGTCTGAAAAGAATAAGATTCTCCCTTGAAGGATACCATCTTTGGGATACGCAAACTAGATTGTGTTCCCAAAATGGAAATAACACTTTATATGATAAAGGTGCGACACAAGCCATGCGATGTATCCCTTACCCGTTTCGGGATAGTGCCCTTATACTTAACCTAGTTCCAAAGAATAAAGGTTGAATAAATTCCATATTAGATATGGAGGAGGATAATGTCGAATCTATCTTAACCGATGATTTGAAGTTGTCATAGGCAAAGTCAGAAAGGCTTGGAGCCTAGTACGACATATGCAACTTTGTGGAATATCTTAGCAAGTACGCTTGATATTATTTACTTGTCCGCGGAGCAAAATGTTTGTCTCCAAACATGCTGTCTTCTAAAGGAAGTGTTTCTTCCAAAAGAAACAGTGGGGTGAATCGAGATCTCAAAGAGTTTGAGAACCACAAAGATATATTCAACCAATGGAACATGAGCAGACGCCACATAGCGATGAGGTGTACATCACTGCTCAGTGCACACAAAAGTTCTGCAAGTCTGTGGATAACCTCAAGCCTGAAAAGGCTGCCGGTATGTTCATCTTGAAGAATGAACATCTCACGACTTATGAAAGAATGTTTGAAAGGCAGGTTTGAGAGATATGGCCAGGAGCCATAAAATCTGAATTAGATTCCATTAGTGACAACCAGGTTGTGAACCTAGTCTGTCTTACCTAAAGGGAATGTCCCTGAAAGGCTGACATGGATAGTAATATGATTACCATAAGGCTATAGTGACGGCTGAAGGGTATGAGGTGTAAACCTTGTAATTACCTTTATCTTTGCCGGTGAGCCCGATTCTATTCAGATGATACTTGTTATAACTTTGTATCATGACTATATGATAGTGTTGAAGACGTTGGGCAGACAGCTCGATGTTCATAGACGATAACATGATATGTAAGCCCATGAGATCCATTTGTGGACCCAAACAAGTTTCTCTAGAAAATTTCTTTGTTTGATAATCAAAGGAGTTTGATTTAGTCAAAAGAAGGATATGCCCAATGTGCAAGATGGGTAGTGGGAGTGTGTTACGATTTTTGAGTAAGGTATTGGATATCTCTCTCAAGAATTAATACCCCATGTCACAGTCAATTAATGTTTGGTAGTTCAAGGTCTTTTACGAAAGCACTTGGATTAGCAGTTCTTATTTTAGAAATAAGAATCTATAGTGATAGATTTAACTGCTATTAGATTATTGTTTACCTATATAGATGTGATGCTAAAAGGAGTTTAGCATAGATCGCGACGGGGATACTGCTAGCCAGTGTTCTCAAGATCTATCTATGTTAGGGCGTTAAGTCCTAAAGATGAGGTGAAAGATGATGTTTATGGAAGGTTTCCTTCGCTCCTGCGATAGGAACCATCATAAAGGAAATGCCGGATGTTCATAGTTCATGAAGAGTCATGAGCAAGTATGAAAGTAAATCTGGTAAATGTCGAGAATATCCTTAAATAAGTTAAGGAAGAATTCCTGGTTTATCGAAACTTGGAGTTAGATAAATATAGTTAAACAGATGTATATCCTGAGTCTTATGAAGGCGAGTGGGAGCTACGGTCTGGGTTTGCAGTCACTTTGAATAAGTGATACAGTGAGCTGGAAATGTTCTAGCCTATGGGTCACTGTAAACTCTACAACTTAGCCAAAACACAGTATTGCCTTGGAGGCACAGCGGGAGCAGTACATGGATCTAGAAGGTTCATTCCTGAACCTTGTACGGTTCTTCCACCTTTTCTATATAGCTGATATAGTAAGTGGATTCATTGCTTGAAGCAAGGACCAGGGTCTCGTCAGAGATTCGTGTGTGTGTTGAGGCGGTTCCTTTTGACTTGGTTATTTGGAACGTGATATGAAGATAGTCTGAGTCCCCACGGATAGCGATCCGTTTATGGCTAGGGCTAGTTGCGAGTATTGCATGAGATTCTTGTGTTTCAACTTGGTCTTATGTGTGCGAGTGATTGGTTTTAGGCCAAGTGGGAGATTGTTGGAATAGTGTCCTAAACCCAATCGGGTTGGACCTGATCCGACCGGGTCGGATCATTTCTACTATTTCTTTATGTTTATACATATATTAAATGGCTTTTCTGTTGTCATATTTATGTTCTTTTAAAGAACCAATTATGAATTGTTATATGATAACGTCCTTAGTATTAAATCGTGGTAGAGAAACCATGATAGGCGATTATGGTTGATGAGATCTCTAATCACTTTAATAAGTTTGATACTTAAATGTCTCTAGGTGATGTACTATTAAACAGGACATTGATAGTATAAAATGCAGACTAGCACGTATTAGATGTCTTCTGTCTTTAGAGGCGAGGATAGATCTAAATCTATCGAAGTGTAGAGACACTTGGGATGCGTGGGCGTGTATTAGAGAATGCGTACGTTAGACTGACCCACTTACATGGATAAGTGTCACACTATGTGACGGTTGTGTAATTATCCTTAAGACCGGAGTCTTCATGGCATCACGGTGTGGATTGTCATGCTTTGACACTATTGAGGTTTCCCCTAACCACGGGGCGATCATGCGGTAGTGATTGGGTATGATACTGAAGCATGCGGAGTATACATGATTGGTCGTGCGGGAATCGCGTATCCTATGATTGGGATCGAATATCCGAAATGACCTTCTTATAAGGAATGTCTTACTCTCGTGAATCTTTGCAAAGTGGGAGTAAACGAGTTACTTGAGAGAGCATGATATCCAGATTATAAGATACGGTCGTTGATGTTTTGACACTCGACTAACGACCGTATGGATATTATTACAAATGATAGGATTGTAAGTTACACGGTAATCGCTTCACATGAAAGGTAGTAGTCATTGCATTTGACTCTTCCGATGATTGGGGTCACGGTGTGTTGCTAGACGCTATCCGTGATCGTTAGGCATGAAGGGCATTTTCGTAATTTGCACTTTGTGTCTACGGCCAACATATTCGGAAGCCTATCGGGTCACACACATATGAACATCTAGCCGGATTAAAATGTGGTTATAGATGATAACCAGATAAGGAAAGTTTATCTCAAGGCTATAAAGGTTATAGTGGTAAATTAATATGGTGGTATTTATTTATTATGAATAAATTAAATACAAGATATTAATTGAGTTGATTAATTAAATACACTTATATTGATAAGTGGCGCCACGTATGTGTATAAGTGATACACTTGGATTGTGAAATTTAATTAATGATATTACCTATTATTAATATTAGATATTAATAAAATAAAATAATATATATATTGAATGCATGCGTGTGTGTGTTCATTGATTGCAAATTGATTTGCTTGTATCACACCATTTGGTATATATTAATAGATTTATATGTGTGTGATATATACACATGTGTAAATTGATTTATGGTAATATAATAAAGATAAATATTCAATATAAGATATTGACAATATCTTGGGAATATTCAATATAAGATATTGACAATATCCTAGATTTATTTAATATAAGATATTATAATAAATGAGATAAATCAATCAATTATATTTTCCTTATTTTATTGGAGAAAGGTTTTCTTCCTTTCTACTCTTCTTTGGGGCGCCACTTTCCTATAAAAGGAAGTGGGTGTCAAGCTCTTTAGTACATCACAATTGCAAGAGCTCATAGTTCTTGTGTAAAATAGAGAGCATCCTATAGAGAGTTGGAGAGAGGGGAAAAAGGCCGGTCTAGCAACCGGAGTTTTCCAATAGCAATCCATGATGGGATTCCGGCGGGCTGTTCGTGTGGACTAGCGGTAGAGGCCGAACACTTGGGCGGCTCTATGCAGAACTACTCTCCTTAGACGGTCAAAGCGTCGATCTTTTAGATCAACCAAGGTAACCACCGTCTACTATCTATTTGTTTATTGCTTAAACGAAGTCGATCTTGGGTAAAAGGAAATCAAAATTTTAAATTCCGCTGCGTTCCCGCGTAGATTTCCTAACAGCTGGGTCTATCACTACTTGGGAACAATTGTTGCAAAAATTCATGAATAAGTACTTTCCCTTAGGAAAAACTTTTAAGTTACGCCAAGACATCTTAGGATTTAAGCAACAACCTGGGGAGAGTTTTGATCAAGCTTGGGAGCGTTTCAAGGAAGCTATGAGGAAGTGTCCTCATCATGACATATCTCTTTGGCTTTTAATGCAAACTTTTTACCATGGGTTGAGAGAGACGGAGAAAATTAGAGTAGATGCCTCCAGCAATGGAGCATTTGTTCTTTATCTCTGAGGAGGCACAAGGGAAGATGGAACAAATAGCGATGAATAGTCGGTGGGGGGCAATGACATAGCTCTCAGTAAAGATGGCGACATATTTGAGGATAGTCCGTCTCACCAAAATCTTAGAACAATTGTCATTATCAACAATAAGGCGGATGGAATGCAAGAGAGGATGGCAAGAGTAGAAAAGGGCTGAATCGAGGTAGCACCTCAAAGTGAGAATCTTTGATCTTGAAGAAGCCAATTATATCGGGGGAGGATATAGGCCTAATCATAACCATCCTGGATTCCGATATAGTGACATTAATGCAGGAGAAAGGCCTAAACAGTCTACCACTTATGTACCATAGCAAACTAAAACTTTTGGTTGGGAAGCTGCGATAGAAAAACTGAGTAATGTCGTTACTGACAATATGGGACAACTTTCAAAATCTATGGCTGATTTAGCCACTAATTTTAGCCAATATTGTCAGAAGACAGATGCTAAGGTGACCAACCAAGAAGCTCTAGTCCAAAATCTCACTCACCAAATAGGACAACTAGCTGAGCAAGTCTCAACTAGACCTCCTGGAGGGTTACCAAGCAACACTGAGAAGAACCCTAAGGACTTGAATGCAATCATGACAAGAAGTGGAAAAGAGGTAACTCCACCATCCCTGCGAGAGAAAGAGAAAGTCACAAAGAATAAGGATGGTGAGCCAAGCAATGAGACTAATACTTCCGAGACTTTGCCTAAGCAAGGAACGTATAAAGAACCTGCTGGCCCTAGAGTTGAACTTTACGATAACAAGTATCCAGTTTTCACTGATGTCGATCCGTCAACTCTACCTTATCCTCCACCAAAGCCGAAACCTAAGTTTGATAATAAGAGGTATAAAAAGTTCGTGGATATATTCAGTAAGTTACAAATCAATATACCCCTAGTTGAAGCACTAGCTGAAATGCCTGAGTACACCAAGTTTTTAAAAGACGCCGTCTCAACTAAAAGGAAACTTCTAGATTTAGAGACCATATGCCTTAATGAGGAGTGCTCAGCCATTCTTCAACATAAGTTACCCCCAAAATGCAAAGATCCGGGAAGCTTTCTCATTCCCTGCACCATAGGTAACGTATGTCTGAACAAAGCTTTGTGTGATCTAGGAGCAAGCGTGAACCTGATGCTGCTATCTATTTTTCGGAAACTAGGCATGAAAGATCTCAAGAAAACCTCAATCACATTGCAATTAGCTGACCGTTCTGTCAAAGAACCGTGTGGAGTGGTTGAGGATGTGCTAGTAAGGGTTGAAAAGTTCGTATTCCCTGTCGACTTTGTGGTATTAGATATAGAAGCTAACTACGAAGTGCCATTGATATTAGGGAGACCTTTCATGGCCACTAGTAGAACGCTAATTGATGTTTACAAAGGCGAGTTAGTATTAAGAGTGAACAAAGAGAGAGTTGCATTCAATGTCTTCGACACTATGAAGCAACCTGATGATGGAGAGGATGCATGTTTCATGTTGGACTCCATCGATAGGATCATTCAAGAATTTCAACAACATGAAAGTATCAAGGATTTCTTGGATGCTGTCTTGGAAGAAGAAGATGAAGTCAAGTACGTAAGTAGTGAGGAGGAGAAGATGATATGGCCAGGATGTAGTCGAGGGACCCCTAGGCCTGTAGAGGAAGTAAGTGCTGCGGAGATTGAAAGATTCTATCATAGACCAACGTGGCATAAGTACTTCGAACTCAAACTCATTGGTCAAAAGTTGAAGACCTCTTTGGAAGAGCCTCCCACAAATTTGACTTTAAAACCTCTTCCTGCAAATTTGAAGTATGTATTTCTTCAAGATGATACTTTGCCGCTAATCATATCTTCTTCCTTGACGGACCTACAAGAGGAGAAACTAATGTGAGTTTTGAGAGAGTACCAAGGAGCATTTGGATGGACCATAGCTGACGTTAAGGGCATTAGTCCTAGCGTATGTATGCACAAAATCTCCGTGGACCCTGAGAAGAAAGCGGTTGCACAACCTCAGAGGCGTCTAACCCCACAATTAAAGGAAGCGGTTAGGGATGAGGTTATAAAAATGCTAGAAATAGGAATTATATTTCCAATTGCTGATAGCGAATAGGTAAGCCCTATCCACGTAGTTCCCAAGAAGGGAGGATTGACGGTGCAAGCCAATGAGCTGAATGAGCTAATTCCTGTGAGGCTAATCACCGGTCATCGAGTATGCATAGACTTTAGGAAACTAAACGATGCGACTCGTAAGGACCACTTTCCTCTTCCTTTCATCGATCAAATGCTCGAGAGACTGAGCGGGCATGCTTTCTATTGTTTTCTTGATGGGTATTCGGGATACTATCAAATCAACATCTCACCCGAAGATCATGAGAAAACAACATTTACATGCCCATATGGGACATTTGCGTATAATCGAATGCCATTTGGATTGTGTAACGCTCCCGCGACATTTCAACGGTGTATGATGTCATTATTTGTGGACATGTTGGAAGATTTCTTGGAAGTCTTTATGGATGATTTCTCCGTGTTTGGAGACGATTTCGATTCATGTCTCACACATCTAGCACGAGTGTTGAAGAGATGTGAGGAGACGAATCTTGTGCTTAACTGGGAGAAATGTCATTTGATGGTCACGGAAGGTATAGTACTAGGCCACCGCATATCAAAGAACGGAATAGAGGTGGATAGAGCCAAAGTTGAGGTGATCGAGAAATTACCTCCACCTACTAATCTTAAAACTTTGCGAGGTTTTTTAGGCCACGCCGGATTTTATCGTAGGTTTATCAAGGAATTTTCCTTAATCTCTAGACCTCTTACCGAATTATTGGCCAAGGATGTGCCATTTGTGTTTTCTAATGAGTGCATAAAAGCTTTCAACGAAATAAAAAGTAGACTGATTACTGCACCCATTCTGGTCGCACCGGATTGGGATCTTCCGTTTGAACTTATGTGTGATGCAAGTGATACTGCTGTTGGCGTCGCTTTGGGTCAAAGAAAAGATAAGATCTTTAGACCTATTTATTATGCGAGCCGGACTTTGAATGCTTCTCAAAGAAATTACGCCACAACGGAGAAGGAGCTTTTGGCCGTTATCTTTGCTTTTGACAAGTTTAGATCTTACTTAGTGGGATCTAAAGTCACTGTGTGGACTGACCATGTGGCTCTTAAATATCTCCTAGCAAAGCAAGATTCAAAGCCTAGATTGTTAAGATGGATTCTACTGCTGCAAGAATTTGACGTGGAAATCCGAGATAAGAAAGGAAGTGAGAATGTGGTGGCCGATCATTTGTCACGCTTACAATTAGAGGATGGTGAGGAATTACCTGAGATAGGAGAATCTTTTCCTGATGAACAACTTTTCTCCATCACCCCCATCAGGGGACATGATGATTGTGTTGCAGTTTCTTCGCGAATAGAGGATGTGAAGGAGAAGAAACAACCATGGTTTAGTTTGTTAACAATTATCTATCCATAAAGTACCTACCACCAAATCTCACTTTGTCCAAGAAAGGAAAAAATTCTTTAAAGATCTTGACACTATTATTGGGATGAGCCTTATTTGTTTAAGCTAGGATCGATAATGTTTTTCGAAGGTGTGTGCGGAGGGAAGAGTATAATGATATCCTGAAGCATTGTCATTCTTATGAAGTTGGAGGACACTACGGTGGAGAAAAAAGCTGCGCCAAGGTCCTCCAATGCGGTTTTTATTGGCCGACATTGTTTAAGGATGCACACCAATATGCACGAGCATGTCATGCTTGTCAAATGACAGGAAATATTTCACGGAGGAATGAGATGCCACTTAAGAGCATCTTAGAAGTAGAACTCTTTGACGTTTGGGGAATAGATTTCGTTGGACCCTTCACTTCATCACTATCTAACCGATATATCTTAGTTGCTGTTGATTATGTATCCAAATGGGTTGAGGCCATTGCTTCTCCTACTAACGATGCTAGGGTTGTGGTTAGATTCTTGAAAAAGAATATTTTTACGAGGTTTGGGATGCCTAGGGCAATTATAAGCGACAATGGTAGTCATTTTTGTAATAAACCTTTTGAAAGGCTGATGATTAAGTATGGGGTTCGACATAAGCTAGCAACCGCATATCACCCCCAGACTAGTGGACAAGTAGAAGTCACCAATCGAGAGATAAAGCGTATCCTGGAGAAAACTGTCAATACGACTAGGAAAGATTGGTCGTTACATTTAGACGACGCTTTATGGGCTTATAGGACTGCATATAAAACCTCGATTGGAATGTCACCGTATAGGATTGTTTTTGGAAAAGCATGTCACTTTCCTATGGAACTGGAGCACCGGGCCATGTGGGCAACAAGGATGCTAAATTTTGATGAGACGTTGGCTGGTGAGAAGAGGATGTTAGAATTAACTCGCCTGGAGGAGTTTCGTTTAGAGGCATACGAGAATGCCAAGATTTTCAAGGAGCGCACGAAGAAGTTCCATGACAAAAAGATTCTGGATAGGACCTTTCAAGAGGGTGATATGGTTCTCTTGTACAATTCACGCTTAAGACTCTTCCCGGGTAAGTTAAAATCAAGATGGTGTGGCCCATTTCAAGTACAACAAGTCTTTCCTTCTGGAGCGGTGGAGCTATTCAATTTCAAAGACAAGTCCAGATTTGTGGTCAATGGACATCGTGTTAAGCATTATCACAGGCTTCCGCCTGATGTTGAGGAAGAGGTTTTGTACCTCGATGACCCTGTCTATGAATAAACCATCTTGAACTGAGTCGAGCTAGCGACTATAAATTTAGAACTACTTCCCATAACTATCTTTTTCGTTTCTATTTTTAATAAAGTAGCATGCGCCTATCATGGTTTTTTTTCATCTCGCCATGTTCCGAGTCTAAGTTCGGAATAAACGAGGTTTTTTCCTTGATAGCCGTCATGTGAGTTTTTATTTAGACTTAAATCCCTTTTGGTCTTGTCCATGGCAGTATAAAGTAAAATGTCTTAAACTGTTTTTAGATATCTATATCTAATTACTGCCACATTATTTTATAACTTCCATAGACATGGTATTTGACGATTTCGTGGAGCTTGTTTGCTTATACATGATGTGTCTGTCTCTCCACGATGTGCTGATGGTTACTCCGATATTGTTCCTTTACTTGGGAGCCGTTTCCAGAGCTAAGTCTTTCTTTTTGAACTCTTATTTATTTTTGTCATTGAGGACAATGCCATGTTTAAGTGGGGGGCAAGGGACTTAGCTATATGTTGAAAACGTCAAGAAACGGAATGTTGAGGCAATATTGAGCCAAATTTTTCATGGATAAATGCCAAGTTGATTAACTCGTACCCTTAAACTTGTGAAGTTCTTATACTTAGAATTGATAGGAAAGGAACCAAGTTGCATAAGTACGTGGTCATATTATACTTTTACGATAAATTGTTAGTAAACTTAAGGATATTCATGCCAAGAATTGCAAGTAGTTAGGCATTGTTCAACTACTCAACATGTGAATCGCTTAGTACCGCATGCGTTATAATAATTGAAAGAAGTATGTGTACATTGCGTAGATAATTGGTTATGCTTACCTAGTGTCGTTATTTGGCGACTGATGTATTCTGATCTTCTAGCCAACAAAAGCGGAGTAATAAGCTTGAGACGTACCTGTGTTTGATAATAAAACACTGGGCTTGTAGTAAGTTACCAAAGTAGCCCCGCGCTTGTGGTAATATTTGATGCTATGTTTAATCTAAGATAGGGGGATACTCTATGAAAGTTTTCTCCCTTGAGATTTGTAGCATTCGAAAAATATGCAAAATTGAAAAAAATTAAATTTATTAGAGGCTTTGAGTAGTACTCGGTCTCCAAGTCCAAAATCCCTATAGATATGCTCTTGCTTATTGTTCTAGTGCTTTAACCATTGCGAGGCATAAGACGTATGAATGCTGATGTTGGTGAATTTCGATATGAAATCTGCATAAACTCTAATCTTGCTAAATTTATATAAAACCTATGCACGCGCACACAATCACTTCGATTCATAGCGAGTAGTGAATAATGCGTATCTTATGAGCATATCTGGTATGAGTTGACTCGAGTTTCTTGTGTAAGTATGAGATGACCAAGGAAAATGTTGTCTTGGGGAATGACTTATTGATGCTTTGTTCGGGACGAAGCAAAGTTTAAGTGGGGGGCATTTTGATGACGGTTAAAATATACATATTTATGTCATCAATTATAACCTTAAATCGGAGTTAATTATATATATTTCGTATTAAATCACTCGTTTATACGTATTATTTAATGTTAAGTGATTATTAATATGATTTTTGGTATTTAGCTGTTTTTATTATTAAAGGCCAATTTATTGGTGCGATAAATGCTGATTTTGCAGATCATGATAAATCGGGAGGATAAATGTCATTCAATCAATGAATCTCAAGATAATAAGGAAGAAAATCGGAGCATTAATCAAGAGACAAATCAGATCAGCATAGAAGAGTGCAGTGGGGAACAAGTTAACAAGAAAACGCGTTAAACACGTGCTGAGAGAGGCTCGGTCGACCGAGCCCCTTCATTCGGTCAACCGAGGCATGTGGTTCGGCTACCCGAAGCTATCCAGACCTAAAACGCGTGCATATCTTCTAGATCCATCCTATGTCGGCAAAATCCTCTATATAAGCAGCAGCTACGAAATTGAGAAGACACACCACTACAACACAAAACAATTTATACAATTCGAGTTTTTAAGTTTTAGTTTTCTTTTCTTTATGTTCGTTCATTGTGGATTAAATCCGGATTCTCCGGTTGGGGAGCGCATTATAGAGTGGAGTCACTCTGCCTTCTTGGGTATGACTATTCGATTATGCAATCTTTCTTCGTAGATCTGATATATTTTATTATGGAGTAGTCTTTCTTGTATTGATTGCGTGATGTAGATTAATTTACGAACCCATGTGTTTAAGTTAGAAACGTTAGGAACTAATAATGATTTGTTCCGACATAGAACTGCGTTCGGTCGACCGAGACATGTCATTCGGTCGCCGAGTCTTGTCGTTCGATTGACGGCGTGGTGATGTGTAGGGCAATATTATGATCGGCTTCGACTCACGCCGATTCTCTCGATTTGGAATTAAAACGAGTAATTAAACTCGATCAACTTAATTATTCGTCATCATAATTTAACATGAAACCTAAAAAGTGATTGTTACTTAGGATAGAGATTGAATCGGAATCTAAGAAGTACGCCTTACCCTAGGAATGTTGCTTAGATGAGCTTACGGTTTATACCGGCATCCCTAGTTTCGTAATTGTGTCGAAGTTATATGAGATGGAGGCATTAAAAGGCGAAGTCACGTAATGGAGGCACGATGATTTAGATAGCCTAACCGAGCTAAATCTACCTTGGGATGACCCCGTAGTCATAATAATTAATCTTTAACGTTTGTTTTATCTCGTTAGCATCCTAATTCACATAGGGGGAGTTATAATCTACTAGCGTAATCAATACTATTTGTTTAGATAATATCAACCATATTATTCGTGTTTTAGTAGTTTTGAGTTGTCTTTGTGGTATTTTGTGTCTTGTGGTTGTCACTATTTCATTTACTGCGTTTAGTTGGTCGTAGACCGCCCTTTCAATTTAGTTCTAATAGGATAGAGTTGTGTTTTGTTTGTGTAGAGTCTCTGTGGGATCGACCTCGACTCTAACTAGCTATACTACAATTGAACCTAGTTCTCTTGCTAGTTTGTTAGTAGGCATCGAGTTAATAAGTTAACTTGACCTCAATCAATTGTATGAAAATCTCCTTCAAAAGATGAAATCTTGTATCACGAATCAAAAATCTAAGCTATTAAAGTTGTATAGAGTTTCTAGGAATTAAATCTATGATCTAAGGATTGAAACAACCTTTAAACTAATGGAAATCACCCTAAAATTGCCCCTAAGAAACCCTAAAACGTCTAAGTACTGAATAGATATCAATTGGGATCGAAAAAAGGGTTTTTATAGGTTTTTGCCGCATCCTGACCGCGAACGGGCGTTTGTGGCATGGAAAACGCCCGTTTTCCTGAAAAGCCAACTCTTTGCATGTAAATTTGCTCCGTAAATGCTCGTTTGGATTGGCCAAACGATAGTTTGACCTAAGCTTCAGTATTTTCATCATAACTTCACTTCTAGAGCTCCAAATGAGATGATTCAAAATGCGTTGGAAAGCTTGTTCAATCCTCTACAACTTTCATCAAGAAAATTCTTCCTGAAAGTGTTAGGAACCTTTTTATTATGTTTTGATGATGGCCATACTAGCTGTTATAGCAAGCCTGAAATAAGTTAGAATTCTCTGTATAAGTCTTTACTTAGAGTCTGACATATTGTATAAGTTAAGTCAGAAAAGTATTGTACTAGTTGGTAGGACGGAAAAGTAAAACAGACATTCGGCAGAATGAAGCCGGCCAAGCACCAGCAGAAAAGCAGTGAAGACTTAATAGTATGACTTATAACCAAGGAAGTCTGTGATGACCTTGGATAAGTCTGAGTATGTTTCAAGTGATGAAATTCAATGTTCAAATATGGTGTACACTGATCTCACCCAAATTAATGATCAGTGAAGTACAAAGATTCTCCTTAAACTGAAGTGATGAATGAAACAGTGAATCGGCAGAGTAAACTGACTTTCGGCAAAGTGAAGGCAAAAACAGTGAAGGAAGATCTAAATAGCAAAGTCAGATGGATCACTCGACCGTTCAAAGAACGGCGAAGTAATCCTTATCAGAACAGAATTGAAATATGATGAAGATTCAGAGGATCATGCATTTAATGCACAATCAATAGAGGATCAATCAAGGACGGATTTTCTGCATTGTACATTTGAAGAAAAATACGATCACCAAATCATGGAGAATATAATTAAGGGGAATCAAGAATAAAATCAAGGATTATTCCTCTCATAAATATAGCCAACGGACGGAATTTCAAATCAAGGATACTCAAGGCTATAAATAGAAAGCATTGATGAGATGAGATAAAAACAATGAAAAGAAAAGAAAAATCAAGCGGATACTCTGTCAATTTGAAAAGCCTTCTATCTCGAACTTATAAGGATTTATCTGAGATCAACTCGGACATCGAACTACAATTTCATATTCAAAGATCGAGATTGATCAATCAAGTTTGTGAATCTCATTCACAATAAATCAAGCAAGCAAATCGAAGTCATCCGAGAGAAGGAGTTGTGCGTGTGATAGTCTGTTGAAGGATTTAATCTCAAGGAGCGAAGAAAGAGACTGAATCATCAAGTCACATTGCGATCAATGAGTGATAGTCTTGTAGATTGTGAAGCTTGGGAAGTCAAGGACAATCATACTATTGTATCTGTAAAAACAATAGTGAATTCCTCCAATCATCACAGGAGAAGTGTGGATTAAGGGATTACACCACCCTGAAACACTATAGTCCTTGTGTCAATTTACTTTCTGCAATTTACATTACTGCATTCATTTAAATTGCTTAGATTATAATCTATATCTGTGATTGTCCAAACTACCTTGAAACAACATAGTAAGAAGGGACTTATCCGCTGCCCAAAAGCTTTTAAAACACAAGAACAGTTTTTGAAACTCCACTATAGTCATTCACCCCCCTCTGAGTATAGTTTTACCCTTATCTAGGACCATCAATTGGTATCGGAGCAGTGTTCCTAGTATCAGAACCTGTTCAGATCTAATTTCTGGTAACAAGGAGATCACATATTTTTAAAGTAGTTTTCAAATCTCAGTTTTCTATTCATTCATATATAAATCTATTACTTGTACTTATGGATTCCTCAAACTTTATGTCAAAAGTACATGTTTTCAATGTTAATAATTTTGATGAATATAAAATAAGAATGCTATCTCATCTTGCAGCAACTCATGAGGAGATGCTGGACATAATTAATGATGGACCAATCATGATCATGACTGTGGTACCCACATGAGCATATCAAGGGAAGGAAATAGACAAACCCCAAGAAAGATTGGACTAAGGATGATAGAAGAAGAGCAAATCTAGACTTTATTGCAAAAGATATGATTTTGAAGACTCTAGATAGCAACATGTTCATGAGAATCAAAGATTGCAAAACAGCAAAGGAGATGTGGGACAAACTAGCATTGATAAATGAAGGATCTGAAGCAGTTAAAGAAAACAAATTATCTGTTGCAAAATAGAAATTTCAAAATTTCAAAATGAAGACTGGTGAATCCATTGATCAAATGGACAACAGATTCTCTAGCATCATTAGTGAATCATATGACTTGGACACACATATCCCTGAAAGAAGTATGCTTAAAAATCTTGAGAGGCTTACGAAAGATGGAAGATCATAACATCGATGTCGGAGGAACCACAAACCTTGCAAGCAATCGACACTCGACAATCGATGTCCTAACTTAAAGCTCATCAATTCGAACTGAACGGTGAAGATGGTGCTCCGGCAAGAGACACAAAAATCCACTGCACTGATTGCACCCCAACAAAGTAACTTTGCCGATTGTATCAGCAAAGAGACGCATGAACTTAAAGAACATGTAGCGTTATTAGTTAAACGTTTTGACAGGTTTAGCAAAAAGAAGCCATTCAAAGAAAACTCATCATCAAACAAGAGGTCAAGCACAAACAAAGACATGAAGAAGAAAGATGATGAATACATATGCTTCAACCAAGAACAAGAAAGGTCACTTCAAGGCCGATTGTCTCAAGAAAATGATAAAGATGATGAAAAGAAGAAATACAAAGCATCTGAAAAGAGGAAAGGCAAGAAAGCACTCAAGGCTGAATCTAGCAGTGAAAAGAATGAAGAATCATCTGATAACAACTCAGATAACAGTGATGATGAAGACAACTCGACAATGAAAAAGCATGTCTATGCCTCATGACCAAAGAATTAGATGAAGATGAAGGTGATAGCTCAGACATTGAGAAAACAAGCCTATGTCTAATGGCCAAAGAATCAGATGAAACTGAGGTAACATCTAGCTCTTACTCTTCATCAAATGCATCCACATCTAACATTGCACAATCTTCTATTCTCCCTTTAGATCAAGCAGACCTAGTCCAAAATCTCATGACTAAATTTGATGAAATTGAAATGAATCATGAAATTCTGGAAAAGGAATGCAAGGATCTAAGAAAGGAAAATAAAAGATTAAAGAAAGAACTGGATAAAGCAAAAGCTGAACTAACTAGTAAGGAGATCTACTCAAATGATCAACAAGCAAAGAGAGGTTCATACATCCATTGTTGATGAGATCGATTGAGAAAATCCCCTACCGCTTAAGATAACAAACGAACCAGTTTACAAACCCTAAAAAAGGTTTGGATCCAGATCTGGTCTTGGCTACAACAGTCAGGATGAGAGTAGAAACAATGGTCAACACAATTTTGAATCCAGGATCAACATTGAACCAAAATTCAGAAAGGGACAGACCATGGTCTCAACCACTCATCATGTACCGGTGAAGTCAAAACCAGTGCAGTAAAACAACAGACTAAATCATCAATCAATTCAATCAAAAGCAAAGACTTTCTGAAAGGTAAAGGAAGACTTTATCCTTCAGAGGATGATTGGAATGTTGCTCCTCCAAAATTCAAGAAGAAACCATTCCATAATATGCATCATGTGCTTAAGAAAAATCAAACTAGGTATACTCCTAGACACATGAAGCAACTTAGGTTTCCCACTGCATATTGGAGAGTGAAGAAGGATGCAAATGCACCAAAAAGTAGAGAAAAGTATCAGAATAACTTCAGTAGAAATACTAGAAGCTATTCTTCCATGCCTTATATATATGAAGTTGATGACTTTAACTATCCAAAAAGAAGATCATTTGGATATACACTTGGAGTAGAAGGCATGACTGCTAACAGGTATGGACCCAAACAGTGTTGGGTACCTAAACTTAATTAAATTGTTTTGTAGGATGTCTGGTACATAGACAGTGGATGTTCCAGACACATGACATGAAACAAGAGATGGCTCACTGACTTCAAAGCTTTTGATGGACCCAAAGTCACATTTGGAGGCAAAGAAAACCCTGGCAAGATTAAGGGGGAAGGCACAATGCTCAAGAACAATCTGAAGATTCAAAATGTGGCATATGTCAAGGGACTTAATTTCAATCTGATGAGTATTAGTCAATTTTGTGACAAAGGCTATAACGTGCACTTCAGCAAGGAAGGATGTCATTCACAGCTTAACCAACACAGTAGTACTTGCAGGAAGAAGAAAAGATAACATGTATGTGGTGGATTGGAAAACAGCCAAGGCATAAACATGTTTGTTTGTCAAAAACAAACAGTCAACTAGCTGGTTATGGCATAGAAGACTAAATCACCTGAATTTCAAGACCATCAACAAATTATCAAAGGACAAGTTAGTTGAAGGCCTGCCAGAGATCACATTCAACAAAGAAAGCCTATGTGATGCATGACAGAAAGGGAAACAAATCAAAAGTTCTCTCCAGTCAAAACCCTATCAATCAACAACAAAAATTCTACATCTGTTGCATATGGACCTGTTTGGACCAGTCACACCAGTAAGTATAAGTGGTAAGAAATACACCCTGGTAGTGGTGGATGACTACTCAAAATACACCTGGACCATCTTCATGAACAAGATGAAAGAGACACTCAAAAAGCTGCTAGATTTATTAAGAAGACTCCAAAATGAGAAAGAATTGAAAATCATCAAGATCAGATTAGATAGAGGCACTGAATTTCTTAATGAAATTATCAGAACCTATTGTGAAGAAAATAGAGTACTGCATCAATTATCTGCAGCAGGAACCCCACAACAAAATGGTGTAGCAGAAGAAGAAAAACAGAACTCTCAAAGAAGCGATCGAACAATTATTGCGAAGCATGCTTGCCAAAGAGATTTTAAATAAGCAAAGAAACACAACATGCCATACACAAAACAGATCAATTATCAACAAAACATCATGGAAAGACTCCATATGAAATATGGAATGGTAGAAAACCTAATATCTCATATTTACATATGTTTGGATCAAATTTTTTGTTTTGAACAGGAATCAGCTGCATGCCTTTGATGAAAAGGCTGATGAAGCAATCTTTATGGGATACTCAGACACCAGCAAAGCATTCAGAGTACTAAACAAAAGAACATTGGTGATTGAAGAATCAATACATGTAGTCTTTGATGAACCAAATACAAATGGTGAAATTCATCAAGAACAAGAAGAAGAAGCAGCACAAAGACAAGTGTATATGAATACAACAGTACCAGCAACTATTCTGCATCACAATTTTGGAAATCAAGATGAGCCACAAGTCAATGCAACAGAAGAAGCACCAGAACTTGAAGCTCATGCACAACATGAAACTACAGAAGCACCAAGTGAAGAACAACCTCAACCAGATCAAAATTGGCTAAGAGATCATCCTGAAGAACAAGTTATTGGAGATATTCACACAGGAGTAAGAACCAGAGGACAACTGGAGCATATGTTAACATGTTTTCTATCACAAGTGGAACCCAAGACAATAGATGATGCAATTCAAGATGCAGATTGGATCACATCCATGCAAGAAGAACTAAATGAATTTGAAAGAAATGAAGTCCAGGAACTTGTTGACCAGACTGATATATAACCAACATCATTGGAACAAAATGGGTATTTAGAAACAAGATGGATGAGCAAGGAATTGTTGTCGAAAACAATGCAAGGCTAGTTGCAAAAGGCTATTCTCAAAGTGCGAAGGAATAGATTATGATGAAACATTTGCACTAGTAGCAAGATTGGAGGCAATCGACTTTTTCTAGCTTTTCTTTGAACACAAAGATTTCAAAGTCTATCAAATGGATGTCAAGAGTGCATTTACAATGGACTTTTGGAAGAAGAAGTATATGTGGAACAACCCCTGTTTCCAACTCAAAGGAAAGGAAGACAAAGTATACAAACTAAAGAAAGCTCTTTATGTGCTCAAACAGCACCCAGGCACAGTATGAAACACTATCACAATTTACGATCAAGAATGGATTCAACAAGTGAACTATAGATAAGACTCTATTCAAAATAGAGGAAGGAACAAGCACATTGTTAGTACAAATCTATGTTGATGACATCATCTTTGGATCAGAGGATGAAAAGCTATGTGAGAAATTTGCAAATCTGATGAAGAGCAAATTTCAGATGAGCATGATAGGAGAACTGAATTATTTTCTTGGCCCTCAAGTAAAGCAAATGAAGGATGGAATTTTCATCAATCAAGCCAAGTATACAAAAGACTTAATACACAAGTATGGTATGGATACAAGTGGCACAGCAGATACACCAATGTGTGCAAGAGTTATTCTTGGAAAAGATGAAAGTGGAAAGGATGTTGATCAGAAAATGTATAGAGGAATCATTGGATCCCTACTATACTTAACTGCAAGTAGACCTGATATTGCATTTGCAGTTGGAGTGTGTGCAAGATTTCAAGCTCAACCAAAAGAATCACATCTTCTAGCAGCCAAAATAATAATCAAATACTTGAAAAACACTAACAATGTAGGAATTTCGTATCCAAAAGATGGAGGATTCAAATTGATATCATATTCGAGACTCGACTATCTTTGGATGCAAAATAGATAGAAAAAGAACATCCGGAACTTGTCAAATGCTAGCGGCGAGACTAGTTTCATGGTTTAGCAAAAGAAAAACTCCATATCTACATCAACAAAGGACGCGCAATATATAGCGAAGATGCGGTTGTTGTGCACAAGTACTTTGGATCAGACAACAGCTAAGGGACTATGGAGTGGAGGAGAAAACAATTCCAATCATGTGTGACAACACAAGTGCAATATCTATTACTGAAAATCCAGTACTGCATTCAAGAACAAAGCACATTGATGTGAGACATCACTTTATCAGAGATCATGTTGAAAAAGGAGATGTCATTCTAAAATACATACCCACTGAAAAGCAATTGGCTGACATCTTCACTAAACCACTCAGTCATGAAAGATTTAGCATGTTGAGAACTGAGTAAGGAATGATTGAAATCGACTAAGTACCAAAGAGCGGCTAACTGGAGTAATCGGCTAAGTGACTTCATCTGCTGATCAAACCTTTTCCATTACAGGAAATGTAGAATGTAAGGCACTGGTACTCGGCGAAGTTAACTCCACTGATTGTTAGGAACAGTCAAATAATGAGGCTCAGTGAAAAAGTCACTACACCGGCTAAGTGACCAGCAAAGGCACTTCACCGAAGTAAAGATTGGAATCATGGGTAAATTAAAGTGTGAACATAATCAACTTTTATACACGTGGAGAATAAGGGAGTTATGGAAGATTATCCTGAAGATGATTACATACGTGGAGATCAATTTATAATTATGGAGGTAATTATATTATTCTTTTCGAATTACAAACGCCTCGATTCCCGGGCTCCATCATTACTTACATCAATCCACTCCCCCACTTCACTCGAATATCGCGATTTACATACACAAAATCATGCCATTATGTCACAAAATCCTTCCATTTTCAAACCACGTTCACACTACCCAAATCATCCTATATAAACTACACTTAGAAATTTTCAGAAATCTTTACTCTCCTTTGCAAAATTACAAGCCCTACTTTCGATTCTCTCTGAAAACTCAAAGTATTCTTCTCTAAACATCGATCAATTATCAATGGCTTCATCCTCCACAATCTCTCCCACTGAAAAATTCTATGAGAAATCCATCATCACTGGCTCGTTTTTCAAACCTGAACACTATCTCTCTTTCTGTGACAATGACGCAAAAGCTCAACGCTTGGTTGATTGTTGTTCAAATCTGGGGTTAATGACCTTCCTAAACCCCCTAATCACTGGAATCTTCTATGAAAATCTGATCGCATTTTGGAAAAATGCCAAGTTTGTGCCCAGCACAAAGAAAACTGAGATCGATTGTATCAAAAGTTCAATATTTGGGAAAGAGGTAGTCATAACGCCTGGACTTCTCAATAGTTTCTTACAACTACCAATGATAGGTCCAGCTAATGTAAAGTTTGTGAAGATTGACATCACAAAATTCTGGGCTGAGATAGCCAGAAACCCCATGAAAAACAGCAAAACATACAATCTCCCTAGATCAATGCTAAAACTTTCGTTTGCTGAATTTGCACCGGTCATCACCAAGAATATCGAAGGCAAAAAAAGGTCAATGGAAAACTTAACTGAGTTGCGGATCAAATTGATGGCTATTATCTACGAAGGCACCAAATTCGACTGGAAAACATTTGTATTCAATAGATTGAAGGATCAGATTCAAAAGGAAATTGACCAATCAATTACCGCACCAAGCAAGGGTTTGCAGAAGAAAGGTGATTTCTGGGAGAGGAAATCATATGGGTTCCCTCTTCAACACCTGTTTGACGCATTGAAAGTGAAGCCCACAAATCTGCAAGTCCCACACAAGTCTAAAACAATGTTTACCTACATCAAGGCATCCATGAAACCCAAACCCATTCTTTGGGAGCAAAAGAAAACAACCTGAAAGCAAAGCAGATCAGTGTGGGACGAAGAACCGATCCCGGAAGGCACAAGAGAACACCACTATGACTGGTACCAAAGAACTTGGATGAACTCGTGACAATCGGTGATGACACAAAGAATGTAAGAAGAAAAGCGACAAGAGGAAATCACCTACTTAGAGGAAGGTGAGGAAGGATATAGAATCACCTCATCTGAAGAAGAGGAGATAATTGAGGAAGAAGTTGAGTCAGAGGATGAACACTCAGAAAGTGGTCATCTTGAAGCAAACATGGAGATTTCTGATGAACTGACACTTCAAGAAGTGCTTTTCAAAAGCATTGGCAAAGTTGATGAAAAGCTAAGTGAGCCAGCTGATAAAGCTCACTCAGCCGAACTCGTCAACTCCCCCACTATTGCACAAGAGGAAATAGTAGCAGATGAAGCAGCGAACACTCAACAGCAACCTCTAAATGACCCTGAAGAAGAACAAGAAAAAGTGGAAAAAAGGAGAAGAGGCGAAGATGAAAAGGAGAGAAGAGAACGAAGAAGAATTTGAAGTGGAAAGTGAGAAAAGAAGGAGATGGAGATGGTGAGGAAATTGATCCAGAAAGACTCTTCAATCTGGACATTCAACCCCTCATTGTGGACATGGAAATGCAGTATCACTGCAGGCAAAATCTGAAGTATGCCTTAAGGAGTGAAGCAACCTCCTTTCAACCACAAGATTGAGGCCCTCATCAATCATATCAAGATCCAAGATGAGGTCATGGAAAGACAAGGAAACCTGCTGTGCAACTTACAGCAACTCATTCCTCACCATGTCCAAACCAATCTTGAGTTTCATGCTGAAACGATTGACAACAATCTTAAGCCCTTGGTGGACACTCTCAATGCTCACACTCATCAAATTCAGCATCTGGATGAGATAATGGAGCATTCTGGCAAACAACTCGACCTTCTAATCAAAGTTGGTTGGCAAACAACAAGATACTGGAAATAAGGTATGGTCCTCTCCCTGAGTCTGACGCAGCAACGGCAAATCTTGAAGCACTCTTTGGTGCTGCCAAAAAAAGGGAAGGAAGCTCAAAGCCTGAAAGCTCTAGTGAAAAATGGCAAGCCCAACAGAAAAGGGCAAGGGCAGCAAAGACAAAGGCATCAGGTTTGAAGATGTGAAGAAGTAGACGTTACACTGAATTATTTCTATTTGCCTTTGTCTTGAAATAAAAAGGTGCAATATCTTATTGCCCTTGAATGGATGAATAAAATTGTTGAATTTTTGTTCTGTGGATTATCATGAAAAATTGGCTTACTTATGTTCAGGCTTATGAGGGTTTTGGCATCATCAAAAAGGGGGAAATTGTTAGGAACACTTTTATTATGTTTTGATGATGGCCATACTAACTGTTATAGCAAGCCTGAAATAAGTTAGAATTCTCTGTATAAGTCTTTACTTAGAGTATTGTTAGTAATACCATCCGCAACGGAAGCGATTTAAGGATCTAGATCTATATAATACACGTAATAAAATAACTAGATCTATATCTATAAGGGGGTTGTAGATCATACCTCTTGGATCTCAAAATCCAAGTTGAAGAACCGCAATAGGATGAACGAAGGAAAGCGTGAAGAGCACCACGATCTTCCATACGTGTGATCCAAGCAACTCCCGGTGGAAGGAAATTCTCGACTCGAATCCTTCCGATATGCTACCCGGAAAAATCTCCAAGATTTTTCCCAAAATCCCCCTTGGCCGAAAATTTTCTTCTTTCCCTCTCTAAGAGGTGAAGTCGAAAATTACATTGTGTTCTGAGGCTTGGGAGAACTCTCTTTATATAGGAGAGTAAAACTTAGCCTCCAAGGATTTTTATTTATCAAACAAAATAAATCCTTTTAATAAAAGATAATTCCATAATATTCTAGAAAAAATCTAGAATAATATTTATCTTTATTATTTACCATAAATATTTATCCAATAAATATTTTATGCACATGTCTTATTAATCACAAGAAAACTAATTTCTTGTTCATTAAACATGCCTTGGGGTCGAAAATCATCATCATTGACCTAGTCAATATGATTTATTTCCACACACACAATAATTGGGCCAAGATTATGAAAAATGTCTTTTTTCCACATATTTAATTATTTAGCTCAACTAATTCAATAGTCCACTAAACAATTAATTCACATATCGTTTTAATAAAGTCCAACAAGAACTAAATTAATATTATTAGGATTCGACGTCCGAGAATAGCTATGCTATATTAGGAGGCACGTCGGGGACCATGGACTAATAATCGTGACTCGATAAATCAAATAAATAATTATCTTACGAACGAATAATTATATTCGATAAATCAATCACGAGAATATGCCACCATAATCCCGTGATTGCACTCCTCCGATTATAAGATTATATTTATCTCCTCACGAGAATAATAATAAGCGTCCATTGATATATTCATTACATATGGATTAATCCTCCATAGATTGCTCATTCTAAATCGGGAAGTTACCGTTAACCCTTTTCGAACCTCTTATCCTTATTTACCATTAACCCCTAGTGATCAATTAATTCATACAACTCACCGGTAGCTAATCGGTGTAATATGAACTCATGCGATGGATCGGTTTCTAGGATCAACAAATAAGGGAATCTGTCTATCTACTTCCATAAATGGAAGGAATGGATTCCGTATCTGTGATAACACGTACTACTCACTCAATCCAAATTACAATGCCAAGATGGGGTAATTCGGACCACGGACTCGGTGTAATCCTTAACCGTCAAGTCAAACTTCATATGATTCAAGCGGTTGGATTGTGATCACCTCGAGGATTAAGATATATCCATAAATATGATCATCCATTGATTCGATAAGACTTCTCGATCACGGAATTATATCGAGAACTCTAATCAAATCGGTCCAAATTTCTATATGATATATCTATCATATATAAATGCCCCATTAGGTTCTCTTAACCAAAAGTCCGGATAGGACTATCACACCTATTGTGTTCTCAGGCGCATTAATAGCACGTTAAAGGAGAGACCCGATACTCGATTAACTTCACTACGGGCTAATTGTATTTTAAGTACATCTTCACTAACTCAATCCTCCCGTGTATATACCATACACTGAGTTAAGTGATTACATAAACGATATACTTTAGGGTTTTCTGTAGTGTAATTACTATTGTCATATCGGTGAATATGAGAATAATAATATCATTTCATTTATTAAATAAAACAATTACAAAATTGTCTTTCGGGCATCACACCTAACAATCTCCCACTTGCACGAAAGCATGTGATTAATTGTTTTAGAGCACACCCTATTATTTAAAATACAACAAACTACATCTCCCACTTGCTCTAAAGCAATGGAGACCCATCCCGTAATCTAGTACCCATTAAGCATATCATAACCATTTCAGATTCCAAAGTACACTCCGCGTATGCCGTCGTAGGATAGGTCGGTGACTCGGGAGTACCTACATCTAAATGTCATGGGTCTTAATGATTAGTCGGTTTATCGGCTCGAGACGATCCGTAGAATCGAAACGTTACGGTCCATCAAATCATGTGGTACTTGAGTAAACATCGAGCCCGAGATCGACTTAACGATCATCCTCAATCGACTTAAAGTCAAAATCGATGTATCACACATATCCAAGTTCACACATGAATGTGTCCGCATATAGTTCCTCGTTCTCTCAAGATACTAAAGGACATACTAAACTTGCTTTGTTAACCGCCGAATCTAAGATTCGATCAATGTTGACGTTCAATAACTCGACCATCTCTTACTAGAAAGAGAATCTATCCCATTTCTCTTAATCCGAAGATTTAGAGAGTCATTCTGAGGCATAGGGTAGAACTTCCTCGTTGAATGTTGCATACACAGATGCATCATCTTAACCAATAAGATGGATGGGAAACCAGTGGATCGATTCTAATGAATTCGACCGAGTCAAACTCTTAAGAATGTTGTCCAAATCTCTCATTGCAGAGAATTGTGGTATTGTCGATTCGACTTGAGATAACACACCCATGTTGATTCCAACTCGGTGCGGTGTTATCCTTCACAAACACTAATATATGTATATATTCACTACTATACTAAAATTGATATCCACTACAAAAAAGACTTATGAATATTCTCGTCAAATCCACATATTGTAGAAATATATGACTTCCAATGACCGAGAGGTTTGCTCTTTATCCACAAAGGACATAAGCCTTGACAAATATCCCGTCATAAGTTCATAAGGCAATACCCTTTTGTTCGAATGAATCCAGACTCCGTTTGTTTGGCAAGAAAGTCTCGAGGAATCACCCTACTTTCGCTTTTGAACGAAATCATGCAATACCGAACTCATTCTACTCTTTCCGTGTAGATCCAATTACTCCCACTTTGGGCTGAGGCGCTCGGTGGTTCTACAAGAGCATGAACAATTGGAGTCTCGAACTCCATTCACGTGGTTATGGCTATTAAACCAACCTCTATTATCGAATCCTATCTTTGCTCACAAAAGAGCCATAGGTGATCAATCGATCCTCAGACTACAAAGTCCGCAGAAACCCGTAATGGGTAATGGATAAACCATACTCCCAATACTTTCTGGGTGGATCGAAATTCTGATATAGTTTAGTAGTATTTAGTGTTATCACCAACAACCGATGTTGGATGTGGCCTGATTTTAATCAGTTAGTAACTACCTTGAGTAAACGTACTTCAAGGTTCAAGGTTTTTCTGAACATGGATTCTATCAGAAAAGGATGCAACAGTATAACTGTCCCTTCCCGATTTCAAGAATCCTATATCTAACCTTTATACTCAATAGGTTAAAAGATATATCACGAATGGTCATTGACCGAACGGATGCGCGAAATTCCCAGTCTTACCTTCAAGCACCGTGTGCTAAATGCTTATATTTATGGGAGTGGGGTGAACCGAATCCACACCTTATCCGTAAATTCCAAAGCATTTTCTAGGTAGATTTCTCGGTTTGACATTTCAATGTAGACCGTTATTTCGCTTCCAATATCTTTATTGAGTTAAGCAGTGTAGTGTAGCGCATCTAAAAAACTATGTAAGGCAATTTAACGGTTTCTCACTTAGTGAGAACATGTCACAATGAGGCAGGCCGAGCATCAGTCTCGAGGACTATGAATGGCCTATTCCGAGTATAGAATAATCTATCTCTGTTGAAAACAGAGAAACCTCAAAATATTTTGGATAAACTTACCGGAGTGTTTGAATAGTTATCGACAAGAAGTCACTACTGGAAGCTCCTACTAGCTTGTGTCTTTCATCGGACCCAAGGTCGTCATGAACAAGCTATGTTACTTCTTTATAACCATTATCCTTTCCCGATTGAAATGGAACTTAGTCATTGAACCTTTGAGACAATATAACCAGATCGGGAGAAGGAATCACCCCGAGCCGCCTTGAGTCTTGTCTTTTAGGGACTATGCACTAACTATGGAATATGAAGAAGCGTTTATCTAAATATAGAAACCAATTGCTTTTAATAGTTCTTAAGATGTGTTTTATATACATATTTCAAATGAGCTTGTAAGTGGTTTTGACTTTATCAAACAAAAGTCCGAGTCTTGGATTCGTACTACAAATGGTATATTCACTTGCTATACGACAAACAAATTATCGAATAAAAGGTAAATCCATTCGTTCCAACGAATCTTAAACAGAAAATAATTTTTCTGCGATATCCAAGGATTGAATCCGAGATTCATTTCCTTATATCACTCCCACTATTCTAGCTAAAATTAATTGCCCGTTGTTTACTCCTTTAATCGTTAAATGCATTGCTACCTTGTTCTTCCAAAGAACTTAGCTCGAGAAAATCGCCAAGGATTCATAGGTTGGTGATCCAAAATCACTGTCCTAATCCTATGATTTTCGATTAATTAATTTTCGTTCACCTTAAAGTTTTCTCAGTTTAGATGATTAACACCTTTAGACATATTCTCCCATTCTTGACTTTCCATGATTGGAAACAGTCTTGAACCAGCGGTGCGTTTGAGTAGACACTACTCTTGAACCGTGGGATGTCTATTTCGAGTGTTACTCGTCGGGACTTCTCGGATTTTCTAATATACCAGAAAAAAACAAAAAATCATATTAAAGCTCCCACTAGTTTATTGGTTCCAAATACCGTCTAACGAGCAATGCTTTATTTTTATGATTTTCCGATTTTTTTCGATTAGAAAATCTTTCGTACATAGTTCCAATGTTTCCAGAAAAACAACAAATCATAGAACTCCCACTAGTTAATCGATTCCAAATATCGTCCAACTAGCGACATTTCATGACTTTCCGGTTTTTCAATTAGAACGGTTACGTGTGTAGTCAGTTACACTTTTCTAATGTTCTAGAAAAAAACAACAAATCATAAAGCTCCCACTAGTTTATCGATTCCAAATATCGTCCAACTAGTAACACTTCATGATTTTCCGATTTTTCAATTAGAAAATTTCTTGTGTAATTACTACACACTCAAAATTCACTAGAAGAATTTCAAAGTCCGAAATCACCTTTGATTAAACTAAGTTTGTCTTCCGTTTGACACGAATGACATTAGTGACATACCTTGATGTCACTCTGGTTTTTAAAAGGCTTAAGAGAAAATATCTCTTTCGAAAAAATAATTGCATTATCGATTAACTAGTTCAACGTCCTAGTTACTTTCCACTTTTTAACGAAGTCAATACTAGTCAATTATAAATTTTAAGCAATTTAGTAAGGGATATAATCTTTGTAAATAAAATGACATATATTAATTCAAGTTAACACTACTATATTTATTTTAGGAATTGTAAACTAAAATTAAGTCTACTCTACCATTCCAGGTTTTAACCTCGCATCTCGATGCCGCCGTAGGGTAGGTCAAAGAGATGACGGTTAAATCGAGACAATCTCATCAATGAATAACTTGTGAGAATCAAACATCCCACGAGAGTCGAACATCCCTTTATTCATTGACTACCTTCCTTTTTTAGCCTAGATATTACCAAAAATATCCTTTATAAGTGTGACCTACTATATCGGATCTCTTAGGTATGCCCCGAGTGTGCCGTCGTAGGATAGGTCAGTGACCCGACGAGTACCCAGAAATCCTATCCTTTCGGAGACCAAGCCATGAATGTTGATAGGGGTGAACACCATCCGTAGGGGGACGAAATTAAAGCGCCGCGAGGCGTCACCCTTCTCTCACTTACTTGTATCTATAGTAGAGGCCGTGGGGTTGGTTGTCGCCTTCCCCGCTCCCACTCAATATTTTGGAAGTGGTGGTGGGTTAAATAACCACGTCTTTTTGATGTTAACATAAAAGCACATCAAATCAAGGATTCCGAATGGTGTCGGTAACGTAGGCAAGCCTACCCGTCCTATTCGTTGGAATTATGTGACAGTCGGACGAAGTCGGGTCAAGAGAGCCACATTGAGATAAGAAGGAATCACCCCTCCGCTCGCCGGTGTAGCTTAGTCTTGCCGGACCCCCGTGCATACATCACACTAGGAGGGATAAGTCGGTCGAGCCTAGCTCAGTTGACCACCCAACCTATAGGCGAACCGTTTTTATCCAAGATTTATTGTTCTTTTACCATCATTCAATCTCGTAGACACTACGAATCGAAAACGTGATCTCGTTTGTATTTTAACCCGGTTCACCGAGAACACACACCGAAAGGCTTAACGATTTCATAACCCGTCCTCGGATCTTTAATTAGTTACTAAATTTATTAATTACCACGTATTAATTAAATTTCAACTAATTACACGAGTTTGTATACATGTCTATTTTAATTACCAAAATTAAAATTCTACATGTATGCAAGGAGTGGATTTATGATACGATGCATGTCATGGCAATTCCGTTTTTATGTCTATTTTATGATCAAACACATAAAAAAATAAATTGCGGAAAATTTAAACACCGAGATGGACCGTTGGCACCCCCGTATCTAACCTATTAGAAAATAAATAACCAAACCCTAACTAGGGTTTACTACTTTCTAACATAATTTGCAGCTGTTCAAAATTCTTCGATGATCGGAAACCAAACGAACTCGGATTGTGACGAAACTTTCCAGATCTGTTCTTCATTCCTCGGGCTTCAATATGGACGGTTGGATCGGATCTTTGACTTGTAAATTTTCTCCATTGAGCTGCCCAACTTGCTGCTGAATCTGACTTTTACATCAGCGCCTCAAAGACATCCCGAGGACGATCGGGAATCGAGATGAATCTCGATCGTCCTGAAATTTTTATGTCACGTCAAAAACTCCATATTTATAGATCTGACCGGTTGGATTTGCGTTTCAATGGTTCAAACTCTCCCAGAAATTCGAGGAAGTCACAGGTATGGTTTCTGTGAATCCTGCGTTTTTCTGTTACAGCAGCTTCTTTGTAGCAACGAACGGATATCAAAACGGACTCCGATCGACGTCAAATTTTGTGGAATTGTTCATCATCTTCCAATCTTGATATTGACCGGAGGGATCGTCGTTTCAACGGCTCAATCAACGGTAAAAACGAAATAACTAAACAGCTATTAAACAGATCTATTTTCTGGAAATTAAAATTGCAATAAAAAAAATTACATAATTTCCTATACTCATATGGACGAATTTTCATCGTTTATATGAGTTTACAATAGATCTAACGGGTAAACAGTGCCAACCCCAATCCATCTCTTTAACCACGACATTCATAAGCATAAAAAAAATTAAACACACTACAAAAAAAAAACCTTTTTGCTACACTATAGCTTGCCACGCCAATAAATAAGCGCCGCAAAAAATGAACCTGTAGCGTCACCTTTTATGAGCGTCGCAAAAAAGATGTTTTTGCGTCATTGTTTTATTAAAAAAAATTACAGTAAAGGTACCTTTTGCGTCGCTCGTAAACAGTGACGCAAAAGGTAACTTTTTGAGGCGCTTTTTCGCTGGAGCGTGGCAAACAAAAGTGTAGCAAAAAGGTATTTTTTTAGTAGTGACATATGCATCGGCCCCCAAAAAAATTGGGACAAAAATCTACATATTTACCACTCCTAGATCTAAAATTTTATACGTATAATTATAGATCACCAGGCGACTGATACCACTGTTAGTAATACCATCCGCAACGGAAGCGATTTAAGGATCTAGATCTATATAATACACGTAATAAAATAACTAGATCTATATCTATAAGGGGGTTGTAGATCATACCTCTTGGATCTCAAAATCCAAGTTGAAGAACCGCAATAGGATGAACGAAGAAAGCGTGAAGAGCACCACGATCTTCCGTGACGTGTGATCCAAGCAACTCCCGTGGAAGGAAATTCTCGACTCGAATCCTTCCGATATGCTACCCGGAAAATCTCCAAGATTTTTCCCAAAATCCCTTGGCCGAAAATTTTCTTCTTTCCTCTCTAAGAGGTGAAGTCGAAAATTACATTGTGTTCTCGAGGCTTGGGAGAACTCTCTTTATATAGGAGAGTAAAACTTAGCCTCAAGGATTTTTATTTATCAAACAAAATAAATCCTTTTAATAAAAGATAATTCCATAATATTCTAGAAAAAATCTAGAATAATATTTATCTTTATTATTTACCATAAATATTTATCCAATAAATATTTTATGCACATGTCTTATTAATCACAAGAAAACTAATTTCTTGTTCATTAAACATGCCTTGGGGTCGAAAATCATCATCATTGACCTAGTCAATATGATTTATTTCCACACACACAATAATTGGGCCAAGATTATGAAAAATGTCTTTTCCACATATTTAATTATTTAGCTCAACTAATTCAATAGTCCACTAAACAATTAATTCACATATCGTTTTAATAAAGTCCAACAAGAACTAAATTAATATTATTAGGATTCGACGTCCGAGAATAGCTATGCTATATTAGGAGGCACGTCGGGGACCATAGACTAATAATCGGCCCTCCGATAAATCAAATAAATAATTATCTTACGAAACGAAATAATTATATTCGATAAATCAATCACAGAATATGCCACCATAATCCCGTGATCGCACTCCTCCGATTATAAGATTATATTTATCTCCTCACGAGAATAATAATAAGCGTCCATTGATATAATCATTACATATGGATTAATCCTCCATAGATTGCTCATTCTAAATCGGGAAGTTACCGTTAACCCTTTTCAAACCTCTTATCCTTATTTACCATTAACCCCTAGTGATCAATTAATTCATACAACTCACTTTGGTAGCTAATCGGTGTAATATGAAGTCGCGATCGATCGCTTTCTAGGATCAACAAATAAGGGAACTGTCTATCTACTTCCATAAATGGAAGGAATGGATTCCGTATCTGTGATAACACAGACTACTCACTCAATCCAGTACAATGCCAAGATGGGGTAATTCGGACCACGCAGACTCGGTGTAATCCTTAACCGTCAAGTCAAACTTCATACTGATTCAAGCAGTTGACTGTGATCACCTCAGGATTAAGATATATCCATAAATATGATCATCCATTGATTCGATAAGACTTCTCGATCACGGAATTATATCGAGAACTCTAATCAAATCGGTCCAGCCCTATATGATATATCTATCATATATAAATGCCCCATTAGGTTCTCTTAACCAAAAGTCCGGATAGGACTATCACACCTATTGTGTTCTGGGCGCATTAATAGCACGTTAAAGGAGAGACCCGATACTCTCGATTAACTTCACTACGGGCTAATTGTATTTTAAGTACATCTTCACTAACTCAATCCTCCCGTGTATATACCATACACTGAGTTAAGTGATTACATAAACGATATACTTTAGGGTTTTCTGTAGTGTAATTACTATTGTCATATCGGTGAATATGAGAATAATAATATCATTTCATTTATTAAATAAAACAATTACAAAATTGTCTTTCGGGCATCACACCTAACAAGTATGACATATTGTATAACTTAAGTCAGACAAGTATTGTACTAGTTGGTAGGACGGAAAAGTAAAATAGACATTCGGCAGAATGAAGCCGGCCAAGCACCAGCAGAAAAGCAGTGAAGACTTAATGGTATGACTTATAACCAAGGAAGTCTGTGATGACCTTGGATAAGTCTGAGTTTGTTTCAAGTGATGAAATTCAATGTTCAAATATGGTGTACACTGATCTCACCCAAATTAATGATCAGTGAAGTACAAAGATTCTCCTTAAACTGAAGTGACGAAGGAAACAGTGAATCGGCAGAGCAAACTGACTTTCGGCAAAGTGAAGGCAAAAACAGTGAAGGAAGATCTAAACGGCAAAGTCAGATGGATCACTCGACCGTTCAAAGAACGGCGAAGTAATCCTTATCGAACAAATTGAAATATGATGAAGATTCGTGAGGATCATGCATTTAATGCACAATCAATAGAGGATCAATCAAGGAAGGATTTTACGCTTACATTTGAAGAAAAATCCGATCATCAAAATCAAGGAGAATATAATTAAGGGGGAATCAAGAATAAAATCAAGGATTATTCCCCTCATAAATATAGCCAACGGACGGAATTTCTAATCATGGATACTAAAGGCTATAAATAGAAGGCATTGACAGAAAGATAAAAACAACGAAAAGAAAAGAAAAATCAAGCAGATACTCTGTCAATTTGAAAAGCCTTCTCTCTGAACTTATAAGGATTTATCTAGAGATCAACTCAGACATCAGAACTACAATTTCATATTCAGCACTGAGATTTATCAATCAAGTTTGTGAATCTCATTCACAATAAACTGAAGCAACTGTATCAGAAGTCATATGAGAAGGAGTTGTGCGTGTGATAGCTGCTGAAGGATTTAATCTCAAGGAGCAGTGAAAGAGACTGAATCACTGAAGCTGTTGCAGTCAAGGAGTGATAGTCTTGTAGCTTGTGAAGCTTGGGAAGTCAAGGACAATCATACTATTGTATCTGTAAAAACAATAGTGAATTCCTCCAATCATCACATGAGAAGAGTGGATTAATGGATTACACCACCCTGAACCACTATAAGCCTTGTGTCAATTTACTTTCTGCAATTTACTTTACTGCATTCATTTAAATTGCTTAGATTATAATCTATATCTGTGATTGTCCAAACTACCTTGAAACAACATAGTAAGAAGGGACTTATCCGCTGCCCAAAAGGACTTATCCGCTGCCCAAAAGCTTTTAAAACACAAGAAAAGTTTTTAAAACTCCACTATAGTCATTCACCCCCCGCCCCTCTGACTAGAGTTTTACCCTTCTTTGGGACCAACAGAAAGTGTCTCAAAGTGTGACCAAAATGCCCCTGAAGTGACTGGTTCAGATTTCATCAATGATTCTTCACTCTTTTCTCCTCCCTGGCCCTAAATCTCGTTCTTTCTCGAGACTCTCTTCCTTATTCTCAACCTTATACATCAATCTAAGCCTGAAAACAAAGACCCGAACACCAAGGCATAATATACAGTGACAGAAACGTAACTAAATCCACATAAAACACGAGTTTTTAGGACGAAAACGTCATTAGTCTCGAAACATGCATATAAGTGAATATCGTTCATATACTACCCATAATAGCCCAAAATAACCATGAATAACTCGTAAAATGAGGTAATCTTATATAAGAAATACACTACAATTTGACTCTCATCAACTACCCCCCACTTAGCTTTTGCTCTCCCTCGAGCAAACAAAGCGACTCTAAAATGTAACATAGAGTCAACATTGTAGTCTGATGATGCTAAATAACGCACCACCGATGAAACAGGGCCACGTGTAATCTAAGGGTGAGCTGTAAGGGGATCGAATGACTGTAACTTGTCGGAAAGGTAGTGTTTTTGGGTGTTTTATGGCTGAGTCCAAGAATGTATCTTGGATTGCCTACGTATCATGTCTTAATGTCCAGGAATCAAGCCTTACGTAGTTCCTGGAATGAGCTATTTATAGGCACATGTCCTTCTTCTGACCTAAGTTTAGGGCGGTTAGGTCTATTGACGTAAATACCCTTTAATGGGCCTTGCCTCCTTACCCAAGTAACCTGTTGGATGCGGGCCCAGGAGCCTAGGCTAAAGTACATGGTATCGACTCGATGGACACCGACGTCGGTGTTCGAGTTCGGACACTTGGCTGCGGTCTTCACTGGTACGTCTCGTATCGACCCGATGTGGATAACTAACACAGACTTTTCCACATGCCAGCTGGACCAATCAGATAATTCCACGTGGAGGAGTGAATCCCCGTATCATCATAGTCATACACGGGATCATCATATGCAAAGGAAAACAACCAGGCAAATGCAATTGAGTCTAATCCTACCTTATTACAAAAACAGAATGTGAGTGTGTGTATAGCTTCTCATTCATTCATCACAATTAACAGGTTCAGATTATAGATGGATGACTATTGTTGATACACCATAGGCTTATACTTCATAAACATCTCCACTAATCGAGGTCAAATCAAGGCTAACTAAGGTCAAGCAGGACTTGCACGGTTGTAACGTTAGGCTAGGGACGGGGCTAAACAAAAGGATAAAAGGAATATCAAAAGAGAAAAATGAGTGAGCTTAATCAAAACTTCTTGAACTTTCCTCATAACTCACCTCCTTAGCTTGGCTCAAGCAAGCATTCTCCTTCTATACTCTCAAATTCCAACATACTTTAATGAAAACTCGTCCACCAACGCCACTTCGGAAGAATTAATACACGGCCTTCATCACACATTCTTTGACTCAACTTTTTTCAAACACTTTTTTCCATTTTTTTGACTGATTTTGGTTTTGATTTTTTTTTTAATAAACCAAACAGCAACACTTTTTGCTACCCATTCTTATTCGTAGTACAAAAGATTCACCAACACCACACTTTGATACACATCTTCACCACCCCACACTTGTGCTAGCAAGTGTGCCCAAAATAAGATTAAAACTTATGCGTAGGGTGCCAAAGAAATGTAGACCATAAATAAAGGCTAAGGGTCGGTAATTATAGGCTAATCAACGAATGGCTACATTCGGGTAGGGGTCTAACCACCCTACAAAGGCTCAGAGGGGTTTATGTGGAAATTATGTATATGGTTGGCTATTTGGCTCTAGTTGGGTCAATGAAATGCCAGGACCATCATCCCTTAATCTACCAAGATTGACCTTTCTATTTCGCCTCGAAGTTAATCATATAAGTTCTAGGTAACAAAATAGACTATGACAACTATAAACATCACTAATTACCAAAACTCATGATATTGAAGCTATTAAGTGCGTGTGTAGTCCATTTTTATAACAAGATCACGACTTAACTCGCATGCATTTACTCAATTGTAAACCACTTAACCTAAGGATATCATGATTCAACATATAACACAACATCAATCCATGAATTTTTTTAAAATATGGCCCAAAATCACACGATATAGCAACTAAGCCTACAAATCATTCAAGTATATGAAAACATGGCATAATGTATCAACAAAAACAGTGAAGCTAACTCTCCTACCCCCCACTTAAACGAAGCACTGTCCTCGGTGTGTGACTGAGAAATGAAAAAAACTTAGTTGAAGCTGCCAATAAAGCTCATCCAATGCAATGCAACAACCGCAAATGTATCTCCCAGGGTGCCTGTGCTACAAAGTAAACACAAAGAATTCTCTACAACGAAAGGCCGAAACCTTAAGTGTAGGTAACACAAACATAGAGATGTGTATATAAAGAAAATATCGTCTATAGCATGCATGTCAAAACAAGAATCGGGTGTAAAATATCCTCTCAGGGTCCCAATAAGATCTAAACCAATAAAGCAAAAATGTGGGTTGCCTCCCATAAGCGCCTGTGTTTTACGTCGTTGGCTCGACCATATGGCACTTAAGCAAACTCAAATCATGAAAGACTCAAACGACTCCAACCAACTTATTTCAAACAAGTAAGCATCAAAACTCATCAACCAAAATCTAAACTCAAGAAGACCAATAGCTTAAGAAAAGTGAACAATGCATGAACCATTGAAATTGAATTGACTAGAAACGTACCTCTTTTGGTCCTCGATGCTACCACCTCCCAGCCGGAGAATCTTCTTTTATCGGCCTGTCGATCCATCTTCTTCTGAAAATCACCACTCCATAGTCATTTCCCCTTTTTCGCAATTCCATAAAGTTCATCCACCGGGGGGTACACAAACTAGACCGCATAAAATTCATCCACACAGAATGGACGAGAGTATAGTAGTGAAGTATACTACTGGCACAGTCCTAACAACTAGCTAGGTTGTCAATCTAACAACTAGGTTGTGTCTACGCAATGATCCTCTAACCCCTTATCCCACATCTCACCGCAAAATACATCTATAAGTTCGATGTGTGTGTGTGACAGTGAACTAGGTTGTCAATCTAATTCGAAGCTATAATCTTTATAAGAACAAGTTTTAGAACGTGAAATAATCATACAAACGTTTAATTAAGCGCTACACTACTTCCGTCTAATCCCCCTTAGGGCGTTTTACCCGCTTTCACATGATTCGACCATACAATGGATTAGCTACTCATGATGGAATTGAAAAATGAAATAATAATGAAAGAAATAATCAAAGACATAATCAAATAATTGAAAGACAAAGAAATAATTACCATAAAAGATGAAACCTTGAATTGTATGAAAATCTCCTTCAAAAGATGAAATCTTGGATCACGAATCGAAATCTAAGCTATGAAAGCTGTATAGAGTTGCTAGGAATTAAATCTATGATCTAAGGATTGAAACACCGTTTAAACTAATGGAAATCGCCCTAAAACTGCCCTTAAGAAACCCTAAAACGTCTGAGTACTGAATAGATATCAATTGGGATCAAAAAAGAGGGTTTTTATAGGTTTTTGCCGCAACCCGACCGCGAACGGGCGTTTGTGGCAAGGAAAACGCCCGTTTGCCTGAAAAGCCAACTCTCTGCATGTAAATTTGCTCCGTAAACGCTCGTTTGGATTGGCCAAACGCTAGTTTGACCTAAGTTTCAGTATTTTCATCATAAGTTCACTTCTAGGGCTCCAAATGATATGATTCAAAATGAGTTGGAAAGATCGTTCAATCCTCTAAAACTTTCATCAAGACAAATATTCCTGAAAGTGTCTCCAAGTGTGACCAAAATTCCCCTGAAGTGACTGGTTCAGATTTCGTCAATGATTCTTCACTCTTTTCTCCTCCTTGGCCCCAAATCTCGTTCTTTCTCGAGACTCTCTTCCTTATTCTCGATCTTATACATCAATATAAGCCTGAAAACAAAGACCCGAACACCAAGGCATAATATACATTGACAGAAATGTAACGAAATCCACATAAAACACGAGTTTTTAGGACGAAAACGTCATCAGTCTCGAAACATGCATATAAGTGAATATCGTTCATATACTACCCATAATAGCCCAAAATAACCATGAATAACTCATAAAAGGAGGTAATCTTATATAAGAAATACACTACAATTTGACTCCCATCAGTTATTCCGCCAGTTTCTAATTCTAGATGTATCCATTAAATTTCAATAAAAATCTTGTCTGATGAGGGTTTTCAACAAGCTGGTTTGTAAGATATCTTTGGATCACTTCCAAAAGGAAGAACCGCTCCGATACCAATTGTTGGTCCCTTGGAAAGGCTAACACAAGTTTAAAGGGGGGGGGGGGGTGAATAAACTTGTCCCTAAAAAATGGATTTTAAAGCAAATTATAGTTAAGTTAAAACTTGTGTGGGTTAAGCTGACTAAGCCGAGTTTAAGTCAAACTGATTTAAGAAAAAACTGAGTCAACCGGCAGCGGATATAGTTCTAGCCTTTTTCTTGATCTTGTTATTCTATGTGAAAGCTGAGTGTGTTATACTGAATTCTGGTGAATGTCAGTCTGTGAACTATGAGATGTATAACAATCAATTATCAGAATGTTGTAGATAAATGCTAAATAAATAAGTGCGTAAAGTAAATAAACAAGAATTATAGAGGTTCCGGGTGGTGTAATCCTGTCAGTCCTCTCTTCCCCTGTGATGCGGAGGAAAATTCCACTAGAACTTCTTTGAGATGGCCCGGTTACAAAATGTTCTAAACTGATAGTCCTTGACTAATCCCTAGCTTCACTATCTAAACACTTGTAGAACAGGTAGAATTGCTGCTCTTTAATTGTTTGAAACACTAGTCCTTGAAGGGTTGAATTGCCTCTTCACCAGCTCATCACAACCACAGTCTTCCTGACTACACTCAACTGTCCTTCACACATTCTTGGTGTTTCACAGTCTAAACCTTTGATAGATATGATTCAATTGTGATTTGAGCTTTTCTTCTGGATGTAAAAGTTATGCACAGCTCTGGATTTCTTCAAATGAGTGATTTGGATCTTTCTTTGATGCTAATGAACACTTGAAGAAATTTCTTGATCTTGCAATTAAGTATCTAGTAGGAATTCTTTTAGATTGGCTTTTCCCTTTTAATTAAATCTTTCTTGACTTGATGGATTCTTAGAATTCCTCTCACTTTACCCCCTTATTTCTTTTTGATAGAAGTAGTTTATTTAGCACAGAGCACAACTCTTTGATTGTTCTGTCTTCAAACTGCGTTCCATTATCTGAGATTAAGGCCTTTGGGATGCCATATCTGCACACAATATTTTTCCAAAGGAACTTTTGGATAGTTTTAGCTGTGATCGTTGTTAAGGGCTCAGATTCCACCCATTTGGTGAGGTAATCTACGGCCACGACCAAGTATCTAAAGTTGCCCGGAGCTCGGGGCAGCGGGCCGACTAGATCGACTCCCCGTTGATCAAAAGGCCATGGGGACACAATAGGGATCATTGATTGTGAAGCTTGATGTAACAAGTATCATGAACCTAGAAACATCTGCATGTCTCTACAAGTTCCTTAGCATCATTTTGCATAGTAGGCCAATAATAGCCAAATAAACAGCATTTGTGAGCCAGAGCCCGAGCTCCGGCATGTCTCCTTCATCTTTTGTTGCACACATAAGCCATGGTGCTATAAAATACTTCCTGTAAAGAACATTATTGACGAAGGAATACTTGGCTGCATGAAACTTAATTTTCCTCGCCTAAGTTCGGTCTACGGGAAGGATTCCATCCTTTAGGTAAATGACGATGGAATCCATCCATGTGCCCTTCTGAGTGATAGGACGAACTTCTTGCTTATCATAGCTTCGTTCTTTTAAGAGCTTGACCAACACTTTCTTGTCGGATAAGAAATTTGATGTCAGTTTTGAGAGTGCGTCAGCTCGCCTGTTTTGATATCCTCAAATTTGCTCGATCTGAATGCTTTTGAAATCCTGTAGTAATATCCGTACAATAGCCAAGTATTTCTTCATCGACTCTTCTTTTGCTCCGTAATCTCCCTTGACATGGTTAACAACTAACTGGGAATCACTGTATACTTGCAAATTTTGCACTCCAAGCTTAGCTGCTAGGTTGAGTCCGGTGATTAGTGCTTCATAATCAGATTCGTTATTAGTGGCTTGAAAACTAAATCGTAATGCATAAGGAAATTCCTTTCCTTTAGAACTAATGAGTAAGAGACCTGCTCCTGCTCCTTTCTTGTTGGAAGCTCCATCAATGTACAGTGACCACCGTACTGAAGTGCAGCTCGAATGTGTTGAAATAGTGTCCTAAACCCAATCGGATTGGGCCGGATCCGAATGGGTCGGATCACTTATACTATTTCTTTATGATTGTACATATATAATAAATGACTTTTCTGTTGTCATATATTTGTTCTTTTAAAGAACCAATTATGAATTATTATATGATAATGTCCTTAGTATTAAACTGTGATAGAAAAACCATGATAGGCACTCTAATCAGTTTAATAAGGTTTGATACTTTAAATGTCTCTAGTCGTATGTGCAAGTAAATGGGACATTAATAGGACGATCAGACTAGCATGTATTAGATGTCTTCTATCTTATTGAAGATATGGATAGATCTCGTCTATCAAAGTGTAGAGACACTTGGACTGTACGTGGATGTGAACTAGAGAATACGTACGTTAGACTGACCCACTTACACTGTTAAGTGTCACACTATGTGGCGGTTGAGTAATTATCCAGAGACCGGAGTCTTCATGGCATCACGGTGTGGATTGTCATGCTTTGACACTATTGAGGTTTCCCCTAGCCATAAGGCGATCATGCGGCAGTGATTGGGTGTGATACTGAAGCATGAGGAGTATACATGTTTGGTCGTCCTGGAATCGCGTACCTTATGAGTAGGAGTGAATATCCGAAATGGCCTTCTCATAAGGAACGTCTTACTCTCGTGAATCTTTAAAAAGTGGGAGTAAATGTGTTACTTCGAGAAAGCATGATATCCAGATTATAAGATACGATCGTTGATGTACTGACACTCGAGATACGACTGTATGGATATTCTGACAGCGATATGATTCTATTTACACGGTAACTGTTTTACATGAAAGGTAGTAGTCATTGCATTTGACTCTTCCGATCGTTGGGGGTCACGGTGTGTTGCTAGACGTTATTCCGTGATCGTTAGGTATGAAGGGTATTTTAGTAAATGTACTTTGTGCCTATGGCCAACACATTCGGAAGCCTATCGGGTCACACACATAAGAACATCTAGCCGGATTAAAATGCGGTTATAGCGATAACCAAATAAGAAAAGTTTATCTCAACTATAAAGTGTTATAGTGGTAAATTAATATGATGATATTTATTTATTATGAATGAATAATACAATATATTAATTATGTTGATTAATTAAATTAAATATATATATTTGCATATGTATATGGTGCGTAAACATGAACATGTGATTTACGTGAATTTGCAAGTTGATTGATCACAATATTATATTATGTATTAATATTTGGATATTAATATATATAGATTTATGTGTAATATATATATGTGATATATACACATGTGTAAATTGATTTATGGTAATATAATAAAGATATATTCAATATAAGATATTATCAATATATATCTTGGAAAATATTCAATATATGATATTGAATATTAATGATATAAATGTAGAATATCTATTTTCCTTAGGGCCGAGCAAAAAACCCAATAAACCCGAACCAATCCAAAACCCAAACCGAACCAACCCAAAATAACCCAACCCAGTTGAAACCAAAAATATTGGGTTGGTTTTTGACCCAACCCGAACGCTATTGGGTTGGTTTGGGGTTTTTATTTTTTTCTTCGGTTCGACCCAACCCAACCCGAAATACATTACAATAGATAATTCTAATGATAGCCAATGAAAAAAAATTATTGCTATTCATTTTCGATCAACATTTATTCTTGTGGTGTGATAATCGAAAAATGAAGAAAAATCCGTAGGATTGCAGAATTAGACTAAAATGACTATTTGATGAATATAATATTTTTTCGAATGAATCATTGATCATTTCTTTAAATTTTAAATTTCCATGTATGATTTCCTTAATGCTTAAGTATTGTTCTTTGTTACTATCTCTATACGTTGTTGGTTGTGTCATAGATTATTAGATTCGTAATATGATGTCCATAAAACAAATTGTCTTTAGATATTGTTCTCTATGGACATGTGCTAAAAAATTTGAAAATTTCGATAGAATATAAGCTTGAGCTTGGGTCGGTTTGGGTTCGTTTGGGTTGGGTTTTTACATAGTATTAGTCGGGTTGGTTTAAAAATATACAAACCCAAACCAAACCAAAGTATTAGAAAACCCAATGGTTTGGTTCGGGTTGGATTGGGTTGGGTTTCGGGTTTTAATCCATAAGCAATGTATTTATAATCAAACTTCTATGTTATAAAATCCATACACGTATTCCATCGAAATTCAATTTTAAGCCACGTGTCCAAGTAATAATCATTAAATAGAACAATAATCAAAGACAACGATTTTTTGTGGACATTATATCACGAGTTCAATAATCAATGAAACACCCAACAACATATAAAGATAGTACAAAGAACAAAAGTTAAAATGACATTATATCACATGTTCAGTAATCTGGAAAGCATGATAATTTAATTGTTCAAAAATTGATCTATGATTCATTCGGAAAAATATTATACAGTATTCATAAATTAGTCTTTTTAATCTGATTCTGCAATCAGTGGGATGATTGATTTTGATTTGATTTTGAATGTCTAATATATGTTTCTTCATTTTTCAACTATCACGGCATAAGAATAAATATTTATCGAAAATGATAATGAATAACAATAACTCATTTCATTGGTTATCAATACAATATATAGCCTATTGTAATGCATTTCGGGTTGGGTTGGGTCGAACCGAAGTAAAAATTAAAATCCCCAAACCAACCCAATGACATTTGGTTTGGGTAAAAAACCAACCCAAAATTTTTGGTTTCAATTGGTTTGGGTTATTTTGGGTTGGTTCGGTTTGGGTTTTGGGTTGGTTTGGGTTTATTGGTTTTTTTGCTCAGCCCTAATAGAATACATGTATGGATTTTATTACATCAAAGTTTGACTATGAATACATTATTTATGGCTTAAAACCCGAAACCCAACCCGACCCAACCCGAAACCAACCCGAACCAAACCATTGGGTTTTCTAATAATTTGGTTTGGTTTGGGTTAGTATTTTTTCAAAACACCCGACTAATACTATGAAAAACCCAACCTAAACGAACCCAACCCGACCGAAGCTCAAATTTCTAATTTTCCTCATTTTCTTGGATATTGGTTTTCTTCTCCTCTATCAATTAGGAAGCTTTTCCCAATCAAATTGGAATAGCATATGCCTCCCACCCCCTATAAAAGGGGATTTGTGCCAACTCTTTTACAAATAATTATTACAATATTTTAGTGAGATAAAAAGAGAGCTTCTTAAGAGAGAGTTTTGGGAGGAAGAAAAAGGCGCCAAAGACTTACTTTTTTCTGTAGCAATCCAGTGGTGGATTCCGGTAGGCTGTTCCTGTGGACTAGCGGTAGAGGCCGAACGTTTGGGCGGCTCCGTGCACAACTACTCTCCTTTGACGGTCAAAGCATCGATCTTTTAGATTAAGCAAAGTATTCACCGTCTTAAATGAAGTCGATCCTGGTTAAAAAGGAAATAAAATTTTAAATCCCGCTGCGTTCACGCATAGATTTCCTAACAGTGGTATCAGAGCGAGTTTCGAGCTTAAGTAATAAGCATGTTAATTTGCGTAGTTAATTTTATCGTTTAAATCACGTAATTAAAAGATGAAAGATTTTTTATTCGCAAAACGATACATGAAAAGGGAAAAGGAAAAAAACGAGATCGGGTGGTGCTCGGCTGACTGGCGGCGGCACCTCCACTGGTGGCCGGTCGGCGTCGGCGGCAGGGCAACCTGCTACCGGCATCGGTTGAATGGTCAAAGGTAGTGGATCTCCAAATTTTGTTTTGTGTATTTGTGATTCAATATGGTTCATAGTTGTGATTGATAGCTCTTTGTTTAGTTGGTGTCATGTGGCTAACTAATGGTTCAAGTAGTTTGGCCCATTGGGATGTCACATGACATTAAAATAATATTGGCCTTTCCAAACTTTGTTTGGAATAGGCCTATGCCATTTTCAATATTTGATTTGAAAAAATACCTTGGCCTAGGCCGTTTTCAAAATTTTGATTTTGAAGAGGGCAAAGGTTGGTGCCTTTTGGTTTTGGAAATCAAAGGCATCCATTTTGATTAGGAATCAAAAGCAAAACAAAAGAGACTTAATTTTAATTTTGATTTATTTTTGAAATAGTTCTAATTGATTAAAATTAAAATTGAAATCGTTTAAAATTAACCGTTAATTTTCTTTTGAATTAAAATCATTTAATTAATTAAATGTTAATTAGTTAATTGATTGGATAAAATTATTTGATTGACTAAACGTTAATCGATTAATTAAGACGCAAGTAATTAACTTTTAATTTGTCTTTTTCATAAGATATTATTGTATAAATTAGATGTCGGGAGTTGACCTACCTCGGGTGTATCGTCATTATCGAGATATGATCGTTATGAGATCTCACTAACACTTGGGTTACGACTCGACTAAGAATATTGCGGTGATTGGCCCACTTTAGGACCGTCTGATTTTAGAGACATGAGGTTGACTATCACATAGACGATGTGAAAATTGTCAAAGAGTTGAATAGTCAAACCACTGGAAGTCGCGTTGGACGCGATTGGTAAGAAGTACCTACCCGTCGAAATTGACCCGGTCGATCGGCCCACGTCGAGGATCGAGTCAACTAGATAGGATTCCAGCCACTAAAGAATTTTGGAAAATTCATGAAAGTCAATTGGGAGTAGTTGATTAATGGGAGCAAAATCATAATCCAAAAGACCATCTTAGATTTTGCATGTATAAACAATAACACTCTTTTATCTTTGTTTTATATTGTGGTTTTAGCAAATTTTATTTATGTTTTGTATTCTTGATAGTTAAAAACCAAAATTAAATGACTAATACCTTTTGAGAAACATTCGCAAGTTGGTTAAGTAATTTTAATCCTTTTAAAATAAGCAATTACACTAGCAATCGCGTTTTCGTAGTTAAAGACAAGGAGGCTACATATTTGATAGAGTCCTCAAAGACTTTAATTATTATCGAAAGCTCACATATTGGACATAACAATATCCAATGGGTCACTCGTCATACGATGATGATTATTCAAAAATTAGATGGATTGGATAAGGATGACCATGTCGAATTTTGGAAAGGTTGTTTTCAAAATTGTAAGATTAAGTATCGACTTAATTCTTTAATCATTGCTTGAAAGTAAATTAAATAGTTCATGTTTTGAATATGATTCAAAAAAGTTAAATAGACTATTTAACAAATGTTGGATTTTCTTTATGAAAGAAAATTGAAGACACAATTCTTGTGATTTTTCTTAAGTCTTATGAAGACTAAATTAAAAAATATTTACAAGAGCTTGAAGGATTAAAATGGAAAGTTTGTGCATGTGCTTAAATAAGAAAACTTAATGAAGTCTCTATTTCAAGCAAGCACGTTGAGATAAATATATCTAAACTCAAGTCAACTCTTGGATATATGATATCATACGAGTGTGATTAAATTAGAAAGATTAAATACAGATTTGGTAGGTGAAGCAAACGTTGTAACACTTTCCATATTCTGAATCTAGTAAACTGATAAGGGAACTAAATAAATGTTATTATGTTCCGGTTCTTATGAAGAACATATTTTCAACTGTACGTTTGGATTTAATAGACAAATTCAATTGTAAGGAATAAATGTTATTCCGATAAGGTTGAACATTCACTGAATCTAACATGCGAGATTATTGTCAACATAAAGTTGATATGAGTGGTGTAATCTCAACTAAACATTTATATGGCCGTTGTCCTTGTTCTAGACATAGTCTCAATGGAAGGGAAGCGTGTAATAAAACGTCATTCTGATGATGCTGAACCATATGATTATGAATCATGTGGGTTATACGTATCTTATCCAAATAGGACTAAAATACCTTTTTTATGAAAATGGTTATAAAATCTAGAAAATTGACTAGAGCCTAAACATATTGATGTTTGTTGGCTTATGACAATTTGTGCCAAAAAGATTTTGTTTATCTCTTTTGGGCTATTTTAGAAATAGCTGAATGTTATTATTGAAGTATAACAATTTAGAAAGCCTGAAAAGTTCGAGCTAATGCGAATATGAGATAAATGAAACTTAAGAATTAATCTTCAATTGGATTGAAGCAATTAATAACTGGAGGGTGTTTCAAAAGTTGTCTGAAAAAGAATCAGATTCTCCCTAAAAGGATATCATTTTGAGATGCGCGATCGGATTGCGGTTCCGAAATGTAAGCGACACTTTATACGATAAAGTTGCGACTCAAGCCATGAAAATAATCCCTTACCCATTTTGGGATAGTGCCCTTAATCAAAACACATACTTAACCGAGTTCCAAGAATAAGGTTGAATAAATTCCATATTAGATATGGAAGGGGATAATGTCGAATCTATCCTAACCGATGATTTGAAGTTGTCATAGGCAAAGTCTGAAAAGCTTGGAGCCTAGTGCGACATATGCAACTTTGTGGAATGTCTTGGCAAGTACGCTAGATATTGTCTACTATTTTGTTATTTATTTGTGAAAGGTTAGTTACCTAATTTTAAGTAGTTCGTTTGTCTCCAAACATGCTATCTTCTAAAGGAGGTATTTCTTCCAAAAGAGATAGTGGGAGTAAGTTAGATCTCAAAAGAGTTTGAGAGCCACAAGGAGAGATTCAACCATAGGAACGTGGGCAGACGCCACATAGTGATGAGGTGTAGAACACTGCTCAATGCACACAAATGTTCTATAAGTCTGTGAATAACCTCAAGCCTGAAAATGGGGCTGGTATGTTCTTGAAGAATGAATATCTCACTACTTATGAAGGGATGTTTGAAAGGAAAGATTGTGAGTTATGGCCAGGAGCCATAATATCTGAATTAGATTCAATCAGTGACAAGCAGGTTGTGAACCTAGTCTGTCTTACCTAGAGGGAATGTCCTTGAAAGGCTGACATGGAAAGTAATATGATTATCATAAGGCTTTAGTGACGGCTGAAGGGTACGGGGTGTGAACCTTGTAATTATCTTTATGATGCCAGTTGAGCCCAGTTCTATTCAGACCATGCTTGTTATAACTTCGTATCATGGCTATATGATAGTGTTGAAGACTTTGGGCAAACAGCTCGATGTTCATAGACGATAACAGGATATGCGAGCCCAAGAGATCCATTTATGGACTCAAACAAGTTTCTCTAGACAATTTCTTTGTTTGATAATCAAAGAAGTTTGATTTAGTCAAAAGAAGGGATATGCCCAATGTGCAAGAGGGATAGTGGGAGTGTCTTACAGTTTTTGAGAAAGGTATTAGATATCCTTCTTGGAATCGACACCCTATGTCACAATCAATTAATGTTTAGTAGTTCAAGGCCTTTTCGAAAGTTCTTGGAAGTAGCAGTTCTTAATTTAGAAATAAGAATCTATAGTGATAATTTACCTATATAGATGTGATGCTAAAATAGTTTATAATTTACCTATATAGATGTGATGCTAAAATAGTTTAGTATACATCACGATGATGAGATACTACTAGCCAGGTGTTCTCATGATCTATCTATGTTAGGACGTTAGTCTAAAGATAAGGTGAAAGATGATGCTTATGGAAGGTTTCCTTTGCTACTGCGATAGAAACCAACATAAAAGTAATGCCAGATGTTCATAGTCCATGAAGAGTCATGAGCAAGTATGAAAGTAAATTTCATGAATGTCGAGAATATCCTTAAACAAGTTAAGAATGGTTTCCTAGTTTATCGAAACTTGGAATCGGATAAATATTGATATGCAGACGTATATCCTGAGTCTTAGGAAGGCGAGTGGGAGCTACAGTCTGGGTTTACATTCACTTTGATTAAGTGATACAGTGAGCTGGAAATGTTCTTAGCTGGAGATCACTGTGGATTCTACAGCTGTGCCAAAACACAGTATACGCCTGGGAGATGCAGCGGGAACAGTACATGGATCTAGAAGGTTCATTCCTGAACCTTGTGTGGTTCTTCCACCTTTACTATATAGCTGATATAGTGGTAGATTCATTGCTTGAAGCAAGGACCAAGGTCTCGTCAGAGATTCATGTGTGTGTTGAGGCGGTTCCTTTCGACTTGGTCATTTGGAGCATGAAATGAAGATAGTCTGAGTCCCCACGGATAGCTATCCTTTCACGGCTAGGGCTGGTTGCGAGTATTGCATGAGATTCTTGTGTTTCAACTGGGTCTTGTGTGTGCGAGTGATTGGTTTTAGGACAAGTGAGAGATTGTCGAAATAGTGTCCTCAACCCACTCGGGTTGGACCGGATCCGACCGGGTCGGATCATTTTTACTATTTCTTTATGATTATACATATATAATAAATGGCTTTTCTGTTGTCATATATTTGTTCTTTTAAAGAACCAATTATGAATTGTTATATGATAACGTCCTTAGTATTAAACTGTGATAGAGAAACCATGATAGGCGAATATTGTTGATGAGATCTCTAATCACTTTAATAAGGTTTGATACTTTAAATGTCTCTAGTCGTATGTACTGTTAAATGGGACATTAATAGTACGATCGAGACTAGAATGTATTAGATGTCTTTTATCTTATTGAAATAGGGATAGATCTCGTCTATCGAAGTGTAGAGACACTTGGACTGTACGTGGAGATGAACTAGAGAATGCGTACGTTAGACTGACCCCCTTACACTGTTAAGTGTCACACTATGTGGCGGTTGTGTGATTATCCTGAGACCGGAGTCTTTTTGGCATCACGGTGTGGATTGTCATGCTTTGACACTATTGAGGTTTCCCCTAGCCATGAGGCGATCATGCGGTAGTGATTGGGTGTGATACTGAAGCATGCGGAGTATACATGTTTGGTCATCCGGGAATCGCGTACCCTATCAGTAGGAGTGAATATCCAAAAAGGCCTTTTTATAGGTAATGTCTTACTCTCGTGAATCTTGGCAAAGTCAGAGTAAATGAGTTGTTTCGAAAGAGCATGATATCCAGATTATATGATACGATCGTTGATATACTGACACTCGAGATACGATTGTATGGATATTGTAACAGCGATAGGATTCTATTTACATGGTAACTGTTTCACATGAAAGGTAGTAGTCATTGCATTTGACTCTTCCGATGATTGGGGGTCACGGTGTGTTGCTAGACGCTATTCCGTGATCGTTAGGTATGAAGGGAATTTTAGTAAATGCACTTTGTGCCTACGGCCAACATATCCGGAATCCTATCGGGTCACACACATAAGAACATCTAGCCGGATTAAAATGCGGTTATAGCGATAACCAAATAAGGAAAGTTTATCTCGTTATAAAATGTTATAGTGATGACTTAATATGGTGGTATTTATTTATTATGAATGAATATAATACAACATATTAATTATGTTGATTAATTAAATTAAATATATATATTTGCATATTTATATGGTTTGCATACATGTATATGTGATTTAGGTGAATGTGCGATCACATTATTATATTATGTATTAATATATGGATATTAATATATATAGATTTCTATGTGTAATATATTTTTGTGACATATACACATGTGTAAATTAATTTATGGTAATATAATAAAGATATATTCAATATAAGATATTGTCAATATATATCTTGGAAAGTATTCAATATAAGATATTGAATATCAATGAGATAAATCTAGAATATCTATTTTCCTTATTTTATTGGAAATTGGTTTTATTTCTCCTTTATCCGTTAGGAAGTTTTTCCCAATCAAATTGGAATAGCATATGGTGTCCCACTCCCTATAAAAGGGATTTTTGTGCCAACTTTTTTCATCACAATATTCTTGCAATATTTTAGTGAGATAAAAAAAGAGCTTCTTAAGAGAGAGTTTTGGGAGGAAGAAAAAGGCACCCTAGTAGCTGACTTTTTCCGGTAGCAATCCAATGGTAGATTTCAGCGGGTTGTACGTGTGAACTAGCGGTAGAGGCCGAACATTTAGGTGGCTCCGTGCACCACTACTCTCCTTAAACGGTCAAAGTGTCGATCTTTTAGATCAAGAAAGGTATTCACCGTCTACTACTTATTTGTTTTTTGCTTAAACGAAGTTGATCCTGGTTAAAAAGGAAATAAAATTTTAAATTCCGCTGCGTTCCCGCGTAGATTTCCTAACAGAATGATCTTGGTTGACGGTAATGGCCGTACCTTCGGCTAAAAAATTCGCTAAGGCTTGAGCTTTGATCGCAGTCCGGGGGCGGAAGTCCAAGTCGTACTCTGCCATCTCTACCACCTATTTTGATAGTCGGCCTGAAGTGTCAGGTCACGGCAATACCTGCCAAAGTGGTTGATCAGTGACCATAACTATCTAATGAGCTTGAAAGTAAGGCCTTAACTTCCTTGAAGCGAGTACTAAGGCTAGTGCGAACTTTTCTGCATTAGAATACCGGACCTCAGTCTGTGGAGCGCCTTACATATGTAGAAAATAGGACGCTGTGCATTGTCCTTTTCTTTGATCAGAACTGCGCTAATGGCTTCCTCACAGACTGATAAATTGACCAACAATGTATCTCATTCCTGAGGAGAAGTCAAAGTTGGTAGTTCGGCCAGGTAAGACTTTAAATCCTCAAAAGATTTCTGACATTCTTCGTCCCATTGGAAAGGGATTTTTTCATTAAAATCTTGAAAAATGGAAGGGTACGTTGTGCCGATCTGGAAAAAAATCTTTTCAGGGAAGCCATTTGCCCCGTTAACCTTTGAACTTCCTTGATTCTTTTTGGTGGATCATAGTTCTCAGTGCATCTATTTTATCTTGATTGGCCTTTATACTTTCCTTTGAGATCATGTAGCCTAGGAATTTGCCCGACCTGACCCCAAATGTGCATTTGGTTTAAGCTTCATTTGGGTCTCCTAGAGTACCCTACAAACTTCTCTAACATCAAGTAGGTATAGGTCAAGAGACCTAATCTTGATTAGGAGGTCATCTACGTAAACCTCCATATATCTGCCGATCTGTGACTTGAATATTTTGTTTACTGTCCTTTGATATATTGCACCGTATTCTCGAGGTCCAAGGGCATAGTAACATAGCAAAACATTCCGATCTCCATGGTAAACGAAGTCTTCCTAAATCTTCACGGTCCATGGCGATCGGGTGATAACCCTTATATGCATATAGAAAAGCAAACACTTCAAAATCAACTATGGAATCTATGAGCCTATCGATTTTTGGCACGGTATAACAGTCCTTAGGACATGCTTTGTTGAGGCCTGTGAAATCCACACACATCCTCCAACTTCCATCAGGTTTCTTAACTAAGACTGGGTTTGCCAACCAGTCTGGATATACCACTTCCTTTTTTATATTTGCCAGAAGTAACTTGGTTACCTCCTTCTCAATTGCAAGAATCCGCTCCTGAGAGAAGTGTCTCTTCTTTTGCCGAACTGGTTTCCTGCTCGGATCTACGTTTAATCTGTGCAAAGCTATGTCCGGGGAAAGACCTGGAATTTCCTCGGTCTTCCATGCAAACACATCTCTGAATTTTTTAAGATAGTCGATGAATAGCTTCTTATGTTGATCTGGGATCCAGGTGCCGATTGTTACCGTTAAGTCTGTTTTATCTTCCCAAAGGCTGACATTTTCAACCTTATCTTCTGAGGACCATGTTTTTTCATCTTCTGGAAGCAATTCCTCAATAAGAACCTAATGTACCATCATTTTCCCATTTACTATGGCCGTGTAACAGCTCCTAGCTGCTTCCACGTCCTCTTTGATTTCCATTGAACCATCAATTGTAGGGAATTTCAAACTGACATGAGCTGGCGAGATCACATATCGGAGATCGATCAAGGCCGGCCTGCTCATGATGATGTTATATGCAGATGGGGCCTTGAGTACAATCAATTCCGTTGTCACTACGAACACGTTTAATCATTACATGAAACTGACAAGCAATCAAGGAAACAAACTCCAAGAACACAGGTTCAACCTCCATCTTAGTAAATAAATCCAAACACACCGGGAATAGTCATCCATAATAGTCAAAAAATAAGTAGGACCGCATGTAGAGGGAACACTATAGGGACCCGAAAAATCGCACTAAATCAACTCAAAGACAAGACTAGCTTTACTTTCACTAAGGGGTAATTGTTACGTGGCTTCTTAGCTCAAAAACAAACGTCACGTCCATCCTTATTTAAAATTTTGAAAATAGTAATATATGGAACCTGTCTTAGGACCTTTTCTGACGGATGTCCTAAACGGCGGTGCCACAAATCAATAGGCTTCCCACTATCCACGGCGTTGGAACTCATTCAAACAGAAAAATTCCATCCACATGCTCACCCAATCCAATCAGAGTCCTCGTCACTCGGTCATGCATAACACATAATGTAGAGGTGAGCTGAATAATACAACCGGTATCATCCTGAAATTGCGTAACCGAAAGCAAATTGCAATTTAAATTGGGTACAAATAAGACATTTTTCAGGCACAAATTTCCCGATAAAACCACAGTTCCCTCATGTGTTGTAAATGATGAAATCCTATCCGGTAACCCGATTGGACACAGAACTATTTGGTGAGGATCAACTAGCAAGTCATAATTTTTTGTCACATAATGTGTGGCCCCCGTGTCAGTAACCCAAACCAAGTTACCCGTTAATCGATCCTGAAATCTTGGAAGAGTCAAAAATTCTAATATCCCATGCCATTGGGCGGGGGTAATATTCACCAAGCATGTCTCCTCTAAATTCTGTGTGTGCAGGAATAGCGGGCTGAGCTGAGCCCGTCAAAGGTGAAACTGTTGCCTTATTCACCATTGGCATGACACCAACGGAAGCTGATACCGAAGCTGATCCTCGTCCCTGCACTTTTGCACCAGTCCGACCACCCCAGCCGGTTCTGCTATTGCCGCCCCCTCCATGAAGGTGGAAGTAGCTCTCTTCGTCGTACCCATCGCATCTGCAATGAGAGCAGATTTTTGAAAAAATTCCGTCGACTTTCCCGGAGTCTTATCGTCAGCCTGATCTCGAAAAACCATGGCCTCATTCCACAGTCTCTTCAACAGCAATGGTCGGTGTAACAGAAAACCCACTAGCCCGCAACTGATTTCCGTTGTACTTGCTGTTAGGAAAAACAAACCGAACGATAGCCCATAACGACGGTAACGCAAAATAACAAACATAAGGAAAAAGTTAAAACACCAAATTTACGTGGTTTACAGCAATGTGCCGACTAATCCATGCGCGACAGAGAAAGATATCACTATGGAGGAAAATTACAAAAGATGCAACTCTCCTGAAGCCTAAAAATAAAAGCCAAAATAGCTAATGCAATTGACAGTTTATCTCAATTTTGATACATCTCAATGGTAGCTTTTTATATCTTAAAACAAATAGGCTACATCTCGATTTTGTTAAATGTTTCCTATTAAATATGTTAGAGTATTCACAATAGTCTTGCTTATGTGGATGTGCTCCAAGCCACATTTTCACCCACCTTAAAGTTTAAATGCATCAATTTACACAGTGTATTCCTTTTGGATAGACAAAAATAATAATAAAATTTTAAGGTTTTTGTCCTGCCCAAATTTGATAGAGAAAAAAATTCATAAAGAAAATGAATAGGTGGGTTAGGTTGTGTTGAACTTATTTTTATGTTTTAGTGATGAGTGCCAGACTAACTGTTATAGAGCAAAGGCAAAAAGATGTCTAGATCAAATGTATAGGCTTGATCTTTGACTAGGTTTGATCAAACAAGCACTGTAATAGTCAGCTGATTTATATCAGCAGACTGGTCTTTATTAGTAGGGTAGATAGGTCAGTAGACTAGTTAGGAACTTGCTGAAGACTGAAGGCTGAGGGCTCAAACTCAGTAAATGAAGGCTAAGGGATCAAACTTAATGATTAAAGTCAAGGATATGCAATCAGAATTTAGGCAAGTCTGTGATGACCTAAACTGATTACATATACCTTGTGTAGAAGGTCTAAATTCCTTAAGTTGAATGGTGATTGGAACTTAGTTATTTGCAAAAAGTTGTAATCTAACTTCACAAATAAAAATTTAGTTAAAAGAAGTCTGCTGCATTGTTTTATACACATCAAATTATAGTTCAGCAGACTGATAGATATCTCAGCAGACTGATGAACCTGCTGATATATATACCTCGGTTAATTCAAGATTACATTGGAAGATTACATGGATAAGGACAGCCAACTACCTCTGATTTATCAAACAAATCAATGGCTGAGATTAAAAAGACGTTGGGATAATTCAGGACTTTATCCAATGGTTTTAAGTCAAAGGATGGATGATCGAATTACATCAAAAAGGATTACAGATTAAAGTCGATCCCTATGAATAGTAACAGAAAGCAAGTCAATTGGGACAAAACCAGGAACGGTCACATTTGAATTTCAAATACAAGTCACATGGACTCCTACCTATAAATAGAGGACTTTCAACTCAGAAAAAGATGATGAACTTTTAAGAGAAAATATAAGAGATAATTCTGAGCTGCAAGAACACCCTGCTGAACCTACTGAACTTAACCTTACTGATCAAGAGAAAGTCTTCAAGTGTATTTTGTATTCAAGCTACATCAAGTTTACACACTTGAAGACTACAAGTGGCGGATTATATCATCCTAATCAAGCTGCTGCAACTGAATCATTTACTTGATTCAATCTTCATTTTAAAAAGAACCTGCTGAAGACAATGAAGCATCTGTTGGGTGTGAAAGACTGTTGTTTGTGGTGGAGCTGGTGAAGAGGCAATCCTACCCTTCAAGGACCAGTGGAAAACTTTGGAGCAGCAATCCTACATGTTCTTAGTTTTCAGTTTGTGAAGCCATAGTTATTGGTGAAGGACAAGCAACTTAGGAATCTTTGTAACAGCTACATCAAAGATGTCTAGTGAATTACCTCCAACATCACAGGAGAAGAGTGGACTGACAGGATTACACCACCTGGAACCACTATAAAATCTGCCTACTTACTTCCTGCATTTACATTCTGCATTTAGCTTATCATACACATCAACCTACTGAATCTAGCAACTGAACTCACACACATACACTACAGAGTATCCAATACTTAGTATCATATTTAACAACAAGTAATAAGGCTTAATTTTTGATATAATTCCACTGCACAAATTCAGTATACTCAACTATCAGTAGACTAATGTGTATCAAAGAGGCTCTTGAGGTGTTAGCAGACTCATCGAGGTATCGCAGTTCTTCGAAGTTCTTGAGTTTGTTAACTCCAAAAATTTTTAAGTGTTAAGTTTATTCACCCCCCCTCTAAACTTAACCAAAGCCTTTTCAAGGGACCAACAATTGGTATCGGAGTAGTGCTTCTGTTCTGAAGAAATCCTACTTGTTGTGCTTGTGAAAATACTTTGAAAACTCTTTCAAATCACTGATTTTCAAATACTTGCATTATGGATAACAACCAGTATGCTAGAACTATGCTGATGTGTTCTCTAGATAGATTTGATGAATATAAACGTCGAATGCAGGCTTACCTTGCTGCAACTCATGATGAAATGATGGATATGCTGATAGATGGACCACTGGAGATTGTCAAAGCAGTAATAGTGGGAGATGAGACTTAGTATACATTGCCAAACCAAAAAGAGAATAGAATGCTGAAGATAGAAAGAGAGCAAACCTCAACAATATTGCTATTGATATCATTTATAGAACTTTGGATAGCAATATGTACATGAAGGTTAAAGATTGCAAAAAGCTAAAGAACTTAGGGACAAAATACAGTTGATCTGTGAAGGCACTGATGAAATCAAGAAGAATAAAATCAGTGTGGCAAAGAAGAAGTTCCAAAAGTTTGAAATGAAACCCAATGAAACCATTGAACAAATGGAATCAAGGTTCAATGCAATTCTGGATGAACTCACCCTACTGAGTGTTGTGTACTCAAAAGAAGAAATCAACACAAAAATCTTGGAAGCTTTACCTGCTACAGAAGGATGGAAGATGAAGGTGACAGCCATAGAAGAAATGAGAAGACTGCATGAAGAGGATACATTCAAGTTATTCTCAGATCTCAAGGCATATGAATTCAAAAAGAAGTTGTCACCTACTACTGAAAAGGAAGAGCCAAAAACAACAGCACTGGTTGCTTCACATCAAGAAGAAGCATCAGAAGCTCAAGATGACTTACTGGATGAGATGCAAGAACAAATTTTACTACTGAGCAAGAAGATCAGAATGATGGAAACTGGAAGAGGTTCCCCAAGGAATTTTACAAGGAAATCTAGTGACAAGAAGGAGGAATCCAAGAAAGACAATGACTACTTGTGCTTTCAATGCAAGAAACCAGGACACTTCAAGCCTGAATGTCCTGAACTAAAGCAGAAAAAGGAACCAGATTATATTTTCTTCAACTGCAAAAAGCCTGTACATTTTAGACCTGATTGTCCAGACCTACTGAAGACCAAAAGTCAACAAAGAAGACTTGGCAAAAAGGCTATGATTGCTGAAGATGGATCTGGATATGAAGTGGAATCTGAAAAGGGAAATGAATCAGATGACATAGAATTGGTTGCTGATATGGAAGACTATGCATTAATGGCTAACATGGATGAAACAGAGGAGGTATACAATACTGTATCAATTAACGCTCATGCTGGAAGTGATTGTGAATCAACCTGTGGTTCAAATCCTAGAAATTCTTACAATGAAGAAGCTTTGGATGCCATCCTTAATCAACTGAGGAAAATACAATCTGGTTATGAGATTGTGAAGGCTGAAAAAGAAGCTCTTCAAGTAGAAGTTGAAAGGTTGAATGCTGAATTAATGCTTCTCAAAGGTAAATAGAAAGATGTTGGACAGAATCAGTATAAGCCTGCTGAACATTCAGTAGCCTCTGAATCTGCTGAACCATCTTGTTCCTCTACTGCATACAAATCTTGAAAGCCTTATGGTGATAGAACAGGGCTTGGATTTGGAACTCAACAATCTAACAAGAGTGGATCCAGTAAGGTCACTGAACCTAGTACCAGGATTGGTCCTATGTTTGTGCCTGCACAAGATCCAACTCCCAAAAGAGTTGCTGAGGCAGTAAAGCCTACTGAGAATGCTTCAAAGAAATCAGAAGTCAAAGAAGTCAACAGCTCCTAATAAAAAGAATAAATCCACATATAGGACTTCTGTGCCTTCTAGACCTTCTGATAGCAGACCTGCTACCAAGTCTGCTGGACCACAAAGAGGCAAGAACTAGAAACATTCCAAATATAAGAATCCTAAACCTAAAAATGTTAATCATTCTAAGGATACTTATCTCGGGGAAAGGTAGACTGTTCCCTACTGATGATGATTGGAATGTTCCTGTATCTAATGATAGAAACAACAAGTATAACCATGCTGCTAGGGTAAAGCCTAAGCAATGGAATCAGCAAAGGACTCAGCAGAGGGCTTATACAAGACCTCAGTAGAGACCTCAACAGACTCCATACTACAGGGCTGTTCCTAACAGACAGCAGACTAATGGTTATGCCAATGCTTCTAACAACAAGAATCACTTCAAACAACATTATAAAACAAAAGGCCAGAAAACATATGTGAATCCTACACAACAACCTGTTAAAACTTATGGATGTGTAGAATACATGTATGAACCAAAGTATGACACTTTCCGGAGAAGACCTTATGGAAACATCCCAGGGGTCATGCTTACCACTGACCATTATGGACCCAAACAGGTTTGGGTACCTAAAATGTATTAACTTTATTTTGTAGGGTGTCTGGTACTTTGACAGTGGATGTTCCAGACATATGACAAAGAATAAGCACTGTTTGTCAGATTTTGTAACAAAGGATGGTCCAAGGGTGAATTTTGGCAACAAAAATACACCTGGATATACAAGAGGATATGGCACACTTGTGAGGAATGGACTTACAATAAAAAATGTTGCTTATGTGGAAGGACTGGACTACAACTTGCCGAGCAGATCGAACAATTACGTGACATGGGATACAGGTCACTTTTGACAAAAACAACTGTATTGTCATCAGTGAAAGAGGTGATCAAGTTGTATTGGCTGGCAGAAGACAACAAAACATGTACATTGTGGATTGGTCTACTGTAGTTCCAGAAACCTGCCTGATTATGCATACCAAGTCAGAACTCAACTGGTTATGGCACAAGAAATTAAATCACTTAAATTTTGATGACATCAATCAGTTGGTAAAGAAGAAACTGGTGATTGGTTTACGTGAGATCACATTCAAGAAAGATACTATATGTGATGCATGTCAGCAAGGTAAACAGACCAAATCAAGCTTCAAATCAAAGACTAAGAAATCAACTGATAGAGTCTTGGAGCTGATGCATATGGATCTTTTTGGACCAGTTACACCAACAAGTGTTACAGGAAAGAAATACACCTTAGTGGTTGTGGATGATTATTCTAGATACACTTGGGTGGTATTTATGAACAAGAAAAGTGAAACACTCAAGAAGATGCCTGATCTTTTAAAGAGGTTACAAAATGAAAAAAGTTTAACAGTAGTAAAAATCAGATCAGACAAGGGTACTGAGTTTCTTATTAAAGTCATAAGAGAATACTGTGAACAGAATGGTATACTACATCAACTTGCTGCTGCTGGTACACCTCAGCAAAATGGGGTTGCTGAAAGAAGAAACAGGACAATAAAAGAAGAAGGAAGGACAATGATTTGTGAAGCATTGCTGCCTGAAAGGTATTGGGCTGAACCAGTTAATACAACATGCTATACACAAAACAGAACATCAGTGAACAAGAAGCTGCTGAAGACACCTTATGAAGTTTGGAATGGAAGAAACCCAATATATCTTATTTCCATCCATTTGGAAGTAATTGTTTTATCTTGAATCATAAGGAACATTTGAAGACGTTCCAACCTAAATCAGATGAAGGAATTTTCTTGGGATATTCTTCAGTCAGCAAGGCATTCAGGGTACTGAACAAGAGGTCATTGAAACATGAAGATACAATACATGTTGTGTTTGATGAACCTAAGTTCACTGGTATGGAAGATGAAGGTTGTGAACCTACTGGGAACTTACAATTCACTGATCCAGATGGTGTTGAAGTTTTGGAAAGGTTTAATGACTTAAAAGTTTCTCATTCTACCCCTACTGAACACCCTGCTGGTGACACTACTGATGCAACAACTGAAGCAGTTCAAGGATCTGCTGAACCCCTTGTTGAAGATACAACAGACCCTACTGAAGATGAGGTTCCTGAGAATCAATCTAACCAGAATCCACAATGGTTAAAGGATCACCCTGCTAAACAAGTCATTGGCAGCATTCAGCAAGGTGTAAGGACTAGAAGACAATTAGAAGCAATGTTTACTTGTTTTCTATCTCAAGTTGAACCTAAAGTTGTTAAAGAAGCAATTTCAGATCCAGATTGGATAATTTCTATGCAAGAAGAATTAAATGAATTTGAAAGAAATCAAGTTTGGACACTAGTTGAAAGGCCTAGTCATGCTAATATCATTGGTACAAAATGGGTATACAGAAACAAACTTGATAAATCTGGTACCATTGTAAGGAATAAGGCCAGACTAGTTGCAAAGGGCTATTCTCAAGCAGAAGGAATAGATTTTGATGAAACATATGCACCTGTTGCAATATTGGAAGCTATCAGATTATTCTTGGCACATGCTGCATATAAGAACTTCAAGGTTTATCAAATGGATGTCAAAAGTGCTTTCTTGAATGGCATTCTAGAGGAGGAAGTGTATGTTCAGCAACCTCCTGGATTTGAAATTAAAGATCAAGAAGATAAAGTGTATAGACTCAACAAAGCACTTTATGGTTTGAAACAAGCACCAAGGGCATGGTATGAGACTCTATCTCAGTTCTTGGTGGACAATGGTTTTACAAAAGGCACCATTGACAAGACTCTTTTCAGAATCAATGAGAAGGACAGCACCCTGCTGATACTGATTTATGTTTATGACATAATCTTTGGTTCTGAAAATGAATTGCTATGTGAGAAGTTTGCAAATCTAATGAAAAGCAAATTCCAAATGAGTATGATGGGAGAAATGAACTACTTTTTGGGATTGCAAGTTAAACAGATGAAAGATGGAATCTTCATTCATCAAACCAAGTACACCAAGGAGCTGCTGAAGAAGTTTGGTATGGACAACAACACCAAAATATCAACTCCTATGAGTACAAATATCAGGTTGGATGAAGATAAAGAAGGCAAAGATGTTGATTAGACCTTATACAGAAGGATGATAGGGAGTCTGTTGTACCTTACTGCCAGCAGACCTGAAATATCCTTTTCTTGTGAGGTGTCATGCGATTTCAATCCAAACCTAAAGAAAGTCATTTAGGTGCAGTTAAAAGAGTTCTTAAATATCTAAAAGAGACTTTGGGAGTAGGGATATGGTATTCCAAGGATGGAAGTTTCAAGGTTATATCTTACTCAAATTCTGATTATGCAGGATGCAAGATTGATAGAAAAAGTACAATAGGAACTCAGTTAATGGGAAATAGACTGGTCTCCTGGTTCAGCAAGAAACAGAACTCAATATCAACTTCCACTTTGAAAATTTGAATACATTGTCTTCTTTGGAAGTTGCTGTGCACAAGTACTTTGGCTAAGACAACAATTAATGGGTTATTGAATTGAAGAAAAAGAAATTCCAATAATGTGTGACAACACAAGTGCAATTGCAATAACAGAAAATCCTGTTTTGCACTCAAGAACCAAGCACATTGATGTAAGACATCATTTTATAAGAGATCATGTTGAAAAGAAGGATGTGGTGGTTCTGTATATCCTTACTGAAGATCAACTTGCTGATATATTCACTAAACCACTTGATAGTGAAAGGTTTGCTAAACTAAGGACTGAACTTGGAATTATTAAAGTTGGTGATAATCGGCGATTATCTTTGGAATTCACCAAGGGGATTAGTATTTGCTATGTTGGGTGAGCTCACTTAGCAGATTAGTCATTGGTATCAACAATTCCATGTACTTATTGTTGGAAAATTGAGCAAATGAGGTTGCCAAGGGGATTGGTCTTTGTCATGTTGGGTGAGCTCACTTGACAGATCAGTCATTGGTATTAAACTTCATCTTGTATTATCAGTTGGACAATACAAAGGATTTAAGCATCGATGAGTGACCTTATCGGCCAGTTGGTTGAGACACTATGTCGGCCAGTCTTGAACCAACCCTGCTGATGACAAGCCTGCTGAATATTACGTTACACAGTCAAACTTATTAAAGTCAAAAAGCAGATTGGCGGGATATTTATTTCACCCTTTATAACTGGAGTTAACACGATCCAACGGTTACAAACTTTATGGAGAAGAAATAGGCCACGTGTCAAGATAGCAGTTACTCAGATTAATCGTGGTTAATGTGGATGTACGTGCACTGACAGTTACAACCACTCTCTGTCTATATATACAGACCTATACACAGATGAAACACTCTACTGCAAATATGTTTATATCTCTATTTTTACACTGTGTGAACAAAGATTTACAAGCTTTCTTCTTCATCTTTTTCTTTAACAATGGCGGAAAAGACTGATGTTCAAGTCGGAACAAGCCAAAGTGTGAGAGGTTTCGTTATTGATGCTAATAAAACAGAGTTAGCTATTAACATTGGTCGAAGAATAAAAAGATATGAAGGATTGGAGAATGTATTGAACATAAGATTGGAAACAATCACTTACTCAAATGTTGTCAGTTTTTGGAAGAACATTGTGATAAAGGAAGGAGAAGAAGCATTCAAAACAACTGTGAATGCTCAAGAAATTGATGTTTCCTCAAGTCTGCTGAGGGAAGTTTTTGGTTTTGAAGAAGTTTTAGATGCTCCTGTAAATCCTGAAGAAATGGGATTGTCAAGGAATGATTTTGTTGAAAGAATCAAGACCAATGATGCCATAAAATCAACTCTAGGCATCAATGTGAAACACATTGGCTATGAATACAACCTACTGAGCAAAATCATTGCTAAGAACATATTAGGGCTGGTTGGAAGTATGGATACTCTATCAGGACCCAAGATAGAGCTGCTGATGATTATCTGCAGAAGTATGAGATTTGATTGGGCTGGATACTTTATCCACTACATGAAGAAAGTTGCCAAAGAAGAAAGAGAAGGGAAAAGGAAATCCAAGGCCTTACCCTTAGGATTAATGGTTCAGGCCCTGCTGAATCATTTGGAGAATCTTGATGTGGCACCTGAGAAAATCAATCAATCCAGATACAAGAAAGAGATTGATTATGCTATACCTGGTCTGGATGATGATGAAGAAGATGTTGCTGAGACTACTGAGAGTGATGATGATGGAAATGATGGTGATGTTGGTGGTGAGCAGGTCAAGAAAGCTGTTAAGCCTGCTGCACCAAAGAAAATTACTGAGAAAAGAAAGGCTGCTGATACAAAGAAGATTACTGAGATGTTAAAGCCTAGAAAGACAAGAAAACAAACTGCTGAGCCTGTTGAGTCCACTGAGGGACCAGTAGAGATTGAGGTTACTGAACCTACTGCTGCAAGGAAGAAAACTGTTGTTGAGATTTTCAAGGAACAACAAAAGCCAGTAGAAAGAGAAAGTCTACTGTGATTGAGATTGATGATGAGCCAATTTCCAAGAGGATGAAGGAGATTCTCCACAAAAAGAAACATGGAAAAGGGAAACAATTGAAAATCTTAGAGGCTCAAAGGGAACATGAAGAAGAAACAGAAGAAGTAGGAGAGGCTATTGAGGCAGAACCTATAACAATCATCAAGCCTAATAAGGATGCAGAGGTTGTTGTTGAGCAACCTGCTGGAGAATCATAGCAGTCTACTATACCTGAGCATGCTGTAGAATATGCTATGGTAACTGAAACACTTGTACAAGACCCTGCAATTCCTGCAATAGTTCAAGGTGAAGAACAATCTGCTGTTAACCCTGCTGATGAGCATGTAACTCAGGGGGAAGAAAGTGTGATACATATGGAGGTAGTAGGGACCAATATACAACCTGAGAAATCTACTGACCTAGAAGCATCTGTGGAAGAAACTTTTAGTCTGCTTGTTGAAACCTTTGGAGGTCATCAAGCTACTGAAACAGCTCTTAGAAAGCCAACTATGCCTTATGAGAAGGCATCTAAGAAGGACAATGTGGATCCCAACTTCAGAAAAGTGCAAAACTATTTCCAATGGAAGTTTGGATTCTACAAGAAACAGAAACCAGCTGCTGATCTAATGAGTGGATTTGAAGAATGGGCATTTGATCAGCTGGGTGTGGACAGCCTAGTGGACTTGATAGATACAACCATGCTGCAATCTAGGCTGATGGATCTATTGAATGAAGGAAAGAAACGTGGAGAAATTATGTTCAGAGATCCAAAGTACACACCAGACAGTGATTCATCTGATTCTGATGATAACCCTCCCCCCCATGTTCCCTGGGGAGACAAGTAGAGTGGCTAGAGAAACAACAAATGAAGCCACTAGTCAAGGAGCCATTGATGATGCAGAAGCTGAACCCACTGATACTGGTAGGTCTGCTGAGTGCCAGCAGACTAGAGAGATGGATGAGGATCTGGAGGATCTCACCATGGATGATCTGGAGGCATTGATCAATGATGGAATAAGTGGTACTGCAAATAGGTTGGTTGATGAATCCTCTACTTTATTTGTTGAAGAACCTATTGCACAATCTGAAGATCAACAAAGTAGTTATTTGGATGAAGAAAGGATTACTGATCACAATGAACCTGATGCCAGTTCAGAGGACTCAATTCAATATCAAGATGGATTTGACATTGAGGACACTCTTACTAAAACTGCCACTATCCTAACAAATATTGGTCATGCTGAAGGATTTCAAGTGGATAATGAGGCTGTATTCAATCCTCAAATGGTGGAACAGGAGGTTCAGGTTGCTGAGGTTCAAACAGCACCTGAACAAAGGTTGGAACAGGAGGTACATGTTGCTGAGTTACAAACAGCACCTGGACACAGGTTGGAACAATCTTTGGGTTTGGAGGAAACCCCTGCTATTGTTGTTGGAGAGGCTGCTGTAGTGGAGCCTACTGGAGTCAAGACCACTATAGGGAAGGATGGTCAACAGTCTGTTGTTATTTATGAGGATGAGCAAATGTTCGACTATGACTATAGTGATGATGAATTTCATTTGTCTGAGGAAGAATTTGTTGTTGATGAACCTGCACAAGATCCAATAATGGAAGATATTCTTGGTGCTATTGTTGAGGAAGGACCTCCCACTGCTTGGAGAGATATGAGCAAAACAATGGTCATCAGCAGACAAAGGGAACAATATAATGTAGAAGAGCCTATTGATGGAATTGCTGGAGAAATGACTGGTGGAGTACCAGAACATGTTGTGGAAGAGTTGAGGGCAGTCAGAAATGACATGACACAGTTAAGAGATCAACTTGACAGGCAAGAACAAAGATTTGAAGAACTGATGAGGCTAGTGGACAACAGAAAATCTACTGAAACAGTTGCTTCAAACTTCACATCTACTCAAAATGCTGTTAATGATCTTATTCTAGATGTGAGGGGAATCAGGCAAGGAAATACACTAAAGGAAATTTTTTTGAAAGACCAACTTGCATTTATCCATCAAAAACTTGACACACTTGCTGAAACACCTAAGCCTGCTGAGGCTGCTGGAACATCTCAACCTGCTGGATTGGATCCTAAGCTTACTGAAAGGATCAATCTACTGGATCAGACTTTGCAATCAAGGATTACTGCAGTTGATACAAGAACTGAGATTATGGAAGGACAACTGAGTAATCTGATTATCACACAGGAGAGTGTTCATGGTCTACTCTCCCGTTTTGTTGATGATGACACTAAGGGGGAAGAGGGCCAAAAAGCAGTGGCAAAAGAGGCTGCAAGGATTTTTGCCAAGAAGAAATGGGAGAATGAGATAAATGCATTCAGGGAACCTGCACCTAGCAGAGTTCAACTTACTGATGATCTCCTTAAACAATACAAGTATGAGTACTATAACAGGAGGAAACCTTATCATGACAAGGGATTTCACGAAGTTCTAAACTCATTCTTGGGATTGAAGTTTTGGGAAGCAAGAGTCAAAGCCTTAAGGCAAGTTTCAGAGGTGGAAGAGGTGAAAGAAGTGGTAGAGGTTAAAGGAGTTTGCCTATCACGAAAGCAAAGGACTCACTTGATGAATTCAAAGAATTATACATGAAATTTGGATTCAGAGTAAATCAAATTAATCTCATCCTACCTGAAGCATGGAACTGGTGGAAAGAAGTGAATCCCTACATTGATTTCACTTTGATTGAAAATGAATGGATGAGAGACATGATAGAAGAGATAAGAGCCTACCAAGAGCAAGTAAAGAAGGCTAGACAAGAAAGAGAAAGAAGACAGTAGATCAGCATACTTAATATGTTTTATCTTTGATGTATCTAGACTGTAATAATGTGAACAAATGTTTATAATGAAAGATGACCAATTTGTTATGTTTTTATTTTAATCTTTTTGCTTTGCTGTTAGGTGAGGGTAGTGGCATCATCACCAAAAAGGGGGAAATTATTGGACTTATTTTTAAGTTTTAGGGATGAGTGCCAGACTAACTGTTATAGAGCAAAGGCAAAAAGATGTCTAGATCAAATGTATAGGCTTATTAGAGTTTGATCTTTGACTAGGTTTGATCAAACAAGCACTGTAATAGTCAGTTGATTTATATCAGCAGACTGGTCTTTATTAGTAGGGTAGATAGGTCGAGAGACTAGTCGGGAACCTCTTTGAAGACCCGAAGGTGAGGCTCAAACTCAGTAAATGAAGGCTAAGGGATAAAACTTAGTGATTAAAGTCAAGGATATGCAATCAGAATTTAGGCAAGTCTGTGATGACCTAAACTGATTACATATACCTTGTGTAGAAGGTCTAAGTTCCTTAAGTTGAATGGTGATTGGAACTTAGTTATTTGCAAAAAGGTGTAATCTAACTTCACAAATAAAGAGTTAGATAAAAGAAGTCTGCTGCATTGTTTTAGACACGACAAAATTATAGTTCAAAGAGATCGATAAATATCTCAAGAGATGATGAACTCACTTGATATATATATACTCGGTTAATTCAAGATTACATTGGAAGATTACATGGATAAGGACAGCCAACTACCTCTGATTTATCAAACAAATCAATGGCTGAGATTAAAAAGACATTGGGATAATTCAGGACTTTATCCAATGGTTTTAAGTCAAAGGGTGGACAGACTGAATTCTGTCAAAAAGGATTCTGACAGTGTCAGTCCTATGAATAGTAACAGAAAGCAAGTCAATTGGGACAAAACCAGGAACGGTCACATTTAAATTTCAAATACAAGTCACATGGACTCCTACCTATAAATAGAGGACTTTCAACTCAGAAAAAGATGATGAACTTTTAAGAGATAATTCTAAGCTACAAGAACACCCTGCTGAACCTACTGAACTTAACCTTACTGATCCAGAGAAAATCTTCAAGTGTATTCTGTATTCTAGCTACATCAAGTTTACACACTTGAAGACTACAAGTGGCTGATTATATCATCCTAATCAAGCTGATGCAACTGAATCATTTACTTGATTCAATCTTCATTTTACAAAGAACCTGCTGAAGACAGTGAAGCATCTGTTGGGTGTGAAAGACTGTTGTTTGTGGTGGAGCTGGTGAAGAGGCAATCCTACCCTTCAAGGACCAGTGGAAAACTTTGGAGCAGCAATCCTACATGTTCTTAGTTTTCAGTTTGTGAAGCCATAGTTATTGGTGAAGGACAAGCAACTTAGGAATCTTTGTAACAGCTACATCAAAGATCTCTAGTGAATTACCTCCAACATCACAGGAGAAGAGTGGACTGACAGGATTACACCACCGGAACCACTATAAAATCTGCCTACTTACTTTCTGCATTTACATTCTGCATTTAGCTTATCATACACATCAACCTACTGAATCTAGCAACTGAACTCACACACATACACTACTGAGTATACAATACTTAGTATCATATTTAACAACAAGTAATAAGGCTTAATTTTTGATATAATTCCACTGCACAAATTCAGTAAACTCAACTATCAGTAGACTACTGTGTATCTGCAGGCTACTGAGGTGTCGTGAGACTCGAGGTATCGGCCAGGTCACTCTTTGCTAATTCCAAAAATTTTTAGTTTAAGTAATTCACCCCCACCCTCTCTAAACTTAAGTGTTTGTTTATTCACCCCCTCTTTATATTGAACCAAAGCCTTTTCAAGGGACCAACATGTTGCTTATTTAAATATATTTTTATATTGAAAGTTGTACACTTGTGTGAAATGAAAGGTGGACAAATCCACAATTTTATTCTCACGTTGTGTTCTTTTGAGCCATAGTGTCATAATAATATCTCCACATTGCAAAATTGATCTTCAACAATATGCTACCGTGAGCTATTGCTGATACTCTAACTAAGTCGGCTCATCAAACCTCAATTACCGATGTGGGAAAGGCAAACATTTAACAAATTGACTATTTGGGGTTTGGCCCACCAATACTAACATTTTTTGTTTGTTAAATCTGTAAAGCTGTAATTTTTATGGTCTCTTGAAAATATGGCGATTAAACTTCCTGATTTGGATAAGTCGGAATTCCAGTTGAGTGGGTCAACGCCCTTCGTTGGCATCTTTGTTCAACGCAGCAGTACCTCACTCTCATACCATTATAAATTTTAGAGAGTAAAATTTCTGATTTTCTATCTCATTCACAATTCATTATAGTATAAATATTTAGTCATTTTTAGGGTTCCAATGTTTAGAAAAAAATGTATAAACTAACATTTCTAGAATATTACAATAAATACTATATCGTAATATTGTTTCTATGCATCATGCGTTCCGCCGCCATAAACAGATATGCAATGGAGCTTCACCCCAAAGGTATGAGACAATCTTTACAATTTTTCTGTATATATAAAACAACTAGTTGGCTACCCCGTGCGGATGCACGGAGCGGGCCCTCGGTTTGTGTGGTGATGGTTTTTTCGTCTCCACGCTGTTTGTCCCCGAATTTTTATCTAGGGATTTTTTGGTTTCGTGATTGGTGTTTTCTTTGCGCCGTATAGTTATATATATACAGGGTGGTTTTATTGGCACCACATAATCACCAAAAGAAACAAGTCAATTTTAGTAAAAAGAAAACTCAATATATATACAAATACAAATAAAATCTTCAGCCTATAACCAGAAACCCTATTCTCCAAATTGGCAAACATGAACTTTACAGACATGAGCCCCTGGATACTATATCACTTTCAGTTTGCACCTGACATTTCTATCTGTGAGAGATAAAAAAAAACTCATTAAAACAAAGAAAAGTTCATAACACACAAAAAGATAGCTTAAAATGCTTTAAACAAGAGTTGTTTTCCTTCAAAATGTAAATAACACCAAAATGAAATGGTCTCTAAATGGCTTTACTTGTTCACTAATGTCCCAAGAATTGTCCACTGCATTATGGTATAAATAAAGATTCAATGGTGGTAAGTAACTTTATAATATCTTTTGGATAATTTCTTAAGAATTTGAAGCGTGCAAAAGTTACAAAACACGGAGATGATGAAGAAAGGATTATACCTGCAAGAATCCCATAATGACCTCCGAATAGCTTGATTTTTCACATGAGCAATACCGTGTCGCAGCCTGTAAAATAACATGGGTTAAGTAAGTATATAACTCTTAGAGAGTCACCATTATTTACACCCTAAGGATTCATATTCAGTCTTACATGGTCAAATCCAGTCAGTTTGGGATTCAAACAACCAATCTGAATAGGCCATACGTTCCCGCCTAATAAAAACGAGAACTCCATGAAAAGAGTGAGGGTGTGTGTGGGGGGGTAATGGAAAGGGCATCTTAGCCTTTCCCTTAATTTCTAGTCATCCACCCTTTCATCCATAAGTGAAAGCCTACATCATAGCTCCCCTATGGTTTGACATTAAAAGGTACATGTTGAGACTCTACGCCACATGGACTTTCGTGTAGATCTGCACCCAAAGAAACAATTGTTAAAACACCTTGTCAAGCTTTATTTCTTAGTCAAAATCAACTCGTTTTTGTACCTACTGATCATGTATATTAGAATAACGAACATCTCGACTTTTCCATTGTTAGTCACTGATCTTTCAATAGGGATGAAGCACCTAGTCATTATCGATTTGCACTATCCTTGCAAACCAAGATCCTATGATCTTGTTTCAAACATCGAATTTATTGACAACAACATCATCATACCCTGTTACAGAAAACAATATCAAAATGCATCATCATAATCTATCGTTGCAACGTAGTGCACACAAATACATTATAGGTGCAGAAAAATAATGAAACCAACCAAGATATTCACTTCTACCGAGAATTTCATGGCATGGGAACTGTGATTAATCAGCTAATGCCAATCAACCAAGCCAGTTGTAACGAAAGAAAACAACAACGGCATCAATGATAAGAAAGTACTTACCCACAGCAGTAAAGCAAGATCCTAGGAAGATGAAACAAACGCCACCAAACAGTTCCTAATTACAAAGAAGTCCCTTTTCCTCACCCCAAACAAAAGCAAAACTTGATCAGGAGAAGCAACTATATTGAACCTTGATCAGGAGAAGCAACTATTTCTTCAATAATAAGTTGGAATCAATACATCAAAGAAGACTCCTTTTGTACCATATAGCACACAAAAATGTATAAAATCTACCTCAATGCTTTTATGGATTTGTAGCTTCCGATGCCCTGGAGCCAGAAGATCATTTATTTCCTCGTTGTAAATTTCAAAAAAGGACATATGCCACTCACTTGTGTAGGCAGGCTGAAATTCCCAAAATGATACACAAAAGGATGATATCGATACATAATTTGCGATTTGATCTCAGCTGAAGATAAGACAATAAGCCAATATAATTTTACAGAACACAATGCAATATCAACAAACAGGTTTATGAAGAGAAAAAAAAAATATAATTTTTCCTACCAAAGAGTCGGACACAAACCTCATTCAAATCTTGGGCCATGTTCTTTAATGTATCCAAACCTTCACCTATAACCTCCGAGCCTTGGTCCTATGTACATGAAAAATAAGAACTCAGGTCATATGGAACCCAGTAAATCAAACAAATATATAGATTAAGGACACCCTAAAAAAAAGACATGCAATTACCAAATCATTTCGTACTTTTCTCTATTACACCATCGAAAACTGTAAATTTATCATAATTCTTATCAAAGAAGTTAAATTTTGCAATTATTCCGGATAACTTTTGAAGCCCACCTCAATATTAACCACAAATTCACAATCTAATTCAATGACTTAAGCAAATCAGAAGAGCCTTGTGAACTTATTTTTTCATGCTTAGCAGGAGTTTTCGTAGACTGTAAAGTAATTCAATGATTTGATGAGAAGTGGGTAGTAAATACAATAGCCTGCAAACATAATTCATTACAACGAATTAAGGAGCAATAACGAAAGAGGTGAGATGCACAATACCCATGAAAAAACAAAGCAAGCAGCAATAGCGAAAAAAAATGACACAGTACAGTAGATGGGTTTACCGATTACAGGTATGGGAATTCTCAGAAGTTCGATCCACTTGAAATAGAAGAAACAGAGGAGCACACAGGCAGACACGAAGCGTAGGTATACTACATGAAGATTGACGGCAGCAGACGTAGATAAGCGATTTCTCAGAAGGTGGGTCGATTGAAAATGGAACAGCTAACCCTCACCCCTTACACATCGATCCCTATATATACTATATGTCAGTAGAAAATCGGTGGGCAAAGTTAGTGGATCATCCACTAACTTCGGCAGCTGTGTGCTCAGGCGGTGGGGCGGTGGAGAGACTGAGCATCGATTGGAGAAGAAGAGCGGTAAAGCACCAAGCACGATAGAATTTCGGTAATGGCCACGAGGACCAGCCATTCCCTAGTCATGCATGCAAACGACGTCGTTTGACAACCACTGGTTGAAATAAAAATACCAAAAATGGGCCGGACAGGTAGACGACAAAATGGTCGACACTTTTTTTTTTTTTTTTTTGGTTGAAAGGGATCAATTTTATATATATCAAAAACAAGAAATATTCAACTTTACAAAGAGGAGACTACGCTCTACCATCTACATATGTACTTTGACTACTTTTTATTATACCAAGCTAAATGTAGTTCTCTCGCTTTTCTAACAACTTTGTCTACGAGAACAAAACACGGAGGGGGGTCTTCATTGGGATCAAAGACAACTTTGTTGCGCCAAGACCAAATGTCACGTGCTGTTTCGCTAAAGATCAAACACCATAAGTTTACATCAGATTCCCGGGAGAGGTTTGACGACAAGCATAAGTCTAGCCAAGTGGTGATTGAATCACATGATCTGAAAAGACTCCATTTATTTCCATCGATGATAAGCTTCCAATGTTCCAGGCCCAATCACAGTCACGTAGGGCATGAAGAATCGTTTCACTATTGGATAAGCAAATAGGGCAGTGGTCATTTTGGGAGATATGCCGTCTGTGTAGGAAACTATGAGTGGGCAAACAACCATGTCGGACAAACCAAAGAAACATGCTACCACGTTGGGGACCTTTAATGTTCCAAATCACTTTCCATCTTGTGCGCTCATCATTGTTTGGTTCTTCATTTGCCTGGATGGTATAAGCGCTCGAAACCATGAATTTACCTGATGACTCAGCACTCCAATCAAGTTCCCCCCGGTCATTGATATGGAGTCCATATGTAAGAATGAGTGCAAATGCGCATATACTACGCCAGTGTAGGAGCGCAGCTTGCTTTTGGGCTTTCAAGGGCTGCCATATTTTGCTTTAAGAATTTTCACCCACAACCTGTCGTGATTTTGGAGTATTTGCCATCCAAGTTTGGCCAACAGGGCGAGGTTTACTAACCGAAGCTTCCGGATCCCAAGACCGCCACTAAGTTTCGATCGACAGATTACATCCCACGAGATAGTATGCATTTTGCGGGAATCTTGATCATGTCCCCAAAAGAAATCTCTGCAAATACGCTCAATATTGTCTATGACGGAGAGAGGGAGCTTCACAGTCTGCATAACATAATTTGCAATGGTGGAAAGTGAGAATTGTATTAGGATATGCCTAGCTGCCTTGGATAGAATACGAGCTTTCCAATTTTCGAGCTTAACTTTAACTCTACCAACCACATAGCCATAGGAGGCCTTTCCCACTCTACCATGATGTAATGGAACACCCAAATATTTTTCTAGATTAGTGGTATGTTTCATGCCCAACTTTTCTGCAATATTTTGTGTCAAAATGCACGGTGACATTCGGGAGACAAAGAATTTTGATTTGGCGATGCTAATCTTCCGCCTGAGATTTTCTGAAATCTTTGCAAGACTTTTCTAAGATGATGGCTTGTTCAACCGAGGCCTCGGTGAGCAGTAGGAGAGGTCATCAGCAAAAAATAAGTGCGAGAGGCAAATATTTGCACTGGGAAATGTTAAGGGTGAATTTACGTGCTTTATAACGTTATATTTTATAATGTTTTCCCCGACATTCGTATTAATCGCATGGAAATCACGTGTTTAAATGGAATATTGAGCGAATGACATTTTTAATGAGTTAATCGCAAAGTTGGTGGATTTGTATGTTTTAATTATGATTTTATGGTTATTGGAATTATGTTACGCTTTGCGTGTTTTTGATGTGATGTAGATACATGTTGGAGGCTAAATTGATGATCAATATTGATATAATTCGAGCTAAATCAAGATAAAGATGGAGAAAAAGAGATAAAGATCAAGAAATCGAAATTCGATCATATTGGATCAAGGCGTCCGAGTTCCGTCCAGGTGGACGGGCGTTTGAGACATTGAACGAGCGTCCGGAGGTATATTTTACATTCAAAGCAAGTTTGGGCGCAGGTGGACGCTGGATGGACGGGCGTTTGAGGAAAGCTCAGCCCGATTCGAAGTTCATTGTAGAGCGGACGAAGCGCCCAGAAGACCAGACGGGCGTCCGACCGCCGATCAAGCACAACCGCTTAGTTTTGACCTAGCCGCTTTAGTTCATCTATATATAGCAGCTTGTATTAAACCCTAAAATCATCATCGAGGCGACCTACAATCGACTTTCATAAATAAACAAAGCAGCAGCTTGTCTTTCTCTTTGGTTTTCGAATGCAATCAAAACAATCTTTTGATTTCAAGGTTAATATGAGTAGCTAAACTCTTGGGTTGAATGACGGTGAAGCAATTCAAGAGGCGTTACGGTTTTTCTTATTTTTCTCTCGCTTTATTTCGACAAAGGTTAGATTTATATTGCGCTTTATTTCGTGCTTCATATCGATAGATAAAGCTCATGATGTTTGTTTGACGATAGTTGAATGAATTCTAGATCACCGCAATAGTAATCGATTAATCAATTTGTCTAGAAACGAAAGTTATCAAATTGTTAACCTAGATAATAGGTTCGAAAGAATTTATGCCTATCGTCTTTGGAAGAATCAATCTTTGATAAAGTTGATAAACAAATTATCTAAGATATTAGTAATTTGCGCTTAGTATAGGTTAATCTTGGCCTTAGTTGATTTGCATGCGTAGGAAATTAAGAGCCTTTGTGGTTATCTTGAATTGTGGATCCTTGTTCGTCTCGCTTTTCTCCCCATTATTTGATAAACCTAAAATTATTAGTTTTGTGACACTTTTAGCCTAAACTTAAAAACGCATTCAACCTCACGCTCGTGGGATCGACCCGGCATAACCGCTTTACTACAAGCTTTGCACTTGGAGCGACTAACCGGATTTTTAATACTTGTCTTTTGTTTCGCTTACAAAAAATCCACCACAAGTTTTTGGCGCCGCGTTGCCGGGAACTTGGCACGGTTTTATGTGTTTTTAGCATAAGATTTAGGTAGATCATTCTCTCTTCTGTTTTAGTTAGGGTTTAAGGTTCTCCCTTAGTAGCCTCTTTTCTGCAAATTTCTGCATCTGTTTTTGTTCTTCCGGTACCAAACGAGCGTCTGGATCTTGGACGCCCGTTCGCTGGAATTTTTCTATCCAATTTTATTTTTATTCACTCAAACGAGCGTCCATAATATTTGGACGCCCGTTCAGGTATTCTCGCCAACCGGACGGACGGCGTTTGTGTCACTAAACGCCCGTCCCACCCAATACCCACCTGCACGCCCGTCCATAACCTTGACGCCCGTGCATCTTCCCGATTCCTTTCTCTTTCTCTCTAGTTTGACTTCGTTATATGCAAACACGAAGTAAACAAGGACGATTAATTGTTGAACTGAGCTTGAACGAGACGTAGTTCGAGTAAACCGTAAACGGAAAGTTCCCGAGCCTGCTCCGATTCCCGAAGAGGAAATCAAGAGAGTTTGAGTGAAAACTCTTCAAAGATAATTTCTTATCCAACCTTTCTTTGAGGAAGAAACTACTGATTCAATGGCTCAAGCCAACCGCACCCTGGCAGACTATGCCACTCCCGGTGATGTGAACATCCGCTCGGCTGTGGTTATCCCTACCGATACAGCCCCATTTGAGATAAGACCAGCCCTCATCCAGATGGTGCAACATGCATCAACTTTCTATGGGTATCAATCGAGAACCCCTATACGCATCTTTATGTATTTCTGGGTATATGCGATACTACTCGCATTAAGGATGTCAGTCAAGACATCATTAAGCTGAAACTATTTCCATTCTCACTCCGTGGAGAAGCAATGGAATGGTTTAAATCTCTTCCTTCTGAATCTATCCAAACTTGGGCCCACTTCGAAAGTCAATTTCGCCCCCATATTTTCCTCCGTCTAAGACAAAATCAATGTCTTAACGAGATCTCAAACTTTCATCAACTGAGTGATGAATCTTTCTTTGAAGCATGGAAGACAAAGAAACAAAAAGACAAGTATTAATAATCCGGTTAGTCGCTCCAAGTGCAAAGCTTGTAGTAAAGCGGTTATGCCGGGTCGATCCCACGAGGAACGTGAGGTTGAATGCGTTTTTAAGTTTAGGCTAAAAGTGTCACAAAACTAATAATTTTAGGTTTATCAAATAATGGGAGAAAAGCGCAGGCGAACAAGGATCCACAATTCAAGATAACCACAAAGGCTCTTAATTTCCTACGCATGCAAATCAACTAAGGCCAAGATTAACCTATACTAAACGCAAATTACTAATATCTTAGATAATTTGTTTATCAAATTTTATCAAAGATTGATTCTTCCAAAGACGATAGGCATAAATTCTTTCGAACCTATTATCTAGGTTAACAATTTGATAACTTTCGTTTCTAGACAAATTGATTAATCGATTACTATTATGTGATCTAGAATTCATTCAACTATCGTCAAACAAACATCACAGGCTTTATCTATCGATATGAAGCACGAAATAAACGCAATATAAATCTAACCTTTGTCGAAATAAAACGCAGAAAAATAAGAAAAACCAGAACGCCTCTTGAATTGCTTCACCGTTCGTCCAACCCAAGAGTTTAGCTACTCATATTAACCTTGAAATCAAAAGATTGTTTTGATTGCATTCGAAAAGAGAAAGACAAACCGCTGCTGTTTATTTATGAAAGTCGACTGTAGGTCGTCTGATGATGATTTTAGGGTTTAATACAAGCTGCTATATATAGATGAACTAAGGCGGCTAGGTCAAAACTAAGTCGGTTGTGCTTCAGTCGGCGGTCGGACGCCCGCCTGGTCTTCCTGGACGCTTCGTCCGCCGCTCTACAATGAACTTCGAATCGGGCTGAGCTTTCCTCAAACGCCCGTCCATCCCAAAGATCCACCTCGCGTCCAAACTTGCTTTGAATGTAAAATACCCTCCTTGACGCTGCTCAATGTCTCAAACGCCCGTCCACCGGATGGAACTCGGACGCCACCCAATATGACCAATTTCGATTTCTTGATCTTTATCTCTTTTCTCCATCTTTATCTTGATTTAGCTCGAATTATATCAACATTGATCATCAATTTAGCCTCCAACATGTATCTACATCACATCAAAAACACCGCAAAGCGTAACATAATTCCAATAACCATAAAATCATAATTAAAACATACAAATCCACCAACTTTGCGATTAACTCATTAAAAATGTCATTCGCTCAATATTCCATTTAAACACGTGATTTCCATGCGATTAATACGAATGTCGGGGAAAACATTATAAAATATAACGTTATAAAGCACGTAAATTCACCCTTAACTACTCCCCCACACTTAAACTTTGCTCGTCCCGAGCAAAACAAAACAAGATAAAGGCTCGGAAAGAATATAGACATCTCAACACATATACCACAGATTCAAATAAATTAGATGTTCACCCACGTGAGTGTGTGCATAGCCATAACAAACTTCCACTAAATCCAAACTTGAAGAACTCAAAGTAAAACTAGCTAATACCCCCTCGTAGAATAGCAATAAATGACACTCATAAGATGCACCCTACAAACGTGACATATCCCGAAAGAATGATCGAATGAATCTAGGGCCTTTACAAATACTCAGAGGATAATCCCTACATCATATCTTTCGGTTTCTCTTTGGGGATAAGATAGACGATAACTTAGTCTTATATTCATTTCATAACACTTCATTAGTTGATTTAACTCTTTCACTTCAAACACACATTAGAATGAGCTTTTGCCCTCATAGCGAATAGGACATTTCGAGATAATACCCTACCTTACTCCAATCATAAGGCAGCTTTTCCTAACTCGCCGTGAGCTTTTAGTCATCATAGTGGTATAGGACTTACGTGGTAAACCCTACCGCACTTAAATCATTGACTAGCTTTCGACACACCCTTAGATTCATTTAAATTTTTCAACTTCTCGTTAACAACATTAGTTACGTGTTACTTATCACATTCAAACCTCTAGATATTCACAAGATCTCATATACTTGAACTAAATACAAACTACCATAAATCTCAAGGTACGTGTCGTAGCACTAAGCACATGACTTATAAGAAAATCAAAACTACTAGTCCAAAACGGGGTATAGCTTTATGAAACAACTCATCATTCACTATGGCACGTGAAAAATAAATCTTGGTGAAACAACTAACTCACTAAAAATAGGGTATACAGCATCATTGACTATAACAAACCGAACAAAAACGTGTATTGCCTACTCCTCATCTGGAGGAGTCTTCTTGAAGAAAACCCCACAGCAAGGGTGGGAGTTATTTGAAGATATAGCTAGGTATAACTATGCACCTACGTATCAATCACCAACGGTCCCTGCTGTACCTAAAATCGAAGAAGTCAACAACCAGAATCATGGTCAAATGATTGCAGCCCTGTAGGCTCAACTTTCTGCTTTGACCATGACTAAAAATCAAAATCAGCCCTCTCTCCAACAGAATGCACAAGTATTCTCGTGTGATAATTGTTATCAGACTGGTCACATCAGTGACCATTGTCAATACACTCCTACCCCCGGCTTTCAAGCCAATGCTGCCCAACAAACGAGGCAGTATGATTCTGTGAACTGCTATACCTGTGGGCTTAGAGGTCACATTTCTGCAACATGCCCCTTGAATGGTGGACATGAGAGAAACAATTCTTCTGGCTAGCAAAACCAGAATAACTCTCAAGGTCAAAACTACAACCAGAATAGAAATTATGCTCAGAATCAAGGTTATGACCAAAACCGCACTCAAAAGTCGGGACAGAATACCTCTCGCAATGCCTACTACCAGAACCCCAACTCGAGTCAAAGTTCAAATTCTCAACCAAAAACAAATCCAACCTGGCCCACTAATCAAAACTCACAGCAAAACCGCCCTAATCAGGACTCCTCAACTTATGGTACTGCCCCTACAAGGGCAGAGTATGAAGAGCAACAGAGGACGATGAAGAACTTAGAAAGACAGTTAGGACAGCTAGCTGAACAATTGGCTGCCAGACCTCAAGGTCAGCTACCTAGTTTTACAGAAAAAAACCCTAAAAGTGATCATGCAGCCCAAGCTGAAGCAAGAACAAACCACTGTGCCGAGCTCGCACCCATTACCCCCTATGGACAAGAGGAGTCAAATGCTATGAATCTGAGGTCCGGTACACAATTGCAACAACACCCTGGTTACAGACAGAACCAGGGAAACGAGTAAACCCTCCTACCCCTGATTCGGTAGGAGGGGAAGAATCGCAGTTCCCTGACCTGGATAAAGAGAAAGATGAAAATGAGATTGAAGCAGGAAAGAGATCTCAGGTGATTGAAAACCAAGATGATGAACCGGAGAAAGTCACTCAGGCGGGTGATCCCCTGACGAGTAAAAAGACAGAAAAGATAGTGAGGTGGAAGGATCTTGAGGACAAAGCTATAAGAGCTTCCTCGCCCAGGAAAGTATTCTCCGAAGAGGAACTGAATAAGCTCCCATTTCCGCCAAGAAAGCAAAACATTTCCTTATCTGAAGACAAAAAGTACGAGAAGGTACTCAACCTATTAAGAAACACCCAAGTAAATTTGCCTTTATCCGAGGTATTGGTTGAAATGCCTAAGTACGCCAAGTTTGTGAAGGATGTTGTTTCTTCAAAGAAGAAGTTGGGTGAAATGGAGAAAAAATTGGGAGAGGAATGCTCCGCTATTGCCGACGGAGGAATTCCTGAAAAGCGCAGCGATCCCGGAAAATTTGTCTTAACTCTGAAAATCAAGGATTTAAGCTTTCCAAATTCTCTGTGTGATTTAGGAGCATCCATCGCTTTGATGTCTCTTTCATGCGCAAGAGACTACACCTGACCAAATATTGGAGCCTACCCCATAAGTATCCAACTTGCGATAGATCTTACAAAAGAGCCGAAGGAGTGCTTAGAGATCTTCCGGTCCAAGTAGAAAATTTACATTTCTGTGGATTGGTACGTCTTGGACACTAAAGAAGAAGATACCCCTCCTCCTGGGGCGACCTTTCCTATCTCATCGCTAGAGCCACTATAGATTGTGATGCGAGATTTGTCACCTTACGTGTTGGAGAGACGAGGAAGCACGCTACAAGTGTAGTTAAAGCTCTCAGCACCTTCGAAAATCCCTCGGGTTTTGTGATTGAGACGTCGAGGCGATTTCACAGACTACACTCTGACGCGAGCTAGAGGCTGCTTATGGAGAAGAGCTTGTTGAAGAGGACACGATTGCTCTGCTGAAAGAACTCTTTCACCCTCGGAAGAAGTCGATTTGCTTGAGGCAAGAGTTTTTGACCCTATCAAAGTGAGGAAGATCTAAAACGAGGAGAAGCCAAAACCAGTTTAGAGGAACCTCCACGAGGACCTTGTTCTAAAACCTCTACCTCAAAGATCATCTAAAGTATATCTTCTTAAGAGAAGGTAAGCACTTACCTCTGATTATCTCTCTACAATCGTCGTGACGAAGAAGTTTGAGTTAATTGACGTTCTAAAGAAAAATGCGAAGCCTTGCCAAGGTGTAGGTGATATAAGAGGAATATCTCCGACGTCTGTATGCATAAGATTAGAACCGAAGAAGGTGCAAAGAGTATAAGACAACCCGCAGAGACGCTTTAAACCCACACATGCAGGAAGTGGTGAAGAAAGAGATCATTAAGTCATGGATATGGGGATCATTTATGTGATAGCCGATAGCGATTGGGTGTCCCCACTCGTAGTACCTAAAAAGGGAGGTATTACCATTGAAAAGAATGACAAAGGTGAAGAGGTAGCTGTCAGATTAGTCACTGGGTACAGAGTCTGTATAGACTATAGGAAGCTGAACGAGGTGACCTTAAAAGACCATTTCCCTCTCCCCTTCATAGACCAAATGTTGGAACGTTTGGCGGGGCATGCTTTCTACTATTTTCTGGACGGTTATTCAGGTTATTTCCAAATCCCTATTGACCCAGTAGATCAAGAGAAAACAACCTTCACCTGCCCCTATGGTACTTTCGCTTATAGGCGAATGCCCTTTGGACTTTGTAATGCACCAGCTACATTTCAAAGATGTATGTTGGCTATCTTTGATGGACTTATAGAGAAATGCATGGAGGTATTCATGGACGACTTCTCGGTGTTTGGCACATCGTTCACGGACTGTCTTGAAAATCTAGACAAAGCACTGCAAAGGTGTGTGGAGAAGAACTTGATTCTCAATTGGGAGAAGTGCCATCTTATGGTAACCGAAGGGATTGTTTTAGGTCACAAGATCTCCGCTAAAGGCATAGAGGTTGATAAAGCTAAGGTAGAAACTATTGAAAAGATGAATTACCCCAGAAACACGAAGGAAGTAAGAAGTTTCCTTGGTCATGTGGGTTTCTACAGGAGATTTATAAAAGATTTTTCAAAAATATCGAAACCTTTATCAACTTTACTGAAAGATGACGTCACCTTCAATTTCGATAATGACTGTCAAGTTGCCTTCAAAGAGCTTAAACAGCGTTTGACCTCTGCCCCTATCCTGATCTCTCCGGATTGGAACATGCCATTTGAACTAATGTGTGATGCCTCCAACTACGCTGTGGGTGCTGTATTGGGGCAAAGGATTAATGGTAAGTTCCAACCTATTTCCTACGCAAGTCATACCTTGAATCCAGCCCAAGCAAATTACACCACTACGGAAAAGGAACTGTTAGCAGTTGTGTTTTCCATGGATAAGTTCCGCAGCTATTTGCTTGGTGCCAAGGTGATTGTATGGACTGATCATGCGGCTCTGCGTTATTTGATGAACAAGAAGGATGCTAAACCGAGACTGCTGAGATGGATTCTTACACTACAAGAATTCGATGTTCACATCAAGGACATACGGGGTAGTGAAAACACCGTAGCGGACCATATTTCGAGAGTTTTGCCAGTAGCTGAGGAAGACTCCCAGGACATTGATCTTTATTACCCCTTCGAGAGCGTTATGAACATGGATGTCCACACTCCCGATCCTCCCTGGTATGCTTCGATTGTTAATTATCTTCACTCTGGCTATCTGAACCCTGAATTCTCTTACCAGGAGAAGAAGAAGTTCTTCTCTGATCTAAAGTACTATGTCTGGGAGGAACCATATCTGTTCAAGATCTGCAAAGATGGGTTGCTTCGCCGGTGTGTCCCTGAATCCGAGCAACGGGATATTATTAAGCAATGTCACAGTGGTCCCACTGGTGGCCATTTCAATCCGTGGAAAACCGTTGCCAAAATTTTTCAATGTGGTTTTTACTGGCCCAGAATTTTTAAAGATACGGAAGCCTTCTGCAAAAGCTGCGATAGGTGCCAGAGAACCGGTACTTTGACCAGGCGGTATGATATGCCGCTTCAACCCATATTGGAATGTGAAGTGTTTGACGTATGGGGCATAGACTTTATGGGACCATTTCCATCTTCATGCGGAAATAAATACATTCTAGTCTGTGTAGACTACGTATCTAAATGGGTAGAAGCTGTCGCGACTCCACTAAATGATCATAAAACGGTAATGAAATTTCTGAAGAGGAACATTTTCACGAGGTTTGGCTGCCTAGAGCTCGACGATCGATGAAGGTTCGCACTTCATTAATAAACCCCTGGATAGCTTTGTTAGCTAAGTATGGTGTTAAGCATAAGAGTGGCACACCATATCACCCTATGACCAAGTGGGCAAGTTGAGCGTAGTAATCGTCAGTATAAAGAAAATCCTCGAGAAAGCGGTCAACTCCCATCGAAAGGATTGGAGTCCGGTTTGATGATGTCTTGTGGGCTTACAGGACCGCATACAAAAACCTATGGGTACATCACCATACCAAATGGTTTATGGAAAGCCTGTCATTTGCCAGAGAATTAGAGCATAGAGCTTATTGGGCAACTAAGTTCCTAAACTTCGACTCCCAAGCTTGCGGAGAACGTAGGTTCCAGCAGATACATGAATTAGACGAGTTCAGGCTCCAAGCTTATGAGAGTTCACGGATAAGCAAGGAAAGGATGAAATTCCTTCATGATAAAAGATCAAGAAAAGGGAGTTTCATGCGGCGGCCGGTATTGTTATACAATTCCAGTGCATCTTTTCCCGGGAAAGCTAAGGGCGCGTTGGTCCGGTCCATTTGAGGTCTGTCTGTCTTTCCTAGCGGCGTTTTGGAACTTAAGGGGATTGGTGATCAGCCTTTCAAGGTCAATGGTCAACGATGCAAACACTACATTGGCCAACCGAAGGAATCACCCGAGGTAGTTAAATTCCTTGATTTGTTAAGTTGTATCGCTCGAGTCGATGATCGTGATGAGTTCTCCCAGCACCTATTCTCTCGATGATAATCTTGAATCACCGGTGAAGTTTTTGCGGAAGTCGGGACATGGAACAATATTGGAAGGAAGTGGATTTGAAGAAGCATAAAGTACGGAAGAGATCCCCAGGCAGAAAGATCGAGCGAGCCTGGAAAAATGGTTTGGGACGAATCCCGTGTCCCTGCTTCTTGTTTTTGTAGACCTAATTTTGTTAAGAATTCGATTCTTTGAGATGACCGGCAATAAGCCAAAGTGGCCCGACCGGGTTAGACTGAATTGAATGTCGAGCTAACGACATAAACCAAAAGCGCCACTAGGAGGCATCCTAGATATCCAATCTTGTTTTAGTTTTTCTTAGTTCTTTTTGCTTTCGTATGTTATTTTAGTTAGTTTTACTAAGCTTTTATGTTTCTATCTGTCAGTAGTTTCTTTCTAGTTATGGATCTTTACGGAGTTCGCCCTGAGGAGTTTCCACTCATTAGTCGGATCCCGCTGATCACAGTAGATGATGGACCAGGAGGCACTATAATTCTTCATGTAGATTTTGATATTAGTACTCGTGTTAGGACCATCACATACGTTATCATTGTTCCACCTTGTTCGGGAGGCGCGATTTCACGGCCGAGGAGTTGCGAGGAGACCATAAGACGTCCGTACAAGATACTTAATGATCCTATCTTGGATTTGGCACTTTGTCTTTGCTTGGTGAGCATTTCATTTGAGAGTCTTTGAGGTAGGCTGGTGAGGATTGGTGTTTGCGGGATGAGTTCGATTTTCCTCCGGCTATCGACATGCTTCGACGTCTCATTCGCATAGTGGTGGGGACGAGATCTACGCATGATTGATGACCTCTTAGTTAGTTTTACCTCCGTCGAGCCCGACGTAAAATGAAAGCGCTGGGTGGGAGGCAACCCACTTGTACTTATCTATTTTTGTTTTGATGGTACTTCGTTGATTTACAGTTGTATTTTTAAAATCTCAATTAAGTTAATAAGAAAATGCACTTTTGAATTTGAGTTGTATGGAATTGTATGATTTTTGCATTTAAGCCTTGTTGGACGCCCGTCCACCAGTATGGACGCCCGTCCGGCATGACTAAACTTTAGATTTAACGTTCACTAGGCTTGGGCGCTCGTCCGATAATCTCCTCCAATCACATGTGATTTAAAATCTCGGACGAAGCGTCTACTAAAGCGGGCGCCCGTCCCGATTCATCTCGATTTCCGATGGGCGCCCGTCCACTGAGTTGGACGAGCATCCGCACTCGCCTATATATACCGCTTTCTGCGAATGAACCTTCACTTTTCGAATATTCAAACGCTGAAAAACGGTTTCTCTTCCTCCTTTTGCCTAAATTCCTCCATTCTACACCATTTTGGCGATTCTAAGTGCTATAGACCGCTTTTGATACCCTCTCTTCGATTTTCATAACCAAAACTCCCAACACGCTATATTTTTGGAGAATCAGCACCCATTGTGGTCCGACTTTTAAGAGGAAAAATCCGATTTTGGGAGGCCATTTGGACTTGTTTGGACTAATCTTCATCTCAATCAGCATCTACTCATCTTACCCGGTAAGTTAGTAACAACTTTTCTCGATTTTGTTCACGTTTTTCTGAGTTCGATCTTTGGGTCGGCTCGTTTACTTGAATATCATCTTATTTGTTTTCCTTCTTTCGTTTTTGATTCTTGGCTCTTGCTGGTTGATGTTGTTGATGATGAATGGGTTGGTTATTGATCATGGATGGTTGTGATTGTGGTTTGGTTGATTTGAAATCCCGATTTGGATGTTAAACGGGTGTCTTTTGTGCGTATTGGGATTGTTTGGTGTAGACTAGGCTTGAATATGGTTCATAAGAAAGCAGTCGTGAAACGGCATGGTAAGGAAGTGGCCCGGGAGGCGGGGAAGAAGAGGAAAGAGTTTGATCCTACCGCGGTTAATCCTAACCAAGGTGTAAGTATTCGGGAGCAACCACCTAGAGCCACCCAAACTAGGGCAACCTTAAGCGATGAACCTACCTCAGACTCTGAGACGGACGACGATGTTCCTTTAGTACGGATGCCTAGAGCTCAGAAAGGCCAAGCCTCGTCTAGGGTTGAGGAGGTTGTAGAAGCTACACGGGAAGATGTGCCGGTTGAACCTAGGGCTGATCCACCTAGAAAGAGAGCAAAAACCATACCCCTATGCCCTTGCCTCGAAGATTCGTGAACCCTAGAGCTCACGATGCGTATAAACAGCACTATTTCTCGAGAACAATGTTGATAGAAAGGGCCACTTTGGAGGCAAAGGTTGATCCCGGGTTTGTCAAGCTGTTAAGGGATCGGAAATGGGACGCTTTGATGACGATTCCAACTACCCCGGTCAATAGTTCCTTGGTTCGGGAGTTTTATGCCAATTGTTCGAAACCGACTTGGAAACGAAGGTAGTTGTGGTTCGAGTGAGTCCAGGTTCCGTTCGCGGAGGTGATCAATGCAAAATATGGGTTGGCGACTTTTGAGGGTAGGGATTACAAGGAGGAGATTTTACATAGGCGAGTTTAGGGGCGGATCCTCTTGGAGAGGAGTTGCGGTTGCGAGTTTGCCCGGATGTGGCATGGGCGTTAAGGTCGGGGCGACCGGAAGGAGTTGGTTACCACGACCTGGACGGAGGATTGGAAGGTCCAAATGTCGCTTTATTCGAGTCGATTGTTGCGAAGAACAACCTCGACACACTTTCATATTGGTGACCTAGGCATGTTATATGCATTGACATTTGGCTTGAATGTGGATGTGGGACAAGCTTTGTATGACGAGATATCTATCAATCGGAAGGTTTATACACGGTGCTTGATCGTCCCTCACCTTATCCATAGTTTGTGTATAGATGCCGTGTGCACGAGTATGGAGCCGACCACAAGCCAAAAATCCGAGGCCTATCTGAGAGAGAGAAGGGCAAGCCTTGGGTCGGCCAGTCGGGGCACCGCAGAGCTTGGTTCATCCTCGGTCTGACTCGAGCATCCTCACTTCCGGCTTTATCCCCTCGGTCCGTATGAGATTAAGTATGGCCAACAGTATCCGGGATTGGATGTGCGATATCCACGAAACGAAAGAACATGATGTATGTGCTCAAGTGCCTTGTGGAGGGCAAACAGCCGAGGGATATGCAGATCTTCAGGGAGAGTGATATGGAGTTCGTCTTCTCGGATGAGATTGAGCAGGCTATCACAGATGTTATTCACGAGTCTGAGTCGTCCGACGAGGATCAGCCTGCCTCGGTAGACGGGACTGCGGCACCACCTTCTGGACCCTCCTCTCACCCTCCAGCTGCTGATTCTGCGCCGCCGGACCACCCTTGATCTTATTTGTCTATTTTTATGGTTGTATTGACATTTTTACTTCTCTAGTTCGTTGTAGTTTGATTTTGCTACTACTATTTATTTTGAATGAATCATGTAAGCCATAAGGCACCCATACTTTCTTTTCTGTCATTCGTGCACTTCCCTGGATGGATTGAATGCTTACGCTTTTGGTTTATCTTGCTTTTGATATCTCTTTCTTCATTCTGTGGTACCCCCCCGTTCTCCCCGAGATGTTTCCATGTTTTTCCAAGTTGGGCAGGTCTATTTTAGCAGTTTTTCCGGGCTACATTGTGTTACTACCTAGGCTCCGGTCCGACCGACGATTCGTACACGGTTGCAATGCAATCACTAAGTGTTCTTTTATTTTTAGATTACACAACAACATGAGGCATGTTGAACTTTTAAGTGTGGGGGAGGGGATTAGTCGGTATGTATCTACACATTTGCTTATATGATGTTATTTCTATGCTAAAATGAGCTAAATTTTCAAAAAAATTTGTTTTGTCCCGAGTAGGCAATACACGTTTTTGTTCGGTTTGTTATAATCAATGATGTTGTATACCCTATTTTTAGTGAGTTAGTTGTTTCACCAAGATTTATTTTTCACGTGCCATAGTGAATGATGAGCTGTTTCATAAAGCTATACCCCGTTTTGGACTAGTAGTTTTTGATTTTCTTATAAGTCATGTGCTTAGTGCTACGTACGTACCTTGAGATTTATGGTAGTTTGTATTTAGTTCCGAAGTATGAGATACTGTGAATATCTAGAGGTTTGAATGTGATAAGTAACACGTAACTAATGTTGTTAACGAGAAGTTGAAAAAGTTAAATGAATCTATGGGTGTGTCGAAAGCTAGTCAATGATTTAAGTGCGGTAGGGTTTACCACGTAAGTCCTATACCACTATGATGACTAAAAGCTCACGGCAGCTTAGGAAAAGCTGCCTTATGATTGGAGTAAGGTAGGGTATTATCTCGAAATGTCCTATTACGCTATGAGGGGCAAAAGCTCATTCTAATGTGTGTTTGAAGTGAAAGAGTTAAATCAACTAATGAAGTGTTATGAAATGAATATAAGACTAAGTTATCGTCTATCTTATCCCCAGTAGAAACTGAAAGATATGATGTAGGGATTATCCTCTGAGTATTTCAGAAAGGCCCTAGATTCATTCGATCATTCTTTTCGGGATATGTCACGTTTGTAGGGTGCATCTTATGAGTGTCATTTATTTCTATTCTACGAGGGGGTATTAGCTAGTTTTACTTTGAGTTCTTCAAGTTTGGATTTAGTGGAAGTTTGTTATGGCTATGCACACACTCACGTGGGTGAACATCTAATTTATTTGAATCATGGTATATGTGTTGAGATGTCTATATTCTTTCCGAGCCTTTATCTTGTTTTGTTTTGCTCGGACGAGCAAAGTTTAAGTGTGGGGAGTTGTTAAGGGTGAATTTACGTGCTTTATAACGTTATATTTTATAATGTTTTCCCCGACATTCGTATTAATCGCATGGAAATCACGTGTTTAAATGGAATATTGAGCGAATGACATTTTTAATGAGTTAATCGCAAAGTTGGTGGATTTGTATGTTTTAATTATGATTTTATGGTTATTGGAATTATGTTACGCTTTGCGGTGTTTTTGATGTGATGTAGATACATGTTGGAGGCTAAATTGATGATCAATGTTGATATAATTCGAGCTAAATCAAGATAAAGATGGAGAAAAAGAGATAAAGATCAAGAAATCGAAATTCAGTCATATTGGACTGGCGTCCAGGTTCCGTCCAGTGGACGGGCGTTTGAGACATTGAACGAGCGTCCAGGAGGGTATTTTACATTCAGCAAGTTTGGACGCAGGGTGGACGCTGGATGGACGGGCGTTTGAGGAAAGCTCAGCCCGATTCGAAGTTCATTGTAGAGCGGACGAGCGTCCAGGAAGACCAGACGGGCGTCCGACCGCCGACTGAAGCACAACCGACTTAGTTTTGACCTAGCCGCCTTAGTTCATCTATATATAGCAGCTTGTATTAAACCCTAAAATCATCATCCAGACGACCTACAGTCGACTTTCATAAATAAACAGCAGCAGTTTGTCTTTCTCTTTGGTTTTGAATGCAATCAAAACAATCTTTTGATTTCAAGGTTAATATGAGTAGCTAAACTCTTGGGTTGGATGAACGGTGAAGCAATTCAAGAGGCGTTACGGTTTTCTTATTTTTCTGCGTTTTATTTCGACAAAGGTTAGATTTATATTGCGTTTATTTCGTGCTTCATATCGATAGATAAAGCCTGTGATGTTTGTTTGACGATAGTTGAATGAATTCTAGATCACCGCAATAGTAATCAGATTAATCAATTTGTCTAGAAGCGAAAGTTATCAAATTGTTAACCTAGATAATAGGTTCGAAAGAATTTATGCCTATCGTCTTTGGAAGAATCAATCTTTGATAAAGTTGATAAACAAATTATCTAAGATATTAGTAATTTGCGTTTAGTATAGGTTAATCTTGGCCTTAGTTGATTTGCATGCGTAGAAATTAAGAGCCTTTGTGGTTATCTTGAATTGTGGATCCTTGTTCGTGCGCTTTTCTCCCATTATTTGATAAACCTAAAATTATTAGTTTTGTGACACTTTTAGCCTAAACTTAAAAACGCATTCAACCTCACGTTCTCGTGGGATCGACCCGGCATAACCGCTTTACTACAAGCTTTGCACTTGGAGCGACTAACCGGATTTTTAATACTTGTCTTTTGTTTCGTTTACAAAAAAATCCACCACAGAAATTTTAGAGGTTTCCACTCTCCTGCTTGAACGGAAGCATCAATAAACTGGCTTAACACTTGGCCTTGACCCTAGTTTATGCAACTTTTTATGCACCTCATTCAACAAAAATTCATACTTCGGCCTCGACCGCATATATCATATATATCTTAACATAGTATTTATTATTAAAGCTGAATAGTTTGCTGACCATTTTTGTCCTATTCGGCGTCCATTTTTTTCCCACTCAAAGAATAAAAGCGACGCCGCTTGCTGAATCTCCAATTGTTAGTCCACCACCGCCTTCTTGCACCAAAGAGAATTTTTACAAAATGGCCACTTCTTCGTTAGTCCAGCACCGCCTTTTTTCATATATATATTTGCTGTTCAACATGAACATGCATTTGAATGTTTACCTGCCGTTTTCATCCGTTCTTCAAAGTTTCTTAGGCGGTGCTGCTCTGCTGATTTTGGTACAGTCGGTGGTTTGTGTATTTCAAGTGGAAGAAGATAAAACTTTGCTAAGGTGATCCATGTTCTACTTCTTTCCCCGTTTCACTGTGATTTAATGGCTGTATTTGTTAATGTATGTGTGTTCGTCTTCAGCATTTGGGTTCCAGATTGTTCTCTGCTTCATGATTGGTTCTTTAGTGTTCGATTTTTCTCCCATTTTATTGTTATTTTGTTGTTTTATTGGCGTTTGATTGTTCGTTTCTTTCTGTTTTTGTTATTGTGTTTTATGTTATGATCAGGTTATGTGTTGCATTGCATGTCTTCTTTGGGCTGTTTTGTAATTGATTATTCTCCTTATTCTTGGTTTTTTCGTTTGGGGTACATTTTGTGAGGTCTATTCTTTCAACAAGTGTTTTGATTAAATCAATTTAGCTTCTTGTTATTTCAATCTATTTTAGCATCTCCAAAAATCAGATGCTTTTAATGTCACTTTCCTCTCTTTTACTCAATCAGTAAATGCATGCTCTTGTTATTTCAATCTATATAATTTACGCTTTGCGAGTTTTTGTTGGATCAAAGGTGTTCTTCCTATTCTTGTTTATTGGATCCATCGTAAGGTAAAACTACTAACAATATAATTGGTTGTTTTGATCTTCATTGATCTTTCTATATTGTTGGATATATATGGTTTATCGATTTTGTTATTACATGTTTGTTGAATAGTTGATTAACTAAGTACATGCCTTTTCTTGAAGGTATCCTTGATGATATTCACTCTGCTGTTGCTGTTTTCTTATTTGTTAGATGCATTTGGCTTCTTTGTTGTTCTTTTGTCCTAGGTAGAATGAGCATATTTAGCTGTCTCTTGGTCTTACAAACCTATTTGTGTTGTCTTTCTTCTGGAGAAGAGACAGATTAGACAGGAGGGTTCGATAGATGATCCCGTTCCGTTCCGCCTGTACCTACGCCATTTTCCTTCCTAGGTGCCCTTTGTTTGCATGGTTTATTCTTTCTTTTCATCCTGATTCATACCTTTGTTTGCTTGTATGCAAAAAAAGCATAAACAACACTGGTTATTGACCAATAAAACAAGTACCAATGAACACACTCTGTCTTAGTAAATCACACTTACCGACTCGTAATCCTCAACAACAGAGTGGCTCAACATGTTTAAACCCCATGATGGTGGCTTAGTGATCAAATCCTCCCATTCTTGAACCATCTCAGCTTGATGATACATGGATGCCTCTATTTCCTCATCATAAATCATGTCATCTTCCAATAGTTTCTCCCACAGAACAAAGTTCTCCGGGTTCATATCCGAACCCGGATTTGTTTTATCCCCTTCTTCATGAACCGGACTGCCGGATTCCTCCTTGGATGAGAACAGTGTCTGGATTTCTGCATCAATTGAAAGCTCTTCTTGAGGTTCAAGGTTCTTGAAAGCATTCAATGCCCCATAATCACCTTCTGCTGGATTTAGATTCTTGTCGCATTCTGGGACATTTAATCTTCTTTTCTTGTTAACATCGCCATCCTTAAGACCCCTCTTCTGCTTAAGTTTTTCAATAAATGTTTGGAAGAAACAAGGGTGTTTTATCACATTCGCCAAGAAAAACGCCATGTATCTTTGCCTGTTCTCGGTGCTACATAAACGCCTTTTAGCTGCGTCATGTAATTCTCGGTATCCATTTGTTTGTTGCTTAAGCCTTAAAATCTCTGTTCTTAAGAGATCGTGATCATTCTTCGACTTACGAATTACGGATTCGTTCGCGTATTTGGCGGGGTCCAAACCAATTCTCGCCTCTCGCCGCAGTCCTTGAATCATTTGAGAATGTTGCTTTCTCCTCTTGATATTCTTCAACAAAAACTTCTTCCCTTTTTGAAACTCTTCGTTTCCGAATTCCCATCTATCTGAATCAATCTTTCGAAACCTCTGTATCATCATTAAAAAAAATGCATCAATGAAGACTTGTTCTGGATATACAACACTGTGAATTATATAAAAAAAAGGGTTTTAGTTCAAAATTGGCACTTGATGTAACACTGTCTAATTTGTCTCTTCTTCCTTTGATATTGAAGTTCTAAATTTATAAACCTACTTACCTGTCTGGAATTTCTTGCAGTTTGGGGAGAAGGTATTCTGCTGAATCTGATTCACGCACGAAGAACTCGCATAAAGTAAGTGTAGTTAGAGGTGCTACTGCAAACCTCAATAGTTAGGGGATCTATTGCAAACCCGTGAGTTACGGGATCTCTGAGAAAATCCCGGTTTCATTGGACACGTTAGCATTATAGTCTATTTAGCACTTACAGTATAAAATAGTTAAACCTGTAGTGGATAGGTTGAACTCGTTCATGTTAGTTCTTTAGTCGCAAGCTTGTGATATATGTGTTACGTTTGTATTACAGTGACTATTTTTACTCCGTGGCGAGGAACTCAAATTTCTTGATACTAGGAAATATGGACAATGATAAACGAAAATTGCAAAACCTAAAATAATGACAAGCTTACGCAAAGTATGAATGAAAGTGACAAACGTCTCTTCTTTCCGTCGGCGCGCATGGATATGCTTCCCAAACCCGAACCTAGTACTAAACGATTGTCTGCGGTTCTATTGGCGACTCTTACGGTGTATCTCTACTATGCATCGACCTATGGTCTCGATCTTTGAAAGATCATCCAAAGGTTGGTACACTATGTTCTAAGGCATATATAAACCCCGACTTCTATCCTTCAAATACATTAAGGAATCGGTTACGTGCTGAGTATGTAACCAATCGTAGTACTTCTATTGCTGAACCTTTCGTACTCTCACCTTACCGGTGCACGAAATGTCCTCACCGCTCAGCATTCGGTTTTTCCATGAGCCACCATGCTTCTGCTGTTCTGATGGTGAGATAAGCCTTGTGATGCCTGCGATGCCAGAAACCTTACGAAATCTGTTTACTGGAACTAACGCAGAGGATGTTGATTTCCAAAAATACTCACGTACATACAATAACAACCTGGCATTCACTACCTTTTACGCGCGGAAGATAAGGAACTACTTAAAAATACCTTTGGTGTATACACTTTCAAAGTGCAAGGCAAGATACACCATTTTCTCGAATCCATTAGAGTCTGGAGTTGACCAATCAACTGGAATTCAACTGTATTTATTTGATCCAGACTTAGAGATTGAAGAGCGTCTAAAAATTTCTGATAGGTTCTCACGTGATACTATGCTAAAGTTAACTGAGGTCCTGGCTAGGAATCCGTATGCCGTTTTCTTGCGGCATCTTAAAGACTTAGATGTTCTTGATAGGTATAGGTTTTATATCATCAATGATCCCAAACTTGATCAAAGGTTATATAATGAACCAACTTGCAGCGACGTTTCTGGAATAATATGCCTAGATGATGAGGCTACTTTCAATCCCAAATGCCACATCCAAATATATTCCCAAAATACTACACCATATAAAATTTGTCATAACTACGGATGCTATGATCCATTGCAGTATCCTCTTATATTTCCTGAAGGGCAAATAGGTTGGCATTATGGCATTGAGAAGTTGCCACCCAATTTATTTAGACAAAAGTACCATTGCCACATGTCACTACCACTGTTAGATGCAAATATTGCATCTGCGGAACATCTCATCTACCAAGAAGAACAATGCAAGATGTTTTTCTCTTATTATCCCATTTAGTAAGAAAGAACATGCCTCTCTTTTACCAATGACATGTACTCCTTTGTTTACAGCTGTCGAAAAGGCCATTCGAAAACGTAATATTGTCTCTTGTAGACAATATTATTGCTACAAAATGCAAATGCGTGAAGATGACCAATCCATGCTGCTGCATACGGGAAGGTTATTTCAACAATACATTGTGGACATGTTTGTTAAGCTTGAAACCTCACGGTTAGAATACTTTTACAAACAACAAAAAGAAGTGCGAACAGAATCTTTACAGGGATTGATTGATAGTATTGCAGCCGGAAATATAAACACTTCTAATGTAGGCAAAAGAATGATATTGCCACCTTCGTTCGTTGGTGGTCCCAGAGATATGAAGAAAAGATATATGGATGCAATGGCTTTAGTACAGCAATTTGGAAAACCTGATTTCTTCCTAACCATGACATGCAATCCATCTTGGTCAGAAATTTCTGACCATTTACTCCCTAATGAATTACCCCAAAACCGTCCTAATTTACTTTCTCGAGTTTTCAAATCAAAACTTGAACTGTTAAAAAAGGATCTTCTACAAGATAAAAATTTTGGAAAGCCAGCTGCATCAGTATATTCTATTGAGTTCCAAAAACGTGGTTTACCTCATACACATCTACTCCTTATAATGGCGAAAGATAGCAAGCTTTTGAATTGTGAGGCATATGATCGCTTCATCAGTGCTGAATTACCATACCCAGAAATTAATCCAAACCTACATAAATTAGTTTTAAAACACATGATCCATGGCCCCTGTGGATCATCAAATCCTAGGAGCCATTGCATGCAAAACAAGAAATGCAAAAATAGATATCCAAGACAATACCAAGAATGCACTATTCATGGTTCAGATAGCTACCCTCAATACAGGCGTCGCAACAATGGACTCTCTGCTGTGGTGCGACGCTGTGTGATTGACAATCGACATGTTGTTCCATATAATCCTTATTTATTAGAAAAATATGATTGCCATATTAATGTCGAAATTTGTTCTTCCATCAAATTAGTTAAGTACATTTACAAATATATCTACAAAGGACCAGATAAAATTGCTTTCCAAATGTCGCTCCTTGCTTGTGATAATGAGATTGAAGAGTACCAACGTGGTCGATGGGTTGCACCCCCAGAGGCTGCTTGGCGTATCTTTTCTTTTGACCTGTTTGAAATGCATCCTTTTGTAATTGTATTACAGTTTCATTTACCAAATAACCACTATATATCTTTCCCAATTGAAAAAGATCTAAATAGTGTTGTATCTAATAGCTTCTTATCACAAACAATGCTTACACAATTTTTCTACATGAACAAGACTAACCAAACTGCAATCTCCCTACAGCTTTTATATCGTGATTTCCCAAAGTTTTTTGTTTGGGACAGTGGGAAACGTTTGTGGACTGAACGGAAAAAAGGTAAGGTTGTTGGACGCATTGTATCTGCTGGTCCAATGGAAGGTGAGCGATATTACCTTCGACTATTATTGAATCATGTAAAAGCACCTACATCATACGACGATCTACTAATCTTCAACAACTACCTTCATGCTACTTTTAGAGAATCAGCCCTAGCTCAAAACCTACTCTCAAGTGATTCCGATCTTGATAAGTGTTTAGAGGAAGCAGTAATTTACCAAATGCCTAGACAGCTACGACATCTTTTCGCATCTATTCTTACTTTTTGCTCCCCATCAAATCCTCGTCTACTGTGGAACAAATATAAGCACATACTATCTGAGGATTATAATAAAAACAATGGAAACGATGAAATGCTTCAGTTAGTAGGAAGGAAAAAGGCTTTACAAGATATATCCATGTTCCTAGATAACATGGGCCGGAACTTGTTTGATTTCCAGCTTGGTGAAGATGCAAATTTTCTCTTAGCCCAAAAGGGCCCTGCAAAAGAGATACTATGTGAAAGGAATATAGATGTCTCCGCGGATGACATTGTAGGTATTAATCAACTTAATGATGAACAACGTTATGCATATGAAACAATAATGACCAAGGTCTTGGCTGGAGAACCAACATCTTTTTTTATTGATGGCCCTGGTGGAACAGGGAAAACGTACTTATACAAAGCAATCATGGCTACACTAAGATCACAAGGATATATTGTACTAGCCACAGCTACTTCCGGAGTTGCTGCATGTATGCTACCTGGTGGTAGAACTGCACATTCACGATTCAATTTGCCTTTACAAAGTGATGAGGAAAAAGTAGCCAACGTAAGTAAACAATCAGCTATAGCACAATTAATTAAGGAAGCAAAAGTTATCATCTGGGATGAGGCTCCCATGGCACATCGCGAATCAATTGAGGCATTTGCAATGATGCTTAGAGATGTTACAGAGGTAGATCTACCCTTTGGAAATAAAACTGTGATATTTGGTGGTGATTTTAGACAAGTCTTACATGTAGTCACTAGGGGTAGTAAGGAACAACAAATTAATGCGAGCATATTCCATTCGCCGTTATGGCCTTACCTCACAAAGATCCGTCTGACACAGAATATGAGATCCCTTGATGATCCTGAGTTTGCAGCATATCTTCTAAGAATTGGTAACGGTACGGAACCTGAGGATGACGATAGAAACATTGTTTTGCCTCATAGAATAACAATACCATTTGTTGATGAAGATAAATCATTGCAACAATTGATTGATTTTGTATATCCAGATATGAAAAATTTTGACGGCAATTATGACATTGTAATGAACAGAGTATTACTAGGCGCTACAAATAGTTGTGTTAATGATATAAACCATGCAATCCTTAATAGAGTTGAAGGTGACAAGAAAATATATACAGGTATCGATGTCACTTTAAATCCTCAACACCAAGGAGATTACGAAGATTTTTTACACTCACTAAATCCAAGTAGTTTGCCACCTTATGAACTAATACTCAAAATTAACTCGCCTGTAGTACTTTTAAGGAATCTAAGCCCTATTGAGGGATTATGCAATGGTACTCGAATGGTTTGCAAAGAACTTAATACACATACTATAGTTACAGAGATTGGAACTGGACCCTATAAAGGTCGTACTACTATATTACATAGAATTCCACTACAACCTACAAATAACGAGAAATTTGGCATTGCCTTCAAACGATATCAATTTCCAATTAGACTTTGCTACGCGATGACTATTAACAAAGCTCAAGGTCAAACGTTAGACAGCGTTGGAATATACCTACGTGAGCCTGTCTTCTCCCACGGTCAATTATATGTCGCTCTTTCAAGAGTAAGAACGTTTGACGCATTAAGAGTACTCATTGCCCCACCGACTTTAGCAGATGAAATACGACCAAATAAAACACAAAATATTGTCTTCCGTGAAATAATTCAGAGAGCTCAAAATTACCTACAACCATAAGTGCTATCTAATAATAAACATACAGATATGTAAATTATCTTGTACAAATATTCCAAAATCTTAATCAAGATACATTACTCCTTCTATAAATATAATTGTGATTCTATTTTACTTAAATATTTTTTAGCATGGCTAGAAGAGCACAAAACTTAACAATTACTGAAGTTACACCTGCGATTACGTAATGGAGAGTGAAAGTCATTATTCTGGATAAGACCAATATCTACACAAGTAATGATGGTCGCCGTACGCAAAAGATCCTCATGCAAGACAGTCATGTATATAGATAAATAAATCCGCTTTTATGGACAATGAAAACAACATTACCTTATCTGTAACTCTCATACGCACTTGTTTACAACAGCATAACCGTATTGAGGGCATTCTTTGGGACCAAACCATAAATCTCTTGGAGAAAACTTTGTCTCCATTTTCAACCTATATTATTGGAGAAGCAAAAGTGCAACCAATTAAAGAAGCATATCGCCATCTCTCTCTGGAATGACGTTGGAATGGGTGTTTATGGCATCAACTTATATACGTCCAATAACAAATCCAGAAGAATTACTTGTTTATCCGGAGATAGAAACAACTTCTTTTGATGCCATTCCATCTCTCATAGGGACTAGACATCCAATAGGTATGTCCAAAGATCTCATAAATTTGGTTCAAATTTCTCACTATTAAAATTAGTTATATATATAAATTTGTATCCTACTAATCACTACAAATTTTTTCCCAAGACATTATCATTCTGGTAGCTTATCGACATGAAAGCCCCTAGAGAATTAGTTGCGCGAGGAAAACTCACACCACTGCAAGAGTTTACCATTGTCGATGAAAGGTATGTGGACTACTAAGGATATACTTGCTTTATATATGTTACATTCTTGCTCCTTTGCTTTTGGATTTCTATATTTCTGATACAACTTTTTAATACCATGTTTAACATAGTTTGACTACAAAAATTTGATCAACCTCGTTTTGTATCACCCATTTAATTCACAGATATTACATTTGTGCCCCTTGGCTTGTGAGTTTGAACGTTGCTTACATGATTTCAATTCTGACATGTTAACGACTTACTAATAACTAGCAATGTCACCTCTATGCTGATTTTGTCCTTTCCCTTGTACCTAACAAAGCTGACTAAAATGCATACAATATACTTGATTCATATATGTTACGTTCTTGCTGCTTTGTTTTTGGCTTTCTGCAATTCTGATTCAACTTTTTAATACCATGTTTAACTTAGTTTCACTACAAAGCTTTGGTCAACCTTGTTTTGTATGACACATTTATTCACAGATATTACATTTATGCTCTTCAGCTTGTAAGTTTGAACATTACCTACGCAATTTCAATTCTGAAATGTTGATGACTTACCAATAACTACCAATGTGACCTCTCTACTGATTTTCTGCATTCCCTTATACCTAACAAAGCTACTTAAAATGCATATTTAATACATTTATGCTCCTATTTTTGTAAATTAATGGGATACTTATACAAATTTTTATCAACATATGTAGATATATTTTACTGGAACCTATTCTGTTCTTCAGCTGCTTAATTCCAGTTTTTATAACATTTGCAGCTTCATTCATGCGTTGTTTTTTTGTTTCCTATTCTATTATACATACATTCTTCTACTTATATTGTTTGGCTACTGCACTGAGCTTATTGTCATCGTGGTCTTAGCATAAATTAGAAAAAACCAAAATAAGACATATCCTTTTATTTGGTGCATTCATAGCATTCATCCCTACAATCATTACATGTGCATCATCTGCCTTCTCTTTTTCTCATAGAATTGTAATGAACTAAAAAAAAACCTTTAGTAAACATTCCCATTTGGCAACTAAACATTATCTTCTTCCCCACCTCTTCCCTGCTGTTGTTAGCATTACTTTCTGCTCGTGCATCCTCCATCAAAGCACACTTTCCTTTCCACAAATATTGTAACCTGGTCTGCTCCTTTGTCGTTACCTTTTGTTGCTTCAGCTCTTCCTCACTGTGGTAAATCCTCTTCCACATAGTATCTTCATTCTGCTTGCTGTTATACAGTTGCTGTGCCTTCCTATCACGTTCCACTGCCAAGCTCTTGACAACCTTGTCAGGATAAGTACCCACCTTCATTACGTCTGCCTCAGTAATTAGAACCCCATCTATTGTAGCTGGAATTGGTGGTGCATAAGCATCATACACTCCTTCATCTATCTCATAAATTATTGCAGGGAAGTTACTTTCAAAAGACATACTTTGTATGTTCCAAACCTAAGAAGGACTCAAATATTTTCAGCTTGTAGACTCTGAAAATACCATAAACACAACTCTTTAACAACCAATTATAAATAGTAAAACCTCTAAAACTGCAATAAATTTCATGGTGGCATTGTTTGTCATTTAGTGGGTAGTATAAGGACAATATTTACACTACCAAAGCACTGCTATAATAACATTAAACATCCCAAATAACCAAGTCTGGAACATTTTAACAGCACACACATAAATACACTGCACCAAATATGCATACATTTAATAAAAAACAACTCTGAATAGTAAAACCTCTAAAACTGCAAACAATTTCATGGTGGCATTGTTTGTCATTTAGTAGGTAGTATAAGGACAATATTTACACTACCAAAGCACTGCTATAATAACATTAAACATCCCAAATAACCAAGTCTGGAACATTTTGACAGCACACACATAAATACACTGCACCAAACCTGCATACATTTAATAAAAAAAAGACAGATGTCTTCACCAAAAAATTCAATCGAAACCCACACATCTTTATTACCTAGAATCAATGCAATAACCTTATTTGCTTTTTATTTATATTAGTACATAATCTAACACAGTTTCTGTTATAAATTTAACACTGTGCTTGTTCCCAAAACAGGATGGAACCCTATTCACTAACAATGTGGGCAGAATTTGTATCAAATCAAGGATCCAGCATATATGAAAAGAGACATACAATGCCTATAATTGTATGTAGGCGACTAATAGCTACAGAATACTCAGGTAAACCAAGTACAAAATCATATACATAACCCCAAAAAAATGTCTGACGTAATAACATAACTATTTACTGTCTATTATTGATGTAGGCGGATCACTCTCGACGGTTCCATTTTCATATGTCACAATAGAACCTGATATGCCACAGGTCAAGCAAATGCAAAAATGGTAAAGATCAAATACAACCTTACTCTGTCCTCAAATAACACATAGAACCAAACATATCTAATAAAAAGTGAATATGGCAACAGGGTCAAGCAGAACACAGCCACAATGAAATCCCTTGCAAAGCAACAAGGCACTAAAACAACACAAATGACCTCTCAGTCTCACAAAGCAAGCGGCACACAACAGCGACAACTCACTCAAGATGATAGCCAGGTAATAGGTATTACAATACATTGGTAGTTGCTATATATATTTTGTATCAAATAGAAGCAATAAATGTTGATGTATTCACTAACCATCATGCATAGTACATCAATGTACAAATTGTTAACTGTGACATAACACAAAACACTGCAATTGCAGGACCTCCATATCATAGGGAAAATGTCAATCCAAGACGTCTCACAGCTAATTCACTACTCTACATGTCCTAAATGCCATCAACCAACCAAGGCACAAGGAAATGAAGAATTCCGTTGCAATGAAGATGAAATTGCAATGCCTAGGTAAAACTCACCACTTACAGATCTAACATTCACATCTCATACAGCATAAATCAAAAAATAAATAATCATCCGAACAAAAACAGATGCAAAATAGTAGTCCACTTGAAGGATGATACAAGAAGCATCGCAGCAACAATGTTCGACAAGTGTGCCGAAAAACTCCTGGAACATACTGCAACGCAACTACATGGCATGGAACCTAAGGTACACATAGATTAACAACACCCTATACCTTGTATAAACATAATATAACATACTAAACAACATATAACAACCACTCTGAAAACTGTTAAACATTGACATCATATTCCACAGGAAATTGAAGGACTGATGCACAGGGCAAATGAGAAATTGCTTGGAAAACAAATACAAGCAAACATCAGAACCTCAGCCAAGAAGTATACTGACAAAAAACCGAGATACAATGTTCAAAATTGGTCAGAAAATGACATCACTGGTGACCTAAATTCAGCTGAAAAACATAGCATTAAACAAATGGAAGATACCCCAGGTACACTACAACAAATCAAACAAAATAATGCAAGGAATGAGTCTTTTCTTAGCTATCATAAAATCCAATAAATCATTAGACAAAAACAGCTGCTAATCCAGTGGATTACATTAACTCGTTCAACAACCCTACAATAATACACTAACTTCCTATACATATGAAATCATTGCAGAAAAACAAGAGGTAAAAAGGTCAAGAGAAGCACCACCTGAAACAAGCAAAGAAGCAACCACAAGCTCAGAGAAGGAAAATACCAAAGATACCAACAATCCAGCCATGAAGAAAATCAAGCTCGAACACCCCACACAACTCTAGAAATAACACGTACAAGAAACAATGTACATGACAACCACATTCTGCAAAACCAATGCATGTCCCCAAACAACCTGCATATAACAACAGCCTAACTATTTTGTATGAACATGAAGTGGTTTGCCAATCACCTCAAAAAACATTTCCCATTTTGCAGCGCTGTCCGAAAACATATCATAAATATGAAAATGTAATATGTATGACAATCATCAACAGTACCAAATCATAAAATATATGTACATATGCAGTACTTTATGCTATTCCAAGAATGTTATTACTCTCAATAATCATCTTCGTACACAATATAAAGCAAATTAACAAAACAACTTACAAAAAAACACGAGGTTTAGAAGTACTATGTGCAACGCATGCACTTCATCACTAGTATATATATATATATATATATATATATATATATATATATATATATATATATATATATATATATATATATTTGAGGAATATGGTATGAAATATATTTACTTCATAACATGTTGACATGATATTAGTAGGTTTACTATGCACGGATGTCCAATATGTCATTTATGATTTAAACTAAGTAAAATTTTACATGTGCACATGGGGTAAAAAAAAATAAAAAATTCATTTGAATTAATTTACTCCGTCTCCACCATTACTTGTATGTCCGGCCTGGTTGATGCTAAACTTGGGCTTTCTCTTGGGCTTGGGCTGATGGGAGTACTACACGTGAATTATTTATTTTTTAACATAAATATTGGCGTTTGATGTATCGATTTTTTTTATTATGAAAAATTCATGATTATTTGGTGTGTCAAAAGTTAGTTCCCCTCATCTCCCCTCCCCCTCCCTCCCCCCCCCCCCCCACAAAAAAAAAGGTTAGTTCGAAAAATCGAATAATTCACCATTTAATCGTAATATGCGATATACTCCTTTGTTCTCTAATATTTAAAATTCCATATGTTGACCTTATCAAAAGAAAAAACAAAACAAAAAATTCACTATGGTTTTCAAGTTTTAGTTTGTTCTACGTAGAGAATTTTTTTTGACAATGCGAAAAGCCATGTAAGTTGCACAAGATGCATTGGTCTAGTGGTGAACTAGACCATAATCTGGAATGAAAACTAGTGTTCGAACCCCGTTAGGAAAAAGCCATGTAAGTTAAATAGGTTCATGGGTCAACACGAGACGTCACTTGGGATCTTGGTCAATCTATAATCATGCAATAAATCACCAAAAGCGTGAACCCGAAACTACACTCTGAGTTACAATATTCGGTATAAGAAACCTACCAAAATATGATATTTTATATAATAAGTATTATCTACACATTTGGATGAAATCAGCAAATAATGTCTTGACTTGGTACGATAATGCTCAAAGTGATATCACGAATGAGGGTAGAATGTCATGATAATGAGAGATAATTTGTCTCTTATCAACAACCTAGCACGTGTCTCGGAAAAACAGAATTCTAATCCAATACCACAAGGCTAAGGTATAAGATTTCCGTTGATCACGCGGAGCTTATCCCCGCATAGGGTCTCCACAAGGTGATGAGGCAAATCCACCAGAAGGACATAAATCGTACCTCTAACTTTACCATTTAGCAAGTATGATATTTACTTCCAAAGGCAACATCATGTAAGGCTAAATGAGATGTGTGTTCCAATGCTTCTTTGAGTCACGGTGCAGAACCAAATCCACTAGAACACCCTCATTTAACTTTGCAACAAACCACATCCCTACACTAAGACATGCTCAAAAAAAGGGGTCAAAACACAATTATACATATACAAGGCCATAGGCGCGCACCCAGGGAACCCTAGACCTGCGCCTGTAAATGTTGGAACATGTTGAAACTCTCCAAACTGCTAGGCCTACACCCAGAACCCCAAGGTGTGCGTCTATGGCATTTTCAGCCCAGACTAACAACCAACTTTCTATCTCGATTCCAAGGCAATTCCTCCCACATAACATTCAAAACAGCCCAAAACAACCCCAAAACATGCACATACATAACATATAAGTTCTACAACATGTTGTTACATGCATCAAATATCTACACAAGATATAAGGATCTAAAACATGGTGAAAGGTCCTAAACATGTGATAAGGCTCTAAACACAATACCAAATCTTAAAAACTTGATTCTAGCCACAAATATTAGATTCTAATGGGACGCCTCCCTGCCTCAAGCTCTTCAAAGCATAGTTATCAGACCCGGCCCGGCCCAGCGGTCGAACCGGTGCCCGGTCCCAAACCCGGGCCAGGTCAAGCATTCGACCGTTTGAGCAAGTGAACCGTTCTGACCCGGTGGTCGGACCGGGCGACCCAGTGTTGAACCGGTCGACCCGGCGGTCGGACCGGTGACCCGGATTGTTTTCCATCAGCCCGGTTTTTTTTTCCTTTTTTTTGTCATCAAGATTTCATTCACCTTCAGCCGGTTCTAAAAAAAACTTCAGTTCTAAATTGTATAAATCTCAAAACATCGAGCAAATTTTGTCAAAAAAAAAAAAGAACATCGAGCATATCTCTCACCAAAAAAAAATTCAAACAGCAGTATGTATTCTTTTTTGTTTTATAGGAAATAATTATTGGTATTTAAGGGTATTTGTACTTTTTTTACAATTGAAAAATTGAAGTGAAGATAATGAGTTTGTTTTCATTATGGATTGAATGTATTGCTGTGTTTTTTTGGAATGTATGAAGTTCTAGCAGTAGCTACAATGCTTACCTAAAAGAAAAGGCTAATTATTTGCGCTTTAACTTGCACAACAGATAATCATTTGATCATTTTATGTTGTCTAATTTGTAATTGTGTTTGTTGCAGTATTTTGAAAATAATTATGGTTGTCATATTTTATTTTATCTTTATGTTTTGAATATTCAATTATATTTTTTAAGTATATGATGTGACCCACCGGTTGAACCACTGACCCGGTGACCCGGTGTCTTTTCCGGGTCAATGACCGGGCCGGGTCTGACACCCACAGCTAACTGATACGAGAAGGGCAAGTTTTAAAAGATGGGGGTGAAGAAGAATCACCTGTAACGGAAACGCGAAAGGCTCATTGTCCACAACAGCAAAGTATCTATACACCGAATGAAAGCTCAATTTATGTCAATCCTGAGTTGAGTTGCAACTTTAAAGATGAAAGAAGATGAAAGAAGATCTAGCAGTACCAATTTCATTTTCTTTCCGCTGATTAGCTTGACTATATACATCTTCTTTCCTCATCTTCTTTGACTGGTCAATTGACCGGATTCGGTACCATCGCCGCCGTGCCTCGCCGCCATCTTCGTCCCACTCGATCTGATAATGTAAGGCGATATAGGCGCTGGTGGATCCTTACACGTGTTTAGGGTGATACACGTGGTTATTAATTAAGCAAAGAAGGCGAGTTGTTGGAGGGAAAAAAAAAAAGGAAAAAACAGGACGACGAATTTTTTTGTCGTGACCTGAGTTGCAACTTTAATAGGTATACTAACATATATGACTAGTGGGGGAATCGTGCCCCGCACGATGTGGCCCTCGGTTCTTATGTTGTAAACCTAGAATATTAGCCATCGAAACAAAAAATCTTACATGCATGCTTAAAGGCAGCTGTTTACATAGTCGAACATGCTGTACACAGGATATACCAAAAGTGTGACAGTTAGCTTAGTTTGGTTACACAAAAGGCTGGTAAATTTTCCCTATGAAAAGAGTTTATGGGGCAACGTGGAGTGGACATATTTATATTTTAGGGAACACAGCAAAAGGCGCACATCTTGTTGCGATTTATGTCTACTTAGATACAGGTGCTGATCAAACTTCATCTGTGGGTCTGAGTTTCAACTTCTTCATTGGTGTGGCGTTGGTTTCGGAGGGTGCTGTGGCGTCAGTGCTTGATTCAACTGTGTGTTTTTTGCTTGGGCTGTCATCTGTTGATTTGACTGGGGATGTTTGTTTCTCCTTTGCCTGCTTTGCTGATTTGCCTGGAAATTTACATGAGTTTAGTTTGGCAATCTGATTGACAGTATTGTCGACACAAGTAAAATCTGATTGACAGTTGCATATTAATGGGCTACAGAGATTAGTGTCTGTAGCCACACAAATTGTAACATGCTTAACAAAGCACCAGCATAATTGTCAAGCGTAACTTATTAGAAAGCAAACATTGCTTATAACGGAGTCAAAAGAAACATCGACTTCATGCTCTGAATGGCTAATGTACAAGATCAAAAGCCAAAGGGAATGAATCCCCATCAAGAATGAAATCCATCTCAAACAGACCATAGTAACAATTTAAGCTAAACAAAAAAAGTATTGTTTTAGTTCCCTAAGAGGTTATGCAAAACAAAGTATTAAAGGGCTTTCTATTCCGCTGGTTAACAAAGTATTAATTTGGTGGTTACCGGTGTTGCTGGATTCCGCTGCGCCTGAGGCATCACTTTTCTTTTCGAGCCACTCCTGGACGGTGTAGCGTGTGAGTTTGTCATTGAATACGTTCGTGTCAAAACACATGTAAAATCTTGAGTTGCGACAGCTTACCTGCACAGGCAACTACTGGACGAAACTACACCGAAAAGCAACCGTAACAAACCACAATCACCTGGGGAAAAGTGTAAAAAAATCATAAGAAAAAAAATCCTTCAAATGGACAGTGCCAAGGCTGCATAAACAAATAAAAACCATCGTATAAATCAAAATGATTTTCATTTTATCCCGCTAATGAAAATAAGATAGTAACAACTCAGCAAGCTCATTTCGCGATTGACAGTTGCATATTAATGGGCTACAGAGATTAGTGTCTGTAGCCACACAAATTGTAACAGGCTTAACAAAGCACCAGCAGAATTGTCAAGCGTAACTTATTAGAAGGCAAACATTGCTTATAACGGAGTCAAAAGAAACATCGACTTCATGCTCTGAACGGCTAATGCACAAGATCAAAAGCCAAAGGAAATGAATTCCCATCAAGAATGAAATCCATCCCAAAAAGTATTGTTTTAGTTCCCTAAGAGGTTATGCAAAACAAAGTATTCAAGGGCTTTCTATTGTGATAGCAAATCTCAATCTAGTAGAGACTTGGAACTTCAGGAGCCCTTCCCGTCCCTCACAGTACAGTCTTCTGTAGCTTAGTTTAAAACAGGATTAGCTTCAAAGTTGAGTATCAATCACTAATATTATGCATGAAGTTCTAGTTATCCTTGTAGCATTGTGCAATGCAGCAAATATACATTTTCACACTTGTACAAAGCAAACCAACAATAAGACGAACAACATTCAAGATAGAAATTCTAATGTGCAATGCTTTTGTGTAGAGTGAGTACTTATGAGTTCATACAGTTAGACAAACTTTGCAAAGAGATAAACATTTACATCAGCAAAAGTTATAAGCTTAACCTTAAGCACAAGATTAAGACCAAAACCTGTGATCATCAGGAAAAAGAACATTCGTTTCATGAACTTGTTTACATCAACCAAGTGATATAAAAAAAGGTATTTGGTGCATAAAAACACCCCGCGTAGTAAACTAAGTCATATAGCCAAAATAAATGTTATCAAAATGACAAACTTTAGCAAAAAACAATCTTTAAAATGGGCAACGACCTGTTAAACTCAGCTAGAAATGTCCACCATTTCAACACGTTCGTTTTCAGGCAAAATTTTCCAGTTCGGTGATTGAATGGCTCTAAGCCATCGAAAATCATCAACATTAGCCCAATTCCATGTCTCGTCATTCAAATTCGTCTCTACAAGATCCTCCTCAATCCCATCATACTTCAAACAATTATGGAGCAAACCTCACTCCCCTACATTCTTCAATTATAGGCCTACTCCTCACCCTCAATTAAAAGTCACAGACTTTAGCCTTGTGAATCCGAATTTGATGCGAAGCTAATACAAAAACACACCGTCCGACATCCTCCATCAATACTGGCCCGAAAACCGGCCCAACATAAACCTTACAATCACATAATTTATTCACAAAAAGAGACCTTAAACACCCTTTTCACCTCACTTCACAACCCTTTAATTCATCAATGAAAATTCCCCAACTTGATCACTCCTATCGAATTTCCTCTCCGAATCTCCCATGTTTGTCTCTAAAACCGGAGAAGAATCCCAAACCCAGGCATGAGGAGAGTACAATAGGTACAACAAAGCACCACCTTTTCATAGCACACATTCGGTCCCCAACCTAAAAGGCACATAACAAGTCCCCACGATATCTCATCACCTCGTAACCCTGGCCCGGGGAGAAAATGCAGAACAACCACCCAGAACGACAAACGCACACTCGTGTTCATCCATGTATCAACCAATGTACACAACAACACACAATTTGAGGAAAAAAGCTATGTAAATGCAGAAGCAAAGGCACAACTTAAAAATCTTCCAAGATTAACAAAATGTATATTTGTGAAACTATATTTCGTTAATCACAAAGGATTTTTGCCTTTTATTCATTCAAACATCGATCGATAGGGATAAGTAAAATAAAAAAAAATAAAAAACCAAAATCTCCAAATATCCATTTTGTGATCTCAGCACAAAATATGTACAACCACAAAGCAAAATCACAGCAAATACAATATCCAAATAACATGCAACACATACTCCATCATCAATCACCCACAAAAGACTCTAACAACCAAACTTTGAACCTTAATCCAGCATACCGCAACATAATTAACTGTATGCAACCCCATCCCCAAAAATCAATTACCAAGACAAAATGATCTAACAGAAGACCTCTTAACCCTAATGCAGGACACCCAAACCCAAGAAAAAAACAATGGACTTTAAAGCACCAAAACCGAAATACAGCTCACCAAAGGGTATCAAAATTAAAAGCAAAGAAAGATATCGCACCTTGAAGCCAAGCAATGAACCGGAAAGCCAACAACAATAAATCGCAACCAAAGCTGCCAGACACAAAATCAAACAAAAGTCATTCACCCACAGCTAACTGATACGAGAAGGGCAAGTTTTAAAAGATGGGGTGAAGAAGAATCACCTGTAACGGAAACGCGAAAGGCTCATTGTCCACAACAACAAAGTATCTATACACCGAATGAAAGCTCAATTTATGTCAATCCTGAGTTGAGTTGCAACTTTAAAGATGAAAGAAGATCTAGCAGTACCAATTTCATTTTCTTTCCGCTGATTAGCTTGACTATATACATCTTCTTTCCTCATCTTCTTTGACTGGTCAATTGACCGGATTCGGTACCATCGCCACCGTGCCTCGCCGCCATCTTCGTCCCACTCGATCTGATAATGTAAGGCGATATAGGCGCTGGTGGATCCTTACACGTGTTTAGGGTGATACACGTGGTTATTAATTAAGCAAAGAAGGCGAGTTGTTGGAGGGAAAAAAAAAAAGAAAAAAGGAAAAAACAGGACGACGAATTTTTTTGTCGTGACCTGAGTTGCAACTTTAATAGGTATACTAACATATATGAAGAACAAAGGTAGATATATATATATATATATATATATATATATATATATATATATAATGGATAATGGTGTGACCATTAATTTGTAAAGAATGCGGAGATATAGCCCTGCATATACGCTGTACGGGATGGGATAAAATCAAAAAGTGAGTTGAATTTGACCGGCAATGGAATCTAAATTTTAAATAAAAAATTGTAGGAACGTTGAAGTTAGGCTGTAACTTTTCTCAGGAGTATCGTATTCAAAGAGTCAGATTTGTCTGAACACACACGGTTGGCAAGCCGGCGACAAAAGAAAGATAAATTTCTTGACTGTGTGTCTATGTAAGCTTTTGCAACTCTTAATGACTTTATTTTTTAAATTCGAATATCATACTTTTTTATTTAATAGAATTATTTTTAAGGTGAATTTAATTTGAAAATATGTTTCTTTTTTTGAAAAAAGAAAATATGTTTCAATGTTTAGAAAATATTTCATATCAAAGTAACGTTTAAGTAATCGAATTTTTACAAATGAAAATAAGTATATGTTTTGCTTCGTAACACTACAAGAAGATTGGTTTAAAGGAACGACATTTTGTCGTCCCTTTAAAGCCATTGTCGTCCAATTAAATGTTTAAAGGGACGTCACGTCGTTCCTATAAAGACGTCCCTTCTGCGTTGTCTCTTTCAACAACCGACCCATTTATAGGGACGACAAAATTGTCCCTGTAAATATATGCTGACGTGACACGTACTTTTCTAAGATATTTCAACGTGCTGACATGACATTCTATGAAGGGACGACATTATCGTCCCTATAAACATGATTCATTTTATTTGACTAAAAAAATTATTATGTGGAAAAAAAATATTTTTTTTATAAAAAAGTTTGTTGGGACGACATTATCGTCCCTTAAAATATATTTGGGAAAAAAAATTGTACAAAAATAATTTAGGAAAAAATAATTTTTATAAGATATTTGTTGGGACGAAATGTCGTCCATTTAAACGGAGAAAATTTCCAGAAGTGCATTTATAGGGACGACATGTCGTCCCTTTAAACAGATAAAATTTCCAGAAATTCATTTATAGGGACGACATGTCGTCCCTTTAATTTAATTTTTTTTTATTTTTTGTTTTTTGTTTTCGCATGGCCTCCCATGCTATTTTCATCAAACCAATCATGTTTTTTCCAAAATTAATAACAGATGTGTTTATAAGAGGGGATTCATAACAAAACAAAATACATAAGCTTAGTGAAAAAATGTTACGCAAATTATAAAGTTGTGCAATGTTTCCAAAAGTAACAATAGTCTCCTCTAGAATGTCTACGCATCATCGTTAAGATCAACTTGAGAATCATCTTCAGAATCGTCTTCATCTTCATCGGAAGATGATGAGCTAACCTCTATTTGCATATCCGGGTGCTTATCCTTAAGATTATTCAGAAACAATTTGAGAAGAGCCCCTTGTTTTTTGGTTAACTTCACCAACCGATCATGAGACTTTCTAAGTTGGTCTATTCGCATATTGCATTCTTGGTGGTAAGAAGATGACGATGCTGAAGACTGGGACGATTGTGATGAATTGGATACGGAAGATTGCGTAGGGCCAAGGCCAATCAAATAATCTCGCCTAGTTCCTAGGCACTCCTAGCAGAAGCCCTATATGGTGCCCCATCCCTAAAATGAAGATAAAAAATAGAGTTTAGCCCAAAATAGCTTCCACAGCAGGGTCCCTATCCCTATTACTTTTTAGAGATATGAACAGTGCATCCCTACTTGTGGGGATGCATTATTCATGCCCTAAACATATTTATTTATTTAAAATTATAGGGATAGGGATAGGGATGCTGCTGGAGTGAAATACTAAATATTTAATGTGTATAAATAGGGTTGTGAGGTAGAATATATATTATTTAATATTATTTGAAATGTTATACGGATAAGGAAATGGATGCTGTTGTGGTGGTTTTTGGCTTGAGATGTTGTAAAATAGGGATATGTATTATTTTAGAGATAAAATTTGGCCCTTCTGCTGGGAGTGCCCTAAGGCGCCCTGAAAGATTTCCTCCTCTTCTTCAAAAGTCATCGGTCGACCTGGTGCAATCATAGCACACCATTCCTCCAGCCTCCTCTAAACACAACATATATCATTGGCAGTTAAGATAAGGAAAAGGAAAATGTGAACGTATTGAATTGAAATATATACAACATATATCACTTACGTAAGCAGCCTCCGCATCATTGTTGAGAAACGAGCCGTCAGCATTCTTATGCTTGCTCGCCCATACATGGATAGGATCTTGCCCCAAAGGATCTTCACTCAGACTCAGATTACCCTTGAAAAAACAAAAGTATTAGTTATGAAAATTCAAAAAAATGAAGTGATAGGGATTTTTTTCCTAATACTTACCATTCTTAACCTATCCCATCGAACTACGGCCATCAATCTACGGCCATAGGCGTTCATCCTTGGCGGCCTACATATTTACTCCCGGCGCGATTCTTCTTAGATCAGATCTTTTCTGCAAAAAAATTTGTACTTTTGTATTATATATAAGCAATAACAAGTAATAATAATCGAATCTACGTAACACGTGTAATGGAATAAAAGCTTTACCTTAAAAGCATCGCTACTAAGGTAGCATAGATACGCTTCCCATTGTTGTGGTGAACCCACATCCCTGGGTCGGGGACAAGGCCCTGGAAACCCCTTGTTGTTGTGTTCATCTACCTCCTCCCTTAATCTAGTCTTCCATTTTCTGAATAAAGTATCGGCGCTTTTCAGCACGGCATGGCGGTGAATAGGCTCAAGGGGTTCGAACGATGCCTGAAACACAAGAAATGAAATGATTGGTATCTAAATTAATATAATGAAACTTACAATTTGAAAGTGTTAACAATTTGATTAGCTAAGTACCCGAAGTTCTTCCCAAATTAACTGTTTAAGTCGGTCTTCCACCTTTCGCCAGGTCGGTACGCAACAGGGAACATAGGACTTCACGACTTTCCCTGTCTCGGACTCAAAATCCTTGGCATATTTTCCCAAAACCTTCTAAACTTTGGGAAATCTAGGATCCCATATAAGAGGAATCAATCCCTCAAACTTTTTCTTGAGGGCTTGGATGGTGAAACCTTTTGCAGGTCCACGTTCATCTTGCTTCTTTTTCGGGAATGGAGTTGGGGGTATCAATTCCTCATTATCTGATATATGATCTGTAGTATCAGTGTCAATGTTAATTCAACAAAATAAGAATAATCATACTAGACAAAAAAATGTAAGTTAACTAATTACCGTCCTCGCATCGGCCCGGTAGCCTAAATGGATGCTCGTGCGGTGGTTGAGAACCACCTGCAGATCCCGCGCAAGCCATTCACCTATATGATCAAGTATTTGAATATAATAAAAAAATTGATATAAAGATCACATATATGTTGATGTAGTAAGCACTACTATTATATAATTTTTAAATTCAAGTATAATTGAATGAACTTACTAAAAGAATATTAGACTTATAGCATCATTCATTATCACTTGAGTTTGGTGGGATCGAGTCGTATATGTCATCATCTACACAGTTATTATCATCATCACATGTGGGAAAGGTGTCCTAAACCCAATCGGGTTGGACCGGATCTGACCGGGTCGGGTCGTTTACAGTCTATTTAGTTCATGTAATAACTTTATTATGATTAATAAAAGCACTTATGTTATTATATATTGTTTATCTTCATGTTATTTGTCGTACATATATAGTAACGTCCCTAGTATCAAACTGTGATAGAGAAACCATGATAGTGATTATGGTTGATAGGATCTCTAATCACTATAATAAGTTTGATACTTAAATGGCTCTAGTCTTATGTACTGTCAAACGGGACATTGATAGTATAATCAGACTAGCACGTATTGGATGTCTTCTATCTTATAGAAGGTTGGGATAGATCTTGTCTATCGAAGTGTAGAGACACTTGGACTGTACGTTGACGTGTATTAGAGAATGCATACGTTAGACTGGGCCACTTACATTAAGTGTCACACCATGTGGCGGCTATGTAATTATCCTTTTGACCGGAGTCTTCATGGCATCACGGTATGGATTGTCATGCTTTGACACTATTGAGATTTCCCCTAGCCACGGGGCGATCATGCGGTAGTGATTGGGTGTGATATTGAAGCATGCAGAGTATACATGATTGGTCGTCCGGGAATCACGTATCCTATGATTGGGATCGAATATCCGAAATGGCCTTCTTATAAGGAATGTTTAGCTCTCGAGAATCTTTGCAAAGCGGGAGTAATGTGTTATCCCGAGAGAGCATGATATCCAGATTATAAGATACGATCGTTAATGTATTGACACTCGAGATACGATCGTATGGATATTATTACTGTGATAGGATTGTAAATTACACGGTAACTGCTTCATATGAAAGGTAGTAGTCATTTCTTTTGACTCTTCCGATTATTGGGGGTCACGGTGTGTTGCTAGACGCTATCCCGTGATCGTTAGGCATGAAGGGCATTTTAGAAAATTGCACTTGGTGTCTATGGCCAACATATTCGGAAGCCTATCGGGTCACACACATATGAACTTCGAGTCGGGATTAAAATACGGTTATAGTTGATAACCAAATAAGGAAAGTTTATCTCTAGACTATAAAGGCTGTAGTGGTAAATTAATATAGTGGTATTTATTTATTAGAATAAATAAAATACAAGATATTAATTATATACAAATTATATTAATTAAAGAATATTCCGGAAGACAATTTATTGACTATTGGGGCGCCACATTGATGTGTATAAGATACACTTGGATTGTGCACTTTAATTAATAAGATTACCATAATATTAATGTAAGATATTAATTGATTTTGGAAAAATAGATTTATGGTAATAAGATAATTATATTCAATATAAGATATTGGCAAAATTAATTATAATTAAAGAATAAATCAATCTAATTGATTTTTCTTATTTTATTGGGAAAATATTTTCTTCTCCTCCACACCAAGATGGGGTGCCCCTCTCACTATAAATAAGAGGTGGGTGTCAAGCTCTTTTGTACAACACAGTTGCAAGAGCTCATAGTTCTTGTGTAAAATAGAGAACATCCTATAGTGAGTTGGAGAGAAGGGAAAAAAGCCGGTCTAGCAACCGGAGTTTTCCAATAGCAATCCACGGAGGATTCCGGCGAGGAGTTCGTGTGGATTAGCGATGGAGGCCGGACACGTGGACGGATTGCGCACTTACTGTACTACTCCGTTGACGGTCAAAGCGACAATCTAATAGATCATTAAGGTATAACCGTCAAACTACTTAACGTGTTTATTGCATTAAATGAAGAACGATCTAGTAAAAGGAAATCAAATTTTAAATTCCTCTACGTTAAACTAGTGATTTCCTAACAGTGGTACCAGAGCCAGACTTCAAGCTTAAGCAATAAGCACAATTTAATTGCATAGTAATTAATCGATAGATGCAAGATTAAATCACAAGACAGTTAAAAAAAAGGAAAACAATTGGGGGCTCGGCCGACTGGCGGCGGCCCCCTCCTCTGCGGCGGCTCTAGGGCTGCCGTTGTCGGTTGTCCTCTTCCAATGGGGAGATCGACCCTTTTCGTTTTGTGATATTTATTATGCATAGATATCTCGTTTGTTTAGTTGTGTCATCTGGCCAACCAATGGTTCAAATAGTTTGGGCCATTGGGAAAACCAGAGTGGCATTCAAATATTTGATTTGTAAAAGGCATAGGCCTAGACCACTTCCAAAATTTTGGTTTTGGAAAATGGACAGGCCTAAACCAAAATTATTTGGCTTTTCCAAATATTTGATTCGGAATAGGCCTAGGCCCTTTTAAAATATTTGATTTGTAAAAGGCCTAGGCCAAGGCCACTTCCAAAATTTTGATTTTGGAAAGTGGCCAGGCCTAAACCAAATTTGGTCAAGGAAGATGACTTTTGGTTTAGGAAACCAAAGGCATCCCATTTGATTAAGAATCAACAGGAAAGGAAAAAAATTGGAGACTTTATAATTTTTTAATTTTATTTTGAATAGTTCAAATTTAATAAAATTGAAATTAAAATCAATTTAAAATTAAATGTTAATTTTTTATTTGATTAAGTCATATAATTAATTAAAAGTTATTTAATTATTTGATGTGATAAAATAAGACACATAAGTAGTTAAAATTAGAATTTAATCTTTTTCATAAGATAAAATTGTATGGATTAGATGTGTAGATATAATGTGATTATATGGACCCCGATTGATCATGGACTCGACCAATAGGATAGATGGGAATGTTTTCTTTATGTTGGTTTTTGAAATTGTCCTAGGTCGTTATGAAGAACGTGGCCTAGTTTACTTTTGCATTTATCCCATTCCCGTTAGCTCCCCCCCCCCCCCTCATGTGCGGCGGGTGTAATTATTTATTAGATAGATTATTATGTAACAAGAATGGAGCAAGAAGTTGAAGACCAAAGAGAGATAAAGAACCCATTGGCGTACAACAATAAAGATCCTATTGGCGGTTGCAGACACCCTTAGTTTGTCACCCGTGGTTTCGTCAGTTTGTATTTGAAACCGCACCTAGGAAAAGTCCATGATCATACTGGTTATTTTGTGCGCGAAATGTTGTGTATGTTTTACTTTATATGATACCATAGTAATATGCACATAGTAGATGAGACCATAATTAATTAAGTGAATTAATTTAAAATTATTCCCACGCCAAAAATCGAGCCAAAATTGTCTCCTAATATTATAATGACGGTGAAGAGCCCTTGTTCGGATCCAACTCATCGGCCCTCGTCGGGAGTTGACCTACCATGGGTATATTATTATTATTGAGATATGATCATCACGAGATCTCATAAATATTTGGGTTACGACTCGACTAAAATCTTGTGGTGATTGGCTCTCGTCAGGACCGTCTGATTTTAGAGACAAGGGTTTGACTATCAAATAGAGATGTGAAACGTCAAAGAGTTGACTAGCCAGCCGATGGGAGCCGCATACGATGTGACTGGTAGGAGTACCTACCTTTCAAACTTATCTCGGTTGATTGGCCCTTATCGGGAATCGAGATAACTAGATGGGATCCCAGCCACTAAAAAATTAATTTAATTTCTTGAAAGCCAATTGGGAATAGTTGGCTAGTAGGAGTAAAACCTTATAAAATTTTAAGTGCAAATTTAGGGTTCTTAAATACATGAGCTTTTACTTATTCTATCTTTATTTATTGTTGTAGAAAATGTCAAACAAATTGAACATTCGTTTTATCATCGACAATAAGCTTGACGAAACTAATTTTCTCGATTTGGAAAGAAACCCCAAAATCATTTTGAGGCACTAGAAGATTGGCTATGTCTTGGATGAGGCTCTACCGGAAGAGCCCACTGAGGGTTCGGCTGCGGATGCTGTCGAGAAGTATAACAAGCACTGTTCTGACAGTACTGATGCTACATGTATCATGCTTGCTTCTATGACACCTGAACTGCAGAAATAGCATGAGTCTATGGACGCCTACACAATCATGGTCCACTTAAAGGAACTCTATGCTTCTCAGTCTCGCACTAAGAGGTATGAGGTCTCGAAGGCCCTGTTTAGTTTTATGATGGCATATGGGACTGATGTGGGGCCACATGTGCTTAAAATGATCGGTTACATAGAGAGGCTTGGGAAGCTGGGCCACAAGTTGGAACAAGAATTGAGTATTGACTTGATTCTACAATCTCTACCTGATTCATTCTCGCAGTTCGTGATGAATTATCACATGAACAAGATAGATTGCTCCTTTGCGGAGTTATTGAACATGTTGAAAACAGCCGAGGGCACTATGGGGAAGGGAAAGCAAGTGTTACTGGTCACTTCTAGCAAGGGCAAGGCCAAAGCCCAGAAAAAGTCCAAGAAGGCGAAGGCTGCACTAATCCAACACCTAAGATAGCAAAAGACAAATCCAATGATGCTTGCTTCCATTGCGGTGAGACCGGACATTGGAGGAGAAACTGCAAAGGCTTCTTGAGAACGAAGAAGAATCATTCTGATGCTTTGACTTCAGGTATATTTATGATTAAGATCAACATTACTTCTTCTAAGTCTAACCACTGGGTATTTGATACTGGTTGTGGTTCTCATATTTGTACGCATATGCAGGCATTAAGAAGAACTAGAAAACTGAGGAAAGGAGAGGTGGACCTACACGTTGGAAATGGAGCAAGTGTTGCTGCACTGGCCGTAGGAGTTTATTTTATTTCATTGCCCAGTGGGCTAGTACTAGAACTTAATAACTGTTATTTTGTTCCTGCTCTTACGAAGAGCATTATTTCAATTTCTGCATTAGATGTTGATATATTTTCATTTACGTTTGAGAATAAATGTTGTTTTTATTCACGTGATGGATTTTTTTATGGTACTGGCATACTTAGCAAGGGTCTCTACATATTAGACATGAATGTTGACATACTTAATATAAATAACAAGAAAGCCAAGACAAATGACTTGAATGAATCCTACTTATGGAATTGTAGACTTGGCCATATAAATAAGAATCGTATTTCCAAACTCTATAAAGATGGAATGTTGGATCAATTCGATTATGAATCGTTTGATACATACGAAGCTTGTCTACTTAGCAAGATGACAAAGTCACCTTTTAGTGGCAAAGGGAGAAGATCCAATGAATTGCTTGAGCTCATACATACTAATTTATGTGGCCTAATGTCAATTCAAGCCAAATGAGGATACTCTTCTTTTATCACTTTCACTGATGACCATTCTCACTATGGTTATATTTAGTTAATGAAGTATAAGTCTGAAGCCTTCTAAAAGTTCAAGGAATTCAGAAGTGAAGTGGAGAAACAACTGGGTAAAGAAATCATAACACTTCGATCTGATTGGCGGAGAATACCTAGATGGAGAGTTTCAAGATTATTTGAAGGAGAATGTGATTCTACCTGAATGGACCCCTCCCGGGATGCCACGGATGAATGGGGTGTCTGAGAGGAGGACCCGCATATTTTTAGACATGGTGCGATCCATGATGAGCTACACAGTTCTCCCAAAATCATTTTGGGGGTATGCTTTAGAAACCGCATCATATACCATCAAAGACGGTTGAATCCACACCATACGAGGTATGGCACAAGAGGAAACCGAGTCTTGCATATCTTAAACCTTGGGGTTATCCGACTTACGTGAAGCGGATGATGCCTGACAAGTTAGAGGCTAGATCTGAAAAATGTCTGTTTGTAGGTTATCCTAGAGAAATAGAGGATACCAGTTTTACCATCCTGAGGAACAAAAGATGTTTGTTGCCCGGACTGGCTACTTTCTTGAGAAAGAGTTTATTCTGGATAGGGTCAGTAGGAGTAAGATTGATCTTCAAGAAATTCGAGAACCACTTGCGGATACCAGTCAGTTGATGGATGTAGAGGACTCGCCACACACAGATTTGACGTCAGCCTCTACCGTGAACACACTAGCACCTCAAAGATCCACCAGGTAACGCCGTGAACCCGAAAGGTACACTGGTGTGTATCTCATGGAAGATGAGGACCCTAGAACTTATGAAGAAGTTCTATTAAGGCATGACAAAGAGAAATGGCTAGAAGCCATTAATTCTGAAATGGAATCCATGAAAGACAACCAAGTTTGGAACTTAGTTCCACCTGAAGGAATAGTTCCTATAGGGTGTAAATGGGTCTTTAACAGAAAGACCGACATGGACGGTAATGTGACTACCAACAAGGCTAGGTTAGTGGCAAAAGGTCATAAGCAAAGACAAGGAGTTGACTATGACGAAACCTTTTCGCCTGTTGCCATGTTAAAATCCATTAGAATTTTGCTCGCTATTGCAGAATACCATGATTACGAAATCTGGCAGATGGATGTGAAAATAGCTTTTCTTAACGGGAACCTGTCTGAGGAGGTGTATATGACACAACCTGAGGGTTTCACAACCAATGACGCCAGGATGGTATGTAAACTGCAAAGATCCATTTATGGTTTAAAGCAAGCTTCTCGGAGTTGGAATCTTTGCTTTGATGAGATAATCAAACATTTTGATTTCATCAAGAACGAAGATGAGCCCTGTGTTTACAAGAAGGTTAGTGGGAGTGCCATTGTGTTCTTAGTGCTTTATGTTGACGACATATTGCTCATAGGGAATGATGTACCAATGTTACAATCAGTCTAAGATTGGTTATCCAATAACTTCTCAAAAAAGGACTTGGGTGAAGCAGCCTATATTCTAGGAATAAAGATCTATAGAGATAGATCTAAGAGGTTGCTTGGTCTGTCGTAATCCACCTATATAGACAAGATGCTGAAGAGATTCAGCATGGAGCAGTCCAAGAAAGGATTGCTGCCCAAGTCACATGGGGTCCTCCTGTCGAAGGGAATGAGTCCTAAGACAGAGGAGGAAAGGGCACAAATGAGTAAGATCCCTTATGCTTCATCAATCGGGTCTATCATGTATGCCATGTTGTGCACATGACCAGATGTTTCGTACCCTCTTAGTATGACTAGTAGGTACCAGTGCAATCCAGGTGATGGTCACTGGATTGCTGTCAAGAATATCCTCAAGTACTTAAGGCGTACTAAGGATATGTTCCTGGATTTCGGGAACGATGATTTAGTATTACGAAGTTATACAGATGCCAGTTTACAAACTGACAAGGATGACTTTAAGTCACAGTCTGGATTTGTTTTCGCTTAATGGTGGAGCAGTGAGCTGGAAGAGTTACAAGCAGGAGACTACTGCAGACTCTACAACGGAAGCCGAATACATAGCAGCCTCGCAGGCGGCAAAAGAAGCATTTTGGATGAAGATGTTCATTACATAACTTGGTGTGGTTCCCTCCATTGAAGGTCCAGTGCCTTTCTACTGTGATAATAATGGAGCGATATCTCAGTCAAAGGAACCATGGTCTCATCAGAAGTTCAAACATGTGCTACGGCGATATCACTTGATTAGAGAGATAGTAGATATAGGAGATGTAAAGATAGAGAAATTCCACACGGATGATAACATAGCTGATCAGTTAACCAAGGCATTGTATCAAGCAAAGCATGAGAAACATTTTCACTTGCATGGGCTAAAGCATGTGGGTGATTGGCTTTAGGTCAAGTGGGAGATTGTTGGAAAGGTGTCCTAAACCTAATCGGGTTGGACCGGATCTGACCGGGTCGGGTCGTTTACAGTCTATTTAGTTCATGTAATAACTTTATTATGATTAATAAAAGCACTTATGTTATTATATATTGTTTATCTTTATGTTATTTCTTGTACATATATAGTAACGTCCCTAGTATCAAACAATGATAGAGAAACCATGATAGTGATTATGGTTGATAAGATCTCTAATCACTATAATAAGTTTGATACTTAAATGTCTCTAGTCTTATGTACTGTCAAACGGGACATTGATAGTATAATCAGATTAGCTTGTATTGGATGTCTTCTATCTTATAGAAGGTAGGGATAGATCTTATCTATCGATGTGTAGAGACACTTAGACTGTACGTGGACGTGTATTAGAGAATGCGTACGTTAGACTGACCCACTTACATTAAGTGTCACACTATGTGGCGGCTGTATAATTATCCTTTTGACCGGAGTCTTCATGGCATCACGGTGTGGATTGTAATGCTTTGACACTATTGAGATTTCCCCTAGCCATGGGGCGATCATGCGGTAGTGATTGGGTGTGATAATGAAGCATGCGGAGTATACATGATTGGTCGTCCGGGAATCGCGTATCCTATGATTGGAATCGAATATCCGAAATGGACTTATTATAAGGAATGTCTAGCTCTCGAGAATGTTTGCAAAGTGGTAGTAAATGTGTTATCCCGAGAGAGCATGATATCCAGATTATAAGATACGATCGTTAATGTATTGACACTCGAGATACGATCGTATTGATATTATTACAGCGATAGGATTCGATGTTACATGGTAACAACTTCACATGAAAGGTAGTAGTCATTGCTTTTGACTCTTCCGATGATTGGGGGTCATGGTGTGTTGCTAGACGCTATCCCGTGATCGTTAGGCATGAATGGCATTTTAGTAAATTGCACTTGGTGTCTACGGCCAACATATTCGGAAGCCTATCGGGTCACACACATATGTGAAGGATGTAAGAGCTCAGATCTAAATAAACTAGATCTTTTCACAGCGGATGGATCACGATCTATGAACTACATATCATAAACAAATGATCTAAACTTCCTACAAAGGGGTTTAGATATACTTACCAATAGTTGGATGAGTAGCCTTGATCTTCCAACGTGTGTCTCCAAATGGCGGTTGGTGGACACGGATCCTTGGAATCAGAACCTCCTTGATATGCAACCAAGAAAAAACTAAAGTTTTTCTTCAACCGGGGAATGCTAAGGATCGAACTCCTTAGCCCTTTTTTATGTAATTTCATGGTTTTGTGTGTATGTGAGTCTTGGGAGATATCTCCTTTTATAGAAGAAAAATCCTTGGCCTCCAAGGAAAAATATAATTTAATCAGATAATTACAATTATATTTTCCTAATCATATTAGAAAATCCTAGGATATTCTAGAACCAATCTTGAATCAATTAATGATCAATCTAATATATTTTTAATTAATTAAATAACAGATAAATAATTAATTACTGCGCAGTATGACATCATCCGAGAAACCTATTCCAAGGAGGAAATCCTCATACTGGCGCCACACACACCACCCCAGGCCCACAGAAAATGTATTTTTTGTGTATTATATTATTTAGCCCAACTAAATAATATTTCACATATCAATTAATTAGCCCAGCCAATTAATCATCACTGCGGCCCAATAACAAGAAAGCACTCATATTATAGGAGCCACGTTGGGGACCATGGACCTATAACCAGTAGCTCCAATAATTAAGTAAACTATTCATCGAACAGAATATTCATACTTAAATTCTTAATTCCGGGATTACGCCACCATAAACCCGAAACTGAACTCTACCAATTATAGATATATACTTACACTCAACCCATCGAGTAAACAAGCGTCCATTGATATAATCATTACATACGGACTAACCCTCAATAGACTGTCCATTCTGAGTGGGAAGTCTCCGTGAACCCGACTCAGAATATCTTATCCTTATTTACCATTAACCCAGTAGTGATCAATCAGTTCACATATCTGACTAGTAGCTAATTAGTCTAAATATGAACTCGGCCGATCGATCATTTTCTTAGGGCTAACAAATAAGGGGACTGTCTCTGTACTTCCCGCAGGAAGGAATGGATTCCATGTCTATGAAAACCAGAACTACTCACTCATCAGGGAATAGTGCCAACGAGAAGTGACTTGGATCACATATCGAAGTGATCCGTAACTAACACATCAAACCCTACCCCGAGACAGGCAGCACCCTGTGATCACTTCAGGATTAAGGTCAATCCATATATGATCATCTAACGATTTAATAATATTTCTTGATTACGGAATTATATCAAGAAATACAGATTAAATCGGTCCAGTCCAATATGAATGCCATCATATATAAATGCCCCACTCTGGCACCCTCTACCGACAGTCTGGATAAGACTATCACACCCTAAGGTGTTCTGGGTCGCATTATTGGTGTTTTAATCATGAGACCCTAAACTCTGATTAAGTTCACCACGGACTCACAGTTTAAGTATATCACCACTAACTCAATCCTCACGTGCATGCCATACACTGAGTTAAGCGGTTACATACTGATATACTTCGGGTTTGCAGCAGTGTATTACTTACAAGCACAAAGAAAGTAATAAGGTGAGATAAATTTTGTTATCCATTATCAAAAACAATTACGTCACTTTCAGTCTTGAAGGCTCAAGAGAAATATCTTTCCGAAAAATTAATCGCATGTGTGATTAACAAGTACAACGTTCTAGTTACTTACCACTTTTAATCAAAGTCGTTACTAGTCAATTTAAAGCATACACTAACAATCTAGTACCATAGAGAGATATACATATAGTTGTAAATCAAATTGACAGAAAATAAGTCCAAATCATACACTACTAATTGATTTTAGGAACTATAAACTAATGCATAGTCTATCCTACCGTTCCAAGGATTTAGTCTCACACCTCAGTGCCGCCTTAGGGTAGGTCAAAGAGGTGACGAATAAATTGAGATCAACTCTCTTGATTATTAAATGGAATCGAACATCCAATCTTAATCCTCGATTACCTTCCTTTTTCAGCCAAGGTATTACCAAAAATACCCATAATGAGTGTGACCTACTATTGCAGATTTTTAGGTAGACCCCGAGTGTGCTGCCTTAGGGTCGGTCAGTGACCTGACGAGTACCCAAAATCCTATCCTTTCGGAGAACAAGCCTTTAATTATGATAGCGGTGAAGGCAATCCTTAGGGAGGCCGGTCCTAGGCCGGCACGAGACGTCACCATTCTCTCACGTTGCTTGTGTCAACAGTAGAGGCCGTGGGGTCAGCTGTCGCCTTCCCCGCTCCCACTCAATATTTATGAAAAAGTGGTGGGTTTACTGATTTCGTTTTTGGACTTGATGTATCTTTAAGGAACAATAAATCATGGGCCCGAATGGTGTCGGTTATGTGGGCTAGCCAACCCGACCTATTCGTTGGAACATATGTGGCCGTCGGACGGATCAGGCCAAGGGGAGCTCCGTTGAGCCGTAGTTGCTTGTCAGATAGCTCATCTTTGCCGGACCCCATGCAAACGCCACACGTGGAGGGTTAAGTCGATCGAGTCGTGGCTCAGTTGACCACCCATCCATGGTTTGACCACTTTCGAACCATATTCGGCCATAATTGTTCAATCCCTTAACATCAAACTTTTCACGTAGACACTACGGACAAAAAACGCAATCTCGTCGAGGTTTCGGGATTTTAATCCCTATGCTTTCGCAAGGTGGGATTCACTGATAATCCATCACCTAACCATGACGATTGACAAAACCCGGAATCCTCGGTTTCCCTAATTAGTTTCCAGTTAATATCATACAATTAATTAAAACTAATCGCGTGTTGTATACATGTCTAACTAATTCCTCGAATTAATTTCTACATGTATATGCATATGGAGTGGAATTCATGATATGATGCATGTCATGGCAATTTCCGGTTCTACGCATACATCCTAATCATACATACTAGTGCAGAAAATAAACATCAAGATGGACCGTTGGCACTGTTGGGGAGATTTTGCATCATTAAAACAAAAGAAAATTTATAAAACCTATACTACCATGCAAAACTACCTCCTAACCGGCCGAATACCGGGTAGTTGCTAGTAAAGTTGGATAAGTACGGGTATCAATCCTCAGGGAAAAGGGATGTTGAATCTAATTTCACTAATTCCTTTCAATTGTTACTTAGGAAAAACGAATAAACGAAAGAACAAATAAAATAAACGAAAGAGCAATTAAAATAAATCTAGCCTACGAAATAAAATAACACAACCTAAACTAAACTAAAGATACATGGGATCAAACAGTGCACAAACCTAAGTGATCTCAATCCTAGTTCATCTCATGATTTTAATTCAAATTGTGGTTTCACCTTTACACGAGATACAAATCCCTAATTTCTTAGTGAATCTATTTCTCAAGCTATGGATTCCTAATTCCTTAGTGAGTCCAATTTATCAATCTCTCATCTTCCGAATGTTGAGATCGATTTACCAAACAAAACTCGGTGTAGATTCAGGTTAACTCTCGTATTTTAGAATCTAGCAACCTAGATGATTAACCGATTAACTTGTCATCATCAATGGTTAAAAATCCTATCTTTCTATGGTGATCTAGTCTACGCAACTTCCGTATGTTGTAAACATCAATAGCAAACTGATCTCTCGATCTAATTCACATCATAGCATCATAATCATAGAACGATACAAAATAAATTAAAGATCATGAAAATAAACTAGAGATTGAATAAATTAAAAATGAGATTAAACTCACAAGGTTTGGTACATGGATGAACTCATGAATCGAAAATGGGAAGAAAAAAAAAACTACATCTAATCTAACCCCGGATCACCCGAGCACAAGGCTCGGGTGACCGGCCTTGAAGCTCTCAAGTTGCCGCTGCTGCTTTACTTTTTGCGGCTGGAATGAATTAATTGTAATAATATGAGATATTAGGGTTCATGCATGCGCTGTATATATATAGGAGGTAAGGCGGCTGTTTGTTTAATGTCGGCTGCAATTTCCCTTTTCCAATTAGGTCGGCTAGATTAATCGTAAGTCGGCTGAATATTATGGATTTAGGAATGAAACTTCTAAAATTCATATCTTGAGTTGTAGACCTCCAAAAATTATGATCCGAATGTCATAAAAAAGCTCTCGGAAAACTCTACAACTTTCATTAAGGACTCTTCTTCAGAAAACGCCTTTTTGATAAGCCCGTCGTATTACGAGTCGTTTTCGGGATTTTCCACTTACCCAAATTGATTACCCACTTGACCACCATTTGAGTTGTAGAAGTCCGATTGACGTAATTCAAAGTGCGTTGGAAAGCTCTTTCAAAGATCTACAATTTTCATGAAGAAGTCCACCCCTGAAAATGCTTCTAAGCTGGGTCAAATCTCCGTCGAAAATATGTAACGATTTAAGTACTTAGGAAAATTTGCTCCGTTGAACTCGTAAACTTGTGGCATCTTCTTCTAACCCTCTAAACACCTCTTTTAGACCGAAGATATGCATCTACAAGATATCCAAAATATTGCAAAGTGTAACAACATCCAAATAAACATAAAACCAACGATAAAAACACATAAATCAGCCACTTTTGCAATTTATTATCTTTAAAACTCATTTGCTCAATATTTCAATATAAGGCTCGATTTCTATACAAATCATAAGAATATGGGGAAAATTGATATAAAATATATATATATAAAAATCATACAATTTGACCCTAAACAACACCCCCACACTTAGCTTTTGCTCGTCCCGAGCAAAACAAAACATAAACCAAGCTCGAGACAAATAAACACTTATGCAAATATAAAACATATTGAAGTAGTTTAGAGGTTCACCCAAGTGAGTGTGTGCATAGCCATAGTAAACTTCCACTAAATCCACACTTTGAAAGTTATTCAAACCAAAACTAGCCAGGTTTCCCATTTAAGTTAGAAATATTCAAAAATCATAACATGCACTTCACAAAACATACAGATCCCGAAAAGATTAATAGGGAGTATCTAAAATATTTCCGACATACTTAGAGGATAATCCCTACAACATATCCTTTAGTTTATACTGGGGATAAGATATACGATAACTAAGTCTTTCATTTAATTCATACCACTTCTTATGCAAGTTGATTTAACTATTTCTCATTTATACGCACATCAGAATGAGCTATTGCCCGTCATAGTAGAATAGGACATTTCGAGATAACACCCTACCTTACTCAAATCATAAGGCAGCTATAAACTGACTGTCGTGAGCTTTTGGTCATCATGGTGGAATAGGACATACGTGGTATACCCTACCGCACTCAAATCATAAACCAGCTTCCGACACACACAATTACAATTATGTTTACTTAGAGATTTCTGGCTGGCAGTGGAAAAGATTATTTTCTCGTAGCACAGACCACTGAGCATAACACCTCAAGTAAACAATTTATTACTATTGCAAAGACTTAATCACGTTTCACTTATCACATTCAAACTTACAGATATTCACAGTATGTCATACTTTAATCCTAGAATACAAACTACTAAACTTTTCAAGAATTGTACATAAGCAAAGAAACATGCTATAATCATCAAAAATCTCCAACTAAAATGGGGTAGACTTTCAACATTTAGCTCATCATTTACTATGGCATGTGAAAAAGAGTGTTGGGTGAAACAACTAAAATTACTAAATATGCAAAATAACGCATCAATGATATAAACTCTCAAACAAAGACATGCAATGCTTACTCGAGACAAAACAAAAATTTGAAAATTTAGCTCTTTTTCATAGAAATATAACAGAAATTGAGCAAACGACTCATAGATACATATAAACCATCCTCTCCCACACACTTAGATTGCAACTTGTCCTCAAGTTGTGCAGAAATAAAAAAATTAGAGAACTTAGCTGATTGGATGCTGGCAATTCCGGAAAAATCGGTAAAAACCAAAATTGCTGCATAGCTCAGTAGACTGTGGAGCATCACAGGTAAACTGAATACATCTTTAAAGTGCACAATAGCTATAGAAAGTATCCTGCAGACTTGATTAGTGCAAAAAGAGTCTTCGGGGAAAAAGAAAAGATTACATATATAAAGCACATGGAAAAGGGGATATAGAGATATTTCAAATTTAAGCTCATATAAAGATGGAATACATATACATGGAACATTACACAACAGTAGGCTAGGTGCAACTATATGAAAATATACTACAATGCAGCCTACATGATATGCAATCCTAAAAATAAAATAAAAAAAATAAATTCTGACAGGCTCAGGCTGAGCAAGTTGACCCCTGACAACTCTACAGTGACTACGGCCTATGCAGAAACTAAAATAAAAACGAGGTAGTATTACGGAAACCGACAGTTAACTACACTCAAGAAAAATAAAAGAGAATAGGAAAACAATGCAACTAGATGATATGCAACTAAATGATATGCATCTAAATGATATGCAAAAATAAAAGAAAATAAAAGAAATAAAACTAGCCCACTCATTAGCAACACGACATGTACAAAATAAACGTCTACCAAATAATGACAGGTTACGATAAACGACAGTGCTGTCCATTACATGCAGTGTAGACGCGCCTTAAGACTCGTCAAAAGTGATAGCATTATGGAAAACCAACAGTTAGCTATACTAAACAGATATAACTCATATGGACTGGACGTAGCATACGGAAAACCGACAGTAGCTACCCATATGAGTTACATAAACAACAAGGAAGCACATAATTCTCAAAGCTTAAAAGATTCATCACAGCGGTACGTAGAATACGGAAACCGACATTAGCTACTAAATAACAAATAAGACCAGTTATAGCTTACGAGAACCGACAGTGACTATAACTTGCATGGATGAATCATGCATATAAAAATTAATCAGTTATTTAACATGGATCGGTAGATGGAAAGATATGAATACGCAAGTTCAGAACATCTACGTAAAAACAATTAGCCACAGAAGCTCAAATTAAAGTATCCATATCAAATAAAGCATTAAAAATCAAATTGAGAAGAAATCTGGAACCTGGACTGGCGTTCACTAATTCAAACGGGCGTTTAAAACTTATGCAGGCCGGACGGGCGTTTAGATATATGGACGTCCGTTTGGTTCTTGAAAACAGAACAGAGCTGATACGTTTTGGAACGGACGAGCGTCCAACAAACTTGTTCGATAAAACTTGTTCGATAAAACTTGTTTTATATTTATAAACCGAAACACCCCAAGTATAAGGTTCGTAGTATAGGGTGTTTACGGGTCGTCCTAAGGGAATCGAACGTCTATCGGATTAAGTATAGTTTATTGTATCGATTATGTCACGACTATTAACTAAACTAGGGTTTAAACTAATTATGAACAAGAAAAACGACAATGAACAAGAACTTCGATGAATAGTAAATTTGCGTAAAATTAACAATTAACAACTAGAATTTAAAACAACTAACTTAGCAATCAACGATTTATACTAATGATTCGATTTATCAAGTAATTAAAACAACGGCAAGGCAACGGGAATCCACCGATCAACCAACCCAACCCCAACTAGACGGCAAGCTAAAGATATAATTTTTAGTAACGATCAATCACGAATTCGATTAAATTTCTCTAAGCGAATTCTAGGGTTTCGCTTTTTTTTCAAGTAAAACAAAACGACATGCAAAACACGATCACGAGATTATTTCTAATACTCTTACTCAAATAATTATAAACGATCTCTCGAATTATAATTAAGTGCATCAATTGAAAAGATCACAACTTTGAACAATATTTTCATATAAATTCAAATCAAACGATAGTTTCATCGATCTCTCGATTCGAATAAAACATAAACAATACAAAACAAATTCTAATTGACGAAAAACGATAACTTTACTCACTAAAAGTACGGCTAAAAATCTCTAGTTGGTGTTGATGTTGATCGGTTTCATCCGTTGTCCCACCGCTGATGTGCTTAGCCAATAATCATGTTGTTAACCATGATTATTGGGTTGAGAAAATTCATCCCTAATTAAGCTTTGTGCGGCTGGAAAATAATTGCGGCTGCTCCTCTATCTCGTAATTTGCGGCTGCTGGTTTGCGTCAGTATTGGTGATTTAGGGTTCTAAAGGCTGCGGTATTTATAAGAACAGGTAAGTCGGTTGCTACAGATCTTCTCGGGGCCTGCTTACTTCTAAAATTCATATCTTGAGTTGTAGACCTCCAAAAATTATGATCCGAACGTCATAAAAAGCTCTCGGAAAACTCTACAACTTTCATTAAGGACTCTTCTTCAGAAAACGCCTTTTGATTAGCCCGTCAGATTACGAGTCGTTTTCGGGATTTTCCACTTACCCAAATTGATTACCCACTTGACCACCATTTGAGTTGTAGAAGTCCGATTGACGTAATTCAAAGTGCGTTGGAAAGCTCTTTCAAAGATCTACAATTTTCATGAAGAAGTCCTCCCCTGAAAATGCCTCTAAGCTAGGTCAAATCTCCGTCGAAAATATATAACGATTTAAGTACTTAGGAAAATTTGCTCCGTTGAACTCGTAAACTTGTGGCATCTTCTTCTAACCCTCTAAACACCTCTTTAGACCGAAGATATGCATCTACAAGATATCCAAAATATTGCAAAGTGTAACAACATCCAAATAAACATAAAACCAACGATAAAAACACATAAATCACCACTTTTGCAATTTATTATCTTTAAACATCATTTGCTCGGGTTTATCCTTTTGGCGAGTGATTTTCTATAAAAATCACTAAAACACGGGAGATAATGTTACGAAACAACTCGATAAAAACCATAAAATTAGTCGTAAACAACTCCCCCACACTTAGACTTTTGCTTGTCCCGAGCAAAACAATCAAAACTAGCTCACTTTATATGCAATCCAAATAGATCCCTAACTCACATAACAAAAGATACAACAACCATAGCAAGTAATACCAACATAGAGATAGATTCGTTGTGTGTATAACAAGCCCTTTTCAATCTTCACAATCCTTTCAAACAATGCCTTTTCAAATAAATTAATGACTATCCGAGGTATAGACAATGAATTGTTCCACACAAAGTCTTCCCACAAGACTCATCAAGATAATCCTTAAAGCATATCTTCAAGTTTATACTGGGTATAAGGTCAATGATAACAAAGTCTTTAATTTTTTTTTCACTTTTATACGCAAGTTAGAATGAGCTCTTACCCGTCATAGTAGAATAGGATGTTTCGAGATAACACCCTACCTTACTCAAATCATAGGGTAGCTTCTTCTAACTGTCGTGAGCTTTTAGTCATCATAGTGGTATAGGACATTTTGAGATAATGCCCTACCGCACTCCAATCATCGACTAGCTTTCGACATATACATTTATTATATATTATATTTTTGCAAAGACTTTAGTTATGTTTCACTTATCACATTCAAACTATCGATATTCACAATACGCTCAACTTCGTGGTACTTCACTATTATTATTAAAACCAAATCTCTCTAAGATAAATCACTAAAATAATGAAAGGATACAGTTCAAAATTTTTGCTTCGATATCAAAGGCTTTTGGGAGTGTGAAATGAATACTATCTCAAATCAGTAAAAACATGCTATAATTATCTCACAGAAGTTACAGACAATCATCGTCAGGAAACTACAACTAGCAAGCCATTTGTTTCAATTACATGCTCAAGATTTACAAATACCCAAGTGTAAAAACTTTAAAATTGCACCATCTATCAGAGATCACAAATATTTACTCATATTGTCGAAAATAAAGCATGAATTGCACCCCCCCCACACTTAAATCACATTATGTCCTCAGAATGTGCAAATAAAAGAAAAGAATACTTAGCTGGTTCCAAAGATGGTTGTCGGGCAGTAGATTGGCAGTGGTCAGGCCGGAGCATGAATAAACCGCTGCACTCGTATCAGGAATAGACAACATTGAAAGTAATAACTTGCAAACCTGCTCAAAAGTATCTACAACACTCGACATAACAGATAATCTCGGGGTATACGGGGTATATAAGTAAAACAAAAGAAAATTTATAAAACCTATACTACCATGCAAAACTACCTCCTAACCGGCCGAATACCGGGTAGTTGCTAGTAAAGTTGGATAAGTACGGGTATCGATCCTCAGGGAAAAGGGATGTTGAATCTAATTTCACTAATTCCTTTCAATTGTTACTTAGGAAAAACGAATAAACGAAAGAACAAATAAAATAAACGAAAGAGCAATTAAAATAAATCTAGCCTACTTAAATAAAATAACACAACCTAAACTAAACTAAAGATACATGGGATCAAACAAAGGCACAAACCTAAGTGATCTCAATCCTTTATAAAGATCATATCATGATGTTAAATCTTATGAGTCTTGTCAAAAATGGGAAATGTATCTAAAAAACATGAAATGCCTATACAACCTATTTTAGAATGTGAGTTATTTGATGTTTGGGGTATAGATTTCATGGGACGTGCTTTCCTATATCTTTTGGATTTATTCTTGTAATGGTAGATTATGTTTTGAAATGGGTGAGAAAGTTTCTTCCCACTAATGATCTCAAAGTTGTTATCGATTCCTTAAAAGAATATATTTACAAGTTATGGCATTCTAGAGGCGATCATTAGTGATAGAGAGTTATAACTCTTGCAATCGACCATTTACCAAGTTAATTGAAAAATATGAATTATAACGCATAAATTAAAACGCCTTATCATCCATAAACCAGTGATTAAGTTAGAGGTGTCAAATAGAGATTAAAAGAATCATAGAAAAAGCATTGGATTCAACCGTAAAGGGGCGATGATTAGATGATGCGTTATGGGCATCTGAGCTTGACTTTTAAAACTCCAATTGGCATTTTCTCCACCACAATTAGTCTTTTAGTAAATCTTGTCATCTCAGAGTAGAGATTAGAACACCGAGCATTACAGGCTGTTAGATTTTAAATTTCGATCCTAAGGGCAGCAAGGTGATCATGATTACTTGATTATCAAATTAGAAGAATTTACTGCCTTGATTAATATAAAATGCCGCTAGAATTCATGCAAAGGCATGAAATCGTTCCATGATAAGAGAATCTATAGTTAAGTGAGTTCATGTAGGTGATCGAGTGTTATTGTACAATTCCACGTTTAAAGTTGTTTCCAAGATGCCGAGATAAGTAGATTGCACCTGACCTAGTGTGATCTAAGCGGTAGAATACAACTTTTATAGCCAATAGTCACGAGGTGAAGCTATTTCAGGTGAAGAAATGATAAATGATAGTAATGTTGGCGATCGACCACTCCAAAGACTAAAAGCAAAGCTCTTAAAAATTGAAGTATCAAAATTACAGGAGTTTTATCTTTTACTTTTATATGTCTAAACTGGTTTCGTCTTTTACCGGATAGGACGTAAAAGAACTGGATGTCTTTTTAGATACGATTAGGAATTTTTTGTTTTGCTTTTAAAGTTTGGTTTTAATAGAGATATCGCCTTTATATAGCCTTAGTTTTTGAGCAGAGAAAAGCAATTGTTGAGAGAAAAAAATTGAAAGAAGTTTGTAATGAGTACGTCAAGAAGCTCATAAAAAGAGAAGGAGCTAAGTTTTAAAAATCAGAATCATGGAAAAATTGAACCACGATGGGCAATGTGGGGAAAAATATAACTCAATCTCAGTGAGTGTTTGAATGTAATTAAGAGGAGCGATTAGGTAGTTGAAAATCCAGATGGACTTAGAAGACTGAATTCAAAGCGCTACATTTCTAGGATATAGATTTGCTTGAAAGGTATGTTAGAATGGAGGTTTGTAAAATTGAAGAATTAGAAACCAGTAGGATCAAGTCTTTTTATTGTTTTTAGTTTTATAAAATTTTTGCATAACTTTGAAAATCTTATAAAATTGGATCTTTATAAAGATTAAAGTTTTATAAAAGTTTTATAAAAGTTTTTTAAGTTTTTAGATATTTTATAAGAATAATATAAATTTATTGTGAATTTTATAAACTTTTAAATAAGTTTTATAAAAGATTTTATAAATTTTAAGATTAATTATAAAATTTATAAATTTATTAAGTTTTATTGAGTTTTATAGGTTTTATATCAAAAATCTAAAAAAAAAAAAAAAAAAAAAAAAAAAATTTTGCACATGGACCCCATCGGCCCATTAATCGGACTAAGGCTTGTCAATTTCATAATTTTTATAATTTTAGATTTATTTTTCAAACTGTTATTTTGAATTTTTGGTATTGTTGTACATTTTATTTTGTGTTGTTTTCTGTTGATTTATTGTTGTTTGCCAATTGATATTAGAATGCCTCCGTCAGGTCAGAAAAATCTCACAGAAAAGAAAGCCTAATATTCAATAGAAGTACCCGGTCGTAGAATTAAGAGATTTAACACCGGAAGAAGAATACATTAGTTTTGCTGTGCTGATACTTCACCTCGAGCTAAGAATGCTATAGGAATATCTATAGTAATGTGAGTTGTGTTGGAAAGAGGCTTGGATTTTGATGACTTAGGAGAGGAGGTTGAAGCGTATTTTGCGAGGCACGCCAATGGTTGAGATTCTTGACTGGAGGGAGAGGAGAGATCAAATACTACCTTGTGTGGCGTGATTTATGCGCAGTTTTGTCTGCTTGACACCCAGCAACGAGGTAGTATGATAGAGAGTCTATTCCTTGGGAGTCTCAGACACATGTTTTGGTCTTAGAAGTTTTTCAGAATGAAGAGATTATAAATTTGTTTATGGATTAGATGATCTGCTATGTATGTGGCGGGATTGCCTCTGGAGAGCTCGAGGAGGAGTTTGATGCTGCACAGAGTGGGTGGACATGTTCATCTCATGATTTTAATTCAAATTGTGGTTTCACCTTTACACGAGATACAAATCCCTAATTTCTTAGTGAATCTATTTCTCAAGCTATGGATTCCTAATTCCTTAGTGAGTCCAATTTATCAATCTCTCATCTTCCGAATGTTGAGATCGATTTACCAAACAAAACTCGGTGTAGATTCAGGTTAACTCTCGTATTTTAGAATCTAGCAACCTAGATGATTAACCGATTAACTTGTCATCATCAATGGTTAAAAATCCTATCTTTCTATGGTGATCTAGTCTACGCAACTTCCGTATGTTGTAAACATCAATAGCAAACCGATCTCTCGATCTAATTCACATCATAGCATCATAATCATAGAAACGATACAAAATAAATTAACGATCATGAAAATAAACTAGAGATTGAATAAATTAAAACGCGAGATTAAACTCACAAGGTTTGGTACATGGATGAACTCATGAATCGAAAACGGAAAAAAAAAACTACATCTAATCTAACCCGGATCACCCGAGCACAAGGCTCGGGTGACCGCCTCAAGCTTCTCAAGTTGCCGCTCTTTGCTCGCTTTTTTGGGGTGGAATGAATTAATTGTAATAATATGAGATATTAGGGTTCATGCATGCGATGTATATATATAGGAGGTAAGGCGGCTGTTTGTTTAATGTCGGCTGCAATTTCCCTTTTCCAATTAGGTCGGCTAGATTAATCGTAAGTCGGCTGAATATTATGGATTTAGGAATGAAACTTCTAAAATTCATATCTTGAGTTGTAGACCTCCAAAAATTATGATCCGAATGTCATAAAAAATCTCTCGGAAAACTCTACAACTTTCATTAAGGACTCTTCTTCGAAAACGCCTTTTGATTAGCCCGTCAGATTACGAGTCGTTTTCGGATTTTCCACTTACCCAAATTGATTACCCACTTGACCACCATTTGAGTTGTAGAAGTCCGATTGACGTAATTCAAAGTGCGTTGGAAAGCTCTTTCAAAGATCTACAATTTTCATGAAGAAGTCCTCCCCTGAAAATGCCTCTAAGCTGGGTCAAATCTCCGTCGAAAATATGTAACGATTTAAGTACTTAGGAAAATTTGCTCCGTTGAACTCGTAAACTTGTGGCATCTTCTTCTAACCCTCTAAACACCTCTTTTAGACCGAAGATATGCATCTACAAGATATCCAAAATATTGCAAAGTGTAACAACATCCAAATAAACATAAAACCAACGATAAAAACACATAAATCAGCCAATTTTTCAATTTATTATCTTTAAAACTCATTTGCTCAATATTTCAATATAAGGCTCGATTTCTATACAAATCATAAGAATATGGGGAAAATTGATATAAAATATATATATAAAAATCATACAATTTGACCCTAAACAGGCACCCCCGTATCTAACCTAATAGAAAATAAATAAATAAACCCTAACTAGGGTTTACTAGTTTCTAATACTATCTGTTGCTGATCCGTTTCATCGATGATCGGCCATCCAAACGAACTCTGATTGCCACGAAACTTTGTGGGACTGTTCTCCACTCCTCCTGCTTCAATATGGACGGTTGGATCTTAGTTTCGATGGCCCAATTTTCTCCATCAATCCGGCGATCCAACTGCTGCATCTGTTTATAACTGCGGCACAGTAGTGTCTTCCCGGAGCTGATCGGGTATCGAGAAAAAACCCGATCGATCTGAGAATTTTAGGGCTTGTTCATAACTCCATGTTAGTCAATCTGAATGGTTGGATCTTTGTCTCAACGTTCCAAACTCTTCCAGAAATTCGACGAACTCACAGATAGGGTTTTTATAGCTGCTGTGGTTTTCTGTTACAGCAGTAACTTTATTGCCGCGATTTGATATCGATATGGACTCCGATCGACAGTAAATTTGGAGGTCTTTTTCATCAAATTTTGATCTTTATTCTAACCGGAGAGATTGTCGTTTCAACGGCTCAATCAACGGGAGAAACATAAAAGACGAACTGCAACAAAACATATATATTTCTAGGAAATTTAAAATTACATCATCGAACTAATTACAAAATTTCCTACACCCATATAACGAATTTATATGAGTTTACAATAGATCTAACGGGTAAACAGTGCCAACCCCAATCCATCTCTTCAACCACAACAACCAATCACATATGCATATTTAAAAAAATATATCTACATTCAATTCCAATCCTTTTAAATCGTTTATCTATGAATATAATTCATAGATCGTGGAACCTGGCTTTGCTACCATATGAAGGATGTAAGAGCTCAGATCTAAATAAACTAGATCTTTTCGCAGCGGATGGATCACGATCTATGAACTACATATCATAAACAAAGGATCTAAACTTCTTACAAGGGGGTTTAGATCTACTTACCAATAGTTGGATGAGTAGCCTTGATCTTCCAACGTGTGTCTCCAAACGGCTGTTGGTGGACACCGATCCTTGGAATCAGAACCTCCTTGATATGCAACCAAGAAAAAACCAAAGTTTTTCTTCAACCGGGGAATGCTAAGGATCGAACTCCTTAGCCCTTTTTTATGTATAATTTCGTGGTTTTGTGTGTATGTGAGGCTCGGGAGAGATCTCCTTTTATAAAAGAAAAATTCTTGGCCTCCAAGGAAAAATATAATTTAATTAGATAATTACAATTATATTTTCCTAATCATATTAGAAAATCCTAGGATATTCTAGAATCAATTAATGATCAATCTAATATATTTGTACTTAATTAAATAACGGATAACTAATTAATTACCGCGGTATGACATCAACCGAGAAAACCCCTAGTGGTCAATTAGTTCATATATATGACTAGTAGCTAATTAGTCTAAATATGAACTCCGCTGATCGATCATTTTCTTAAGGCTAACAAATAAGGGGACTGTCTCTCTACTTCCTGCAGAAAGGAATGGATTCCATGTCTGCGTGAAACCGTAACTACTCACTCATCGTGAATAGTGCCAACGAGAAGTGACTTGGATCACATATCAAAGTGATCCGTAACTAACACATCAAACACTACCTCGAGACAAGCAGCACCCTGTGATCACTTCAGGATTAAGGTCAATCCATATATGATCATCTAATGATTTAAAAAGATTTCTTGATTACGGAATTATATCAAGAAATACAGATTAAATCGGTCCAGTCCTATATGAATGCCATCATATATAAATGCCCCACTCTGGCACCCTCTACCGACAGTCTGGATAAGACTATCACACCCTAAGGTGTTCTGGGCGCATTATTGGTGTTTTAATCATGAGACCCTAAACTCTAATTAAGTTCACCACGGACTCACTGTTTAAGTATGTCACCACTAACTCAATCCTCACGTTGTTCTCGGTCAATTTTATGATTTATATTGCAATATTTCATAACAATAATCCCGGTGTTTTAGTAATTTTTATAGAAAATTACGTATTGAATGAATAAATTGAAGAAATGGTTTTAAAGTTATGAAAAGTGTAAAACGTGCCAATTACGTGCTTAAAATGATGATTTTATGTTGGTTTGAGTTGTGTTACACTTTGATGTGCTTTCAATGACTTGCAGGTGTTAAATGCGATTGGAAAAAGATGATTTGAAGTGTTTAATCGTGCTCTAGACGGACGTTTGCAATGTTTGACGTGCGTTTGTTGCTCATTCAAGCTGGACGGGCGTTTGAAATCCTAGACGAGCGTCCAGGAGAGGAAATTTGATTCAGAGTTGTGAGGATTTCGATGGACGAGCGTCTAAAATAAAGAAGGACGGACGTCCGAGAAGACTCGGCCTGACTCGATGAAATTTGTGAAGATTGGACGGGCGTCCAAGAGAGTGGACGGGAGTCCGGGTGCCGACTTAACCCTAGCCGCCTCAGTTTCCTATAAATACATGCGATACCCCAACCCTAAAAGGGGACAATACACAGCAGCCGCACACAGGACAGCAGCCGCACCAAAACCCTCCAAAATTATGAATTTCTTTCCTTCAACCATGTCTTGGATCATCACAAGGATGCAAGGCTAAGCGTATAACGGTAGAATAACTGGAGGATATCACATCAACGTCACCACAACCACGAATTGTTAGCGTATCTTTATTTATGAATTCGAATATTGTATTTTATTTATCGATTGGTATTTGGATTGATTGTTAAGTGTTTTGTTATATAGGAATGTCAATGAAACCACATGTTGATTTGAATTTGTATGGAAATATAATTCAACAATAGAACCTTTTCGATCGATACAATTAACAATATCTTGAGAAATCATTTGTTGTTAATTGGGTTATGTAATTTGGGAACAAATTGATGATCTTGTGATGTATGTTAAATTGTTTTGCTTGGAAAAGAAAACAAAATCCTAGAAATTGAGTTAAAGGAATTTAATCGATTTTGAGATTGATCATACCAATAAAATCGTATTCTGATCATAAAATGGTTGTGCGATTGTTGTGTGGTTGATTCTGGCTGTTCTACTGTTCTTTTAATTATTTGATACAATCTTAATTTCCAGTTTTTATATTAAAGTTAATTTCAACAGTAGTTTAATTTAAATTTTCGTGACATTATTCATAACGACTATACTGTAATCCGATAATTATACGATTCCCTTAGGACGACTCGGTAACACCCTATACTACTGAACCTTATACTTGGGGTGTTCCGATAAAATAAATTTAAAACTAGTTTTATCGAACAAGTTTTTGGCGCCGTTGCCGGAGAATCGGTAACGGTTGTCGGATTGTTTGTTAGCATAGTTTTGTGTCGATACTAACTCTGTTTTGCAGGGTATAAGTGCTAGCAGGTACATTTTATTTTTATTTATTTCAGTTTGTATTACATAATTTTATTCAGTTTTTTTTTTGCTATAAAAGCCTTAGATTTAGGATTAGATTTTAGTATCTTCTTCTTTTTCCCTGCTGTTTTCTCTGTTCTGTCTCGTTTTTCAGCTCCCGAACGGGCGTCCATTCTAACCGAACGGGCGTCCACTCTAAAATTTTGTATCCTGTGTAAGTTTAGCAGATCAGACGAGCATCTGGAGTATCAAACGCCCGTCCAGTTATCTCTTCAGGAGGACGTCCGTATAAGACCTCGGACTCCCGTCTGATTCCTCTTTCTTATTCTATTTTAGTCTAATTCATTCTACTATGTTCTTTCATTTTCTTTCTTTCACTTAACCTTTGCTTACAAGGTTAAGACTCTTTCGTCAACCTGACCTATCGTCAGTGTTGACTTTTCTGTTTTGCTCCCCTGGTTTATGCAAACAAGGAGCAAAAAAGGACCGTTATTATACTGTCCTGAACCTGAACGGGACATTGTCAAGAGAAGACTTTTCCCAAATCCTGACAACATGAGCAAACACGGTTCTAGCGATCACGATCAGGAGGACCAAGATAATAATAACCCAAATCCTCCTAGCATGGATCCCGCTCAATTAAACATAATTCTGATGCAAATGTTGCGTAACCAAGAATAAAGAAGAAGCCTGGATAAACCAAATAGATGCAACAACAACAAACCCATGCACCTGTGCTGCACATCCACCAAGAATCGGAATGTTCAACAAAGAATGACCCCAGGCGGTTTGTAGAATTTGTGTGCAAAAAGAAGACCCTTATGCGCCATATCTTGATCAAGACTTCTTGGAAGGGCATACACCAATTCGGCCTCCGGAGATGGGAGGGATGCATTTTGATTTAAAGAATGGAGTTGTGGGGATGGTCCAAAATAGTTCATTCCATGGCACTACTCCAGAAGACCCACATGACTTCTTGTCTACTTTTGTGCAAATATGTGAAGCAGGTCACTACCCTGGCGTTCCTTCATAAGTTGTTAAATATGTGAAACTTTTCCCATTTGCCTTGAAAGGTGAAGCAAATCGATGGTTTAAGTCCTTACCCCATCACTCTCTTCATAACTGGGCTGATGTTAGAAGAGCCTTTGCTCTAAAATTCGTTCCACCTGGAACGATAATGGACCGTAAACGAGATATAGCTACTTTCGAACAATTAGAAGGAGAAAGTGTGGGAAAGGCCTGGGAGAGGTTGAATTTGTTAATGAGGAAATGCCCTAACCATGGATACAATCGACATGAACTTCTAGAATTATTCTATCAGGGTGTTACTCAACCCAATAGAGATTACCTAGATTCCACAGCTCATGGATCGTTTTTAGGGGGAGGAGATGATGATGCCTACAGTGTAGCAGAAACAATAGCTAAGAATAACATGTGGGCTACTCAAAAGAAGACCCATGTTAGTGGAAGCAAAAAGGAGGCTGCTGCAAGTAACTCGGAGACAAAAATGCTAGTTGCTCAAATGGAAATAATGAACAAGCAACTAGCCAACCTACAAATGAAGCGACAAGAGGGCCACAGAGATGTGAATTACTTGGGCATGCAAGCCGGGAATATAATGAATGAGGAAGTGCATGCCATGGAGAACCAGAATCAACCTTTCAGAGGCTTCAGTCAAAATTCTTGTCAATCAAGCCACACTCAAAACCGTAACTATTCGGGAAACCCGTGAAATAGTTATTATACACCACCTGGTGCATCCAATAACCAAAGACCCCAAGGTAACTGGGCTCAAACGCAAAATCAACAGCCCACCTATGTCTCTCAGAAGAAATTTGATGAGCTAGTAGACATGGTGAAAACACTAGCCACCGGTCAAAAACGATGGAGAGACAGATTGGTCGATGGTGATCAACAAGCGGCAGACCTCAAGGAAGACTGCCTAGTTATACGTGATGAAAACCCTAAGGCGGATGTCGGTTGCTTGTAATGCCATCACACCGCAATGGGATTATGGACAAGAGGAGGAGTTGAATGCGAGTCACCCTCGAGCGGTAAGAAAGTTTGAACCCGAAAAGTTATCGAATGAGTAGCCCCTCTCCCGCGCCATGAGTTCGGGGAGGGGTAGACACGAGATAAATGCCAAAGAAAGCAACAGTGAGGAAGAGCTTAATGATGATGATTCTTCGGGGGATAGTGATGAGGATGCTGAGAAGAGAAGTCAGGTAGCTGTACCCCTGACTAAAAAGAAAACTGAGAAGTTTGTCAGATGGAAGGATAAGGAGGACGAAGCCATTAAAATTCAAACTATAATCAATCATTCGAAAACCCTTCCTTATCCAGCAAATGAAAGAGAGAATATCTTGAACTCTGACAAACAGTATGACGGAGTGAGAAAGATGCTTAGAGATACTATGGTGACTATGCCACTTGCTGAGGTATTAACTGAGATGCCTAAATGCTTCAAGTATCTTAAGGATGCCTGTGGAAGTAAGAAGAAGCTAAAGGGAATGGCAGAAGAGGTGCTAAGAGAAGAATGTTCAACGGTTTCACAGAGCGTTGCAATCAAGCGAGGTGACCTCGGACGACCTTCAATCTCTTGCATGATTGAAGGCCACACGTTCCACAATGTCTTATGCGACTCAAGGGCCTCTGTTAATGTGATGCCATTGAACGTCTGCAAGAGTCTCGGGTTGGACAAAAGGCTAAGGGAGCGCCCCGTCTCTCTTCAGTTGGTGGACCGATCTAGCCGCTTAGCACCGGTTGTGTTAACAACGCCCTTATCCATGTTAAACATTTAGTTTTTCCAATCGATCGGGTCATACCGATTACCATCGACAAGGAGATGCCCCACGATTCGGGCGGACTTTCTTAAACACTTCGCCTCCACCATTGACTTCCAAACCGCCAAATCACTCGAGAGTAGAGGACAATTCCGTTACCCTCGAGCAAGGAAAAAGTTCTGCGGAAGCCCCAACCCAGGAGATTTCATTCATTGAAGCAATCTATGGAGATGAATCCGACCATGATGAAGAGCTCACGGAGATAGGAGCCCTGTATGTTATAATTCATGAAGAAGGAAATAATTGTTCACGGGCCGTAATCACTGTAGAGTTGTCTCAACAACTTGCGCACACCGAGCCTATTAGTGAACGGAAAATGCAGGACATTCCAGGATGAGCAAAGAATGATTTGAAGGAGCTCAACCAAAGCACTTTAACCTTGCAGAGGAGGAAGTTTTAATGGGTAGTTGGGACGAAATAGATTTCTAGAGAGAAACTACCAATTGGGAGTTGGATGATTGGGAGCAGCTTGCAGAAGAGCTTGAAGAAGAAGAACTTAAGAAGATGGTTAAGCATAAGAAAGAAAAAACGGAAGCTGACAGGAAGATTCCTCTTGATGATGTCATTCAATACCTTTCTGGGGTTACACCTCAGGAAGATGAGGTGTTTTTCAGTCAACCGGTCCAAGCTCACAAGGAAAAAGGTGGTCCCTTAAAATCTAGTATCGAGCAACCACCTGCTGACTTAGAGTTGAAACCACTTCCGCAACACCTAAAATACATCTTCCTTAAAGACGGTGATAAGTTGCCCTTGATCATCTCGTCTAAACTCGAGCAGGAGCAAGAAGCAGAATTAATCAAAGTGCTTGAGAAACGTATCCTCGCGTTTGGATGGCAGGTGGGCGATATCGGAGGAATCACCCAGGCGTGTGCATGCATAAGATTCGAACGGAGGAAGGAGCGAAAAAGGTCGACAACCTCAAAGGAGGCTAAATCCGCATACGCAGGAGGTTGTCAAAAAGAGATCATCAAATGGCTTGACATGGGAATTATTTATGACATAGCTGATAGTGAGTGGGTCAGCCCCACTCAAGTTGTGCCAAAGAAGGGGGGAATTACAATGGAAAAAAACGAAAAAGGAGAAGAAGTAGCTTTACGCCTCGTGACAGGCTATAGAGTCTGCATAGATTATCGTAGACTTAATGAGGTTACTGCCAAAGATCACTTCCCCTTACCCTTCATTGACCAAACTCGAAAGACTGAGTGGTCACAAGTACTATAGTTTTCTTGATGGCTATTCTGGCTACTTCCAGATAGCCATTGACCCTAATGACCAGGAGAAGACCACGTTTACGTGTCCATCTGGCACTTTTGCTTTTCGCAGAATGCCATTCGGCTTATGCAATGCACCCGCGACTTTTCAACGGTGCATGTTAGCCATTTTTATGGTCTTGTGGAGCGCAAAGGCATGGAGGTCTTCATGGATGACTTCTCGATCTATGGCGACGACTTTGATGAAATCTTAAAGAATCTAGATATGGTGCTCCAACGTTGTGTTGAGAAAAATCTGGTGCTTAACTGGGAGAAGTGCCATTTTCTAGTCGAAGAAGGGATTGTTTTGGGACACAAGGTGTGCAGTGATGGTATTCAGGTGGATAAGGCTAAAGTAGAATCCATTGAGAGGATGTCGTACCCGAAGACGGTGAAGGAGGTATGAGGATTTCTGGGACATGTGGGCTTCTATCGGCGTTTCATTAAAGATTTTTCGACGAGAGCAAAGCCGTTATCCAACCTGCTGAAAGAGGAAGTGGAGTTCTTGTTTGATGATGGGTGTAAGAAAGCTTTTAATTGCCTAAAGGATAAGCTCATAAATGCCCCTATCTTAATCGCACCTGACTGGACTAAGCCTTTTGAATTAATGTGCGATGCCTCTAACTACGCGATGGCACACGCTTTCTAGGCGTAGGATTGACAAAAGTTCAGGCCGATCTACTATGCGAGCCGAACTTTGAACCCAGCTCAGTGTAACTACACTACTACGGAGAAAGAGTTCCTAGCTGTCGTTTTTGCTATGGATAAATTTAGAAGTTACCTTCACGGGTCTCAAGTTGTGGTCTGGATACGCTACCTTATGGAAAAAGCAGACGCTAAACCAAGGTTACTCAGATGGATTCTGATACTACAGGAATTTGACCTTGAAATTAAGGACAAGAAGGGTAGTGATAATGTTGTAGCTGACCACTTATCTTGCCTAGTGAACGAGGATGGCGAAATCCTAAGGAGATAGGCATTGACTTTCCGACTGAGCAATTAATGAAGCTAGAGACTGTGAGGCCGTGGTATGCTGATTACGTCAACTACTTAGCAAGTGGGCATTTAGATGACGTGTCGTGAAAAGAAAGAAACTTTTCGACTGACTTAAAGTATCTCGTATGGGAGGATCCATATCTGTTTAAAGTCTGCAAGGACGGGTTGCTTAGAAGGTGCGTTCCGGAGCATGAACAATTGGATATTCTGGAGCAATGTCATAGTGGTCCTGCTGGTGGACACTACGGAGCACCTAAGACTGTCACAAAAATCCTTCAAGCTGGTTTTTACTGGCCTACTTTGTTTAAAGATGCTGAAGCCTTTTGCAAAGGCTGTGATAGATGCCAAAGAATAGGGAGACTCAGTAATAGGATGGAGATGCCTTTGAGGCCTATCTTGGAATGTGAAGTTTTTGACGTCTGGGGCATTGATTTTATGGGACCGTTCCCATCATCATGCTCTAACAAATATATTCTGGTCTGTGTGGACTATGTTTCCAAGTGGGTAGAGGCCATAGCCACCCAAACCAATGATCACAAAGTTGTGAAGAAATTCTTGCAAAAGAATATCTTTACTAGATTTGGCTGTCCTAAAGCCCTTATCAGTGATGAAGGTTCGCATTTTAGTAATGCACCAATGGATAAAATTCTTGAGAGATATGGTGTCAAGCATAGAATTGGTACACCATACCACCCCCAAACCAGTGGCCAAGTCTAGGTGAGCAACAAAAGTCTAAAGCGGATTTTGGAAAAAACGGTAAATTCAAATAGATCCAACTGGAGTCTGAAGTTGGACGACGCACTTTGGGCTTATCGCACTGCGTTCAAGACCCCTATGGGTACGTCACCATTTCAAATGGTTTATGGCAAGGCTTTCCATCTACCAGTCGAGCTGGAGCACAGAGCTTACTGGGCTATTAAATTCTTAAACTTCGATAGCCAACTCTGTGGGGAGAAAAGATTACCGCAACTACATGAGCTCGATGAATTCGGACTCGGGGCTCACGAGAACGCCAAGGTGAGCAAGGAGAGAACGAAGGCGCCCACGATGCAAAGATAAAAGATAGAGATTTCAAGGTAGGAGAGATGGCTTTGCTTTACAACACCGGATTACATCCGCTTCTTTGGCAAGCTTAAGTCCGATGGTCCGGACCCTTTGAAATTGTCGAAGTTCATCCGGGTGGAGCAATTTCCTTGAAAGTGGTACAGCGTCAACCTTTTAAAGTGAACGGTCATAGATTGAAAAAGTATTTCGGACAGCCTTATGAAGCACCTGAAGTCCTATACTTTCAAAAGTTGGTTGACATGACTGATGTGCTGATTTGTAATGAGATCCCATCCGACTTCTTTACTTCGGATGATGACATTATTTCCCTTAACCTTAAAGATGCTTCTACCACGACTCCTGCACCTATCAGTATGCCAGTGCTACAATTAAGCAACAACACGAAGAAGAAAATCAGTGTTGTCTGGATGGCTAAGTTCCAGGACTCAGTCGCGCACTTGACTTGTTGTTGCTGTGACCACACCGATGCTCTCCACTCTGACTTTGATGAAGGAGCGGCCCTGATCAAACCAAAGTGGCCCGATCCGGGTTGACTTTGCTGACTCTGTCAAGCTACTGACATAAAAGAAGCGCTACTAGGAGGCATCCTAGATATCCTTTCAAGTATTTTATTTCCTTACGTAGTTTTAATAAAACTTGTGTGGTGGTTGTCCCGTTACCTACTTCCACCACTTGCATTGTTTCATGGTTCCATGTTTACTCATATACCCCTTGTCCCCCGAGATTATACGCTATGTCGAGTGTTGCAGATACTTTTGAGCGGTTTTTGCCAGCTATTCCTTGATCTTTATCATTTTTGATACGAGTTGCAATACATTAATGTTCCAAATTGACAACCACTTTGCAACCAAACTAAGTATTCTTTTCTTTCATTTGCACATTCTGAGGACATAATGTGATTTAAGTGTGGGGGGGTGTCTACATGTTTTCATGTTATATTTATTGGAAAATGAGTAAATGTGGATTTCATGCCAAATTTAAATTTTTTTTTGTGAGTTACGAGCATATGATTGAAACAAAAAGGCTCGCTAGTTGTAGTTTCTTGACGATGATTGTCTGTAACTTCTGTGAGATAACTATAGCATGTTTTTACTGATACGAGATAGTATTCATTTCATATTCACACAAGCCTTTGAAATTGAAGCAAAGTTTCTTTAAACTTTATCCATTCACGATCCTAGTGGTTTATCCTAGAGAGACTTGTGCTTGATAGTAACAGTAAACGTAACACCTAAATTCTGAACGTGTACTGTGAATATCTGAAGGTTTGAATGTGATAGGAAGGATATAATATAAGGTTTGAATACCAATCTAAGATGAATTTTATATATATATATATATATATATATATATATATATATATATGTCGGATGTAGCTGCCGATGATTTGAGTGCGATAGGGCATTATCACGAAATGTCCTATACCACTATGAGGCTCAATAGCTCCCGATTGCCTTATGATAGTAATCCAGCTAGGGTGTTATCACGAAACATCCTATTGCTGGGAATGAGGGAATATGCTATACATGTGGTATTAAGTGAACTTTAAAACAAATTAGCAAATGGCAAGGTGGGAAGTTAGTAAAGTTGGTAGGAACTGTAGTTATCTCCTGAATATCCCCAGTATAAACTGAATGATATGCATTAGGGATTATCCTAATAAGTACACGGGAAGACTTTGTGTGAAACGGTTACTACCTATACCTAGGAAAGTCATTAGGATTGTTTGAAAGGATTTTTGTGCGAAAGAATGGTGGAGATTGAAAAGGGCTTTTCACACACACACAGAATCTATCTCTATGGTGGTATTAATTGCTATCATTGTCGTATCTTTGGTTACGTGAGTCGAGAGCCTATGTGGATTACATGTACAGTGAGCCAGTTTTGATTGTTTTGTTCAGGACGAACAAAAAGCTAAGTGTGGGGGAGTTGTTCTCGGTGAATTTTATGATTTATATTGCAATAATGAATAACAATAATCCCCGTGTTTTAGTAATTTTTATAGAAAATTACGTATTGAATGAATAAATTGAAGAAATGGTTTTAATGTTATGAAAAGTGTAAAACGTGCCAATTACGTGCTTAAAATGATGATTTTATGTTGGTTTGAGTTGTGTTACACTGTGGTGTGCTTTCAATGACTTGCAGGTGTTAAATGCGACTGGAAAAAGACGATTTGAAGTGTTTAATCGTGCTCTGGACGGACGTTTGCAATGTTGGACGTGCGTTTGTTGCTCATTCAAGCTGGACAGGCGTTTGAAATCCTGGAAGAGCGTCCAGGAGAGGAAATTTGATTCAGAGTTGTGAGGATTTCGATGGACGAGCGTCTAAAATAAAGAAGGACGGATGTCCGAGAAGACTCGGCCCGACTCGATGAAATTTGTGAAGATTGGACGGGCGTCCAAGAGAGTGGACGGGCATCCGGGTGCCGACTTAACCCTAGCCGCCTCAGTTTCCTATAAATACATGCGATACCCCAACCCTAAAAGGGGACAATACACAGCAGCCGCACACAGGACAGCAGCCGCACCAAAACCCTCCAAAATTATGAATTTCTTTCCTTCAACCGTGTCTTGGATCATCACAAGGATGCAAGGCTAAGCGTATAGCGGTAGAATAACTGGAGGATATCACATCAACGTCACCACAACCACGAATTGTTAGGTTATCTTTATTTATGAATTCAAATATTGTATTTTATTTATCTATTGGTATTTGGATTGATTGTTAAGTGTTTTGTTATATAGGAATGTCAATGAAACCACATGTTGATTTGAATTTGTATGGAAATATAATTCAACAATAGAACCTTTTCGATCGATACAATTAACAATATCTTGAGGAATCATTTGTTGTTAATTGGGTTATGTAATTTGGGAACAAATTGATGATCTTGTGATGTATGTTAAAATGTTTTGCTTGGAAAAGAAAACAAAATCCTAGAAATTGAGTTAAAGGAATTTAATCGAATTTGAGATTGATCATACCAATAAAATCGTATTCTGATCATAAAATGGTTGTGTGATTGTTGTGTGGTTGATTCTCGGTCGTTTCTCTTGTTCTTTTAATTATTTGATACAATCTTAATTTCCAGTTTTTATATTAAAGTTAATTTCAACAGTAGTTTAATTTAAATTTTCATGACATTATTCATGACGACTATACTGTAATCCGATAATTATATGATTCCCTTAGGACGACTCGGTAACACCCTATACTACGAACCTTATACTTGGGGTGTTCCGATAAAATAAATTTAAAACTAGTTTTATCGAACACACGTGCATGCCATACACTGAGTAAAGCGGTTACATACTGATATGCTTAGGGTTTGCTGCATTGTATTGTTGGATGTAATATCGTCGAATGGATCAAGATCCACCCGATTACGTAGCGGAAAGTACAAGATCTAGATCTAAACAATCAAAGCACATAAAATAATAGATCTAAACTACGAGGGGGTATAGATTACCAACCTTTTTATGGTGCAATTACTCCAAGAACAAAAGGTCAATCCAAGCTAGTTGAGAGCCTAGTTGAGAAGCCAAAGTCTTCCAACGTGTGTCTCCAAACACCACCAAGTGGATGGTGTTTCAAGCCGCCGGACCTCCTCGATATGCTACCGGAATAATCCCGAAGATTATTCAACTTGAAACCCTAGTTCCAACACTCCCAATAATTCGACTTGTGTGTCATGTATGTGTGTAATTTGGCTTGGGAGTACTCTCTTTATATAGGAGAGAAATCCTAGACTCCAAGGCATTATTTAATTAATACAAAATCAATTAAAATAATCCTTTTCCTTTAAAAGATAAATCTAGAATATTCCCCAATTAACAAGGATATATAAAAGATTTTCTTTTCCTTAAATTATTTAACAAATAAATAATTTAATCACTTGTATCATATAATTATCAAGAAAACAAATTTCTTGATAATCAACCAAGCATCACACGCCACTTTCTTCTTGACCAATTAGGTCAAGAAGTCAACACACTAATTTGGGCCGAGTCCACAAAAAATGTCTTTTCCATGTATTTAATTATCTAGTCCATCTAAACAATTAATCCACATATCAATTAAATAGTCCAATCCAACTATTTAATTATAATCAAGGTGAAACGACGAGAAAACAAATATGCTATATTAGGAGCCACGTCGGGGACCATGGACCCATATTCAGTAGCTACAATAAATTAAATAATATTATCCGTCAGACCGAACAATAATATTCAATCTATTTTTACACCACCATAAACTCGAAACTGAACTCTGCTGAATATAGACAACTTACACTCAACCATGAGTTGATAAGGTGTCCACTGATATAATCATTACATACGGATAAATCCTCCATAGACTGTTCGTTTCGATTCGGGATATCTCCGTAAACCCTTCTCGAAACATCTTATCCTTATTTACCATTAACCCCCTAGTGATCAATTAGTTCATAACTAATATAATATGAACTCCCAGGATCGATCAGTTTCTAGGATTAAAAAATAAGGGAACTGTCTGTCTACTTCCCGAGGGAAGGAATGGATTCCATATCTGTGATTGCACAGACTACTCACTCATTCCAGAATAGAGCCAACGAGAAGTGATGGACCACATACTATGAAGTGATCCTTACTAACACATCAAACCCTACCCTAGTCTAAGCAGTTGTCTGTGATCACCTCAGGATTGAGATTAATCCATATATGATCATCTTGTGATTCGATAAGACTTCTCGATTACGGAATTATATCGAGAACTCAAATCAAATCGGTCCAAATTTCATATGATTATCATCATATATGAATGCCCCACTAGGTACCCTATTACCGACAGTCAGGATAAGACTGTCACACCGTAAAGTGTTCTGGGTGCATTATTAGCATATTAATCATGAGACCCGTACTCAGATTAATCAACGCTACGGACTAAGTTAAATTTAAGTACATCTCACTAACTCAATCCTCTTGTGTATGGCCATACACTGAGTTATGTGATTACATAAACGATGTACTTAGGGTTTTCAGTAGTGTCTTAATTATAAGCATACATGCATATAATAAGATGAATTATTAATTATGTCCTAAAACAATTATATAATTGTCTTTCGGGCACTACACCTAACATGTATATAATTAATAATAAGATGAATTATTAATTATGTCCTAAAACAATTATTTTATTGCTTTACTACTCTCCGTTAACGGTCAAAGAGATGATCTTATAGATCATTAAGGTATAACCATCAAACTACTTAATGTGTTTATTGCATTAAACAAAGAACGATCTAGTAAAGGAAATCAAACTTTAAATTCCGCTGCGTTAAACTAGTGATTTCCTAACATCGCAATCCGTTGAAGCATACTCATTACTATCATCCTTTTCATTTTGATAGAGATCGTTTCATCGTTTTCATCAACATCTGTTTCTACATCATTTGCACTCATATAGAACAGTTCCATCGGTGGCAGTTCAACAACAAGTCGGAAATTTCCATGGGTTGTTTCGTCGATTACCAAATCATCAACAACCACATCACCATTAATATTTTGTGTGTTTATGATATGACGGTGTTGAAAATGCTCAACTTTCCAGTCACATCCGTTATACAAATCATCTATGTAGAACACTTGTTCTTCTTGTGAAGCAAGAATGAATGGCTCCTCTTCGTACCAGGTGTTTGTAGTGCGTATACTTGTTGTATTCTTATATATACGGACACCCTTCTAAGTTGGACTAGTATTGAACCATGTACATTTAAAAAGAACAACACTGTTATGATTTGGATAGCTTACGGCATATATGTCTTCTAAGACTCTATACCATGTAGTGCCCTCGGTCCCTTTGACAGCAACCCTACTGTTTTGAGTTGTGCGTGTGTGATCCTGTTTTTGTGCATTGAATCTGACACCGTTCATCACACAACTCTGATAGGATTTGACCGTTGAAAAAGATCCGGTGGAAAGTGCTAACAATTGGTCATTCAAGTCTGATGGGTTCTGTTTACTCAATAAAATCAACTGCATAATGTACCATACATAAGTATTTATGTAACGCTCATAAAAGTGCACAATAAGTGTATAAGCTTTTTTTATACCTTTGAATTAAACCAATCAGGAAATTCTTGATGATGCATTTTGTCTAGGTTCTGTTTCGTGCAATAACTTGACAGTTTTGTACGATGTTCACTGCTCCATGTGTAGAAGACTAGTTAGCTTTAATGAAATTATAAAAAACAAAAGAATTAAGTTTGGATTTCTCACTTACATGAGGTATTCATCAATCTCATGGCAGTTTTGCAAGACATACCACTGAACCTTCTCTCTCAAAGTAGTATTGAATGTCAAGCATTTCATCGATCCCATTAATCGAAAAGGAGCCTTGAATACTGATATACGGTTCTTGATTGTATCTTCGTTCTCAACCCAGTTCGTTTCGGGCCTATTGAACTTTGTCTCATTTCTCGAAAAATACAACGAGCAAAACTTCAAGGTCTCGTTAGCCATGTATGCCTCTGCGATGGATCCATCCGACATGGCCCAATTTATAATATACCTCTTTAACTTACCTAGAAAGTGTTCAATCGGATACATCCATCTCAAATGAACAGGTCCACCCCTAATCACTTCTTCAGGCAAGTGCATTATCACAGGTATCAAAATATCAAAGAATGCCGGTGGGAATATCGTTTCTAGTTTACACAACATTTCCAAAACCTTCTCTTTTTCATTCTCTAAATCAATAACCCTCAACGTGCGTGCGCAAATCAATCTGAAAAAATCACTTAAAATCAATGATAGTATCAGAAATTTCCTTTTTCAAGAATTTTCGTACCCCAACTGGTAAAAGTCTCTGGGGTATGATATGAAAATCATGAGATTTTAGCCCGCTAAATTTGTCTTTACCAGTCAAATTCTTTTTAAGTTTTCCTGTAAAACCATCGGGAAACCGAACATTTGTTAAGAAATCATAGAATTTTGTCCGATCTTCTGGTGCCAACGTGAACAAAGCACACGGTTTTAAAGTCTTATTGCCTTGTTTAATCACATGTAGTTCCTTTCTCACTTTCATGTTTTGTAGATCCTTACGTGCCGTGATAGTGTCTTTGGTCTTACCATCAATATTCAATACCGTAGACAATAAGCTATCACACACCTTCTTGTCAATGTGCATAACATCTTTATTGTACTTGAGTTTTTTCGGTATCCAATAAGGCAATCTATTTAGTATGGTGTCTTTCGACCAACTCAAACAATATGCTGGACGCTTATGAGTTTTACTACCGTACTCTTTGTGTTTCCCCGGTAAACATTCGGGTAGGTTACTAATTTGTTGAAGAATTTCCTCCGTGGTTTTCTCAACTAGAGGGCTTAATGTTTCGATTTTACGTTAAACCCCTTATTCTTGCGCATCGGGTGGTCCGCCCGCAGCAATCTACGATGTCCGATGTATCCAGTCTTACTCTCTAACTGTACCGAAGGTGTTTCGTCGTTGCAAGTTAGACATGCTTTGTATCCTTGACTAGTCCAACCTGAGAGATAACTACGAGTGGGAAAATCGCTCACCGTAAACATAACTGCAACTCGTATTCTGAAGGTAGTATTTGTAGCAGCATCAAGCACAACTACCCCTTGTGACCATAATTCTTCCAACTCATCAATCAATGGCCTCAAATAAACGTCCAAGTCTTTGCATGGGGAGTCTGGTCCTGGGATAAGTAAACACATGTGTTTATATAGTTCATTGTTGCAAACCCATGGTGCTGGATTCAACAATTGTGTTAGAACATGCCACATGTTGTATGTTTGACTCGTAGTACCAAACGGGCAAAAACCATCTGTAGCCAGACTGAGATGTACATTTCTAGGTTCGATAATGAAGTCCGGGTGTTGCTCGTTGAATTCTTTCCATTCTTTACCATCGGTTGGATGCCTCATCACATCCTCATCTGTAGAATGCCCCATCTTACACATTGTCATTGCCTGAGCTGTGTGACGGGAATCATACAAACGTCTCAAACGATGCTTTAGCGGAAAGTAACGTAGCACTTTCCGAGCTACCTTTTTTCCCTCAGACTCCTTATAACGGCTTGTTTTGCACACTGGACATGATTGTAAGTCAGCAATCTCCTTATAGTAAATGCAACAGTGGTACAAGCAAGCATCGATCTCTTCATGCCCAGACCCAATTTGTTCAGAAGAGTTTTTTCATTGTAGAATGAATCGGGTAAATTTGACCCTTCCGGCAAAACTTCTTTCAGTTTCGCTAAAAGAACGTTGAAGCTTTCAATTGTCCACTTATACAACACTTTTATATGCATTAAATCCGCTAAGAACTTCAAGGCAGATGATCTTTTACATCCCGGATAAACATGTTCGTGCGATTTGGGGAGGAGTTCATCAATGTTGTCATCCTCCTCTGTCTGTAAAACATCTTCTTCTGAGGCACTACCAAGGAAATCATTTGTAACTGGAGCCATTTCGTCTCCGGATTCAACTACCAATTCAGTTGTTCATGCACGTTTACAGGATACACCATCTTCACCGTGGTGAAACCAAGTTGTATACCCAGGCGCCCATCCCTAAATGAAACAGTGATCATACACGTCCTCCAAAGTATTGAAACAAATGTTGTAACACTTTTTGCATGGGCAACGAATCTTACCTTCAGTGTTAAGAAATTTCCATGCGTATTTAATGAATTCACTCAACCCTTTTTCGCACTCGGGTTTCATTCTGTCAATATACAACCATGACTTGTCTTGTTCTATTTGAAATCACTGATACACAATAACTTGACATACCACAATAACTTAAGTTAGTATCTCACTTAAGACATAAGAAAAAGTTAAATCACATACTTGTTACCGATAATTTCAAGGGATGTTCTCATACTAATATAGTATACTTAGTTTCATTAGTATACTTTTTTCATTAAGCCACAAGAAAAGGTTAGTATCTAACTTAAGGCACAAGAAAAAGTTAGTACTGAGTTTCATAAAACTAAGTCTTTAACAATTACCACTCCTATTTCTTCAATGTTAGTTCATTTTCTAATTTTGATTTATAACAAATTAGCACAAGAACAACTTCAATGCTAGACTTTCTTCATCATGTTCAATCACACACATACATAACGGTTTTCCAACACTTTTTCAAAACCAATACATGCTAGATAAAACTAGTTTATGTTATTCATCATCATGCTAGACATATCGTCATGTTCTTCAACACTTTTCCAACACATACATGGCCAAGATTCATACACTAATTAATACACTACTACTTGATGAAATAAAATTTCAAGTCAATCACACGCTTTATACATTAACATTGTGAAGTAAATCAACTATATAGTACATCTACTACCAAAAAAGAAAGCCTTAGTTTCATAACTCTTGTGGGCTATAGTTTCATAACTCTAAATAGCTATTTTCAAACAAGTTTCATACTACACTCACTACACACCATTCACCATTCACTACACACACACACACACACACTACAAAATTATCACACACACACACAATACTATCCACTTATCCATCAAAAACACTACTATCCTTTTATCCATCATAAACATTACTATCCTCATTTCAACACACACACTACTATCCCTTTATCCATCAAAAACTACAAAATTACTACATTATCACTACACTACTCACTACACACCATTCACTACACTACACTATCCCTAATCTACACTCAATACACACAATTCACCTCGTCGATCTACACACACACTACAAAATTATCACAACACTACACTCACTACACACTCACTACACACCATTCACCAATCACTTTTATTTATTACATATGCATAATACAACATAATATAATAATAAAGTATAAGTAAAATAATTTAAATTAAATTACTAGTTAATGGACCCACAAAAAAATGATAGAAAAGAAGAAGGAAAAACTGCATCGGGTCAAAATCTAACAATTGAACTAATTTGGCAAAAAAAAAGCTAAAAGCAACTAATTTGACAAAAAAAAATGCCTTACCGGAGTTGTGGCGGCTAGAGCTGTGGCGGAGCTGTGTTGTTGCGGCTGAAGCTGTTGTTGTTGCGGCTGCTGCTTGCCAGAGGAAGAATAGGGGTAGGGGTGGTGACCGGAGGAGGGGAGGGGCGGGTGGTTGAAGGAGGGGGCGGATTTTCTGAAAAATAGCAAAAATATAGGAGGAGAAAGAAATGAAGAAGGAGAAGGGGATGCCCAATTTAGTTTAGGTTTTAAGTTTAAAGGGACGACATAATCTTTTTTGGGATGACATTGTCGTCCCATTAAAGTATTAATATTATTAATATTATATATTAAATATTAAATATATAATTATATAAATTACGTATTTTATACATTATTAAAATTATATAGTAGATAGTACTATCAGAATAATTTGGGAAGAAAGATATTGGTTTGATATCGCTTAATCGATAACGGATCTCAGGATTGAGATCAATCGTTCATTAACGAACCCCGACATTCAAATCAATCGCTCGATAACGAACTGACGATCTATAGTAGATAGTACTATCAGAATGAACTATAAAGAAAGATATCGGGTTGAAATCAGTTAATCGATAACGGATCTCAGGATTGAGATCAATCGCTCGGTGACAAACCCCAAGATTCATATCAATCACTCGATAACGAACTGACGATCTATAGTAGATAGTACTATTAGAATGATCTGTAAGAAAAGATATCGATTTGAAATCGCTTAATCGATATCGGATCTTGGGATTGAGATCAATCGCTCGTTAACGAACCCCGAGATTCAAATCAATCGCTCGATAACGAACTGACGATCTATAGTAGATAGTACTATCAGAATGATCCGTAAGCAAATATATCGGTTTTAAATCACTTAATCGATTTCGGACCTCGGGATTGAGATCAATCGCTTGTTGATGAACCCCGAGATTCAAATCAATCGCTCGATATCGAATTGACGATCTATAGTAGATAGTACTATCAGAATGATTTGTAAGGAAAGATATCGTGTTGAAATCACTTAATCGATAACGGATCTCGGGATTGAGATCAATCGCTTGGTGACAAACCCCGACATTCAAATCAATCGCTCGATAATGAACTGACGATCTATAGTGGATAGTACTATCAGAATGATATATAAAGAAAGATATCGGGTTAAAATCACTAAATTGATAACGGATCTCGGGATTGAGATCAATCGCTCGGTGACAAACCCTGAGATTCAAATCAATCGCTCGATAACGAACTGACGATCTATAGAAGAGAGTACTATTAGAATGATCTGTAAGGAAAGATATAGGTTTGAAATCGCTTAATCGATATCAGATCTCGGGATTGAGATCAATCGCTCGTTAACGAACCCCGAGATTCAAATCAATCGCTCGATAATGAACTGACGATCTATAGTAAAGAGTACTATCAGAATGATCTTTAAAGAAAGATATCGGTTTGAAATCACTTAATCGATTTTGGATCTCAGGATTGAGATCAATCGCTCGTTAACGAACCCCGAGATTCAAATCAATAAGCTCAATAACGAATTGAAGATCTATATTAGATAGTATTATGAGAATGATCTGTAATGAAAGATATCGGGTTAAAATCACTTAATCGATAACGGATCTTGGGATTGAGATCAATCAGTCGTTAACGAACCCCAAGATTCAAATCAATCGCTCGAAAATGAACTGACGATCTATAGTAGATAGTACTATCAGAATGATCTGTAAGGAAAGATATCGGGTTGAAATCGCTTAATCGATATCGGATCTCGGGATTGAGATCATTCGCTCGTTAACGATCCCCGACATTGAAATCAATCGCTCGATAATGAACTGACGATCAATAGTAGATAGTACTTTCAGAATCCCCTGTATATTATCTTTCGATAAAGGAATTTTTATAAAAAATAATATATTTTATATTTTATATTTTAACGCAATGCATATTAGAATATGCATATTAAAAATTTGTTTTTATTTAATGGGACGACATTGTCGTCCCTTCAAATGCGCATTTATAAAAAAACAAAATCTTATTTATTAACAGAACGTTTTATATTTTAAAAACACTTAATTTCCTTTAAAGGGACGACATTTGTCGTCCCTACAAACAATTTTTTTATAATTTCTTATATACAACATATTATTTTCTGAAAAACATTTAATAGGACAACAAAGTCGTCCCTTTAAATCGTTCTGTCCACGTGGAAATCCAAGCTGGCACGGTGGGGTTACTATTTGATTTATTGGGATGACATTGTCATCCCTTTATAGTTTCCCTCCAAAAAATCCGCCCAAAACTTTGACTATTTTTGAATTCATTTAAAGGGTTCGTCGTCCCAATAAAGATATTGATAGGACGACTTTGTCGTCCCTTTAAACTTCGTCTCTTCAGCTTGCAATTCTGGTAGTGTAAAGTTTGAATCTCATAGTATCTAGTGAAATTATTCTTCGAGTACTTATAGTAGGTATAGTAAAACAAGATTAATGTATTAAATGTAAATTGAAAATCAAGGCCATCATCGCGTCCTTGATTCCCTGGCGCTAACAAAGCTAATCATCTAAAAAATGTTACAATAATATGTGAGTTATGATTTATGAAGTTCGGTAAGAAAAATTTGCATCAATGAAAACAAATAAATGTTACTAGGACAAGGACACAGTTCAAGTTTTGTAATGCCCCGTTTCCGGACACCGAGTCTTTATCCGGAAAAAAAACGTTCGGCACATATAATATAAAATAAATTTCAGGTTATACGTAAGCCTCTACTACGTCATATCGAGTAAGCAAAACGGAAGCAAAAGACTCGTGTATATTTTATTTTCCCGAACATCCAAGAATAGAAACTCAAAATTCTAAAGATGGAAATGTAATTTATTACAACGAAAAACGAAAGGAAACTTAGAACGTACTAATCCTCCAAAGCAAACAACAAAAGAAAACACAAGTCTCTCCAAAAAAGACAACAAGTCTAATGTATCATAATAATAAAGAATGAAATAAATGCTTCAACGTCGGCATCCTCAAACGTCGTCATCAAAGTCCTCCTCGTACTCTGGTTCAACCTGTTCATCTTCTCTCCCCCAAACACATAATAAAAGCATGCATTTGAGGTAAGTACAATTTACTCAGCAAAAGGTAGAAGCTATGAATTAATTAAGATTTATAACACAAGATTGATAATTATTAAGTCATCTTTACAGGCCCGACACAATCAAGGGTTCACTTCATGTCCATCAACATGTCATGACAATACGTATCTAACTTAACTTATCTGAGTTACATCAGTTCTCAAGGGTACTACGCATGATGTGTATCCACCTGAATATATACTTGCTAACTAACAGTGATTTACACCGATAGCTCCGGGGTCTCCCCGGTATGCATGTACGTTCGATGAATTTCCTCCACTACCCTTCAGCCTTTTGAGCCAGTAGCGTTGTTCACCTTTAGATCGTATCACATCGCCGTATGAATCGGTGCCTTACCAAGAACAGCATGACATTTAATCTTTTTACTAACACGTATGTAATTTATAATATGTTAACTAGCCACCTAAGTGTTTTCAAGGTAAAGCTCACCTTAACGACTCTACTCCCTCACTTAGACAGCTAGACACCACATCCTATCAAGTACACAGACACTGGTGAATTCTAATTCACCAAAGCACAAGTCTCTCATGCCCTTCCGACGGTCCTGAACATCAAGTCTTTGGAAGAGTACATTCGGTGCTGGAACTAAACGAATCAAAAACTCAATCAAGGCTTGTTCATGTTTAATTAATGTTACTAGATCCAAAAACAACATTTAAAACGAGACTTGGGGCTTAAAACTCATCTTTTCCCCAAAACAGGGTCAATGCGTGTGCATCCCAGTGAATTCATGCGTATTGAGCATCCGGAAACATTCAGGATGCTTCTGTTTGACCAATGCATGCGCATTACCCCTTGGTGCGCGCGCACAACCAACGTTGTATCACTTTTCCTAATTTATGGCCCTCAATGCGTGCGCATTCTAGCCTATGCGTGCGCATTGCACGCTGAAAAACCCTAAACATGTTTTTCTATGACTTAATGATTTCCAAACCGCTTCTAACACATTTAACATCAAACAACTCAGAAAAACAACTGAAAACTCATCCTTATCAAACCCAATTCATCCCATACTCTTTTAGCAACAATTAGAAATAATTTCTAACATCTAAACATATCAAAACATCAACCTTAACCCTATAAACCATAATTAAAACATAGGAAGAGCCTCTTACTTGACTTCAAGCAAACTCCAACTCCGAACCAAGAAAATCTGTAGCAAAACTTGATCCTTTTTCCGTAGAAAACCTAAGTGATCAATCCAAACTTATATTAGATTTGATCACACACTTCTAAAACAACAGCACTACAAATTCATGAGTTTAAATCCATCAAACTCAATCAAAAACACATCTAGGGCTCGAAAATCATACCTTAAGAAAACTCCAACTTTCTTGTGTTGAAACGATGCCCTCTTCACAGCGATTCCACTGCTTCACTCGAATATGAAAACAGTTGAGAATTGCCTTAGAATTTTGAAGAAACTCTCAGCCCTTTTTCTTTTGCTTCTCACGCCGTTTAGGGAGCGTAGAAACAAATTTGAAACTGATAGGTTATAACGCTGTTGGGGAGTTATTTTCCTTAAGTAACAAATCCCAAAAATAAAATTACTTATTACTTTATTTAATTATCCCTTAATTCAATTAACTCCAGATTTTCCAAATATATATATATATATACTTAAAACCACAAAATAAGTAAAGAATATAATACTTCGTTTTCGCAAAATAACACGTCTGCCATTTCCCAAAAATCGGAATATTACATTCCTCCTCCCTTAAGAGGAGTTTCGTCCCCGAAACTAAAACCTACCTGGCAAATCCACAAAATCTAGAAACTCACTGATCATGTCATCTTCAACTTCCCAAGTTGCCTTGTTCGGTGAATGATTGCTCCATTGAACCAAAACCAAAGGGATCAACGGTCTTTAGATCATCATTTCCGGTCTAGAATCTTGATCGGCTTCTCATCATAAGCAAGATTATCTTGAAGAACTTCCGGATCAACTGTAGCTTCAACATAAGTCTTTGTCAAACACTTCATCAACGTTGACACGTGGAAAACATTATGAACTCTTGACATTGATTCCGGTAACTTGAGCTTATAAGCCAAATGTCCAACTCATTCCAGAATCTCAAACGGTCCAACATACCTTGGACTTAGCTTTCCCTTTTGGTCAAAACGTTTAACTCCTTTCATTGGTGAAGTTTGTAGATAAACCCTTTCACCAACATCAAACTCAAGAGGTCTTCTTCTAACATCAGCCAAATAATTTTGTCAGTCTTCAGCTGCCTTCAAATTCTTATTTACCAACAAGACCCTTTCTTTAGCTTGCTCAACCAATTCCGGCCCGGTGACTTGTCTTTCCCTGACTTCATCCCAAAACAATGGCATTCGACATCTTCTCCCATACAAAGCTTCAAACGGCGGCATGTCTATGCTTGCATGATAACTATTGTTGTAGGAAAACTCTGCTACGGGTAGGTAGTCATCTCATGATCCGCCTACTTCCAAAACACATGCCCTTAACATATCTTCAAGTATTTGGATTGTCCATTCTGACTGCCCATCTTTTCGAGGATGAAAGTGTTAGGAACATTTTATTATGTTTTGATGATGGCCATACTAGCTGTTATAGCAAGCCTGAAATAAGTTAGAATTCTCTGTATGAGTCTTTACTTAGAGTCTGACATGTTGTATAAGTTGAGTCAGACAAGTATTGTACTAGTTGGTAGGACGGCAAAGCAAAAGCAGATATTCAACAAAGGAAAGCCACCAAGCACCAAGAGAGAGAAGAAATAAGACATTATGATCGACTTATAACCAAGGAAGTCTGTGATGACCTTGGATAAGTCTAAGTTATGCTTTAAATGATAAAACTCAAATGTTCAAATATGGTGTACACTTGGTCTCACTCAAATCAAGGATCGAGTGAAGTTCAAAGACTCTCCAAATACTAGAACAAAGAAGGAAACAAATGAATCGGTGAGTACACCGACTTTCGGCAAAGAGAACAGCAAAGAAAGAATGAACGGCTAAGTCAGAAGGCTCACTCTACCGTCTATAAGCGGCGAAGAGACATTCACAAGATCAAATTTGATATACGATGAAGATTCAGAAGATCATGCATTAAATGCACAATCATTAAAGGATCAATCAAGGACGGATTTTCTCTATATACGTTTGAAGAAAGAATCCGATCATGAAATCAAGGAGAATACAATTAAGGGGAATCAAGAATGAAATCAAGGATTATTCCCTCATTAATATAGCCAACAGACGGAATTTCAAAAACCAAGGTTATTCAAGGCTATAAATAGAAGGCATTGACAGAAAATGAAGATAATGATTCAAAAAGAAAGAAAGTAGAAACTCTGTCAATTTGAAAAGCCTTCTCTCTGAACTTACAAGGACACAACTAGTGATCAACTCAAATATCAGAACTACAAAGTCATATTCATAACTGAGATTGATCAAGCAAGTGTGTGAATCACATTCACATCAATCAAAGCAAATCAATCGAGGCAATCTGAGAAGGAGTTGAATCTGTGATAGCTGTTGAAGGATTTTGATCTCAAGGAGCAGCAAAAGGAAGACTGAATCACTGAAGCTGTTGCAGTCAAGGAGTGATAGTCTTGCAGATTGTGAAGCTTGGGAAGCCAAGGACAATCATACTATTGTATCTGTGAAAACAATAGTGAATTCCTCCAATCATCACAGGAGAAGAGTGGATTAAGGGATTACACCACCCTGAACCACTATAAGCTTTGTGTTAATTTAATTTCTGCAATTTACTTTATAGCATTCATTCAATTTGCATACATCATAATTTGCATCTGTGACTGTCTAAACCGATTTGAAAACAATATAGTAAGAAGGGACTTATCCGCTTCCCAAAAGCTTTTAACTAGAAGAAGAAAAGTTTTTGAAACTCCACTATAGTCATTCACCCCCCCTCTGACTATAGTTTCACCCTTCTCTGGGACCAACAGAAAGGCCATACTCAAATCCAATTTTGTACCTAAATCCTTTTGCAAACTCTTCCAAAAATGACTGACAAACCAATTGTCGCGATCCAAAACTATCGAGATAGGTACTCCATGTAAATTCACTATATTGTCCAAGTATAGTGTCGTCATCTTCTTCAAGGACATATCAACTTTAGTTGGCAAAAAATAGGCTGATTTGGTCAATCTATCCACAATCACCCAAATTGCATCATGTCCACTTTTTGTTTTCGGTAAACCGGTGATGAAATCCATCGTGATCTTATCCCACTTACATTCGGGGATATCCAAAGGCTTAAGCATTCCTCCCGGTTTTCTATGCACTGCTTTAACGTTCTTGCAAGTATCACATTCTGCTACATACTTAGCTATTTCAACTTTCATAGAGGGCTACCAAAACTTTACCTTCAAATCTCTGTACATTTTTGTAGCTCCTGGATGAACTGCAAATGAAATGCTGTGTGCCTCTTCCATAACTCTCTGCCTTAAGTCACCAACATTAGGCACACATAACCAATCCTGATACCAAAGATTTCCGTTATTGTCTAACACATAACTCACTGTAGGATTTTCCCTTGCAACCCGCTTCAAATCAACCAACACTGGATCTTCATCTTGCTTTTCCCGAATATCATCCATCAACTCGGATCTCGCTAACAATGGTGCCACAAACTGTAGATCTCCCATCTGCTCAAAACCTCATATTTTCAGCCCATCTAACCGCTCTACCACATCTTCAACGCTTGAAACTGCAAACACTGGTTTTCTACTCATGGCATCGGCAACCACTTTAGCTTTACCCGGATGTATTAAATGTACAAGTCATAATCCTTTACGAATTATAACCATCTCCTCTGTCTCATGTTTAGATTCTCTTGAGTGAAGAAATACTACAGACTTTTGTGGACCGTGAAAATCCTAGCCTTAATTCCATAAAAGTAATGCCTCCAAGTCTTTAAGGCAAACACTACCGCTGCCAATTCTAAGTCATGTGTTGGATAATTCTTTTCATGCACTTTTAACTGTCTAGATGCATAAGCAATTACTTTTCCTCCTTGCATCAACACACATCCTAAACCTTGTCCCGAAGCATCAGTATAGATGTCGTAGTTATCAAAGATCTCCGGAACTGCCAACACTGGGTTGTAGTCAACTTCTTTTTCAACGTCTAGAAAGCCTCTTCACACTCACTAGTCCTGTCAAACTTCACATTCTTTTGTGTGAGCCGGGTAAGTGGTGTAGCTATTTTCGAGAAGTGTTGCACAAACTTCTTATAATAGACATCCAAACCAAGAAAACTTCTCACTTTTTGAAACTGTAGTTGGTCTGGACCATTTCTCAACTGCTTCAATCTTCACCGGATCAACATAAATGCCACCTCCAGAAATGACATGACCCAAGAAACTGACTTGATTCAACCAAAAGTCACACTTCAAAAACTTAGCATATAATTGTTTCTCATTTAGCATGTTCAACACTATCCTTAGGTGTTCTTCATGTTGTTTCTCATCCTTTGAGTATACGAGAATGTCGTCTATGAACACTATCACAAAATTATCCAAGTATGGCATGACGACCCACTGCATTAAATCCATAAATGCAGATGGAGCATTAGTGAGTCCAAATGGCATAACCAAGAACTCATAATGTCCATATCTAGTACTAAAAGCCATCTTCGGTATATCTGCTACCTTGATCTTCAAATGATGATAACCCGAACTAAGATTAGAGAACACTCTCTTACCTTTCAACTGGTTAAACAGATCATCAATCCTTGGTAAGGGATACTTATTCTGGATGGTAAGATTATTCAAAGCCCTATAGTCGATGCACATTCTCATGCTACCATCTTTCTTCTTAACGAACAAAACATGGGCTCCCCAAGGTGAAGTACTAGGCTGAATTATGTTTCTTTCAAGCATATCTTTAAGTTGAGCTTTCAACTCTTCAATTCAGCCGGTGCCATCCTATAGGGTGCCTTAGCAACTGGTGCCGATCCTGGTACCAACTTGATCTCGAACTCTATTTCTCTATATGGCATGTTACCCGGTAACTCTTCTGGGAACACTTCAGGGTACTCCTTTACCACAGGGGTTTCCTCTAACTTAGGCTTCACTTGTTCTACATCCATTACATACGACAAGTAGCCTTCACAACCTTTTTGACAAGCCCTTATAGCCTTAATTGCAGAAATTCTCGAATGACACTTCTTGGTAGCCTTGTAAACATTACCTTGATAAGTCTTAGATGATTTTCCGGGTACCTTGAAGGCCACTCTCTTTTCCCTACAATCCAAGTGCACATAATTCTCGGATAGCCAATCTACTCCAAGAATTACATCGAAATCTAAAAAGCCTAGAACTGTGAAGTCACTCTTGCATTGATACGATCCTACTCGAACATCCACTTACGGTATCGTCCTAATTACCATAGTTGCCTTTCCTAGTGGTGTAGTTATCTCCAAGGTGTTTCTTAAGGTTTCCGAAGGTAGATTCGATTTCTAAGCTATCTTAGATGACACAAACGTGTTAGATGCTCCCGTATCAAACAAGGCCGTGACCGCTACGTTGTCTAATATTATCATACCTAAGATGTGAATTCATTTATTTAAATTCAAATACAACATGATTTAATCGTTCTATACAACTACTCTAATAAATTAGAATAAACAAATAAAGGTACCTAAAATAACATTATCATCCGGTTCTGCATACTCAGCATCCACTACAAAAACTCGAACTGTGTGACTTGGGCTGCCTTTCCCACTTCCTTTTTTTTATTACATGTAGATCCCTTTGTCGGACATGTCTTAGCAAAATATCCCGGTTCTCCACAAAGGAATCAACCGTTTACACTAGCTCGGCACTCACCGGTATGATTTCTCTTGCACTTCGGGCAATGTGGTGCGCCGGTGGTAGGAGTAGTTGCTAAGGGTGTTGTCGTCTTCTTCGCATTCTGTTGCAATGCTCCACGGTTGTATCATTGACTTGTCCCAAAACTTCTCCTAGCACCAATAACGATGGTAGGCTTCTTCTAGAAGGTCTCAACAGCCAAAGCCATATTCAATAGTTCTGACATGTTTCTTGCTGTGAAACCCAGCATGCCAGCTTGTATCTCGTGAGACAACCCATTCTTGTACAGTGCCATCTTCCTCTCTTCAATTCTCATAAGCTCAGGGTAGAACCTACCCAACTCATTGAACTTGTTGGTATACTGTGAGACCGTCATATAGATGCATTTCCTTTTGGCTTAACAACTAGCTTGCCTTATCTGCATGCACTATTGCTCAAAAGTACTCATTATAAAAAAAAACCTTGAAACCTTCCCAATCTGTCACTTTCCCATTGCTACTCTCAATAGCGTCGATCCACGCTTCAGCTGTACCCAAAAGAAAACCGACTGCTAACTGGGCCATCTCAGTCTCGGGGACTTTTACATTTCTGCATGCCTTTTCAAAGCTTCTCAACCATGCTTCAGCCTTGGCTGGTTCCACATTCCTATGAAAATCTTGAACACGGTTCCTTTTCAGCTTCGTGTACCAATCAACTGGAGGTGCTTGTTCATAAGCCGGTGGTGGTCTAACTGGTGGGGCGGTTGGTAAATATGAGGGTATCCAAAAGGTGCTTGTGGTTGGTAAGGTTGTTGTTGAGGATATGGTTGTGGTTGAGGTTGTTGAGGAGGGATCACTTGAGGTTCAATTTAATAAGGGTGGTATCTCTGATGATGTTGCTTGGTGTGATGAGGTTGGTGGAAACCATAGGATGGGTAACCAACGCCTTGTTGGTGATCAAAACGTGGTGAAGGTGGTATAGAAGGTCGAGGGGTATGGCCTACTGGTGAAGGGTAGAAGGTCCGTTGTTGCTGAACACGAGTGGAGAAGGGTGTCTTACTGGTGGTGGAGGTAAACGCTTATCGGTGGAGGTACACAAACTGGTGGGATCTCACCTACAACGGTGACGCGTATGGGTGCTTCCCCAGGTTCACGATAGATGTAGTTGAAGCAAGTCTCTTGCTGAAAAAGAGGCCGTGTGACAGGCTTGCATGAGGCCGTGGGGTGTAGGTCGGGTGAGGTGACGGATTCTGTCACACAAATCCACCTCCTACTACGGGCGTCGGACTCTCTTCTCATTCCCCTAAGGTCTCTTCGCCATGACCTCTTGTTCTTGTGGTCACCATCCTGATAATCAAAGAGAGACTAGAATGTTATTAAAAGAGCTAAAGAAGTCTTATCTTAAAAGAAAGGAAACTTAAAGACGCTTCGCTCTCATACCAACTGTAACACCCCGTTCCCAGACACTTAGTTCTTATCCGGAAAAGGAACAATCGGCACGTATAATATAAAATAAATTTCACGTTATACGGAAGCATCTACTATGTCGTATCGAGTTAAGCAAAACAGAAGCAAAAGACTCGGGTATATTTTCTTTTCCGAACATCCAAGAATAGAAACTCAAAATTATAAAGATGGAAATGTAACTTATTACAACGAAAAACCAAAAACTTAGAACGTACTAATCCTCCAAAGCAAACAACAAAATAAAACACAAGTTTCTCCAAAAAAAGACAAAATGTCTAATGTATCATAATAATAAAGAATAAAATAAATGCTTCAACGTCGGCGTCCTCAAACGTCGTCATCAAAGTCCTCCTCGCACTCTGGTTCATCCTGTTCATCTTCTCCCCCCCAAACACAATATAAAAACATTCATTTGAGATAAGTACAGTGTACTCAGCAAAAAAGGTAGAAGCTGTGAAAATTAAGATTTATAACGCAAGATTCATGATTATTAAGTCATCTTTACGGGACCGACTCAATCTAGGGTTCGCATCATGTCCATCAACATGTCATGACTATATGTATCTAGCTTAACTTATCTGTGTTACATCAGTACTCAAGGGCACTGCGCATGGTGTGTATCCACCTGATTATATACTTGCTAACTAACAGTGATTTACACCGATAGCTCCGGGGTCCTCCACTACCCATCAGCCTTTTGAGCCAGTACTTTGTTCACCTTTAGAACATATCACATTGCCGATATGAATCGGTTCCTTACCAAGAATAGCATGACATTTAATCTTTTTCCTAGCATGTATGTAATTTATAATATGTTAACTAGCCACCTAAGTGTTTTCAAGGTAAAGCTCACGTTAATGACTCTACCCCCTCACTTAGATACCTAGACACCACATCCTATCAAGTACACAGATATTGGTGAATTCTAATTCACCAAAGCACAAGCCTATCATGCCCTTCCGACGGCCCGAACTTCAACTCTTTGGAAGAGTACATTTGGGACCCGAACTAAACGCATCAGAAACTCAATCAAGGCTTGTTCATGTTTAATTAATGTTGTTAGATAAAGAAACTACATTTAAAACGAGACTCGGGGCTTGAAACTCAACTTTTCCCTAAAACATGGTCAATGTGTGCGCATCCCAGTGAATGCGTGTGCATTGAGCATCCAGAAACATTCAGGATGCTTCTATCTGACCAATGCGTGCGCATTACCCCTTGGTGTGCGCACACAACCATCTTCGTATTACTTTTCCTAATTTATGGCCCTCAATGCGTGCACATTCTAGCATGTGCGTGTGCATTGAGCATCCTGTATCAAAATTTTGACTTTCTGCCTCATCAATGCATGCGCATTGATGCTTAATGCGTGCGCATTGCACGCTGAAAAACCCTAAACATGTTTTTCTACGACTTAACGATTTCTAAATCGTGTCTAACACATTTAACATTGAACAACTCAGAAAAACAACTCATCCTTATCAAACCCAATTCATCCCATGCTCCTTTAGCAACAATTAGACAAAATTTCTAACATCTAAATGCTAGAAGTAATAGCACCGATCGAGACACTCGATCTTCACACAGTGCAAGCTTATGCGATTTACGATATGAGACAGAACTAATTAATCCTACGACAAGGTTAATAGATTTACCCAAACCGGAGAGAGACGATAAAATCGGCCAAGGGAGAAGCCGTAGTCTTACGGATTGTATCTCCTAGCGATGACTGGTGGACGTCGATCCTCGCCGTAAACCTCCTCGAATATGCACAAGAAAAACTCTAGGCTTTTCTTCTCTAAATTACTAAGGCAAGAAACTAATTTTTCTTCCTTTTAATTTGTTTGTGGCGCAATTTGTGATTATGAATTGTGTTGGGAGGAACTCTCTTTATATAGGAAAATAACTAGTTAAGAGAGTTATCCTTTTCACACCACAAAAACCTATTCTCATAAGGAAAAGATATTTTTGCAACAAAAATAAGAGATAATTCCCAAAAAATCAATCTTTTAATTTTCCATTAATTATCCAAAAATAGATAATTAATTAATTACGCATGTGACATAATCAAGGAAAATTTCTTCTCCTAATTACCTCAAATGTGGCGCCATTTTACATATTATTTACCAAATAAATAATATTGCATATTCATTAAATAGACCAACTATTTAATTTAATCTCGAGGTTCCATAAAATGAGAAAACACTCGCGTGTTAGGAGCCAACCCGGGGACCATGACCTATAACCAGTAGCTACAATAAATTAAATTAAATATTCATCGAAGAGAATATTTCTACTTAATTAATTTATTCCCGAATTACGCCACTATAAATCCGAAACTGAACTCTATCGATTATAGATATAACTTATTCTCAAAACGTCGAATCAAGTGATAAGTGTCCATTGCTATAATCATTACATATAAACTAACCCTCCATAGATTATCCGTACTGAAGTAGGATTATTTTCGTAAACCTTCTTCACTACATATTATCCTTATTTACCATTAACCCACTAGTGATCATAGTTCATAACAAATACGAACTCCCGGGATCGATCAGTTTCTAGGATCAACAAATAAGGGGATTGTCTTTCTACTTCCCGCAAGAAGGAATGGATTCCATATCTGTGAGACACACACTTCTCACTCATTCCAGAATCATGCCAACGTGAATGTGATTCGGACCGCGCCTCTTAGAGATCCTTAACGAACACATCAAACCATATCCTGAAACAAGTAGGAGTCTGTAATCACTTTAGGATTAAGGTTAATCCATATATGATCATCTTGTGATTTAATAAGATTTCTCAATCATTGAATTATATGAGAAAGTCAGATTAAATCGGTCCAGTCCTATATGACTCTCATCATATATAAATGCCCCACATAGACAACCAATGTCGACGGTCCAGATAAGACAGTCACACCATAAAGTGTTCTGGGCGCATTAATGGTGGTTTAATTAATAGACCCCATACTTTGATTAACTTCACCACGGACTAACATTTCAAGTGTATCACCATAAACTTAATCCTCATGTGTGACACATACTAAGTTATATGTCTACATATGATACAACTTAGGGTTTTCAGTAGTGTATTACTTACAGGCACGAAGCAAGTAATAAGATGAAAATAAATCTTTATTTATTAATTCTAAAAACAATTACATAAATTGTCTTTGGGGCGCTACTTCAAACAATCTCCCACTTACCCGTAAGGACAAGCATCAATTGTCTTTCGAGCACACTATATCTAACAATCTCCCACTTGCCCGTAAAGACAAGAAATGATTGTTTTTAGAGCATCACACCCTTATTCTTTCTATCCACAACATTCTCCCACTTGCTCTAAAGCAGATGAGACATATCTCCTAATTTCATACCCACCAAGCGCTTATCAGTGACATTAAATGCCACGCGACTTGGTTAAACTGATCAGCAGGTTGTCGGTTTCGAGGTGATCTTTAGGACCGAAACGTCGCCTCTCTGGACGGTCTGTCTGACCAGGTGGTATTTCCTCTCAATATGCTTTTGACCTCTTGTGATTGCGATGATCATTTGCATGAGCTACCTCTCAACTGTTTTCACAGTAAAATGGTATCGGCTCATCGAGACCTGGAATCACTTCCCGATCCACAAAGAAATTCTCAAGCCACACTGCCTTTTTAGCTTCTCCGAAAGCTGCTATGTATTCGACTAACAGAGTCAAATTGGCAGTGCTGGATTGCTCCAGACTGTAGCTCCATCACAATGAGTAAACACTGAGTCTGAGATCTATTCCGATCATCCTTAATCCGACAAAAAAATCAGAATCAGTGTAGTCAACGACACTCAGGTTCGCACCCGAATGCACAAGCATATGATTCCTCGTTCTCTAAAGATACTTGAGGATGCACTATACTGCTTTCAACCTCCGAATCCAAGACTCGACTTTTCTTGACTTTTAATAACCTGACGTTCTCTATCCAAAAGAAAATTTATCCCATTTTCTCTATATCCGAAGATTGAGAGAATTATTTCGTGAGGGGTTGGGTAGGAAACCTCTCGTTGAATATCACATACTAATATGCATTTTTATCTTAACCAATCAGAAGCGTGGGATAATGCCACAACTTGTTCTCATGAATTCGACCAAATCAAATTCTAAGAATATAGTCCACTTCTCTGATTCAGAGAATCTTGGCTTGTTAGTTTCTGACTTCAGATAACACACTCAAGTTGTTCCCAACCTTTGCAGTGTAATCTTTCATAAGCACTAACATCTACTACTTTACCAATATTGATTCTTTGGTCTACGAAAGACTCATCAATATTTTGGTCAAGCCCACACATTTCAAAACATGTGAATTTTAATGACATGAAGGTTTAGTTTAATCCACCAATGGATATAAGCATAGGCAGTCAATCTGCAATTGGCTTTAAGCTAAAACCCTTCCGTTCTGAATGAATCTAAGCTCTATTGTACGGCAAGAAAGTTTCAGGGCATCACCCCAGGTAATCTTTCTGCTTTCATAGAGTTATGCAAGGCTGAGTGGTGAGAGAGTTTCAGGCCATCACCCCTGGTTAACTCTCTTCTTCTCATGGAATTACCCTAGACCACTTGGCTTTTCCTTGAAAGAGAAACTTTCCATTCATTCTTATCACGTAGATCCAATTACTCCCACTGGGCCTGAGACAATTAGGTGGTTCTACAGGATTGTTAACAGAACTGGAGTACCAAAACTCCATTTACAGTTTTATGGCTTTAAACCAACCTCCTATTGTCAGAATCCTATACAGTCCTTCCAGAGGACCCTAGGTTAACAATCACCCCCAACAGGCTGTAGAGTCTGCATAATCACAGCGGGTCAATGGTTAAACCATACTCCTACTGCATTTGGGTGGACTGACATTCTGATCTGGTTCAGTAGTATTTATCAGTGTTATCCCCCAACAACCAATGTTGGATGTGGTCTGATTAAATCAGATAGTAACTCCTTGAGTATCTTTACTTTAAGGTCCAAAGTTGTTATTTACAAATTCTTTGAGAAAGGCTGTGACAGTTCAACCGTCACTTTCCGATCTTAAGAATCTTATAACCAACCTTTACTAATTGCACTAAGATATTTCACGAACAGTCACCATCTGAACGTGTATGCAAAATCTCCAGTGCTACCTTCAAGCTCTAGAGCTAAATGCCTCTATTTACGGAAGTGGAGTAAATGTTATTCACTCTTTATCCACAAATTCATAAGCATCTTCTAGGTAGACTTCTCGGTATTACATAATAATGTAAACCGTTATTATGCAATCAATATCTTAATTGAGTTATACAGTGTAATGTAGCATATCAATAACTATACAAGACAATACATGGTTTATCCTTTCAATGAGATTGTTTCACCTGAGTGATGATGCAAAAATGTCATCATGCTTTTAGCGGTGTTTATACGTAGGATATCTGGCTATAAAAGTGTATATAAGTAGTGTTAGCCGGTGGTGCCCGATGGCGACACCGGACTCCGGCGGTGGTGCTTTATAAAGAGAAGAGGACGGGGGCAATTTGGCTTTGCCTTTTGTTTTATATCATTTTTTGCCCGTGGTTTAATGAGGTTACATAGCTCTCCTATTTATAGGGGAGGAAACTTAGGAGATAAGAAAAGACAGGTGGTACATGATACCTTAATAGTTAAGTAAACTAGATATCTAGACAACAAGTGGGCTAAATATCCTGGCGACGTCTTGCGTGGCCGCGTGGGCCGCTGCATACAAGGTCGCCTATTCCACCGCCCTGCCTCCTCTTTGCCCTCCGTTTCTTCCCTTTGTCTTGTGCGATCTCTTATGGACCTGTCGTCCAGGTCGCAGCTCGGCCCCTTAGTCCTTTTTGTTGCCGTCTAGGGTTAAGGGTTTGGAACTGATCCGAAAGCTCGCGGCTCTTAACTTGGCTTGCGAGCTCGTGGGCTGTAATGGTTGGGGGCCTCATCCACTAATGTCGGTGGTCGGTCAGACCCAAATGAGGATCCGCGGACCGAAGTACGATTTTGGGCACATCAATAGCCCCCAACTCCGTGCCTAATCATTTTCTTGAAATGTTTGGCGGGGAGTAATAGTCTGTTTGCGGATCTGTTGCCTTGAAATACTGTGATGGCTCGCAGTTGTGGCGGATCGCCTCTTTAGCTTTGTCTAAGTGCCGTACTCAGAGTAGGTCTTTTTGTTGCTTGTGTGGTTGATGAACTTCGCTTCTTGTGACTTATGCCACAAATTGATTCTGACTGTGGTTTTTACGTCGTGAATTGATTTAGCCTTTGGTGGCTAGAGAGATTTTAGTCTGGTAGAGGGCTTGCTTGAAGATGAGCTCCGAAAATGATGCCGACCTAAAGGCCGGTCTTATAAAATGCTCGCTCGAGGGCGAGTTCCAAGTATGATGCCGACCAGAGGTCGGTCTTATAAAAATGCTCACTCGAGGGTGAGTTGCAAATATGATGCCGACCTAGAGGTCGGTCTTATGAAAATGCTCGCTCGAGGGCGTGTTCCAAGTATGATGCCGACCTAGAGGTCGGTCTTATGAAAATGCTCACTCGAGGGCGAGTTCCAAATATGATGCCGACCTAGAGGTCGGTCTTATAAAGTTTGGCATATAAAGCCTTAGCCTTGGCATTGGTAGCCTGTTGGTGCCGTGCTATTAAGCGGACGGACTTATGTTGTTTGGGTCTATGGTGACCTTGTCGTCTGAAGCGACTTGTCCACTAAGGACCGTGCTATTCAAGCTAGCGGCCTCGAAGCGACTTATATACTTAGGACCATGTTGTTCGAGCGAGCGGCCTCGAAGTGATTTTTGGGTCTATGGCGACCTTGTCGTATGAAGCGACTTGTCCACTAAGGACCGTGCTATTCAAGCGAGCGGCCTCGAAGTGACTTATATACTTAGGACTGTGCTGTTCGAGCGAGCGGCCTCGAAGTGATTTTTGGGTCTATGGCGACCTTGTCGTCTGAAGCGACATGTCCACTAAGGACCGTGCTATTCAAGCGAGCGGCCTCGAAGCGACTTATATACTTAGGACCGTGCTGTTCGAGCGAGTGGCCTCGAAGTGATTTTTGGGTCTATGGTGACCTTGTCGTCTGAAGCGACTTGTCCACTAAGGACCGTTCTATTCAAGCGAGCGGCCTCGAAGCGACTTATATACTTAGGACCGTGCTGTTCGAGCGAGCGGCCTCGAAGTGATTGGCTTATAGACTATTTGTGCCGCGCTATTAAGTGGACGGACTTGTTGTTGGTGAAGGGAAAATCCCATGTTGATGGCGAGTTTGTAATAAGAGAGCTTGTGATAAATGGGCTCGTTGGTACGGAGCTTGTAGTAAATGAGCTCGCCGATACGGAGCTTGTAATAAATGAGCTCGCTAATACGGAGCTTGTAATAAATGTTTACTTTATTTTTGCTCGAAATATTTCATCTTTTTCGAGTCCGCTATTTGGGTCCGACGTATCATATATGTATAGGGCCCCCTTGTTTTTGGCGAGGTCGAGGAAATTATAGCATCGAACTTGCTAAAAATAATTGAGCTAAAAGTCTTACTTGTTTCGGTTGACGTCGATGATTGAATCGAAAAATCCGATGTGTGGCCCCCTTGTTATAAGCAAGGTCGTTGCGGGCTTGGTTGAAATAAATGTCGAATTTGAGTCAAAAATATGGTTGTGTGAAAATTTCCAACTCCGGCCCCCATGTTTCAAGCAAAATTGAGGACGAACTTGGTTGAAATAAGCTTTGTTGAGTTCGATGACGGGATTGAAAAATCCCAGTATACGGCCCCCTTGTTTCGAGTAAGGTCGGAGTTATAACGTAACGAGCTTGCTGGGAACAAATTCTGAACCAAAATGTATGCTCGAAAAAGAATTTCCCGCGGCCCCCTTGTTCTGGACAAGATTGAGATCTCGATTAACTTGTCTGAAACAAATGTTGAGGTCGAGCTTAGAGCTTGCCGATGAGGTCGGACTTAGAGCTAGCCGATGGGTAGGACTTAGAGCTTGCCGACCGAGGTCGGGCTTAGAGCTGGCCGATGGGTCGGACTTAGAGCTTGCCGAGCTGAAGGTCGGTCTTAGAGCTGGCCGATGGGTCGGACTTAGAGCTTGCCGAGCTGAAGGTCGGTCTTAGAGCTGGCCGATGAAGTCGGACTTAGAGCTTGCCGAGCTGAAGGTCGGTCTCAGAGCTGGCCGATGAAGTCGGACTTAGAGCTTGCCGAGCTGAAGGTCGGTCTTAGAGCTGGCCGATGAAGTCGGTCTTAGAGCTGGCCGATGAAGTCGGACTTAGAGCTAGCTGAGCTAAAGGTCGGTCTTAGAGCTGGCCGATGAAGACTTAGAGCTAGCCGAGCTGAAGGCCGGTCTTAGAGCTGGCCGATGGGTCGGACTTAGAGCTAGCCGATGAAGTCGGACTTAGAGCTAGCCGAGCTGAAGGTCGGTCTTAGAGCTGGCCGATCTGCTGAATAGTACAAAAGATAGCTCTATCCTTCACTTATAGTGAGGTGAGTTCCCAATAATGAAGCATAATTATTCAAGTCATAAAAACGAGAATTAATGCCAATGAGAGCTAGTACCTAGAGAGCTCGTTGATAGAGAGTTCGTCGAGGGCTCGTATTTTTGGCGAGCTTGAGAGTTCGTGTTTATGTTGCCATTAAAACTTTATTGACAATAATAGTCCCAGCAGATGTGCCCATTTTGGACATCCATGCGGCTGCATCTTCAACTCATCTAGCAATTCACCTTACTCTAATTTATATAGGATTTCTTGGTTTTCTTGCTTTGATCATTTACAATCGAGTGCTATTTGCTCCATTTATATGATTATATCTCTGTTTCCCTTTCTTTTTTTTTAGCAGCTTCGAAAAGAGGCTTTCTCAAGTTTTTGGAAAACAGGGCTGCCAGGAGTTTTGGTGATAAACCTATCGGGAGGCAGCTGGGCCTATCGCGTTGTGTCAACGCCGGAACTGAAGCAAACCACCGGTCAAGAACGGTGAACTCGTTGGCTAACTCAGTGGTCACCGGTAAAATCTCCGATCTAAAGCCACTCGTAACACTCTTCATCCTCCTTTCGACACCCATATTCTCAACAGCTTGCTGAACAAACCCATTCATCGGAGCGGTGATCGAAGGATAGTTTATGGCAGAGAGTCTTCCCGGCAGCTGGTGATCGGAGGGTAGTTTTTATGAAGACTTGGAGATTTATACACAATTTTTTAGATCTGAATAAAGATCTATGAGGTCTAGATCAAGATCTTGTTGATGACCTGGCCGGAAAACCAAAAATAGGTGGTTTTAGGCCGCCGGAAATTCTAGATCTGACCGGAAAAGTGACGAAAATGTCGTTTCCCGGTAACGGAGCCAACTGATGATACGTAGGATATCTGGCTATAAAAGTGTATATAAGTAGTGTTAGCCGGTGGTGCCCGATGGCGGCACCGGACTCCGGCGGTGGTGCTTTATAAAGAGAAGAGGACGGGGGCAATTTGGCTTTGCCTTTTGTTTTATATCATTTTTTGCCCGTGTTTTAATGAGGTTACATAGCTCCCCTATTTATAGGGGGAGGAAACTTAGGAGCTAAGAAAAGACAGGTGGGACATGATACCTTAATAGTTAAGTAAACTAGATATCTAGACAACAAGTGGGCTAAATATCCTGGCGACGTCTTGCGTGGCCGCATGGGCCGCTGCATACAAGGTCGCCTATTCCACCGCCCAGCCTCCTCTTTGCCCTTCGTTTCTTCCCTTTGTCTTGTGCGATCTCTTATGGACTGTCGTCTGTCCAGTCGAACCCGCCCCTTAGTCCTTTTTGTTGTCGTCTAGGGTTAAGGGTTTGGAACTGATCTGAAGGCTCGCGGCTCTTAACTTGGCTTGCAAGCTCGTGGGCTGTAATGGCTGGGGGCCTCATCCACTAATGTCGGTGGTCGGTCAGACCCGAATGAGGATCCACGGACCGAAGTATGATTTTAGGCACATCACTGAGGTAGGTCAAGCATCAGTGCCAAAACCATGCCATAGCTTATATACGAGCATTGAATACTCATTTCTCTGGTGATATCAGAGATTCCTCCAAATATTTAGACAAACTAATCGGTGTTTTGAGTAGTCTTTAGACAAAAAAAAGGTCTATTACTCAAAAGATCCCACTAGCTTGTATCCTTCATAAGACCCCGAAGGTCAATATGAACAAGCTATTATACTTCTTTAGCTCTATTAACCTTTCCTAATTGAAAGTTTGCTTAGTCGTTTTTCCTTGGAGATAGTGTTCTTAGACTAGGAGATAGGAATCACCCTTAGCCTGTGTTCAGATCTTATCTCTAGGATATATTCACTAATTAATATATGCTGAAGAATTGTTTATCTAAATACGGAAACCATTTGTCATAATAGTTAATGATGTGCTACATATACCTTTTCAGCGTTTCTTAGTGGTTCTGACTTTTTCAGACAAAAGTCCGAGTCTCAGAATCGTATACAAATATCATATTCACTTTCTTTAAGGCAACTATATTATCGATGTGAAAGTGAATCCATTTGTTCCAACGAATCTGAAAACAGAAATTATATTTCTTTGATATTCAAGGATTAAAATCCGAAATTTATTTCCTTACATCACTCCCACTATCTTAGCTAAAATAACTCCCCGTTGTCTACCTTTTATCATGAATACCCAGCTACCTTGTTCTAACAAAAGAACTTTAGCTTCTGAGTCAATTACTCAGTAAAGAAAGTCTATAAGGATTCATAGGTTAGTGATCCAAAATCACTTTCCTTATCCTTCACTATCTTTTATTAATATTTCGGTTTAGCCTTTAACTTATTTAGTTTAGATGACTTACACTTGTAGACATTTACCTTCCTGATGGGAGTCAACTTTACTGTACTTTGGTGCGCAGTTTAACCCCCGTTTATCACTTTAGTGGCATGTTTTGGGTAGTTCTAGACCTGTTCAAGAGTAATATCGAGAGTTATACGCACGGGGAGTTAAACTGTCATATCGATAGTAAACTCCGCCTTTTTAACGATATTTATCTCTTTTTCAAGCACTTTTGTCTTGTGGAATTATGCGTGGTGTTTGTTTGTACATGTTATTGCATGACTTAGGTGACTCGAGAACCCGGAAGGCGGTGTTTTGGAATGAGAAACGTATTTGTGGCACAAAAGTAGCATGAAAGTGAGGAAAAGTCAAGTTTGGAGTGAAATCAAGGCAAACTGGCGTTTGCCCTACCTCAAACTGGCGTTTGACTCAAGCCTACCTCAAACTGTCATTTGGCCAATGCAAACTGGCGTTCACAGAGTTGGCATCAAATATTGAAGTTAGAGTTTTGGACAACCGAGCGTCCAAATTACCCTCAAACTAGCATTTGGATGGGTTCAGCCCAACTAAAGGAAGTTCATACAAGACAAACGAACGTCCAAGTACCTCAAACTGGTGTTTGTCCCTCAAGGCACGATCCATGAATTGGCATTCAAGGCAAGGCAAGCGCCAGTTCGCTGAAGACGAATCCCTAATATCATCAAGATTTCCAGGCAAACTAGCGTCTGCAAGGATGCACACTGGCGTTTGAGACCGACAGAAGCAGATTTTTACCCTACACTATAAATACGCAGCTCATTCAGCCCCTGATTATTCTTGGCCGACTTTAGACTCTTCTTAGGCGATTTTGGTGCGATTTTAGTATAATTTGATCACCCTTCATTCCTTTGATCCCATAGATAACACCCTTTGATTCTACACACTTGTTATAGCTTAGATTTACCTTCCAAGAACAAAAGATTCAACTTCTTCGTGCAATTATTTCTTCATACTTTTCTGGATCAGATTTTCTGCGGTTATATGGTAATGAATTATTTCTCTTTTATTATTTCTAGCATGTTTTCCTTTCTTTATTCCGTCATTAGCATAATCATGAGTAGCTAATTTGCATGTGTAGTCGAATTATGTGAAAGCGAGCGAAAACCCTAAGGGGGATGAGATTGGGAGTTGTGTAGTGCGTAATATTATGTTTAAATGATTAATCCACGTCCTAAAACTTATTTTAACATCTTTGAATTAGATTGATCACCTAGTTCACTGTCACACACATCGAACTTATAGATGCATTTTGCGGTGAGATGTGGGATAAGGGGTTTTAGGATCGTTGCGTAGATTCGGCCTAGTTGTTAGGACTGTTTCCAATATAGAGGTTTGTCATCATTGTTCGAGCAACACTAGAACTTAATCATGTTAGGATAATTGGTTTTCTAAAGGGAGAGTCGGTTAGCTTCACATAGGGTGGTTAGATCGAGTTGTTCAGTCTAATCACTAGAATTAGGAGTTGGCACCCGTGACGTCGTTAAACTACATTAGATAGGTAGGTCGGTTAAGACACGCTCCCTGTCAAGTCCTTCCTTAGGGGTAAAAGTAGCTCGTGGGATCATAGTTCGGCTATACCTTTTAATATCTTGAAGTAAACTCGTTAGTATAATCGTTATTTCTGCATTAGTATAATACCCTCCACTATTATTTTGACCTGAACTAAGTTCTACGTCAACTTTGGTACTTAGACATTAATCCTTGTAGATTCGACCTTGTGACCACTATACTCCCGTTGACTTGATACTCTGTCGGTAAAAGTTAGCGGTTAAGTATTTTGCTATCAAGAATTTTGGCGCCGTTGCCGGGGAGTAACGTCTAATATCTTGTAAGTTGACCGAGAGCTTGGGCTTAGGTCGTTTTTACTGCATTTTCTTGTTGTTTCCTCTTTTACAGCTGAAGAGCCACACGACCTATTGTTCTGGCGGTGGTGATGAGATATAGTGAGTGTGTTGTTGTTGTTTCCTAAGATCTTGCAGTTTGAGCCTAAAAGGATGGATTCTCCAATCAACACTACTCACATGAACAACAATTCCCCTACCAACCACAGGCAGCTGAACAATATTATCAACAACAGTATGTGCCTCCGCCTCAGTATCAACAATAGAGTAACCAGGATTCTTGGGCCTATCAGTGCCCTAGTGCATATCAGGATCAGAATTATGGTTATTTGAGTAATGAGCCACAGCAGTATGAGGGTTATCAGAACCCCAGTGCTTATCATGATTTTGGTTCTAACGCTAGGCATGTTGAAAACTTTGCACAGATTCAGCCGTTTGATCAGAATCCATCTTGGCAAGAAGACTGCTACCCGCCTCTAATGAATCAAAGTCAGTATGAACGGTTTGCTCCCGTGCCACAAGAGAGTCTCACCGACAATCAAATGGAGCTACTAGAGCAATTGAACCAGAGACTGCAGGAGCGACTACGGGACATGCAAGAGTTCAAGATAAGTACCGACTCCGCCATCAAAAACCTTCAGGACCGGGCGGGGTAGTTGATTGAAATGATGGGGCTCGAGCAGAAAGAGCAGGCATGTGCAATAGAAGTGGTTATGGCTGATGAGGTTGGCACTGAAGAAGTTAAGGTAGGAAGTGAGGTGGAGGATTTACTCTACTATGATGGGGTTTCAGAGCAAGGGATTGAATTGGGATCACCCATATTCCCATCTCCTCCTATTGCAAAATTTAATGATGGCGTGTTTCACTTTCTACCTACTACACTTCCACCCCTTGAGATGAAAAATGATGATACCGTGGTGGAATGTGCGGTGGTACCGACTATCGTTATGAATGAGCAAGAATTCTTTGGTAGCTTTGCGATGAAGAGGAAATACAAGATTTGGAGATGGAAGAGGTGCAACTTTTACCAAGTACACCACTTTCCGAGGATATACAAAATTATGACTTGAAAGAGTGTGCGGTAGATTCGATTGTGGTCATCATCATGTGGAGATCGAGACTAAGGAAGAGTTTGGATCGCTCATTCTACCGTCAAGCTCACCTATGGATCAAGATCAAGTTGATCAGCCACCTATATTTAAGCCACCGGATTCCCTAGTGGTCCCTGATACGTCCGTCCCGGATTACTTCACTCATCCACCTTGTGATGATGAGTTCTATGAAGTCGAGTTTTTACCACCACCGGTGTATATGGCTCAAAGAGGTGTGAGGAAGAGACCACATCCTCTTGATGCGGATTTTAAAAAGAAGATGGAGCGAAAGGCAAACAAAAAGAAATTCTCCGGTTGGGAGGAGGTAGCATCGAGAGCCAAGAGAGGTAAGTTTCTAGTGCATTCAATTTCTATGGTTCTCGCATTGTTCTCTTTTCGTAAGCTATTGGTCTTCTTGAGTTTGGATTTTGGTTGACGATTTTTTATACTACTTGTCTGAATTGGAATGCTTGAATTGTTGCTTTGAGTCGTTTGTGGCTTGAGTCTGTTTAGAGTCACCCGGTCAAGCCAACGACGTAAAACAAAGGCGCTTAGGGGGAGGCAACCCCGCCATAATAATACTATTTCGAATAAAAGGCGATTTAGGGGTTTTTAAGTATGCGCTACTGGTACTCACCTTTGATGATACTCCCGGACAGACATGATTTTATTTGTTATATATGTTGTTCCTTTTGTAGTCTGTGTCCGGTGTTAGGGTTGTTTAGGAGCTGTCTAGCCCACCTGCTACATTTGTACTTCATTCAATGCTACTTTCAGTTTTGAGATGCTTCTTTTTTATTTTGGTTGATGTTGTAAGCCTTAAGGCATGCTACAATTCTTATTTGTGTCTTGGATTTTGTTGTACGCACTCGGGATGAGTTTTATATTATGCGCCTCTGGGGCCTTTCTGTTATGCTTAGATGTTCTGTGCTTTACCCGTAGGGGTTATTTATCCATCTATAGCGATCCCTATTTGTGCGTTACATATTACATATTGCATATCGAGTTTTTTGACTTAACAGGGCCTAATTACTGTTATACCCCTTATCCCGATTTCGATATCTTGGCACGAGGACCATGTCCCGTGCATGTTTTGCATTGTTTCTGTCTTGATAGGGATTCGGGTTGTGCTTACACGAGGCTGTTACGGGATTCGATAGCGCCTTTCTGCCGGGTCTAAAGCTAAGTCTTTCTTTTCTATCTCATTCATGCACTGAGGGCATTGCTTCATTCGAAGTAGGGGGTGGATACGATTTAGCTTTGTATTGTTTCGATTGATAAATGTGCCGGTAATTTTGATATGCTTAGTTAATGTTCGGTTTTGAGTCAATTCATGGCTTAAAATTTTAAAACTTTTCATGTTTTGGCACCGCGTTATATGCATGTTTCTCATGATGGAGTTGGTAAATGTCTTAGTAGTCGAGAAATATGTGCAGGGCGACTTTACTTTATCACGATACGACCCTTTTAGTGCACGTAGACCTTGGTTATACTTAGTTTGGTTGCTATACACACTTATACCACTAGTTTCGAGGCGAAATATAGAGGTTTACCTAGGCCGAACATGGGATGAGAGTCATGGCGCTTCTTTGACCCGACCAGAGCCAAATAAGCCAAAACCCCAACATTTTACCCTCGTACCCCCTCTAAGACTTGATAGGACGGTCTGACCACCGTCCGAAATGAGCCGTTGGGTTACTTAGCCTATATTACCCTAACCCTGAGCTATTTTATTGGTCACGTTTCCTTTGACCACCCTACGAGTGGACTTAATTGTTACTTTAGACACACTTTTTGAATCAAGTGTGGGGTGGGAGTGGTGCGTGTTTCGAGAGGATTTGGTTAGTACGAGCTAGTACAATGAAGGAGAGGAGCTCGAGAAAAATAATATGAGGCTTGTGGTTCCAAAAAAAAAAGAAAATGAAAAAAAATGAAAAAAATAAAGAAAAAAATTGAAATTGAAATGAAAAAAAAGAGAAAGTTGAATAAAGTTTGAAGTCAAAGAATTCAAGTTAATAAAAATATGATGTTGAGGTCGGAATGTTTATCAATGAGTATAGAAGGATCGAAGGAGTTTGGTGTGGTTTAGTATGTTTTCAAATAGAAAGTAAATGAGATGATTAGGTTCACTCGTGTTTTCGCTTTCTCCAGACCCAAATTTCCTTTCGATTAACCCCGTCCCGAGTTTAACATTATAACCCTTCAAGTCCTACTTGACCGTATTTAGCCTCGGTTGCCTCGATTGTATATTCTAGCCCGGTGTGAGTTGTGTGTAGTCATTTGGCCGGTATTCGAAGCCGGTAATCATTTTGAGTGTAGCCTTGGTTTATATCACACACACACTTCGTTTTCGTGATAAGTTAGAGTCGAGTTGTTTACATTAAGTGTCTGTTTTACGTTCACCTTGATGTCATAAGGGCTATGCATGTATCGTAAAGTTGATCCCATGGTCTGTTTTGGAGCGCCTAATTTACTTGAGGATGAGCAAAGGCTAAGTGTGGGGTGGTTGATTGATAGCAAAATACTTAACTGCTAACCTTAATCGACAGAGTATCGGGTCAACGGTAGTATAGTGGTTTCAAGGTCGAATCCACAGGGAATAATATTGAAGTACCAAAGTCGACGTCTAAACTTGGTTTAGGTCAATATTAAGTGAAAAGTATTATAGCTAATGCAGAAAATAAATATTATTCTAACGGATTTATCTAGGTGATTAAAAGGCATAGCCGAACTACGATCCAACAGGTTACTTTTACCCCACAGGAAAGACTTGACAAGGAGTGTGTCTTAACCGACCTACCTATCCAATTCAGTTTATATGACATCCATGGGTGTCAACTCCTTATTCTTGCGTTAAGGTCTGAACAACTCTCGTTTAACCCCCTATACTAGGCTTATTAACCCTCCCTTTCGAAAGCTAACTCGCCTAACATGGTTGACCAGAATAATGAGCCGCTCGGGAACCTGATAAGAACCTCATATAGGCATAGTCCTAACGTCTAGCTAGGTTGTCAATCTAACAATCAAGGCTATGTCTAGTGATTCTAATACCCGTATCCCACACCTCGCCGCAAAATACATATATGTGTGTGTAACAGTGAACAAGGTTGTCAATTTAATTCAAAGCTATTAAAACAATAAAAACAAGTTTTAGAACATGCATTCATCATACAAACATTTAATTAAGTGCTACACAACTCCCATCTCATCCCCCTTTGGGATTTTCACCCATTTTCACATAATTCGGCTACACAACTACTTTAGCTACTCATAATCATACTAACAACAAAGTAATTAAAGGATATTATACTAAGAACAATAATAAACGAAAGCATAATCATCATAAAAATCAAACCTTGAATATTGAGTAAAGGTACTGCGCTAAAAGTCGAATCTTTGGTGTTGAAACAGAAATTTAATCTAATAAAAAGTATGTAGAATCAATGGAATTAATCTATGGAATATGGGGATCAAAGGGTGTTTAAACTACTCAAAAACCACCCTAAAATCGCCCCTAAGATGCCCAAAGTCGTCCAGGAACAAATAGGGGATGAATGAGCTGCGTATTTATAGTGTAGGTCGAAAATCTGATGATGTCGGTCTTGAACGCCCGTTTGTGCCTTAGCAAACGCTAGTTTGTCTACTGTCTTCAGTAAATCATCAATAACTTTTTGTGTAGAGATCCGATTTGGACGATTCAAGATGCGTTGGAAATCTCGTTCAATTCCCTACAACTTTCATGAAGACAACTTGGCCATTAAATGCCTTCAAGATGGATAAAAATACAGATTAATGGAAATGTACGGCGAATCTGAAGTTGTCGGGGCAAAACGCCAGTTTGCATCCTTGCAAAACGCCAGTTTGCCTTATACGAGTCGGGCCGAACCCATCCAAATGTGCGTTTGAGGTGATTTGGACGCTAGTTTGCCTGAAAACCCAACTTTCAGTATCATGTGAACGCCAGTTTGAGCTGGCCAAACGCTAGTTTCGGGTAGGCTTCAGTATTTTCATCATAACTTCACTTCTACGGCTCCAAATGAGATGATTCAAAATGCGTTTGAAAGCTGATTCAATTCTCAACAACTTTCATCAAGACAACTCTTCCTGAAAATATCTCAAAGTGTGACCAAAATGCCCCTGAAGTTACTGGTTCAGATTTCATCAATGATTCTTCACTCTTTTCTCCTCCTTGGCCCCAAATCTCGTTCTTTCTCGAGAATCTCTTCCTTATTCTCGACCTTATACATCAATATAAGCCTGAAAACAAATACACGAACACCAAGGCATAATATCATTGACAGAAACGTAATGAAATCCACATAAAACACGAGTTTTTAGGACGAAAACGCCTTTAGTCTCGAAACATGCATATAAGTGAATATCGTTCATATCCTACCCATAATAGCCCAAAATAACCATGAATAACTCGTAAAAGGAGGTAATCTCATATAAGAAATACACTACAATTTGACTCCCATCAACTACCCCCCACTTAGCTTTTGCTCGTCCTCGAGCAAACAAAGCGGCTCTAAAATGTAACATACAGTCAACATTGTAATCATACACGGGATCATCATATGCAAAGGGTAAGTGAAAACAACCAGGCAAATGCAATTGAGTCTAATCCTCCCTTATTACAAAAACGGAATGTGAGTGTGTGCATAGCTTCTTATTCATTCATCACAGTTAACCGGTTCAGATTATTGATGCATGACTATTGTTGTTACACCATAGGCTTATACTTCATAAACATCTCCACTAATCGAGGTCAAATCAAGGCTAACTAAGGTCAGGCAGGACTTGCACGGTTGTAATGTTAGGCTAGGGACGGGGCTAAACGAAAGGATAAAAGGAGTATCAAAAGACAAAAACGAGTGAGCTTAATCAAAACTTCTTGAAATTGCCTCATAACTCACCTCCTTAGCTTGATTCGAGCAATCATTCTCATTCTTTACTCTAAAATCCAAACATAATTCAATAAAAACTCGTCCACCAACGCCACTTTGGAAGAATTAATACATAGCCATCATCAAACATTCTTTGACTCAACTTTTCCAAACGACTTCGTTCCATTTTTTTTTTTTTTTTTTTGACTGATTTTGATTTTGATTTTTTTTTCTTTTTTTTTCATAAACCAAACACCAACACTTTTTCTATCCCTTCTCATTCGTAGTACAAAATATTTACCAACACCATACTTTGATACAAATCTTCATCACCCCACACTTGTGCTAGCAAGTGTGCCCAAAATAAGATTAAAACTCACTCGTAGGGTGCCAAAGAAATGTAGACCAAAAATAAAGGCTAAGGCTCGGTAGCTATAGGCTATTCAACGAATGGCTACGTTCGGGTGGGGGTCTACCCACCCTACAAAGGCTCAGAGGGGTTTCTGTGGAAATTATGCATAGGGTTGGCTATTTGGCTCTAATTGGGTCAAAAAAATGCCAGGACCGTCATCCCTTAATCGACCAAGATTGACCTTTCTATTTCGCCTCGAAGTTAATAGTATAAGTTCTAGGTAACATAATAGACTATGATAACTATAAGCATCACTAATTACCATAACTCAAGATATTGAAGCTATTAAGTGCGTGTGTAGTCCATTTTTATAACAAGATCACGACTTAACTCGCATGCATTTACTCAATTGTAAACCACTTAACCTAAGGATATCATGATTCAACATATAACACAACATCAATCCATGAAAATTTTTAAAATATGGCCCAAATTCACACGATATAGCAAAAACTAAGCCTACAAATCATTCAAGTACATGAAAACATGGCATAAAAATTTATCAACAAAAACAGTGAAGCTAAGTCTCCTACCCCCCCTCCCCCCCACTTAAACGAAGCACTGTCCTCAGTGTGTGAGTGAGAAAGGAAAAAAAAACTTAGCTGAACTGCCGGCAAAGCTCATCCAATGCAATGCAACAACCGCAAATGTATCTCCCAGGGTGCCTGTGCTACAAAGTAAACACAAAGAAATCTCTACAACAAAAGGCCGAAACCTTAAGTGTAGGTAACACAAACATGGAGATGTATATATAAAGAAAATATCGGCTATAGCATTCATGTCAAAAACAAGAATCGGGTGTAAAATATCCTCTCAGGGTCCCAATAAGATCTAAACAAATAAAGCAAAAAGGTGGGTTGCCTCCCACAAGCGCCTGTGTTTTACGTCGTTGGCTCGACCGGGTGACGCTTAACAAACTCAAATCATAAACGACTCAAAACATCACTTTAACCATTTATTTCAAACAAGTAACACCAAAAACCATCAACCAAAATCTAAACTCAAGAAGACCAATAGCTTAAGAAAAGTGAACAATGCGAGAACCATCGAAATTGAATTGACTAGAAACGTACCTCTTTTGGTCCTTAACGCTACCTCTTCCCATCCGGAGAATCTTCTTTTATTGGCCTGTCGATCCATCTTCTTCTGAAAATCACCACTCCATAGTCGTTTCCCCTTTTTCGCAATTCCATAAAGTTCATCCACCGGGGGGTACACAAACTGGACCGCATAAAATTCATCCACACAGAGTGGACGAGAGTAGTAATCCGGGACCGACATATCAAATATTCCCAACTCTCCCGGTGGCTCTACCAAATATGGCCTATCAATCTCATCAGGTTTCCTCATACACTCCTTATGTACATCTCCAATTGGGAGTGATAGAGAAATGGGCGATCCCATATCAATCTCTCGCTCCTCTAACTCTGTCTCATCAAAGAGTGCGCTCAAATCTATCACACACCCCTCCACGTCATTATTTTGTGGTTCATCGAGAGGCTGTGTAATAGACAGAAGTTGCACCTCTGTTATCCCCAAGTCCTGCAGCTCATCTTCATCCCAGAGCGTTTCATTACCAAAGACATCTTGTTCACTCATAACAATGATCGGTTCCCCTGCACACTCCACCAAAGTATCAACTTTCATCTCTTCAATCGGGAGTGATGGAGAAATGGGTGATCCCAACTCAAGCTCTTGCCTCTCTGGGTCCGATAGCTCATCATGGTAACCCGAATCATCAACCTCACTCTCCACCTGAACCTCTTCACTGTCGGCTTTCTCTGCCTCCTTTCCATCGTGAGGTCTCTCTTAAGAGCAGTTAACTATCTTCTCATAGCTTCCAACTCAGTTTGCCTTCTTGCTCTCTCTGCTGCCTTATTCACCTTATATGCACAAGCTTCTTTTTCTTGCTCTATCTTTCGGTCAGACACCTCATTATAGCAAATTGGATCCTCAATCTCACTCTCCGCCTGAACTCCTTCAATGAGCACCTCATCATCCTTAACCACCTCTATTGCACATGTATGTTCTTCCTGCTTGAACCCCATTATTTCAATAAACTGCACCGCCCTCTCTTGAAGATTTCTTATGGTGGAGTCAGTACTTATCTTGAACTCTTTCATGTCCCGCAGTTGCTCATCCATGCCCTTGTTCATTTTCTCTAGTAGCTTCATTTGACTGTCGGTCAGGCCCTCTTGTGGTGCGGGAACAAACTGATCATACTGATTTTGATTCCTCGGAGGTGGGTAGTAGGCTTCTTGCCAAGATGGATTCTGATCAACCGGCTGAATCTGTGCAAAGTTGTCAACATGCCGAGTGTGAGAACCATAATCATGATAAGCATAAGGATTCTGATAACCCTCATAATGTTGTGGCTCATTACTTGAATAACCAAAGTTTTGATTCAGGTATGCACTAGGGTACTAATAAGACCAAGAACCCTGGTTATTCTGTTGTTGATACTGAGGCTGATGCACATACTGTTGTTGATAATATTGTTCAGGTGCCTGTACTTGGTAGGATAATTGTTGTTCATATGAGTAGTATTGATTGGAAAATCCATCCATTTAAGCTCAAACTGCAAGATCTCAGGAAACAACACAAACACAATCACCGTATCCCGTCACCACCACCCCATCAGTAGGTGATGTGACACTTCAATAGATAAAATAAAAATAAAAAACAAAAAAAACAACCTAAGCCCAAGCTTTCAGTCAACTTGCAAGATATTCACCATGTACTCCCCGGCAACGGCGCCAAAATTCTTGATAGCAAAATACTTAACCGTTAAGCTTAACCGACAGAGTATCGGGTCAACGGTAGTATAGTGGTTTCAAGGTCGAATCCACAGGGAATAATAATGAAGTTCCAAAGTCGACGTCTAAACTTGGTTCAGGTCAATATTAAGTGAAAAGTATTATAGCTAATGCAAAAAATAAATATTATTCAAACGGATTTATCTAGGTGATTAAATGGCATAGCCGAACTACGATCCAACGGGTTACTTTTACCCCACAGGAAAGACTTGACAAGGAGTGTGTCTTAACCGACCTACCTATCCAATTCATTTTATATGACATCCACGGGTGTCAACTCCTTATTCTTGCGTTAAGGTCTGAACAACTCTCGCTTAACCCCCTATACTAGGCTTATTAACCCTCCCTTTAGAATGCTAACTCGCCTAACATGGTTGACCAGAATAATGAGCCGCTCGGGAACCTGATAAGAACCTCACATAGGCATAGTCTTAACGTCTAGCTAGGTTGTCAATCTAACAATCAAGGCTATGTCTAGTGATTCTAATACCCGTATCCCACACCTCGCCGCAAATACATATATAAGCTCGATGTGTGTGTAACAGTGAACAAGGTTGTCAATCTCATTCAAAGCTATTAAAACAATCAAAACATGTTTTAGAACATGAATTCATCATACAAACGTTTAATTAAGCGCTACACAACTCCCATCTCATCCCCCTTTGGGATTTTCACCCGTTTTCACATAATTCGGCTACACAACTACTTTAGCTACCCATAATCATACTAACAACGAAGTAATTAAAGGAAATTATACTAAGAACAATAATAAAAGAAATCATAATCATCATAAAAATCAAACCTTGAATATTGAGTAAAGGTACTGAGCTAAAAGTCGAATCTTTGGTGTTGAAACAGAAATATCTAATAAAAACTATGTAGAATCATTGGAATTAATCCATGGAATATGGGAATAAAAGGGTGTTTAAGCTACTCAAAAACCGCCCTAAAATCGCCCCTATGATGCCCAAAGTCATCCAGGATCAAGTAGGGGCTGTATGAGCTGCGTATTTATAGTGTAGGTCGAAAATCTGATGTTGTCGGTCTTGAACGCCCGTTTGTACCTTGGCAAACGCTAGTTTGTCTCCTGTCATCAGTAAATCAGAAATAACTTTTTGGATAGAGCTCCGATTTAGACGATTCAAGATGAGTTGGAAAGCTCGTTCAATTTCCTACAACTTTCATGAAGACAACTTGGCCAGTAAATGCCTCCAAGATGGGTCAAAATACAGATTAATGGACAGGTACGGCGAATCTGATGTTGTCGGGGCCAAACGCCAGTTTGCATCCTTGCAAATGCCAGTTTGCCTTATACAAGTCAGGCTAAACCCATAAAAACTTGCGTTTGAGGTGATTGGACGCTAGTTTGCCTGAAAACCCAACTTTCAGTATCATGTGAACGCCAGTTTGAGCTGGCCAAACGCTAGTTTAGGGTAGCTTAAGTATTTTCATCATAACTTCACTTCTAGGGCTCCAAATGAGATGATTCAAAATGGGTTTGAAAGATGATTCAACGCTCTACGACTTTCATCAAGACCACTCGTCCTGAAAATGTGTCCAAGTGTGACCAAAATTCCCCTGAAGTTACTGGTTCAGATTTCGTCAATGATTCTTCACTCTTTTCTCCTCCTTGGCCCCAAATCTCATTCTTTCTCGAGACTCTCTTCCTTATTCTAGACCTTATACATCAATATAAGCCTGAAAACAAAGACACGAACACAAAGGTATAATATACATTGACGGAAACGTAATGAAATCCACATAAACTTTACACAAGTTTTTAGGATGAAAACGCCTTTAGTCTCGAAACATGCATATAAGTGAATATCGTTCATATCCTACCCATAATAGCCCAAAATAACCATGAATAACTCGTAAAAGGAGGTAATCTTATATAAGAAATACACTACAATTTGACTCCCATCATTGATGGGAGTCAACTTTACTGTACTTTGGTGCGCAGTTTAACCCCCGTTTATCACTTTAGTGGCATGTTTTGGGTAGTTCTAGACCTGTTTAAGATTAATATCGACATTTATACGCACACAGAGTTAAACTGTCATATCGATAGTAAACTCCACCTTTTTGACAATATTTGACTCTTTTCCCAGCACTTTTATCTTGTAGAATTACGCGTGGTGTTTGTTCGTTTATGTTATTGCAGGACTTAGGTGCCTCGAGGACCCGGGAGGCGATGTTTTAAATGAGAGACATGTTCGTGGCACGAAAGTAGAATGAAATTGGAAGAAAAGCCAAGTTTGGAGTGAAATCAAGGCGAACTGGGGATTGCCCTACCCAAACTGGCGTTTGAATCAAGCTTAGTCCAAACTGCCGTTTGGACAGGTCAAACTGGCATTCATAGAATTATCACTTGATACAGAAAGTTGGATTTTTAGGCAAACTGGCATTTGCAAGGATGCAAACTGGCGTTTGGCCCCGACAGCATCAGATTCGCCGTACCTGTCCATTAATATTTATTTTGACCCATCTTGGATGCAGTTTCTGGTCAAGTTGACTTCATAAAAGTTTTCGGTAATTGAACGAGCTTTCCAACACATCTTGAATCGTTCAAATCGGAGCTCTACACAGAAAGTTATTGTTGATTTACTGAAGACAAGTCAAATGGGCCGAGTTGGTCGGCCCAACTAGGTCAAAGTCGCGATTTTTGCATATTTAAGAGCATCTAAACCTAAGGGAACGTATATTCTGATTTTTATTGGCCTGGACTGAGTTTGAAGCCGGCTTAGGTGCTCAACCCAGCCGCTTCAGCGGTTGTTATGAAAGGTTGACATCTAAATAGTCGGATTAGAGCTCTGGACTAGGCTCCGTATTTAAATTTCTTAGTTTAGATTTTTGTATATAGAGTAGAATACGATATTCGATCGATAGCTTGGTGGAGTTCGTGCCTGGGATCATTGTATGAATTAAAGGTTGATATATTTTGCTGATTTGGGATTCAAAAGTCTTGATCTACAATGTTTTGATCTTCATTATTATGAGTTTCTTGATTTCGATTTGTTTTCTCTCAATATGGTTTTGATTGTGTGGATCATTAGTTTGATGAAATTTACTCTGGATAAAAGTCTTGATTCAGATCCTTGTTTATGCCGTGAAATAATAAAAGCTCCGATCTTTTGTCTTGTTCATATACTCTTTGTCCTCTGATTTTAACACGAATTTTATATTCGACTCAATCTCCTCGTGGGATCGACCTCGTACTCTGAACGCACTACCTACGATCGACCCGGTACACTGCCGGTTAGAAAGTGAGTTTTACCTAAGGTTTCGAGTTTTATAAATTGTATTTGATCGAGCAGGATTGCGAAATCTTTACTTATCACTTCCCATTTATGGCTTTTTTTTGAAGTAAATCGCCGTTAACTAGCAGTTCATTTGAGTAGACACTACTCGTGAACCGTGGGATCTCTAGAGAGATTGATACCAAATCATTCTCATCATCTTTTAACTAATTTTGTTTTGTCTCTCGTTCAACACGAGTGACAGCAGTGACATTCTTATCAATGTCACTTAAGTTTGAAGGCTCAAGAGGAACTTCCTCTTCCGAAAAATTAATTTGCATTCTTGATTATCGAGTTTAACGTTCTTGTTACTTTTCCACTTTTACGAAGTCATTAGCAGTCAATATATCATGTTTAGCAGTTTAGATACCATGAGATAATATGCAGTTGTAGAAAATAAATTATGACAGAAGTATAAATCAAATCATACACCACAACATATAATAATTTTAGGAAAAATAAACGTGATGTCATGCATGCAGTTTATCCTACCATTCCAATGATTTAATCTCACACCTCAGTGCTGCCGTAGGGTAGGTCAAAGAGGTGACGATTAAATTGAGACAATCTCTCTCTACAAATAAACCATTTAAGAATCGAACATCTCCTATTTAATTGATGATTACCTTCCTTTTTTAGCCAAGATATTTCCTAAAAAATCCTTGTGAGTGTGACCTACTATTTCAGATTTTTAAGTACGCCCCGAGTATGCCACTAGGTTTGTGACCCGACGAGTACTCAAAATCCTATCCTTTCAGAAACCAAGCCTTGAATTTTGATAGCGGTGAAGGCCATCCGTAAGGGGCCGAAATCAAAGCGGCACGAGGCGTCACCATTCTCTCACGTGCTTTTGTCAACAGTAGAGGCCGTGGGGTCGGTTGTCACCTTCCCCGCTCCCACTCTCTATTTTGAAAAATAGGCAGTTAGTCTTATTAGGATTTTCAGAATTTAGTTACAATCCGAAAAACAATAAATCATGGATATTTAAGTTAATCCTCCCACTAGTTCATCGGTTCCAAATACCGTCTAACTAGTGTCACGTATTCACGACTTTCCAATTTCTCGGATTTTTAAATTCTTCGTGTAGACTCTACACAATTAAAATTCTCCAAGAATTTTTTATAATCCCAGTAATTTAGGACTTTATCAATTTTCTACCAAATCGAAAAACAATAAATCACAAATTTAAAGCTCCCACTAGTTAATCGGTTCCAAATACCGTCCAACTAGTGACACTATATTCATGATTTTCCAATTTATCAATTATTATGAAAACTTTCGTGTAGACACTACACAATTAAAATTCCCGAAGAATTTTATAGTCCTAATTTTGTCATGATAAAAATTTTAGGAACGTAGGATTTTATCTCAATAATTTGAAAACAATAAATCTTGAAAAGCAATCACCAACTTATCGGTATTAAACCCTGGCTGAGCTTTAATCGAGTTCACCGAACGGTGTCGGGATTGGCTAAGCCGATCCGTCCTCTTTGTTGGTTCATGTACGATTGCTGGATGAATCGGGCTAAGGTTGCCCCTTTGAGCCTCAGCTCGCCGGATAGCTTGACCTTTCCGGACCCCCGACGCTAACGTTGCACTTGGACGGACAAGTCGCGTCGAGCCGAAGCCACATTGACCGCTTTGAACCAATTTTGAACCTTTTGCTCAGTTTGTGTCTAACTTTTCCGGATTTTTCAATTTTTTGATTATCAAAATTCAAAATTTATATATACACTACAAAACCTAAACCCCGTAGGGTTTATTATCCCAAATTAAGTTTATCATGTGAATTTTATATCCCGATAAAATTCCGTTCGTTTTACTTAATTTAATTAATTACCTAAATTAATCTAAATTAATTATTACGTTTCATACATGCTAATTAATATCACGATTAATTATCTACATGTATGCATATGCTAGGAGTGGAATTCATGAATATGATGCATTGCATTGTTATATCACATAAATAATTGTACATGAAAATAAATACGAAAAATTAAACCACTGAGATGGATCGTTGATACCCCGTATCTAACCTATTTAAAGTAGGAAAAGAATAAAAAACTAAATATTTCTTTGTTGCATTGCAGCATCTTGATAATAAAAAATAATAAAAAATGAGGGATTGAGGGAAAATGACAAAAACCATTACAAAATGAATAAATATGACACATTTATTTTTTTAGTTGCAAAAAGGACAAAAAAATTTCAGACGGACAAAAATACCCTTTTATTAAAAAGTAGCGCGCGCTGATATGCATATCCTTCAATCATGTGCTTCACGTTCAGGTTTTTTTTTTTTTTTTTTTCAAACATTCATAACTTTTGTTTTATAACTCCGATCATCGAAATTTTTTCACCAAAATTCATGGTTTTTTTTGCTCTTCAATTTGAGCCCAAACACGACATCCTTCCGACGTATATTTTGAAAGACGAAAAAATATTTATATTAACCGCAGCGTTTTTTCTTATAAACGACCGTAATTTTTGATTTAAAACACCGATCATCAAAATTGTTTCACCAAAATTCATATTTTTTTATTATCTTCATTTTGAGACCACGTTTGATACATTTTGGACGTAGTATTTGAAAGCCGAATTTTAAAGCTAACACAATAATGCTGATGACAAAGAATAAAGATGACACGATATACAAGAATAACAGAACACAAGAATACAAAGAACAAAGGATGACGCGTTTTATTAACATCCAAAATATCACCATTAACATTGCATAATACAACAATCTATCAAAAAAATGCTTCATATCCTAATGAAACAATCTATGAAAGAATTATGGAGATGCAACTCCGGGGGAATCAAGAGAATAAAAACCTAATACTATTGGATGTAATAAAAAAGCATATTAATGAAACTAAAACATTCTTCAAGTTCTTGAAGACAAAAGCGTATGTATTACCATCTATGGACATTCATCCTTCAAACCCGCACCACATCAAACTCCATGAAAGATGTATGAAGCAGAAAATGCATCAAATAGCATCGGCTCGGCTTCATCAATAGAGAATCTAGACTCCTCCAATTTTCTAAAGACAAAAAACACAAACATAACCATTTGAACAAGAAAGTAACACACCAACAAAGTAACACACCAGTCTATTTTTGTTCTCAACAAAGTAACACACCAACAAAGTAACACACCAGTCTATTTTTGTTCTCAACAAAGTAACACACCAACAAAATAACACACCAACAAAGTAACACACCAGTCTATTTTTGTTCCCAACAAAGTAACACACCAACAAAGTAACACACTAGTCTATTTTTGTTCTCAACAAAGTAACACACTAGTCTATTTTTGTTCTCAACAAAGTAACACACCAACAAAGTAACACACTAGTCTATTTTTGTCCTCAACAAAGTAACACACCAACAAAGTAACACACTAGTCTATTTTTGTCCCCAACAAAGTAACACACCAACAAGGTAACACCAACACAGTAACACAGCAACACAGCAACACACCAACAAAGTAACACACTAGTCTATTTTTGTTCTCAACAAAGTAACACACCAACAAAGTACACATTAGTTTATTTTTGTTCTCAACAAAGTAACATACCAACAAAGTAACACACCAGTCTATTTTTGTTCTCAACAAAGTAACACACTAGTCTACTTTTGTTCTCAACAAAGTAACACACCAACAAAGTAACACACCAACAAAGTAACACATTAGTCTATTTTTGTTCTCAACAAAGTAACACACCAACACAGCAACACAACAACACACCAACAAAGTATCACCATTAACATTGCGTAACAAAAAGGAGTTGTCCTATTTATTCATTTTGTAAATATATCTAAGCCAGCCAGTGCAAGAACCTATAAATATAAATGGCTTTGTAGAACAAGAAGAAAAATTAATATTCCATCTATAACAGTGATATCTTAAAGGTATAAGATATCACCAACAGTGAGCCCGTATCAAATTTTTAGTACCTTCAGGTACCTTCCACATAAGTAGACAGGAGTTCTAGAGCAAAAGACCGTGAAGCAGCAGGGTAGTATGACCTGAAATGAAGTGTTTAAAGTTACGCAACACGAAAGAAAAGAGTGATACATGAAATTCCGAGATATTATTATCTCATCAGTTTATTTTTCATTTCAGTGATAACATACGAGTTTCGAGTTCCTTGAACAGAAAACAAACCATCAATTGACTGTTAAAGTTGAAGCATAAATGAAGCCAATTAGAAGATGATTATATAGGCTGTTGTGCATCAAAAATACCTTATCAAACTATAACCAGGTTAACCATTTCCAAACCTTGTTGTAGTATTCTGCTGCTTTATCTTTGCTTCCTTCTTTTTAAGCAATCTTTCATTAACTGTCATTCTACAAGATCCCCATATCTTAAAACTCCATTATTATGCTGCAAATGCCTTTTTGATTCACCATCTAAATCCTTATCAATCCTCACATCAGGAAGTGGGATTTCTGTTTTGGATGATGAATCCAAATTCAAGTCAATAAAAGCTAAATCATCTAAGGCATTGAAATCAATGATTGATAAACAAGCAAGAACAAAAATCTGGTTGCTATTTCTACTCAAACATTAAAGACCAATATTCAAAGCCTGAGGATTACACTCTAAAGTTATAATCAAGAATATCAGGTTCAAGAAGAAAACACAATTCCAATTTGAATATTTTGCAAATAAAGGCTATCGTTTTTTCATAGATATACAATTCTATTAATTATTCCCACACAAAAAAGGCTTAATTTTATGAAAAATAAGATATGAATGAATGCATAAGAGTATAGAATTACTTTTGACTTTCATTGAAAATGCATAATTCAAATCGAGTTTTTCTAGCAAAAGAATGACAACACAAAATAGAAACAAAAATAGAAAACTGAAAAAAAAAAAAAAAAAAAAAAAAACACCTGATCATCCTCGTAGACAATGTTAGCGGTATTTCCTTCGATAATTTTATCAAATCACATAACGACAATGCAATTCAAAAACAAATTGCAAAACAGAAACTAAATGGTAATTTGAAAGCCATAGTTAATCAATTCGTGTGAGCGGTGAGGAGACGGAGATTGAGAGGAGCGAGAGAGGAAGATGAAAGAGGAGAGAACGACGGCGGCGATGATGAAGAGGAGCTTGGCCATGGTTTCCGGCAGGCGACCACCATTGTGAGTTCTAGGTCATGAGACTTTTAATTATGGAAGACAAATGATGTACGTAGTCCGAGTCCGTAGTCGATAAAAAGCTTAGAAAAGAAAGGGTAAAATAGTCCGAAGGAAAATGTTTTGTCCTTAAATCAACAAAAAAATACAAGCTGGATTAAAATTATTTATATACTGGACGGAAAGTGGACTAAAACCTAATATTCCCTAAAAAAATAAAAAAAAAAAAAAAAAAAAAAAAAATAGAGTTTGACGCCTTTTTCCTTTTCCTCTCTTCACAGCTGCGACCGACGATTAAATTTTTTTTTTTTTTTTTATTGATTTGAAACAAGGCCTTGATTCCTTTTTGCCTCGTTCGGTACCAATTTTGCAACGCCTTCTTTCCTTTTTGGGCCGACGGATCCGAAAAAAATACTACTACTATGAAATTTAAATTGTAAAAAATAAATTACATAAACTGCAAAAATAAATTACATATATCATATATTCGTATAATACTAATTATATGAGTTTACAATAGATCTAACGGTAAACAACTACCAACCCCAATCAATCTCGTCAACCACAACATTCAATCAGTCAACAAAATAAAAGATGCAACCTAATATTCAATTACACTCCTAATTTAATTAATTATGCCCTCGATATCGTAAAAATTGAATCTTGCACCGATACCACATGCTTGAAATAATAGCACCGATTGAGACACTCGATCTTAACACAGCGGAAGCTTATGCGATTTACGATATGAGACATATATAACTAATTAATCCTACGAGAAGGTTAGTAGATTTATCCAAACAGGAGAGAGACGATAAAATCGACCAAGGGAGAAGCCGTAGTCTTCCGGATTATATCTCCTAGCGACGACTGGTGGATGTCGATCTTTGCCGTAAAACCTCCTCGAATATGTACAAGAAAAACCCTAAGCTTTTGTTCTCTAAATGACTAAGGCAAGAAACTAATTTTTCTTCCTTTAAATTTGTTTGTGGCGCAATTTGTGATTATGAATTGTGTTGGGAGAAACTCTCTTTATATAGGAAAATAACTAGTCAAGAGAGTTATCCTTTTCACACCCCAAAAACATATTTCCTTAAGGAAAAGATATTTTTGCTACAAAAATAAGAGATAATTCCCAAAAAATCAATCTCTTAATTTTCCATTAATTATCCAAAAATAGATAATTAATTAATAACACATGTGACATAATCTAAGAAAATTTCTTCTCCTATAATCTCAAATGTGGCACCATTTTTTTAGACATTTTAATAGAAAATAAATTTTCTATTTTACATATTATTTACCAAATAAATAATATTACATATTCATTAAATAGACCAACTATTTAATTTAATCTCTAGGTTCCATAAAATGAGAAAACACTCGCGTGTTATGAGCCAACCTAGGGACTATTGACCTATAACCAGTAGCTACAATAAATTAAATTAAATATTTATCGAACAGAATAATTCTACTTAATTCATTAATTCCGGAATTACGCCACCATAAACCCGAAACTGAACTCTATCGATTATAGATATAACTTATTCTCAAAATGTCGAATCTATTTGATAAGTGTCCATTGATATAATCATTTCAAATAACCCTCCATAGACTATCCGTACTGAAGTAGGATTATTTCCGTAAACCTTCTTCACTACATCTTATCCTTATTTACCATTAACCCACTAGTGATCAATTAGTTTATAACAAATACGAACTCCCAGGATCAATCAGTTTCTGGTGTTTCAACAAATAAGGGGATTGTCTTTCTACTTCCCGCAGGAAGGAATGGATTCCATATCTGTGAGACACACACTTCTCACTCATTCCAGAATAGTGCCAACGAGAAAGTGATTCGGACCGCGCCTCTTAGCGATCCTTAACGAACACATCAAACCCTATCATGAAACAAGTAGGAGTCTGTAATCACTTCAGGATTAAGGTTAATCCATATATGATCATCTAGTGAGTTAATAAGATTTCTCAATCATGGAATTATATGAGAAAGTCAGATTAAATCGGTCCAGTCTATATGACTCTCATCATATATAAATGTCCCACTTAGACAACCAATGTCGACGGTCCCGGATAAGACGGTCACACCATAAAGTGTTCTGGGCGCATTAATGGTGGTTTAATCAATAGACCCCATACTTTGATTAACTTCACCACGGACTAACATTTCACGTGTATCACCGTAAACTTAATCCTTATGTGTGGCACGCACTAAGTTATATGGCTACATATGATACGACTTAGGGTTTTTCGATGAGTGTATTACTTATAGGCACGAAGCAAGTAATAAGATGGGAATAAATCTGTCATTTATTAATTCTAAAAACAATTACATAAATTGTCTTTCGGACGCTACTTCAAACAATCTAAACATATCAAAACATCAACATTAACCCTATAAACCATAATTAAAACATACGACGAGCCTCTTACTTGATTGAAATCAAACTCCAACTTCAAACCAAGAAAATCTGCATCAAAACTTGATCCTTTTTCGTAGAAAACCTATGTGATCAATCCAAACTTAGATTAGATTTGATCACGCGCTTCTAAAACAACAACACTACGAATTCATGAGTTTAAATCCATCAAACTCAATCAAATACACATCTAGGGCTCAAAAATCATACCTTAAGAAAACTCCAACTTTCTTGTGCTGAAACAATGCCCTCTTCACGACGATTCCACTGCTTTACTCGAATCAAAAGCGGTTGAGAATTTCCTTAGAATTACAAGAATCTCTCGATCCTTTTCTTTTTTGCTTCTCACGCCGTTAGGCAACATTGAAACAAATTATGAAACTGATAGGTTATAACACTTTGTTGGGGTGTTATTTTCCTTAAATAACAAATTTATTACTTATTATTTTATTTAATTATCCCTTAATTAAATTAACTCCATTTTCCAAATATATATATATTTACTATAACTTTTTGTATCAAGTTTGACACTATAATTGTGATGGTTCGTGATTACAAAGACACATTCGTTTATCCCAATGCAGAGGCCTGATACTTTACTGTGTGACACACTGAAAATGTCCACTATTGTATCCTATGGACAAGGCCTAGCCGGCTCCGTACTTTTTCCCCCTATTCTTTCTTTATAAAAAAAAAGCATGATGTATTGTTGGGTGCCCTCAAAAGTTCACTGTCTTTTAAATCTCTAGTACTCAATCATTAACCTTACATAACATTTCTTGCTTTACGTGGGACAACTTCTCACCATTCATCACTTTCACTCATACAATACTAGTGCATACATACTGATTACATCTTGGTTTATCATATAAACATACAATAATCAGTCTTATAACATCATCATTTAGTAATGTTTATGCAAAGTAATTTTATTCATACACGTTCTTAATCATTACATGAACAAATTTCGGCCCTATAAACGTGCTTTCTAAGTGATATAATGTTGTCCAGAGATTCCATATTTCCATATTTACTGTGATATCCCACATTGTAAGTGAGAGAGCACCATATAAGTGTGAGACATAAATATCTTGTCAACTCGGATTAGCCCTTTTAGACTAAGAGAGGACGACGGTCTAAGCAGTGACCGGACCATTTATGACTCATTTAGCGCAACCAGACCCGGGGTCAAGGGGCGTTACAGAATGGTATCAGAGCCGACTATCAGACAGATCTAGGTGTCATAGGCCACCTCTAGACGAACCTAAGTACCACATGCCACCTTTAGAGTCCTCTGATAGAGATGAACTGGGGCAAGTCCACAGGGACAAGTCTTCACCATCCTGGCGAGGACGCTAGTCCCTTATAAAGGGGGAGAATGTGATATCCCACACTGGAAGAGGTGGATGCGCATCACCACCATATAAGTGTGAGACATAAAGGTCTTGTCAACTCGGATTAGCCCTTTTAGACCAAGCGAGGATGACGGTCTAAGCAGTTGACCGGACCATTTATGACTTATTTAGCGCTACCAGGCCTGGGGTCTGGGGGCGTTACATTTACAATATTATAACACCAATTATCATATAGTCATGGTACTTAAACTGTATCATCAGGTTTATAATATATATTGCATTTACATCACCATAACATGTTTATAATCTTCATTTACAAATAACCCCCAAAATCATGCTTTCTAAACACATATAATCTGGAAAAATGCATAGAAAATACATACGAACTCAGAATTGGACAATTTCAGTCCCAGAATTCATTACGAGAAAAATTCAGCGTTGACCCAGCGGAAGGGCTGGCATTGACTGAACACCATTTTTGGTTCAAAACAAGTCATCTTTTACTAGTGGTAACGGTGAAGAAAATGATATTTGAACGGGAAGAAGAATTCTAATATCGACTGCAGAAAAGTATTGAAAATTTTGATAAAGGTATCTTAGATATATATGAGTTTATTTTTGGAAATTTTACTCAGCATTGAATAGTCATACTATGTCCTTTTAGGAATTTTTTCTAATAGATTTATACTATAAAATAGTTTTAATAAGACGAGATTAAGTGCTAGGCAAGAGGTCTCCGTTCGTTTAAACAAGTGATACCGAGTTCGGCGCTGTTTGTGGATCATCAAATATTGTTGGAAGAGTGCTTGCATTTGATGTCGACAATGTCTCTGAATAATCGATCTCAAACAATTTTACGAGTGCGTTGCGAAGGAAAAATATACTACATCCGTCCCATAAAAATTGTCAACTTCTTATGGTGTACACTGATTAAGAAAAGCAATTAATGTGTTGTATTTTAAGTAGTGATGGACATATATGACCCTATTACTAATAAATGTTATTTTGGATTATGAAATGAATATATAAATATTAAATGTTATGATGGATGTATGTTTGCAAAATGTGCATTAAATGATGTATTAATTTTCTGAATGGACGTTTTATAAGACAATTCATTTTAAAAAAATTGATACTTAATGTAAGAAGGAGGTAGTAATAATAATAAATCCATTGAAAGAAAGTAAAGGGATTTTACACGGGGCATTAACATTTACCACGATAAGATAGGTAGTAATAAGTTTTCAAGAAGAGTAATAATAGTGTCACAACAAAATAGTCACAATATTGTTCACAACACATTTTAATTAGGACCATTGATTATGATGTGAGACTTATTGACTCATATACGTCCCATTAAAATGAATAATTCAAAATATGTTGTGACAATTATTATAATATTTTGTTGCGACACAAACATTTCTCTACTAATAAATAATCGTTCATTAATTTTTGTTTTAACATCATCAACAACACAAACAAACAAGAATTAATTACACAAACAAAAGAATAATAGATCCACTCAATATCAATCTATATATATATATATATATATATATATATATATATATATATATATATATATATATATGAATAATATTTAGGCTCTAAAGATAAAAAAGAACGTGGGGTTAAATATATTGTCATATTCAAATCTACAATCAGTGACTCAATACAGTATACACTACACACAATAGAAACTGGTGATTGTTCCTCAGATCATATGAAAGAATGTAATTAGTCGTCGTCGTCAATCAAAAGCAAGGGGGTTCAAGAACCACGAGCAAACATGATCCGTGAAACGGAATAAACCAGACGTTATCAAAGCATGAAGAAGAAGATGTTGTCGTTGTTGTTGGTCATTACATCGAACAGGATGTCTGCAAAGCGGACAATCACTCGAATGACTACTCTGCAACCAAGCATCAATGCATTCCTGGTGAAATCCATGACGACATTCCGGAAGATGTCGGTATTTTTCACCGTTCGAGATTTGAGATAGACAGATCACACAGTATTGCTCATCGTCGACGACGTTCAACTGATTCGTTTCGGCACTACACCCTTCATCACCGTTGTTGTTGATATTGAAGGCGATCGAAGGCCAGAATATCCTCGACCAGATAGCTGCTTGATCTGCTTTGATGTTCATAACGTTGGTTATCGTTGCTATGCATCGCTCTGTGGCCATAACCAGATCTATCTGCAATGAAGTTTAGTACGTATAGTTGTTGCTTGAAAAAGAAAGGTAAGTTTATTAGTAATATATAATGGTTGATCTCTCTCTATATATATTATTTAGTATATATGGAAAAAGGTGTTAGTGACCATTGATTTGTAAAGAATGTTGAGATACAGGCTGTACGGCATGTGGATATATATATAAAAGATGAAAAAAAGTGAGTTGAATTTGGCCGGCAATGGAATCTGTCTGAATAAAAAAGATTGGATTGTAGGAACGTTGAAGTAAAGCCATCAGTGTAGGAATATGGTATCAAAGAGTCAGATTTGACCGAATTTTTAAGGCGGCGACAAAAGAGTGATAAACTACTTTGACTATCTCTCTCTCTCTTGTGATGTAACGGGACGGATTTCCACCCCTTTTGTTGTCGGACAAAAAAATCTATTAAATAAATCAGACGCGTGATCGGGGAAAATTTTGAAATTCAGGGTTGTCGGGTATTAAAAGTTCGATTTTTAGAAAAACCCTTGTTGATATTATTGACGTGTTAATACTCTTACTGTCAATAATATCGACGTCAAAGGCCTTTCCACGTCAATAAGTTTAGCTCCTTGAATATTGACGTGACGAGTATAATTCACTATTTAGTATTATGTCAGTCTTATAAAAAAATGTCCACTTTTTATGGTATACACAGATTAAAGAAACAATTAATATGTTGTATTTTAAATACTAATTGATACATATACCCCTACTTTATAATTTATTATTGTTTTGGAATACGGAAAGTGTTTACAAATATTAAATGGTGATAGGGGTATGTTTGGAAAATATGCATTAAATGATGCATTGATATATTAAATTGACACTTTTTATGGGACAGTTAATTTTCAAAAATTGCACACTTTTTATGGGACAGAGGTAGTATCATTTAATTATAGCCTTGTTTATTTAATATTTATAGCCTTCTTAATAATTTAATAGCCTTAATATAAGCATGTACATCTAACAAATGTATTTATAGCCTTGTTAATTAGTATGTTAATAGCCTTAGTATAGGTATGTGCACATATATTCATAACATAACCGAATAATTGCGACGATGAATAATATATAAGAATAATAAACGAAATATGAACAAAACAACGACAATAACATCTACGAATTCCAATCAGCCTTATGGTGAAGCCTTCATCCAAAAGCGAGGTTCTTGTAGGTCTTGGTTGTTTTCGATTCCGCTCTTTCTTTCTCACCAATTATGGCCTTCCTCATGCCTGCAAGAAATGAGATTCCTATAGGATAGCTCATAGAGAATTTGTAGGTTCGCTTATCCATCTCTCCACTCAGCAGCTTGGTAAAGCCTCAACAGAAAGTGAGGCACCCTTTAGATCGATATTTAAGTTCTGTCTCGCTGGACTTGTCCGGCATCTTGATCACTCCTCTCGTCATGATGGCGGATCTTCCTTGTCAATAATGGGGTCCACAGACCCCGCTAGCACTAAAAATACTCTACATTTTACCTATAGAAAAATATTTCGGATCCCGTGAAAAATTATTTACTTTGTTAAATATTTACGAACCCCGCTGAATAAAATATCTGGATCCGCCACTGACAATCCGTATTAATATCTATAATTATATTCCCGTAAGAAACAAAATATTATCAATATCACACACACACACACATATGCGTAAAACGGCCTGATTTCAAATACATGCACGTTCACACACACACACACACACACACACACACATATATATATATATATATGCTCGTTATACATGTGATGAAATATTTATACATTCTCGTTATACTGTGATGTGCAGCTTGTAGGCCCCCCACGGAGCGTATATAGTCGATCTTGCGGGTCATTTCAAGGGACAGTGGAATTATATATGGGAGTTGGCTAAGTTAACAAGTCTTTTAGGATATTTAAGTCACGGAGAACACGGAGACTATAGATTACGGCGATTCAAATAGTACGTATTTAGAGATTTGGTAACGGCGTCTGGCCAAAGGTTCTCGGTGTGGTTATCACGATATCTTGGATTCAACATGATATACCCCGATAGGCTTGATGAGATACATTTTAGGTTTGGTAACCCGCGAACAACATGTGTGTATGGCATGAGAGAATTTACCATGATTTCCAGTTTATGGTTTGACGATCTTGATGCACATAATGTGGGTACAACTTCTATATGCTCTGGACCCAGATGTTACTTGAAAAAATATGCAAACATGTCAATTAACATAAGTATGTTGGAGAGAGCAGTTAAGCATCTTGTTGGTGAAGGTGGTTATAGTGGTGAGGTTGTATACCGGTTAGGGCTGGTGTACTTTATTTATGGATATGTGTTAGGTTCGAATGAGAAGCTTGGTATCCCGAAAGAAATATGCTACCTCATTTAAAATTTGGATCATGTAAATCAGTTTGCATGGGGAAGTACCTGTGGCAAATTACTTACGATAAGATCAAAAATCTCATGTGGCTCATTAAGGGCTATAGCCGAATTCCAACAACACAAGCCACCGGTGGACGGGTGAGTACCTGGGTTACTATACTGGGCTTTTGAAACTCTCCATGTTTGGAACAACACAGTCCAGGTTTTTCTAAGCGTATAAGTGCAGATGTGATCCCTAGGATGCTGAGATGGAAATGTATAGATTGTACACCGCGTGCAGCCGGTATGGCAAAAGAAGTTATGCCTAACGTAATATTCATAACATTCCTCAAGTCATTTATAGCATTTCATTTAATAAGATGCATTTAAGATTATGTCACTAGCATGACTAACGGTTCTTTTAAATGTCTTGATTTTTTTTTTTGCAGATCTCAGTTACAGGTGTTTTGGTGGCCGAGAACAGGGAATTTGAATTACTACGTAACCTCGGGTTACGTGAAAAGCAAATTTCACCTCCCTCGCGTGTTTTTCCACCACCACCGCTGCCCTCATAGCCTATGGCCCCGGCCACTCCCATTGCTTACGTCGATCCTATGTTCCTCGTCGAGACCATAAGGATGCACCTTCCTCTATCATACATGAATCAACATCCCGAGGAGATGATCTACAAACCGATGCTCTTGACAATGAAGGACAAGAACATATTGAGGTTCATGTTCAGTCACTTAGGCGGCATCGTACCTCTACAGCAGGTGATGTAGGTTGTGCAAATGTTGATGGAGGAAACCTTGTGCGAGGAAACTTGGTAATAGAATCCGTTAGTATGATGATCGATGTGGTATCGAAGAAATTCCAAGAGGGAATCGATAAACTGAGTGAAAACCTCGATCAAGTTAATGACAAGCTCGACGCACAGCAGAAGGTGCTAGAGCAGCATACATCTTTCCGGAATGTTTTTAATATCGTTGGGGAGCGGGAGCAGGCGAAGGTATGATTTATTGGGCTTTCTAAATACGATTCACTTTATAAGATATTTTTTTATAACGAATTACTTACATGGTCGTTGGAATTCAGGGTCCAAGAAGAGATTGGTCAGGGCCTTCCGGTGGCGGCCATAACACGGGAACCGGTCATGGACAAGGCAACATTGCACATGGAGTAGGAAACCAGGGACAATCTAGTATGGAACCTGATACACGATCAAATCCGATGAAGTTGTGAAATACAATGAAAACGAAAGAAAGTATGCGGAAGAATGTTATTCAAATAATAATGCAAGTGTTACGTAACAATACTACTGATCATGCGGTATTTATAACTTCATACACCTCATGATTCAATTATAAGTAAATTACAAATGGTTATAACAGATTCTAATAAATTAACCGTTTTCTATTTACATGTACTCTGCTGGCTCTCGGCGGACTACTGAATCTTCTAATAGTTTGTTGAATCTACACTGCTAAGCTGCCTTTCATATGGCGGATCTTGGGTGGTTTCTTTTCTGGTGTAATGGGTACTGTTGGAAATATTATTTATGTTTTGATGATGATTAAATCACGTAATTAGACAAATCACTTACAATCCATGATGATGAAGTTATAACTAATCATTATAGTGCATAATGGAATAAGAAACAAGAAATGGTCTAGAAAATGTATAAGTTCTATCTAGAGTCTGAACCTTGTATAGGTTGTTTCAGACAATCATTGTAATAGAATAGGAACTAGGCGAACAACTGAGTCACAACAAGAAAACTGAGTCACAACAAGAAAACTGAGTATGCACATGAAGAACTGAGGGTTCAAACTCAGTTATGCAAGCGAAGAAGATAAGTTCAGGCTGAGGGTCATAGACTCGATTGGCTTATCTAAAGATCAAGAACCGAGGGACACGAGATCGCGATTCTGAAAGATCAAGAACCGAGGTGGCAAACTCGGTTAGAAGTCACATTTAAGTCGAGACTATAAGTCGAGATTAGGCAAGTCTCTGGTGACTGGCGAACTATAGATCATGTAAAACTGATTAATCTTAAGGACAAAGATTATCAGTTATCAGGAAAAGAAGAAACTGAATGGTGTACTCTAACTTAGTCAATTAAAGTCAGATGTTAAGTATACAAGGGACTCAAGTAGAGTAGAAAACTAAGTTAAGACCTTGTTGAATTTGAATTAACAATACAACAAAGGTCGTACATATGAACGTTGGCTAAACGACAAGTGTAACGGCTACAAGAGCTAGTGACCGTTAAATCACCCCTATAAATACATAAGAGAATCACTTGAAGGAAAGAGAGAGAAGGATCAGAAAAAGAGCTTACAAGCACATATCCAAAGATCCAGATCCAGAAAATCAGATCATATATATCTAGAAAAGGGGAAGCCAACAGAATTGCCTTGAAGATTTCAAAGAAAGATCCAGTAACCTATTAAAGGGAAAGAAGGCATCTTGGAGCTACACAGCATGATCCAGAAGAATCAGACAGCTCACCGAATTAATCTCTTGATTAATTCTAAACCTAACCTTTGTGAAAAAGGGTTGGCTGTGCATAGTTTGAAGAGAGCAATTCCACCTTTCTTCATACGGATGCAACTTGGTTGCCACAGCTGTTGGTGCAGTCTGTGGACTGTGTTTGTGTTAGTGGTGAGCTGGTGAAGGAGCAATTCCACCTCCGAAAGATCAGTGTGCAGAGTGAAGGGAGCAATCCTACCTTTCTTCATTATGTGTAGACAGTGAAACTAGGGTGTCGTGAAGGACTGTCATAGGGCTAGGATTTTGTAACGGTTATCTCAAGATTCTAGTGATACCTCCTACACCACAGAAGAAGGGGAGACGTACGGGATTACACCACCCGGAACTTCCGTAAACAAATATTGTGTTGATTTACTTTATGCATTTATATTCTTGCTGTGATTGATTTAATTCTTGTTATCTTCACACTCAAAGAAACGTCGATTAATCGAGTCGACATAAAACGATACATAGGAGATTCAGATCTTTATTGACACATCTATCGCACTAAAGGCTAGTTATATATCTTTGCGATTAACAAGACTAAATATAAGTCGGATTGACTTATACTCGATTGAGTTAGTTGAACTCCGCACAAGTTAAAAGACGAGAACAAAAGCGAGTGAGGATCGGTTTGAGTTTGGCAAAAACTCGATTCTGGGGCTTTTTCGATTTTAGGAAAGTTTTGGTGACAAGTTTATTCACCCCCTATAAACTTGTTTTAGCCTTTCCAAAGGGACCAACAATTGGTATCGGAGCGGTTCTTCTAGTTCAAAGAGATCCGGATTAGTTCTTTCCGATACCAACAATTGGTATCAGAGCAGTTCTTCCATTTGGAAGTCATCTAAATATATCTTTCAAACCAGTTGTTGAAAATGCCTCACTGTATTAGTTGTAAAATCACTTAGTTTGATTTCAATGACTACATCTAGAATTAAGAGTTGGCTTACTCACCCCCTGACTAACTGTTTGCAAAATGTATCTGATTTTCAGGATCAAATAGTTGTAAGGTTCAGTGTGACAAATCTGCATACAAATCTAAAACCTCAACTCAGTGATGATGTGGATACAAACTTCAATGTTTATATAGACAAATCCAGAAGAATTGCATCACAAAGAAATCTCTCAGAAGAAGAAGAAAAGAAGTTGTTGCAAGTTACCATTGATATAGAAGATTCATTAGAGCAACAAAAGGATGTACACTCAGATCATAAAACTATATCAAAACATCATGAAAAGGTACATTCTTCAACTCAGTTATCATTCATTTGAACTCGATAAGAGAGAAACTCGAACTTGTCAAGATAACCAAAAACTTATGTTGGGCCCGAAATTAAAAGACGGAGAACTTGACAAAGCGAAAGATTGGAATGTGTTTCTTGAACTCGAGATGTCAAATCTTGCTTGAAAGATTAATGTCTAGTAAATTTGACAAAAGCAATGATAATTTCCCACCCCTACTCAAGTATTGAGATTTCAAAGAATGAAAATTACGGACATCAAATTATCGGAAGATCTAGTGGATTACGCAAGAAACTAAAATGATAAATCCAAAAGAATCCTTGTAAAATCAACTAAGATTGAGCGTAATGGTTTATCCGAAAAGAAATGAAAGCTTAATTCTCTCATCGAAAAAACTGAAAATAATACTTGATAACTAATCCAAATGGACCCAAAAAGATATGGGTACCGAAGAAAACTTAAAAGCTGCTTTGCGGGCCGAGTCGATTCTCAATCTTGAATCTGAGAAAAACGACCTCTAAACAAAAGGCGATGAAGGACATATTGGTCAAAAGCGAAAACTTTCCAGCTACCATCGCGACGCTGACACATGACAAATCATTCAAGCCACGTGTCAATCTGGGAGAAAAAGTAGATGTACATCCCTACAAAATCTCATTGATTGTGACACGACTCTTATTTGAAAACGATTGCAAAACAAAATCTTGACGAAATCCTGCTCATCCAAAGTCAAAGCATTCAAGATTTTCCAAAGAATTCCTAATTCAAAAATCAATGGAGCAATACAATATTGATGATGGAATCACCATATGCCTGGACGAATTTTGTCAAAAGTTTTCAAACTCCACTCTATCAAAACGAATTGAGAACAAGATCAAGAGGATTCGAGGATTGGAAAACTTGATTGATACAAAATTCACTACCTTGAGTCCAGATGGCATCAGAGACTTCTACAAGAATGCCAAAATCGTCAATAATGGAAAAAACTTCAGGACAACTATTCAAGATAAGAGCTTTACCGTTGATGAACAATTGCTTTCACTAGTGTTTGGCTTGGACATAATCGGAGGATCTTCATCTCTTATGTTTGGAAATGAAGAAAAAGGCAAGCTTTGGAGTGTTACGGCAATCAACAAAGAGGAAAAGAACTTCATCGGATCCATCTATAAGCAAAAACAAGAATTCGCTTTCCTAACGATTCTTCTGACCAAAAATGTCATTGGTCATGCCAGAAATTTCTACACTCTCTCAACAGATAAACTAAAACTGATATATACTATTTGGTTTGAAGAGAGATTTGATTGGAACAAATTTGTTCTCAATCAATTGATAAAACATATTTCACACGAGAAAGAAAGAGCACAAGGAAAGAAGGTTTCTGGGGAAAAGTGTCTATTGAAAAAGGGATTCACTTTTCCAGTTCAAAAAATACTAGATCATTTCTCTATTTCAACATCCACAAGAACAAAAATGGAACACAAATCGGTGTCCACCTTGAGTGAAGAAAAGAAAGATTGTTGAAGGAGAATCAAGTGAAGTTTCAAATTCAAGTTCAAGTGGGCTGTGAATTTAGATGAAAGGACTCTCGAGAAGACAAAAGAGGACTTGGAACAAATTTGAAAAGAAAAGCAAACTCATGAGTGAACAGGATGAAATCAAGAGAGTGAAACAGTAATGATCTTGAAAGTGAGCTTGGCGGCGAGGAAAGTGAAACTGAAGGAAGCGAAGAAGCGAGATTGACAAAGCGAAGAAAGTGAACCTCAACCGAGATACATGAAGAGTACACTATGAACAATGGGAAGCTTTGGAAGATGGTGAATTTTGTGAGGTGAATATGAAAAGAAACTGACAAGTCATGATACTCATTTTTATTATCCTGAAGCCAGTACCTCATCTCAGGCCCATGAAGCATCCACAAGCAAGTCTGCAACTGAAACATCTCAGCAACAGTCAACTGAGATTGAAGAAAGATTGGAAGGAGCAAAAGAAATCATTGAAGGTGTGATGCACTCTCTGTGAGGCTTTACAATCTACATGACTTCATTGGAAGATCTCATTACTCAGGTTTGAATGAATACTCCAACCTCATCACCCTGCGTAAGTTATTTGAAGAAAGCTATCGCTTATCTTCAAACAAGGGGGAAGATGAAGCTGGTGATGAAGTTAAAGGTGATGCTAAAGCTGAATCAGCTGAAGAAATCTATGCCAAACAGTTGGTGATAGAACAAGACAAACAAGTAGATGCTGATCTACTTACAATTCAACAGAATGGAGATGCAGTTGATAGTTTGATTGAAGAACTGATCACGGAAGAAACCTTCAAAGAAACAAGAACTGAGGAAGATGAAGAGACCTTAGTTAGAGTTGTGATGAATATCAGAAGAAAACTTGCAATCTGTATCAGATTGAAAGAACGTCTAAAGTCAGTAGAAGTTAAAGAGACAACAACTAAAAGGGAAGCTGAATTGGAACAAGAAGGAAAAGCTGAAAAGACTAAGGAAGAAGAACATAGTCTTATTTCAGAAGAAGAAGAGAAAATGATGAATGAGGAGATCAAAGAAATCTTGATAAGGCTCAGTGATGTGGTATAAATATTACAATCGGGTAATCGAGTAAATCTAATTAGGAAAACAACGTAAGAACAAGTACTTTGTATATAATTTTGGACTGAACTCCTCGAGAGCCGCCCTCGTATCCAATTTAGGTAATAAACTAGAATCAAGTCCCCTCGTAGTTCGGGATGTTCCTTATATAGTGGTAGATCGTGATCCTCTTCCTTGCGTGATGGGAAGTTATCACCGGTTAATTCTGTACGCCCCTGATCATGGGGTCTACCCACGTTCACGAACGGTTGAATTGATGTTGACTCGGGTGGACTGCTTCTCAGTTGCCCTAGTCTGAAACGTTTTACCTTCCGTCATTATTGTATCGTGAAACGAGGCCAATGTACAGCCGTTCATTTTTATAATGTGGATTGATCCCCTACGTCGTTTCACTTCTTGTCACATAACCCCCCTCTTGTCAAACAACTCGTCTATTTCAGACCTTTGGAGTCGCATCTCAGCAACTACAAGTAAGTCCTTTTCTACATTGTTCTTTTACTTCTTTTTGAATCTTCATTTCGTTCATGAGTCTGAGAGCAAATACTGTCTCTAGCAGTTCTGTAGAAAGGTTGTTTGAGTCTCCAGAAAAAATTTCGATTGCAGTAGAGAGTGAAGAAGTGAATTCCTCTAAACCAATTCCTAATCCTGAAATTGTAGTAAACATTGATCATCCGTCCTCTTCGATTGACTTGAGAAATACTTCCTCCTTTGGGGATAACCCTTTGTGTCTGTTGCCTTCTCATCTTCTTCCTCCTGGGATTTTTACTCCCACTTCCATTGTCCATCAATATCCAGAAGACCACTCTACTTTTTTAAATACTCTAAAGAGGGAGATCAATCGTTTTGATAAAACCAAAGCTATAATGGCTTGTCATGGTTTTGCTAGCAATATGACCAAAACTGAGTTATCCAGTTCATTGAAAACTTACAAAATTCACACTGATCCTTTTGAAGTTGTTCTCCCAAAATCCACTGAATATGCTTATAGTCCCCCAACGGGTTTCTACATGACAAAGATATCTGTTGATCGACTTCACAAAGGGGTTGAGATTCCCTCTTCCCCCAGGTATGTAGAGATAATGAAGTATTACAAGTTGAGAGTTGGTCGAGATCCATCCAAATAGCGTCAAATTCCTCATAGGTTTCATGATCTGGTGTCGTCTGAACACCACTCCCTTCATAGTAACGTTATTTAGGAATTTCTACCAATGCAAGTTAACGCAAGGTAGCGGGGGGTGGTATCATTTATGCCGTAGGGCTAGTGCCCCAATTATCCTTGTAACTGGTAAAGATAAGACCAAGAAGAAGTGGCAGAACACTTCTTCTTTGTGAAGCATAATTCGGATGCCAACTTGGGGCGGTGGAATACCTCTTCCATGAAAGACAAGTTGGAAGACTTTATTGATGCTACGATGTCCCGATATCTCGTTAGTAACAAAATTTCCCTTAGCTGCCCTGATAAATGCTGATCAGCTTCAGATGGAATGGCCTGTTGGCTACGTGGAGTTCTCCAAAAAATAGTATAGAAAATGTATGTTTGTACTGGTCTTTTGTTTTTATTTTTGAATGACTTTAATTGTTTTTCGTCTTTGTAGTGGCCAATGTAGATGATTTGATCAACATCGATGCCAATGAGGAGGAAGAGGCAGAGCAGGTGCTTGAGGACTCTGAACAGACTTTGTCTGTTATTCTTGAAGGGGGTGAGGTTTCTGGCCAGCTAGATGCCGCAGAGACAGGCCTTAACTCTGGTAACGCTGCACAGGAAACCATCTCTACTGCAAACCCTTCTGATCAGAATATTCTGACCACAATTAATCCTGTGGATCTGATTGTTGAAGAGGATCTTCCTAGTGTCCAATCTGCTGGCTTGAATGCAGTGCCTCTCAGGACTGTTTCCCAAAGACAGAAAAAGAGGCACAGGTCCACCTCCTCCGGTAGTTCTGCAAGTGATTCTTCCTGCAACTTTGAGGACATGTCTGTTGATGACTTTGCGGATTCTGTAAGTAGTTTTTTGTAAAGCTTTCATTTTTCCTTTAATTTATGTCTTCTAAGATTTTTCCTTTCGCAGTGCTACCGCTTGGGTAAAGCGTTGCATAAGAAAACCGCTAGCATGGCTAAGGACATTTCTGCCCTGCAACAAAAAGTGGTTCACTTGGACGAGGCCAATGCTAAGGTGGCCAGTTTGGAAGAAACCAACCTTGCTGCTCGTCTGGAGATTGGGAAATTGAAAGCTGATCTTGCCAAAGCCGAGGGTTTGATATTCACCAGGAGGAGCAGTTGAAATTGAGAGATGAGCAGCTGGACAAAATGAATGAGGAGCATCTGCAACATCTTGCCACAGTAAAGAAGATGAAAGCCGATTTTGACGAAACTTTGAGGCAGATGAAGGAAGTTCCTGCTCAGAACGTCGTTCAGAAAGTTGTTGCCGGGTATAAGTCTTCTCCTCAAACTTATGAGGAAATTCAGATTATTCTAGCTCCGGCGCTGCGCAGAGGATATACCCTTGGCGTCGATGAGGCTAAACCAGCTGACTTAGTGATTAGCACTCTGCCTAATCATAAGTTGTATGATAAAAAAGCCAGCGAAATCTTCACAAAGCGATATGACGAATATAAGAGTGGAGAAGACATTATCCGCAAGTATGCCAAGAAGAAACCTGCTCAGCCTTTTACTGCTCCTTCTACTCAGCCTTCTGCTGCTCCGTCATCTTAACTTATATATTAACTTGAAACTTTGGATTTTGCTGCAACTTTTAAGCAGTTTTTGATGTAATAATTTATTAGTTCAGATCTTGATAATACTTTGACCATTTGACATTTTTGAATCTGCTTCTTTTTTGATATATTCTCTGGGTTTAAAGCATTATCTTCTTGCTGCGCTGCAAAGAAGTTAGGATTGTTTATCCTTAGCTTCTTTATTTTTATTGTATCTGCTGCACAGAATTTACTTAATGCATAGAACATTACTGTTTTCTGCCCAGGATATTCTTTCTCTGCAAGTTCGATTTTTATATTCTTTAATGGTGTGCTCTGCACAGAATTTTCTTGTGTGCAAGTTTAACACACTCTTTTTATTTCGGTCCTCTGCCCAGAATGCTCCCGAACTGCAAGTTTGTCATTTATATTTTTAATTGTGTGCTCTGCACAGAATTTTCTTGCGCTGCAAGTTTAACACTTGTGTGTTTTTTAATTGGGTCTGACGATGCTAAATAATGCACCACCGGAATAACAGGGCCACGTGTAATCTAAGGGTGAGCTGTAATGGGATCGAATGGTTGTAACTTGGTGGAAAGATAATGTTTTTGAGTGGTTTATGGCTGAGTCCAAGAATGTATCTTGGATTGCCTACGTATCCTGTCTTATGTCCAGGAATCAAGCCTTACGTAGTTCCTGGAGCTGTGTATTTATAGGCACATGTCCTTACTCTGCCCTAAACTTGGGGCGGTTTAGTCTATTGACACAAATACCCTTTAATGGGCCTTGACCCCCTGCCCAAGTAACCAATTGGGCGGTGGGCCTGGGAACCTGGACTGGAGGCCTTGGTCTCGACTCGATTCATGCCGACGTGGGCGATCGAGGTGAGACAAGCGGTGATCACTGATTCGTTTCGTATTCGACCCGATGTGGATAACATACTTGGACTTTTCCACATGCCAGCTGGACCAATTAGACAATTCCACGTGGAGGGGTGAAATCCCGTATCGTCAGGGTCCTTTGCCCAGAATGCCCCTGCACTGCAAGTTTGACATTTATATTTTTAATTGTGTGCTCTGCACAGAATTTTCTTGCGCTGCAAGTTTAACACTTGTGTGTTTTGTAATTGGGTCCTCTGCTCAGAATGCCCCCGCACTGCAAGTTTGGCATGTTTATTTTTAATTGTGTGCTCTGCACAGAATTTTCTTGCGCTGCAAGTTTAACACTTTGTGTTTTGTAATTGGGTCCTTTGCCCAGAATCACTTTGTGCTGTAGGTTTATTGATAATCAAAACGTCTTGTCTTTAATTCCTTGTTGTAGCACAAGTTAAAATATTCACATGTACAATCACAAAATTAAAACTAAAAAGAAAGAGGATAATAATTCAATGTAAATATCTTAAGGAAAGTATTTCCTTAAATGAATAGCATTCCAGCTTCTAGGAATGGTTTTTCCAGAAGCATTATCTAGTTGATAAGATCTTTTTCCATGTACTTTGATAATTTTATAAGGACCTTCCCAATTTGGGTCCAGCTTTCCAGTGGGACCTTGTTTGCTGGCCTCATTCCGCCTCAGAACTAAATCGCCTTCTTTAAAATACGTACCTTTAACTCTGGAGTTGTAGTACTGAGCAATCCTCTGCTTGTATTTGGACATCTGTATCAAGGCTATGTCTCTTTTGTGCTCCAACTCATCCTTCACGTGCAGCATGTCTACCTCTTGTGTTTCTGGACAGTATAATTCTGTCCTGGGAGATTTGTGTCCAATCTCTGCTAGTATCACCGCTTCGCATCCGTATGCCAAAGAGTATGAAGTTTCCTGTGTAGCAGCATTCGGTGTAGTCCTGTATGCCCATAAGATATTTGGGAGATCGTCTACCCAATGAGATCCCTCTTGTTCCAATCTTTTCTTCAGTCCCTGTTTTATTTGCCTATTTGTCTACTCTACCTGCCCATTGGCTTGGGGATAGGCCACTGATGTAAAGTGTTGGGAGATTCCTAGGTTGGTGCACCAGACCTGCACTCCTTGATCTTCAAATTGTGTGCCATTATCAGAGATGAGAACTTTAGGGATTCCATACCTGCATAGAATATTTCTCCATAGGAACTTCTGTATTTGGTTGGCTGTGATGGTGGTTAAAGGTTCATCTTCTACCCACTTGGTGAAATAATCCACTGCCACCACTAGAAACTTGAAATTTCCCGGTGCTCGGGGTAGTGGACCCACTAAGTCTACTCCCCATTGATCAGAAGGCCATGGAGACACAATTGGTATCATCTCCTGTACAGGATTATGTGATAAGTTACTATGCACCTGGCATGTCCTGCAAGTCCTGACCAGATTCTCTGCATCATCTTGCATTTCTGGCCAACAATACCCATAAAGCCTACATTTCCTGGCCAGAGCTCTTGCTCCCAAATGATTTCCACAAATTCCGAGATGGATTTCTCTTAATACATAATCTCCCTCATCTGGAGTAACGCATCTCAACCAATGTGCTGCATAAGATTTTCTGTACAGAACATCGTTGAACAGAGCATACCTGGCTGAGAGTCTTATCAGTTTTATGGCTCGTACTTTATCTTCAGGAAGTCTCCCATCCCTCAGATACATTACAATTGGGTCCATCAAGGTTTCTGCCTGTGTTATTGGTTGTACTTCAATTTCATCACAACTCTTCCGCTTCAATTGCTCGACCAACACCTTTTTGTTGGATAAGAAATTTGATCCTAGCTTTGATAAAGCGTCTGCTCTGGTATTTTGGGCTCCAGTTATTTGTTCCACTTCTACCATTAAGAAATTTTGCAATTTCTTCTGTGCCACTGCAAGGTACTTTTTCATGGGGCCTTCTTTTGCTTCATACTCTCCCTTGATATGATTTGTTACCAGTTGTGAGTCTGTAGACTTTCAAATTTTGCACACCTAACTTCTGTGCTAAGTTTAATCCAGTTATCAAAGCTTCATACTCAACCTCATTGTTAGTGGCTTGAAAGTCAAAATGAAGAGCGTATGGGAATTCTTCACCTTTTGGGCTAATGAGTAGGAGTCCTGCTCCTGCTCCTTCTTTGTTGGAGGCTCCGTCCACATAAAGCTGCCAACTGCTCGATTTTTTTCTTCTCTCACTTTGTTCTCGCTTCGAACTTTTTGCTCTATAGCCAAGGCTTTTTCTTCTTCCAAGAAATCCGCTAACGCTTGGGCTTTAATTGCCGTTCTTGGTTTGTATTCGATATCAAACCCTGCCAATTCAACTACCCATTTTGCTAACCTTCCAGACTTGTCTGGTTTATCCAAAATTTGCTTTAACGGTTGATTTGTCAACACAATCACCGGATGACTTTGGAAGTATGGCCTTAATTTCCTTGTGGCATGCACTAGGGCTAAGACCAATTTTTCCACCTCAGAATATCTAATCTCAGGTCCTTGTAGGGATTTGCTTACAAAATATACTGGCCTTTGTATCATGCCATGTTGCTTTACCAATACAACACTTACTGCTTCATTGCAGAAAGACAAGTAAAGAAACAATATCTCACCTTCCTGAGGAGGAGTTAGAGCTGGCAAGTGACTGATATGATCTTTTTGTTAGGTCCTATATGGATCCTTAGCTAGGTGTAAAGGCACGAAGAAGGGGTTGAATGTGCTTTAAAACTTTTTAAAATCGTTTTGAAACAACCTATGTCCCAGTTTCACTGTTTTTCATACACACCTAGTTGTATCACCTTATTCAAGTGACTACAAAGCTTTAAACACTAATTTTTCGATTCAGCTCTCTTCCTCTCATGTCAAGCTACCACTTTCATGTTTTAAGTTTGTTCATCAAACGAGTTTAACTTATTCAAATCATGCAATCAAAGTTAACATCCAAAGCTGCAAATTGTGTGTGTAAGTGTAAATTAAAAGCAAGGAACACCACAATGATTACCCAGTTCGGCCAAACTAATTGCCAATGCAATTAGCCCTACGTCTGGGGGGTTTTCTTATTAAGTGTATGCTACCAAAGACCCTACACACAACAAGCAATAACTCCACACACAACCTTAACAAATTTCTACCTAAGAAATCATATATCCCACTGCTTTTAACCCTTTAAAACAGTCCTAATCCACTTGATCCTACCCCTACACAAGTAAGTAAGATACACCACACTACTGAGAGTAGCTACACAAGACTCACCTCTCAAAAACACTCACCAACCTTTGTCCACAAACAAAGCCACAACACAAGCACAAAGAAGACGCATGCAGGATTACTGTCTTTACAGATTCGATTCAACAATTATAAGCACATGGAAGCTATATAAACGTGTTAAAACATATAACAACTATAAATTAACTTCCCAACAGAGTTGATTGATGATCTTCAATGAAAAGCATTCAAAGATAACAATCCGATCATGCATCAACAACTTGACAATGTAGCGGCAGCGAAGAACCTCGATCAAGTTCACTTTGTTGATCAGGTTTCACTTTTATTCAGCCTTTGATCCCTCTTGTAAATTTGTTGCTCACACTCTCTAACATGTATATGAACACTTTGGAGTCGATTTGTGAGAGGATCAATCGAGTTTTTCTTTGCACTCCAAGTTTAACACCAAACAGCCCCATATATAGCTATTTTTAGGGTTGCAGCCTCTTTTCTTGTAAAATACCTCTTGTGCCCCTATCAATCTTGAGTAGAACGTGTAATATATAGATAATAGCATTATTTCCAATCAATTCAAATTGATACAACCGGATTTATCTCAATTAATTAACCCAATCAAATCAATTATCTATTTTTGGAAACAGCTTTAAATAAATACAAGTTTATCTTCAAATTTTCTATATGATCACGTGTCCAAATCAAGATGATCAAAGAATGAAATATTCTCATAATATTTTCAACTATAATCCCTCAAATTTTCAGCTAATTTGGAGTTGAACCCGTCACTCAAAAAGACACTACAAGTCAACTATCTCACAGACAGACAGTTTTACTGAAGCATTTTGTAGTCAACTTTTAGCTATGATAAAGACCTTAAATCACAAAAGTTTCTTGAGACAAAATGTACCCCTATATGCAATATATAACATATAAATAATTCAATGCATTCCAAGTAGTATAGGGTACTCAAAAGTGTGACACATCAGCACATCAGAAAGCTGTAACACAGACTTTCACAATCTGATGCGTTTTTGTTCAAGATGGTGTGTGCTCAGGTTGCATGAAAATGCGATATTATATATGCGTTTGTAGCTTGAATTCTGATATTTCCAACCATATAAAGATCATGCATTTCAAGTGAGGCTTACCATTTCTAGCCTTATGTGATGTTTGAGTTGAAATCATGCCTTTTCACACATACACACAATTGATCCAATGTGATCATGTGTTGTTATCATCAAAACCAATATACTCACAATCTCCCTCTTTTTGATGATGACAACAACCAAGCATGTATATCTGAAATGTATAGCGAGATGTGTGTGTGAGCATATATCGAGGATGCAAGGCAATGGTATCAAATAATGTCATGCAAAACAATTTAGAGCACACAGGGGCTTCCTAGGTTTCTCTAAAGGTATCATTGACCTCTACCTACCCTTTAGCTCCCTCTAACTCTATGCTCTCCCTGTCATCTCTCACTTAGCTTACCAAGCTTCCCAAGTTGAGATCCAACTTCCCAGGTCGTGATCTCAACACCTTATACTAAGTAGAGACAGGCAATGGTACTAGTCAAACTCATGTCAGTTGTACCATACCCTTTGCATCATATAAGCATATAACATATCACATAAGCACATAAGGATGCAAATTTCTCATTCATAGATGGCTCTCCCTCTATCATGATTCTCCCTCTATCATTCACCATCTTTCTTCTACATGCTCCCTCTATCTCACAATCTCCCAAACAAAGATTTAAGCACATATCACATGCAATATCTCTCCTCTTTCACAAATAACTAACCATGCAATAACTCTCCTCTCTTGTAAGCACACATACATATACATGCAACAACAATCTCTCCCTCTTTTGTCATGCATCAAAAAGTGTCTCGAATAGCACTATGTGTGTGTGTAATGTATAACCATGTCATCCTGGATAGCAATATAGCATGGCATAAGTCAAAATGTGGCATAATGAGAGAAAGTATGGATCAATACCAAAGCAAGATCAATGCTTAGATTATCTTTGTAGCACAAAGGTTCAACACACTATAGACATCTCAAAGAGTATACAATGTACTTAATAAGTAAGATGTTCATCCGGTGTGTGTGTGTGTGTGAGAACCATATTAAATTTCCACTAGATCCAAACTTGACATTTCAAGCAAACTAGCCAATACTCATGCAAACTATAAACATATAATGATCCTCGAATTATGTGCCCAATAAAATTTAGCATGTCATGAAAAGGATGATAGAACATGATTAAAGCTTTTCTGACATACTCAGAGGATTACTCCTACAACATGCCTTTCCGTTTATACTGGGGATAAGGTGGCAATGATTAAGTCTTTCACTGATTTATTCCATTTATACCATTTGTTACCACTTATTAGTTGATTCACATATGTTTTACACATATAAGCACATCGTAGTGAGCTTTTGCCCATCATAGCATAATAGGACATACGTGGTATACCCTACCTACCCAAATCATAAGGCAAATTTCTATTCGATTGTCATGAGCTTTTGGTCCTCATAGTGGTATAGGACATTCGGGATATGCCCTACCTCACTCAAATCATCAACCAACTTCGACAAATACATTTATTATGTGAATCATTTTTACTTTTATAGTTCAATTCCCAAGTAAATATTTATGCTTAGCTTATCACATTCAAACATTAGGCATTCACAAGTATGTCTTACTCGACTCTAAAAATGAGCTATCAAAATTTCCATGACACTTTACATTTAAGAAAGCACAAGATTCTTAAGACAACATTAAGTGTCACAAGTTTAGATAAGTACAACTTTATATTTTAGCTCATCATTAACATGGTCATGCGTGAAAGCGTGTCGGATGAGACATCCGCCTACTAAACATACAATATACAAAGATCAATGACTATATGCATGAATTGTCTAAACATTTTCTCACATGGCATGTATTGAGGATGAATAAGAGCACAAAACATGTCAAGATGATTGAATATAAGAAACAAGAGTTCAAATCATCTTCTTCATTTTAGTTTATGCATTAAAATGTATTTTTCATCTCAAAATTAAGTTTCACTATTATTTAGCAAATTTCACCAACATCTAGCATGCATGTAATCATTGATCATGAATCATCAAAACATATACTCACTAACATAGAAACACATAGCATGGCAACCATATCAGCCTATACCAACAAAAGTCTCTTTCCTGTTTCCTTAGTACTAGTCTCAATTAACTTAGGTCCTATGACCTGCAGACAGACAGGACTTAGGTGTCGACTACAAACCATACCCGACCTTTCTTCCTTTCTTTTTCCAAGCAAACTTTGCTCAGTCTTTTCTTGGAACTCCCACTTAGAGCAATTTGAATTAGTGGAGTCCAACAGCATCCTCATTCTTCAACCTTTCTTCCAAGTCCTGGAAGATGATCCATTTTCATAGATTGTACCTGCAATCATAAACTGTGGTGGTATCCTTTTTACGGATCCTGGAACCTTAGCCTTTTTATTTTCAACATTAAACATGTGGCTATTAGATGCATGGTGAGCAATATTACTAACAGCTCTAGCAGATGATTTTGGCACATAAACATATTTAGCATGCATTTTGTTCACATAAGCAGGTTTAGCAATAAAAGCATTTTCTCTCGGTTTATGTTCCTCAAAGGATTAACATGCATGGCTGGTTTAGCATTTACCACAGATATAGCAGGTTTAGCATGCAACAAAGATTTACCTTTGTTTAAGTCCCTAACAGGTATCCAACGTTTATGCTTCATGGGACAGTCACATGCATTATGTTGCAGTCTTAAACAGATAGTGCATTGAACAACAGACTCAACATTCACAGATATAGCATTCAGAGCAGGTTTATCACATAATTCACCATAGCCTATTCCAGATTTATCATTAGGCATCCTATGGTGTCCAAATCATCTTTTCAAAAATAAGTTGACTCTCGAGATAGATTTGACATGCAGATTTTATGTTTTTCCAGTTCACAAGTGAGTTCATTAATCCTAGCATGCAATTTATCATTTACTTTGAGTGAGTCATCATACTTTAGCTCAAGTGCCCTATAATTTTCATGCATTTCATTTAACTCTTTTTCAGCAGTTGATGGCACATTATCACATACAGAGTCATAATCAGATTCATCAAATTTAATGGTTTCAGTTATCTCTGTGGAACTATCAACATATAGGTTATGACTTATTTCAACCACATCACATATAGGTGCATCAATTGTAGCACATGACAAACATGGATGAATGAATCTCAACACATTTATCAAGTTGCTCACCAATTAACATTTCAAGAAATTCATTAATAATAGAGTTTTCATCAAGTACCTTATGAGCAACACATGCTACCTCAAATGTCTCGAGATCTGGATCTACCAAAGACTGTGTCCAACTCTTCAAATTTCTCCAACTTTTCCATCTCAGAAATTTTGACTTTTCTCCACATATTTCCTCAAGCCAGGCATAGTATTGTGCCTCAAATGTGGAAGGTACATCCAGTGAGGCTCTAGTGGCCATTTTTGTCATTTCTGAAAAGCAGGACATAAAAGCCCAAGGACCAAGTGTAAAGTGCAGATATGGCAACAATTACAAATATCACACCTATATTCCTTATAGAAGTTAAGCACCAGGTCAATAGTCCAAAAATACCACAGTATAGGAAAAATCAACTGAATGGTCAACTATGGCAAATTTGTACAAATGTGGACTAATTGAGCTATCAGGTGATGGAATATGTGCAACATACTTATATATGTTTAATAAGGTTGATAAAATAGGTAAGCACACAAGGAATCAAAAATACACAATTCGAGTCAAGCAAATGCATGGCATATCATATTCACACAGGATAGGCGACTTACTTGTGTTGACTGAATCTCTCAACACACTTATCCAATTAAGCTGAAAATTTATGGTTAGAGTCCTTATAACACAAAAACCTAAATGCTCAGGAGAGAATTCAAAAGGCACGGTGAAATTTTCAGTTCATCAAGTGAGACAAATACTACAGACAGATTTACCAAGTAGCGAGCATGTTCAAGATGCAACTTATGGTTTCAAATTCTCAAGATCTCGAGGCTATAACACAAGCTACTATATGCTTATATAAGTTCAATAATGCTGATCAATAAGATAAATACTCAAGGAAACATGTATAACCAGTTTAGCCAAAAGAAATGCAAGAGCTATTTTTTCTGTTTCACGCTTTTGATTGCAATGGCTTTCAACCTAGATGCTTAGTGTTCAAGCCAACCATTCTCTGATACCAATTGTTAGGTCCTATATGGATCCTTAGCTAGGTGTAAAGGCACAGAAGGGGGGTTGAATGTGCTTTAAAACTTTTAAAATCGTTTTGAAACAACCTATGTCCCGTTTCACTTTGTTTTCATACACACCTAGTTGTATCACCTTATTCAAGTGACTACAAAGCTTTAAACACTAATTTTTCGATTCAGCTCTCTTCCTCTCATGTCAAGCTACCACTTTCATGTTTTAAGTTTGTTCATCAAACGAGTTTAACTTATTCAAATCATGCAATCAAAGTTAACATCCAAAACTCGCAAATGTGTGTAAAGTGTAAATTAAAAGCAAGGAACACCACAATGATTACCCGGTTCGGCCAAACTAATTGCCAATGCAATTAGCCCTACGTCTGGGGTTTTCTTATTAAGTGTATGCTACCAAAGACCCTACACACAACAAGCAATAACCCACACACAACCTTAACACCTACCTAAGAAATCTGTTAAGTATCCCAACTTGTTTTAACCCTTTAAAACAGTCCTAATCCACTTGATCCTACCCCTACACAAGTAAGTAAGATACACCACACTACTGATAGTAGCTACACAAGACTCACCTCTCAAAAACACTCACCAACCTTTGTCCACAAACAGGCCACAACACAAGCACAAAGAAAGACAGGCAGGATTACTGTCTTTCTGATTCAGCCTCAACAATTATAAGCACATGGAAGCTATATAAACGTGTTAAAACATATAACAACTATAAATTAACTTCCCAACAGAGTTGATTGATGATCTTCAATGAAAAGCATTCAAAGATAACAATCGATCATGCATCAACAAATTTGACAAGAGTGGCAGCAAGCAACCTCGATCAAGTTCACTTTGTTGATCGAGTTTTCACTTTTATTCAGCCTTTGATCCCTCTTGTAAATTTGTTGCTCACACTCTCTAACATGTATATGAACACTTTGGAGTCGATTTGTGAGAGGATCAATCGAGTTTTTCTCTGCTGCACTCCAAGTTTAACACCAAACAGCCCCATATATAGCTATTTTTAGGGTTGCAGCCTCTTTTCTTGTAAAATACCTCTTGTGCCCCTATCAATCTTGAGTAGAACGTGTAATATATAGATAATAGCATTATTTCCAATCAATTCAAATTGATACAACCGGATTTATCTCAATTAATTAACCCAATCAAATCAATTATCTATTTTTGGAAACAGTTTAAATAAATACAAGTTTATCTTCAAATTTTCTATATGATCACGTGTCCAAATCAAGATGATCAAAGAATGAAATATTCTCATAATATTTTCAACTATAATCCCTCAAATGTTCAGCTAATTTGGAGTTGAACCCGTCACTCAAAAAGACACTACAAGTCAACTATCTCACAGACAGACAGTTTTACTGAAGCATTTTGTAGTCAACTTTTAGCTATGATAAAGACCTTAAATCACAAAAGTTTCTTGAGACAAAATGTACCCCTATATGCAATATATAACATATAAATAATTCAACGCATTCCAAGTAGTATAGGGTACTCAAAAGTGTGACACATCAGCACATCAGAAAGCTGTAACACAGACTTTCACAATCTGATGCGTTTTTGTTCAGCATGGTGTGTGCTCTGTGTTGCATGAAAATGCGATATTATATATGCGTTTTGTAGCTTGAATTCTGATATTTCCAACCATATAAAGATCATGCATTTCAAGTGAGGCTTACCATTTCTAGCCTTATGTGATGTTTGAGTTGAAATCATGCCTTTTCACACATACACACAATTGATCCAATGTGATCATGTGTTGTTATCATCAAAACCAATATACTCACACTTTTAACTCCTGAAAATCCTGTTTACATTCTTCATTCCACTCAAACGGACTGTCCTTCCTGTGAATTTTGAAGAATGGCAATGACTTCTACGCAGATTTCGACAAGAATCGGTTTAGCGCTGCTAATCTTCCTGTTAATCGCTAAACTTCTTTGATATTCTTTGGTTCAGGCATGGTCTTTAAAGCTTCTAATTTATTAGGGTTGGCCCTGATACCTTCTTTAAATATCATATAACCCAGAAATTTGCCTGATCTTACTCCAAAAGTGCACTTTTTTGGATTCAACTTCATTCCTGTTTGTCTTAAAACTTGACAAGCCTCTGCTACATCTTTCAAATATTGGTCAAGGGTCCTGCTCTTGATCAATAAGTCATCCACATATACTTCCATTGATTTGCCAATCTGTTTTTTAAAAATGGTATTGACTGCCCTTTGGTAGGTAGCCCCTGCATTCTTTAATCCGAAAGGCATAGACACATAGTAGTAGGAACCAAATTCAGTAATAAAAGCAGTTTTTACAACATCTATAGGGTCCATCATAATCTGATGATATCCCTTATAAGCATCTAAAAAAACAAAGATTTCATAACCAACTGTAGAGTCTACTAGCCTGTCAATTCTAGGGGAAGTATAACTATCTTTAGGACAAGCTTTGTTCAAATCAGTAAAATCCACACACATTCTCCAACTGCCATCTGACTTCTTGACTAGCACTGGATTTGCTAGCCACTCTGGATAGATTACTTCTTTAATCATGTTGGCCTACAACAACTTCTCCACCTCTTGCTGGACAGCCTGTATCCTTTCTGGTGCAAACGATATTTTCTTTTGCTTCACTGGTTTCCTGGTTGGGTCGATGTTGAGCTTATGGACAGCCAACTCTGTTGACAGTCCAGGCATGTCACTTGCTTTCCATGCAAACATGTCCGTGTAATCTTTCAAGATTCTGACCAGCATCTGTTTCTGTTCAGCAGGTATCCATGATCCAATGGTGACTTTGGATTCAGGGTCCATTTCATCTAACGTTATTGATTCTACAGGATCGTTGGACTGCCAGCTTTTTTCTTCCTCCGGAACTAAATCTTCCATTGTCACCTGCTGCACCTTCATTTTTCCACTGATTGTGGCTGTATAGCAATTTTTGGCAGCATCCACATCCCCTTTAATAGTAGCTTCTCCTTCGAAAGTTGGTAATTTCATGCTGTTGTGTGCGGGCGATACCACTGCCCTTAAGTCGATAAACGCTGGTCTTCCCAGAATCACATTATAAGCTGATGGAGCTTTTACTACCACAAAATTGACCATCAGAGTCCTGCTCTGTGGTCCTTTGCCAAAAGTCGTCAACAACTTTAACATGCCCACAGGGTGGATGGGCGGCCCGGTAAATCCAAAAAGAGGAGTTGACACAGGAGTCAGCTCCGAATCTGTTAACTTCATCGCTCAAACGCATGTAATACAAAGACGCTTCTCATACGCCCGTGTCTACGCAGATCTGTCTGACTAGATTTTTCTGGACAACGGCTTCTATCACTAGCCCTCCGTTGCTCACAATAGCTGGTAGTGCATTTCTGGGACCGTACTGAACGGTTCCCATTACTTTCTGTTTTTTTGCTTCTCCGTCCTTTTCTGCGCTGCCACTTTTCTCTTGCTGGGCAGCCTTATTAACTCCTCCTGATTCACCCACAATCGTGTTTACAGTGTTGATTGGGGCATTTTCTCTATGTCCATCTGCATCAGGAGACGGATCTATGTGTCTCCTTTGATTATACATGTCATGCCCGCTGTGTTGCTTTTTAAATTCTCTCATTCCTCTGGGATTATCTCCCTGTGCTCGATCGATGCATTCATCAATCTTTCCTTCCATTACTGCTGCGTCTATATCTCTGATCAGGTCCCTGCACTGTTCAAAGTCATGTCCGATATCTTTATGGTACTTGCACCACCTGGTGTGGTCTCTCTTCTCCCTTGGACCCCTCAATGGAGGAGGAGTCTTGGCGATTCCTTTCTTTTCCATAATCGCCAGAACTTGGTCACGAGACCTGTTCAGAGGAATAAGGTCTCTGTCCTGCAAAGCACCTTTTTTCCCTAACCTTTCAGAAATGGGGTTGGTTACCCTATCCCAAACAGATTTTCTTTTTTTGTTGGTATTATAATCGGTCTTTCCTTTTTTAGAATCCCTATGGGACTCTTCCCTCTTGGATCTGTTAGCCTTTTCTCCTTGGCAATGTCTGTATGCAATTTCCAGACATTCTTCCATTGTGCTCGGATTTTTGCTGCTCAGCTTTGCATGTAGGCGTCCTTCTCTGAGACCTGCCACGAAGGATGCTACTAAAAATTTATCATCCAGATCTGCTATCTGGGATGATTCTCCTTTGAACCTCTTAATGAACTGCAACACCGTTTCATCATTTTTTTGCCTAATTGTCAGCAAGTACGTCCGGTTTCGCTGGAAAGGTCTTGCTGCAATGAATGCATGCATAAACTTTCTGGTCAGAGTTGGGAAATCTGTATGGATCTGGGGTTCAGCTTGTTGAACCAATCTCTTGCCTTTCCTATTAGAAGAGTTGCAAATGCCCTGCATTTCATCTCTTCTGGAGCGTTGTACAAATTCATGTGCTAAATGTACTGATGCATATGATCATATGGATCGTTAGTTCCATCATATGCCTGGATCTTTGGGATCTTAAATCTGGGAGGACAGGGAAATGCATCAATGTCCTCAGTAAAAGGGGATACCAGCCTAAATTCATCTTGTTTAGGCTTAAGCATAGCGTCTAACTCTGCTCTGGCGTTATCACCACCAGGGTGAGTAACTCCACTTGTATGCTAAACTCTGCTTCCTGCTTTTCTCTTTTAGCAGTTTGCAGTAGAGTGTGTGCTTCAGATGCCTCATTATCATGATTTCTCGCTTTTAAAACTGCCTCAAATATGGCTTTTATCTCTTCTGCTTTGAGATTTGCAAGATTTTCCACCAACATTTGTTTGACAGCGTCAGGGTTGCTTGTCTGCCCTTCTTCCATAACTTTCTTTCCGGTGTCTTGATTATTTCGATCTGGGCTTTTCTCCCCGGTTCTATTTTCTTTCTCTGGTTGAGTTTGTTGTTTTTTTTAGTTTTCTTGATTTCTTGCCATTTTTCTGTAATAATCACTCACTAATTAGAATTTACCTTCTTTCTAGCGCCAAATGATGTGGTATAAATATTACAATCGGGTAATCGAGTAATTCTAATTAGGAAAACAACGTAAGAACAAGTACTTTGTATATAATTTTGGACTAAACTCCTCGAGAGAGCTTCCTACGTATCCAATTTAGGTAATAAACTAGAATCAAGTCCCCCTCATAGTTCAGGATGTTCCTTATATAGTGGTAGATCATGATCCTCTTCCTTGCGTGATGGGAAGTTATCACCGGTTAATTCTGTACGCCCCTGATCATGGGGTCTACCCACGTTCACGAACGGTTGAATTGATGCTGACTCGGTCTTCGCTGTAGCTAGCCGAGTGTTACTGTTCAGAGATACTTCTGACCAGCCGATCATTCTGTTTAGAGATATACTTCTTTGCAGCGTAGGATGAAGTCCTGCTCCTCTGACTATTCTGGTCAGCACTTGTGGTCCTGTCGTGCCCATTATCTTGATTGTTTAACTTTGGGCCTGGCCCAATTATGGGTAACCCGGCCCAGCAAGCCCACCTATCATCACTCAGGAATCAAGATAATGAAGAGTCTAATCAGTTGATCGGTGAATATCTAGAAATCAAGCCTAGAGATGGCGAATCAGTTGAAGAAGGAAAAGAAAGAAGACTCCTAGAAACCAAAAAAAGTATTTTCCTTGGAGAAAAGATGTTGGCACTTGAAAAAGAAAAGTTGTAATTCTACTCAGTTTTAACTCAGTTTGTTTTAGACTTTATTGTTGTAATGAATTCAGCTGTCCTAGTTTGTTATCTTAATTTGATTTGTTATGATTTCTTGCATTATTCTTTTATTACTACTTTTACGGAGGGTTATGATACATCATCAAAAAGGGGGAAATTGTTGGAAATATTATTTATGTTTTGATGATGATTCGTCACGTAATTAGACAAATCACTTACAATCCATGATGATGAAGTCATAACTAACTATTATAGTGCATAATGGAAGAAGAAGCAAGAAATGGTCTAGAGAAAATGTATAAGTTCTATCTAGAGTCTGAACCTTGTATAGGTTGTTTCAGACAAGCATTGTAATAGAATAGGAACTAGGCGAACATCTGAGTCACAACAAGAAAACCGAGTATATGCATGATGAAGAATCGAGGTTCAAACTCGCTTATGCAAGAATCAAGAAGATAAGTTCGCCGAGGTCACAGACTCAATTGGCTTATCTAGAAGACTAAAGAATGAAGGACACAGACTCGATTCACAGAAATCAAGAACTGAGGTGGCAAACTCAGTTAGAAGCTGTTTAAGTCGTGACTATAAGTAAGGATTCAGGCAAGTCTGTGGTGACCTAAAACTGAACTATAGATCATGTAAAACTGAATAATCTTAAGGACAAAGATTATCAGTTATCAGGAAAAGAAGAAACTGAATGGTGTACTCTGACTTAGTCAATTAAAGTCAGATGTTAAGTATACAAGGGACTCAAGTAGAGTAGAAAACTGAGTTAAGACCTTGTTGAATTTGAATTAACAATACAACAAAGTTCGTACATATGAACATTGGCTAAACGACAAGTGTAACGGCTACAAGAGCTAGTGACCGTTACTTCACCCCTATAAATACACAAGAGAATCACTTGAAGGAAAGAGAGAGAAGGATCAGAAAAAGTGCTTTACAAGCACATATCCAAAGATCCATATCCAGAAAATCAGATCATATATATCTAGAAAAGGGGAAGCCAGCAGAATTGCCTTGAAGATTTCAAAGAAAGATCCAGTAACCTATTAAAGGGAAAGAAGGCATCTTGGAGCTACACAACCTGATCCAGAAGAATCAGACAGCTCAACGAATTAATCTCTTGATTAATTCTAAACCTAACCTTTGTGAAAAAGGGTTGGCTGTGCATAGTTTGAAGAGAGCAATTCCACCTTTCTTCATACGGATGCAACTTGGTTGCCACAGCTGTTGGTGCAGTCTGCGGATTGTGTTTGTGTTAGTGGTGGGTTGGTGAAGGAGCAATTCCACCTCCGAAATATCAGTGTGCAGAATGAAGGGAGCAATCCTACCTTTCTTCATTATGTGTAGACAGTGAAACTAGGGTGTCGTGAAGGACTGTCATAGTGCTAGGATTTTGTAACGGTTATCTCAAGATTCTAGTGATACCTCTTACACCACAGGAGAAGGGGAGACGTACAGGATTACACCACCCGGAACTTCCATAAACAAATATTGTGTTGATTTACTTTATGCATTTATATTCTTGCTGTGATTGATTTAATTCTTGTTATCTTCACACTCAGCAAACGTCAGACACTGAGTCAGCATAAAATTGATACATAGGAGATTCAGATCTTTATTGACACATCTATCGCACTAAAGGCTAGTTATATCCGCTGCCAGTTAACAAGACTAAATATAATTCAGTATTGACTTATACTCAGTTGAGTTAGCTGAACTCCGCACAAGTTAAAAGACAGGAACAAAACTGAGCTGAGGATCAGTTTGAGTTTGGCAAAAACTCAGTTCCTGGGGCTTTTTCAGTTTTGGGAAAGTTTTTAGTGACAAGTTTATTCACCCCCCCCTCTAAACTTGTGTTAGCCTTTCCAAAAGGACCAACAGTACTATCTGTGAGTTTTTACTGCCTGCCATGTGGCAACACCTGACTTGTCGTCTGTGCTAAAATCCAAAAAGTACACTGACGATACCGAATATCGCACCTCCACGTAGCATCACGAGATAGTCCTCCTGAAACGAGAATAAGTGATAGCCCAAGGGTCGAGTTCCGAGTTGAGACATCGACAACCGACGTGATCAAAGAACCGAGACGATGGGCCCATCTTGATACCGCAAGTCGGAAAGCTCGGGGTGCGGACAAAGTCCACTCTAAACATGCAGGACCATTATCCATGTGGTTACTTGCATAAGTGGGTAAAGCCCATATAAGCTGGTAAAAGCCCAAAGGGCTAATACTGTATTTTACACAAACCGACATGGTTTAAGGTTAGGGTAATGAACTCCCTATAAATATACACTTCCAGGAACTACGTGTGACTTGATTCCTGGACAATTACAGGATACATAGGCAACCTGTGAGAGACTCTCAGGCTCAGTCTAAAATCACCCCAAAATCATCCTTGATTCGATCATCCCTAGATTAAATTGACCCGAAATTATACATGACAAAATCCAGCATCGTCACTGGCGCTAGAAGGAGGGCCTTCTATCGGTGATGGATCAAGGAGTGATGGTGATCATGTTAATGGCAAAATAAGGCCAAAAACGCAGCGAGATCGGCGGCTAATTTATGGAGTTTGAACCGTTGAAATGAAAATTCCTCCGGTCAAATTGAAGAAGAAAGGGGGAAAAACAAGCCCTCCAAATTTCAGACCGATCGGAGTGCGTCTTGATGCCCGATCGTTGCAAATAAGTTGCTGTTGTATTATAGAAACGCAGCAGAACCCTAATCAGCAGTTTCAGGTCGGCGGCCTGTTACCAGCAATTCAACCGTTGGAATGAAAATTCCTCCAATCATATTAAATAATACAGAGAGAAGAACAATCTCTTAAAATTTCATGCCGATCGGTGTCCGTCTTGATGCCCGATCGTTGCCAAGGAGCTGCTACTGTATCAAAAGATGCAGTAAGTCGGCAGCCTTTTTTGCTACCAATTTAACCATTGGAACAACAATCCCACCGGTCATATTCAAGAGTTATGAGGACCGAACGATCCCTCAAAATTTCAGACCGATTGGAGTTCATTTGATTACCTGATCGTGACAAGGAAGTTGCTATAGGGCACCAAAAAAGCAGCAGGATTCTGGACAGCAGCTGCCAGATCGGAGGCTTATTCCTGGATATTAAGCCGTTGAAAGAACAATTCCACCGGTCACATCGAATAAAAGTGAGGGAAGAGTGATCCCTCCAAATTTCGTGCCGATCGGAGTCTGTTTCGAGGTCTGATTGCCACCGGAAAGACACTGTTGTGGCGCCCGAGAAAGCTGTGAATTATCTACCGTATCTAGCTATCCACGAAGCGAGTTCTTGAGCTCCAAGGATCGAGCCGAGCTCTTTAGCTCTCCAGGTTCTCACAATCGTTATTTTAAATTCTTATACACTTTGTAAGTCTCTTGATGACGGAAAAATTCACTATTATTATTATAACATTTCACCCCACTTCTGATACCATTTTGAGCACTTATATATCATTTCGAGTCATTAATTCATTAGATTTATCTAAATGCATAAGTAGTAAGTATTATATAAAATATTATGTTTTACTAATTTTTGTGCCGGTTTAGCAAACCGGAGTGTCATGTAGAATTTACGTTTAGTTTTTATCTATGTTTATTTATCAAAAAAAAAAAATATATATATATATATATATATATATATATATATATATATATATATATATATCAGAAAAAAATGTATACACAATACAAATACTGTATCTTGTTAAAACTTTTGTTTCAGATTTACTCACGGTTCGTTTCTTTGTGTTCGGTAAAAAGATAAGATTTATCTTTGCAAAACGGAACTAAAGACTCAATCACGAGGCGAGAATTTTACTGATCGAAGAAAGCTCGATTCGAATCAAGAATGGGCTGATTCGAATCGACCCCAAACTTGGAGTTCAAGGTTTTCAAAATATCCCACGTAACAATATGTTTTGAGGCTTAAAGATGGATTTTGAGGAAAAGAAGAAGATGCCACGAATTTACGAGATCAACGGATAATTTTTCCAACGCACTTCTACCGTAACCAGTTTTCGACGGACATTTTACCCGACTTAGAGGCATTTTCAGGGGAAGAGTTCTTCATGAAAGTTGTAGATACTAAAATGAGCTTTCCAACACATTTTGAATCACGTCAATCGGAGGTCTACAACTCAAGTTATGATTTTTTTTACCGAACAGCTGAAATTTGGACGAATTGGAGATATCTTGGTTAAAATCCATGCATGTTACTTGCAATGATTCCTTGTAACAAATTTTTGCATGACTCATCACCTTCACATGCAAACTCATGATTACATCCAAGCCTCCCTAACAAACTATTGGTGATTCACCACCCCTTCCCCAAATACTACCTCCCTTATACACTCTTAGATATATATATATATACATATATATATATAGATATATCTCCATATATGAGACTTGCCTCGCAATTTACATCACAAGGGAGAAAGAGAGGGAGAGGCCCCTCCTTACACCTCCATCTCCACCCATAATGGAAGCCCCTTTCTTCATGTAATTCTCCACTTTTTATCTCTTTTCTTGTTGAAGATTTGAAGTTGTGTGTATGCATATATACATATATGTCTATGTATATCTCTATGTAAGCATATATGCAAGCTTCTTTCTTCATCTTTTTCTTATTTTGAGCTCAAGTATGTATACATATGTCTATGTATGTATATGTATATGATTGTATGTATAAATAAAGTTGTAATAAAACGATGATGAGAAGCTAAAGCACGTGGAACAAGCCTTGTGAACCCGATTCTAAGCAATATCTCGATTTCGAATTTGGATTATCTTGTGAGTTTTAATAAAAGTTGTATCTCTCCTGTGTTTTATTGTTGTTATCATTAGATATATAGTTAGATATATATATATATATATATATATAAAAGTGTATATATATAAATATAAGTATTCTATAATAGTATATATATATATGAGAATCTGGCAATTGATTGGATTAAGGTTTTAATTTGGTTTTAATAGAATTCTGGCATAAATTTTGTATCATATATACAACAATTTATTGACAGAAGGATATTATGTAAAACTTCCCGCCGTTTGTAATCCATGACATTTTGACGGAGTTTGATATCTATATATATTAACCATAATGAGTAGCTAAATCTTTTCGGTGTTTTTATTGTTGTTATGCAATTTATATCGATGGATTGTTTCTATTTGATGTTTAACGGTTGACGAGTCGTTGTTAAACTTTAGATCACCATAGTAAAGATTGGATTTTTAATCTAATTAACGAGTTGTTAGGTTGAATATCTAGATTGCGAATTGAGAGATTTCACACCTTTGTTATGAAAGCGTTAATCTTTAAAATCGAAAGATAAAAGATTGATAGGCGAACTTTTCTAAGAGATTAGGAGTTCATACCTTCGATAGGTGAATCACAATTTTCGTTAAATCACCACAAGATAATCTAGAGTCGAAATTGAGGGTTGCGGGAATCGGTGGATCATTGCTTGTTCGTTGTTAAATTAATTGAGAAAAATCGTTTGTGCTGTTTTGCTTCGTTTTCATCGTAGTAACCGTAGTAAGTTTATTGTAGTTTTAGTTATAAAATAGGTACAACTTAGTTAGCTCGGTTCGTAATTATCTTTCCTGGCTTTAGATCTTTGATCTTCTGTCCAGTTTACTTTTGTTGTTTTCGTTTTTAGTTTTGTTAAGTGTTAGACGTTTTTATTTTCTTAAAATTTTAGTTATAATAGTAGTCATGACAATTTAGAAAAAAATTAATAAAACTAGATAAACCTCGATTCCTGTGGATCGACTCACAGTTTTTAATCGCTATACTACAATCCTCGCACTTGGGGTAAACCGGATTTATTTTATTACTTGTTATATTTTGCTTTGCATAAAATCCGAGACAAGTTTTTAGCGCCGTTGCCGGGGACTCGATGCGGTTGTCTAGTTTTGTTAATTAATTTTTCTTAAGTTTGTGCCCTTAGTGTTTCGTTTTCTTTCCTTAAAAAAATTTAAAAAATAAAAATAAAAATTTTGGTTTATGCAAACTCGAGTCGAAAAGGCCCATTGCTTTACACCCACGACCTCGAACGAACCATAGTCGATCAAACAGCGAAGAGTCCGTCCTTCGGCTCTTCCCGACGAAGAGAACACGGTGATCCAGTTTGAACGAAATCTAGCGAGAGAGATTGAAGAGGTCGCCATCATGGCTGCAAATGATAGACGACGTTGGTCGACTACGCCATGCCTGGTGAAGTCGAGTCAACCCAATTTGTCATTTTACCAAATGGCTATTACGCTCCAACCTTCGAACTTAAACCAGGTCTTATTCAAATGATGCAACACGATCTATCTTTCATGGTTTTCAATCGAGAATCCTCACACTCACGCACACACATTTTTAGAAATATGTGGTACAACTCGCATACAAGGAGTTAGTGTGGATGCAATTAAATTGAAATTGTTTCCTTTTTCCTTAAGAGGGGAGCGAAAGAGTGGTACAACTCTCTTCCCCCGAGTCGATTACAACCTGGGCTGAACTCGAGCACGAGTTCCTGAGTCAATATTTCCCACCATCCAAAACAGCCCAGTGCTTGAGTGAAATCTTCACATTTTTCCAAAAGGAAATTGAATCTTTCTTTGATGCTTGGAAGAGATTTAAGGCTCTCCGTGGAAATGCCCTCATCATGGTTTAGACTTGCAGAGGCAAGTAAACACTTTATTTAGTGGATTGACCGAACTCACCAAGGGTATGGTCAATAGTTCATCAGGAGGGGCATTTTTAAGAAAAACGCCTGAAGAGGGATGGCAGTTATTTGAAGATATTTCCAAGTACAACTACGCCCCTTTATCTCATGCTATCCAGACACCTCCTCCACCTAGGATCGAGGAGGTGAACATGCAAAATCAGATCGCCATGCTGCAACAGCAGGTGGCAGCTCTCAAAATATCCTCTAATCCTATGAATCAGAACCGGTCATTTCCTCGAAACTCTCAAGTTACGCTACGTGAAAGTTGTTGTCGTCACTGGCCATTTGGTTGGCGATGTCGCTTTTTCCCATCCTGCATATTAAGTCAATACTATCCGAGAATCGTGGACGATTCGGTCCAGTCACATGTCGGACATGTGATAATGTGAGCATACCGCTCGTTTACATCCCATGGGTGGACAGTAACACCGAAGTTAATACTTTCAACGGCCAAAAAATCGAGATTCAACAATCGCCTCTCTGGCCAAAGCAATTTTCAAAACCAGGGTTTTAATCAAAATCGAACTTCAATCAAAACCATAATATGAATTTTCCAAATCAAAATCGAGGTTCAACCAGAATCGGCGAACAATCCAAATCCTATGTTTCAAAGTCGGTATATCCAATCTTTTCCACAAAACTTTCAAGAATTCTAAGGCCCCTCTCAATCTAGTAATCTTGACACTAAATTGGATTCCTATCAGAAGGAGCAGAATAATAATTTCCAATTCCTTCTCAGTTCAATCAAGAATCTTGAAAGGCAGCTCGGGCAAGTAGCTGACCAAAAAGCTTCTAGACCCTCGGGGCAGTTACCCAGCTTCACTGAGAAGAACGCCAAAGGTGGTCAAGTGGCTCAAACTGAGTTAAATCAAAGCCAATGCACTGATCTAGTTCCCACAATTCCCTATGGTAGAGAAGAGGACAGTGCTATGAATTTAAGATCCGGCACTCAGATTAGTGGTCCCCCGAACCAGGGAAACCACTAACCCCTCCTGCCAATGATGAGGCAGGAGGGGAAGTCGTACATCCATGCCCCCATGTTCTGGATGATAGTACTCAGGTGGCTGATCCCCTGAGAAATAAAGAGTTTGAAAGTACTCAGGTGGCTGATCCCCTGAGAAATAAGGAATTTAGTGGAAGTCAGGTGGTTGATCCCATGACAGGCAAGAAAGGTGAAAAAGTGGTGAGGTGGAAAGATTTGGAAGATAAAGCTGTTAGTTCATCCTTAAAGCAAGTGTTTTCTGAGAATGATTTAAAGAAACTTCCATTTCCACCCAGAAAAAATAACATCTCCTTGCATGAAGACAAAAAGTATGAGAAAGTGCTTAATCTTCTTAAGAATACTCAGGTAAATCTTCCATTATCTGATGTTTTAGTTGAGATGCCTAAGTATACAAAGTTCATCAAGGATGTTGTGTCCTCTAAAAAGAAGCTCGAAGACATGGATCAGTTAATTGGTGAGAATTGCTCTGTGATTGGTTATGATGAGTTGCCAATCAAGAGGGGTGACCCTGGGAAATTTGTGCTCACATTGTTGATGGGAGGTTTAGTCTTCCCAAATTCTTTATGTGACCTAGGTGCATCCATTAGTCTGATGCCATTGTCTGTTTGTAAACAGCTTTGTTTAGATAATCTTTTAGAACCCACAACCATGAATCTTCAATTTTGCCGATAGATCTTCCAAGAAAGTCTTTGGGATATTAAAGGATGTTTTAGTTCAAATCGATAGATTCACTTTCCCAGTTGACTGGTACGTCCTTGACATCGAGAATAATGAGAATGTTCCTTTAATACTCGGCAGACCTTTTCTTTCTACAGCCAGGGCCCTCATTGATTGTGATGGTGGCAAAGTGACTATACGAGTTGGTGATCGGAGGTGAGCTACGGCGTCTAGAGCTATTCGAGACCTCTCGATTATCCAACAGACTTTTCCATTGAAGACATGTCGATGACTTTAATGACTATATAGAAAAGCAAGTCATGGTCATTGAGAGGCGAGTATGAGCGATTAGTGAAGAATCTGAATAATCATGGTTGGGTGAGTCTAGAACAACTAGAGTCGGTTGATGAAGGTTCGTTGAATGGTGAAGCTTTGGCGGGGGACCACCGAGTAAACTCAAGTGATGTTGAGTTGAAAAGTGGGGAGCTTAAATCTAGTGTGTAAGAACCACCACTGCGGTTTGGTACTAAAGCCTTTGCCTCAAGACTTTGAAATATGTTTTCTTGAGAGAAGGTGACAAGCTTCCTTTAATTATCTCTCGCCAAGTTATCCTGGTGGTTAGAAGAAATGAAGTTGTTGAATGTTTTAAGGAAGAATGAAAAGGCTTTCGGCTAGCAAGTGGGAGACATTAGAGGGATATCTCCTGACATATGCATGCACAAGATCAAAACTGAAGAGGGTGCTAAGTGTGTTAGACAGCCCCAGAGGAGGCTCAACCCTCACATGCAAGAAGTGATTAAGAAAGAGATTATCAAGCTTTTGGACATGGGTATTATTTTTGCAATTGTTTGACAAAGTGAATGGGTGTCCCTACTCAAGTAGTTCCTAAGAAAGGAGAAATTACTATCGAGAAGAATGAAAAGGGTGAAGAAATAGCATTGAGGCTAGTAACTGGTTATATAATCTGTATTGACTACAGAAAACTCAATGAAGTCACGAAAAAAGATCATTTCCCCCTTCCGTTCATTGACCAGATGCTTGAGCGTCTGGCAGGACATGCATTCTACTGTTTTCTTGATGGTTATTCAGGATACTTCCAAATAGCCATAGACCCAATCGACCAATAAAAGACCACTTTCACCTGCCCTTATGGTACATTCGCTTATAGGCGAATGCCATTCGGTCTCTGCAATTCCCACTTTACACATTCCAAAGATGTATGCTGGCAATCTTTGATGGGCTTGTTGAAAAGTGTATGGAGATATTCATGGACGATTTCTCAGTCTTTGGTCAATCCTTTGATCACTGTCTTGACAATCTTGATCAAGTGTTATCCCGCTGTGTGGAAAAGAACTTAGTCCTAAACTGGGAAAAATGCCATTTTATGGTAGACGAAGGAATAGTTCTTGGCCACAAGATATCAGAAAGAGGAATGGAAGTAGATAGGGCAAAAGTTGAGGCTATAGAGAAGATGAAATTCCCTAAAAATGTGCGTGAAGTAAGAGGTTTCCTTGGACACGTTGGTTTTTATAGGAGGTTCATTAAGGATTTTTCTAAGATAGCTAAGCCCCTTTCCACTTTACTCAGAGAAGATGTTGTTTTCAATTTTGATGATAGTTGCAAGCATCGTTTGATGAGCTTAAAAGTCAATTGATTTCCACCCGATCCTTATCTCTCCCGATTGAACCTACCTTTGAACTAATGTGCGATGCATCCAACTACGCCGTTGGGTGCGGTCTTAGGTCGGCGAATTAAGGGAAAATTCCAGCCCATCTCTTACGCCATCAACACACTAAACCCCACGCAAGTGAACTACACAACCACTGAAAAGGAATTATTGGTGTAGTCTTTGCTATGGACAAATTTCGTTAGTTACTTGTTGGGCGCCTCAGTCATTGTTTGGACTGACCACGCTGCTCTGCGCTATCTTATGACAAAGAAAGATGCTAAACCGCACTTACTACGTAGGATACTGATCCTGCAAGAATTCGATGTTCAAATTAAGGATAAAAAGGGCAGTGAAAACGTAGTGCAGATCATGTTTCTAGAATGCAGAATGATGAAAAGAAAGAACCTGAAGAGACAGACCTTTACTTTCCTCTCGAGCATGTTATGCATATAGACGAGTGCACTCTAGATGTTCCGTGGTTTGCCTCTATCGTCAACTACCTGCATTCCCAGTATTTAAATCCAGAATTTTCATATCAGGAGAAGAAGAAATTTTTCTCTGATTTGAAAACCTTCGTGTGGGATGAACCTTACCTCTTTAAAATTTGTAAAGATGGATTGTTGAGAAGATGTGTCCCTGAATCAGAGCAACGTGATATCATTGAACAATGCCACAGTGGACCTATTGGTGGCCGCTTTGGTCCCTGGAAAACCGTTGCTAAAATTTTTCAGTCCGGTTTCTATTGGCCCACGATCTTCAAGGATTCAGAAGCCTTCTGCAAGGCTTGTGATAGGTGCCAACGAACCGGTGCTCTAACTAGGCGTTTTGACATGCCATTGAAGCCCATTTTAGAATGTGAGGTATTTGATGTGTGGGGTATTGATTTTATGGGCCCGTTTCCATCTTCCTGTGGAAACAAATACATCTTAGTCTGCGTTGACTATGTATCGAAATGGGTGGAGGCTCAAGCCACTTCTCACAATGACCACAAAACGGTCATGAACTTTCTCAAGAAAAATATCTTCGTGAGATTTGGATGTCCCGTGCCTTAATCGGTGATGAGGAACACACTTCACGCAATGTGCCACTAGAAAAGTCCTTGAGAAATATGGTGTCCGGCACAAAATTGGCACACCATATCACCCTATGACTAGTGGCCAGGTCGAGAGAAGTAATCAGAGTTTGAAAAGGATCCTGGAAAAAGTTGTAAACAGTCATAGAAAGGATTGGAGTCTCAAACTGGATGATGTACTATGGGCATACCGTACTGCCTATAAAACCCCCATGGGTACATCACCCTATCAGATGGTGTATGGCAAACCCTGCCACTTGCCAGTCGAATTAGAGCATAAAGCATATTGGGCCATTAATTTCTTGAACTTTAATGCCCAGTAATGTGGTGAACATCGACTGATGCAGTTGCATGAATTGGATGAGTTTAGACTCCGGGCCTACGAGAGTGCCAGGATTAGCAAGGATAGAATGAAACTCCTTCATGATGCTAAAATCAAGAAGCGAGAATTTCAAGTTGGGGAGCAAGTCTTACTTTATAATTCCAGGTTGCATCTGTTTCCTGGAAAGTTGAGGACGCGTTGGTCCGGCCCCTTTGAAATTCTACAAATCATTCCTGGAGGTGTTTTAGAACTAAGAGGTCATGGTGACCAGCCGTTTAGAGTGAATGGTCAAAGGTGCAAGCATTATATAGGACAAACCAAAGAGAAACCTTTGATTGTTCATTTCCTCGACATCCTCGGGTGTGGTATGACTGAAGTCACTGAGTTTGATGAATTTTCACCCGACTTGTTTTCTGAAGATGACGGCAGTGATTCATTAGAGGAAGTTATGGCTGGTAGTTGGGATATGGAAGAACTCAAAAGGGAGGCACAATTAAAGAGAAAGCTGAAAAAGAAGAAGTCTACAATGGGGAGGATTAAAAGTGTTTGGAAAGCAATGAGAAACTTGACCTCATGTGTTAGATGCGGTTTCTGCAGCCACACCAATGATCAGAACTTACACGATGTAGTGACTGGAAGGAAGGTGAAGTGGCCTGATCCAGGCTAAGAATAGATTTGTCGAGCAAACGACGTTAACCAAAAGCGCTACCGGGAGGCAGCCCGTAAAAATATTAAGTTTTTTTTAAAAAAAAATGAAATAAATAAATTTAAAAAAAAAAACGCAACTAAGTCCCAGGATGAATGTTTGAATATCATCAAAAATGGAACGATTAGGTGGTTATCCGAAAATACCAAGGGAGATTAAAGAAAACATTCAAATACATCATTTCTTGGACTTAGGTTGTTAGAATGATTTAACCCTTGAGGATCTGGGTATAAAAGACTCAATACTCTTTCACACATTTCATTTTATGATCTACTCTGTTACCAACATAAATTTATGACTTGACTATGATATTTGCTCATGTGATACTCTCTATGATACATATATGCTTAGATGTTCTGTGCTTTACCCGTGTGGGTTATTTTTCCATCTAAAGCTTTTATGAGATTGACTATATATATATTGCCTATTGAATTTTCTGACGTGACAGGGCCATTTACTTATTATTCCCATATCCCTATTCGATGTCTTGGCACGAGGACCATGTCCCGTGTTTGCTTTGTTTTGGTTGTTTTTGTTTTGGTATAGGGATTCGGTTCGTGTTTTCTCATGGCTATTACGGGATTCGATAGCACCTTTCTGCCAGGTTTATAAGCTAAGTCTTCCTCTCTATCTCATTCACATGTTGAGGGTAATGCAAAATCGTAAGTGAGAGGTAGAGTCGATGATGGTCTAGCAATGGCATTAAGTGTTTATTTTGTATCAGAAAAAACCCTTAGTTTCTGATCTTTTTCAAGCATTATTTAGTTGATTAAAATAAAATGTACAAGGTATATATTTCATGGATTTGAAGATGTGATGATCAATTTAGATATGTATAATCAATTTGACCCATAAATGCATTTTAACCCCAAATTTATTTGTGTAACATGAATTTCTTCACGTAAGCCTTTGATATTGAAGCGAAAATTTTAAATGCAGTGCCCATTCAAGTATCCTAGTGGTTGATCCTTAGTAATAACAAAGAACTTAATACGACTTCTAAACGTGTCTTGTGAATATCTGAAGGTTTGAATGTGATAGAAATAATTTCAAACTAAGTTGAACTATTCATATGCCGGTTGTAGCTGCCAATGATTTGTGTGCGTAGAGTCGTTATCACGAAACGTCCTATTTCACTATGAGGTTTAAAAAGCTCCCATTGCTGATGATAGTAGTCCAAATAGCTAGGCGTTATCACGAAACATCCTATTCTTTGGGAATGAGGGCATATGATACACATATGAAGAAAAAAAAAAAAAAAAGAGTTAGATAGGTATTAATGTATTTGATCTCACCTCATGACGCTTGCAAGATAGTCGATTTTGGCAATGAGTTCGGATATGTTAGTCTTCTATGAAAAAATAGAGCATGGTTGAAAATTTAGTTATCTTCTGACTATCCCCAATATAAACTGAATGATATGCATTAGGGATTATCCTAATAAGTACACGGGAGGACGTTGTGTGGAACTTTTACTGCCTATACCTAGGAAAATTATTAGGACTGGCTGAATGGATATTTGTGCGTTTGCTTGAATTATTCAAGAGAGGATAGTGGAAATTGAAAAGGCTTGTCACCCACTCACTCTGTTATACATTTATTTTAAGGTTAACGTGTAGTTATGATTCGATTGGTTGCATCATCTGATTGTCCCTTATATCTTGTATCTTCATGAATTTTTCCTCCTAGTGTGATGTATGCACGGGGGTCCGGCAAGACTAAGCTACACCGGAGAACGGAGGGGTGATTCCTTCTTATCTCAATGAGGTTTGTCTTGACCCGATTTATCCGGTTGTCACATATGTTCCAACGAATAGGATGGGTAGGCTTGCCTCACGTTACCGACACCATTCGAATCCTTGATTTGATAAGCTTTTATGATAACATCAAAAAGACGTGGTTAGTTAACCCACAACCACTTCCAAATTATTGAGTGGGAGCGGGGGAGGCGACAGCCAACCCCACGGCCTCTACTATAGATACAAGTAAGTGAGAGAAGGGTGACGCCTCGAGGCGCTTTGATTTCGTCCCCCTAAGGATGGTGTTCACCCCTATCAACATTCATGGCTTGGTCTCCGAAAGGATAGGATTTCCAGGTACTCGTCGGGTCACTGACCTATCCTAAGACGGCACACTCGGGGCGTACCTAAGAGATCCGATATAGTAGGTCACACTCATAAAGGATATTTTTGATAATATCTAGGCTAAAAAAGGAAGGTAATCAATGAATAAAGGGATGTTCGATTCTTGTGGGATGTCCGATTCTCACAAGTTATTCATTGATGAGATTGTCTCGATTTAACCGTCATCTCTTTGACCTACCCTAAGGCGGCACTGAGATGCGAGGTTAAAACCTTGGAATGGTAGAGTAGACTTATTTTTTTTTAGTTTACAATTCCTAAAATTTAATATAGTAGTGTTAAACTTGAATTAATACATATCATTTTATTTTCAGCAAAATGTCTGCTCAAATTTACCTTTCTTTATCTCGAAAAATTAACGGGAAACAACTTTAAGAAATGGAAGAGTAACTTAAACGTGGTACTCACGTATGAGAATGTGCAACATGTACTTACTTCTGAATGCCCTACTGTTGGCGATCCAAAACCTAGTAAAGCCGAGATCGAGCAGCGTAATCGGCTGAATCGAAGCGGATAACCGGGCTCGTGGGATCATCCTGGCGGCAGTGTCGGAGGTTATTAGGACCCAGTTGAAGAGTTTGAGTCTGCGGGAGAAATCATGCGAAACTTACTACGATGTTTGGATCACCTAGCAACCAATTAAGACCACGATGCCATCGGGTTGGCCGTTAACACAAAATTGAAGAAAGGTCAAGCGTTGAATGGTCATGTTCGAATATGATCGATTACTTCAATGACGCCGGTATTCATGGATCAAAGTTCGATGAAGCAACTCAAGTATCGATGATTTTGGAATCATTGACTCCTGAGTTTATCCTGTTCAAAACTCAGTATCTGATGGGCAAATATGAGTTTACCATGACACAGATGCTGAATGAACTGACTATCTACGAGGGCCTGCTATCGAAAGATAAAGTCCAAGTAGGGGATAAGAAAGCTGAAGCCAATATGGCCGAAGCCAGGTCATCAAACAAGCCTAAGGAAAAACCGAAGAAGAAGGGTAGTGTTGCACCTGTGCCCAAGCCAATGAAGAAAAAGACTGCCAAGAAAGTTGACGAGTCCAAGCCAAAGGGCAAATGCTTTTACTGTAAGGAGGTAGGACATTGGCGACGCCATTGTCCCGAATATCTTCGTGATGTGAAAGATGGCAAAGTCAAAGGTCTGTCATTGGAAAGATAAGAAAGGTAATTTGGAATTACTATTCTTGGAATCTTTTAACGTAGCTAAAGATGTGTCCACTTGGATACTTGATACTGGAGCTACTAACCATGTATGTTCTTCATTGCAGATTCTTAGTTCGTATGAGGAGCTGGAAGAGGGTTCTCAAGTGATGCGAGTAGGCACTGGGGCGCTCATTTCGGCTAAAGCAGTGGGAGCTGTGGACTTGCATTTTAATAATAGAATTTTACATTTAGAAAATGTTTATTTTATTCCGAATTTCAGGAGAAATTTGATTTCTTATTCTGCCTTAGTTGAACAATCATTTTCTGTTTCAAGTTTGAATGGTGAATTTGTTATTTCAAAGAATGGCTTTGAATTGTGTTCAACTATAAATGAAAACAGTTTATATTTTGTAAGACCACATAAAGCTCCCTACTTATCTTGAAATGTTTAAAATCGCTCATCAAAGATCTGCTAAAAGCGAAAACTTTCTCAAGTAAAGAAGATAAAACATACTTGTGGCATCTAAGGCTTGGCCATATTTCCTGGAAAGACTCAAAAGACTTGAAAAGGTGAATGCCTTAGGTGAGTCATCTGTTGACACACCTTTGCACATGCTGTGAGTGTTGCCTGGAGGAAAAATGACTAAGCGTCACTTCTCATCAAAGGGTAATAGAGCCCACAGGGAACTCTAGACTTAGTGCATTCGGACCTTTGTGGTCCGATGAGCGTTACAAGCTAGAGGCGGATCTGAGTACTTTGTGACTTTCATTGATGATTACTCGAGATTCGGTTATGTTTATCTGCTTGCATAGAAAGTCCGAGGCTTTTGGAAAGTTCAAGGAGTTCCAAGCGAAGCGAAAGGCAACTAGGCAAGTCATTGAAATGCCTTCGCTCGGATCGCGGAGGTGAGTATTTAGATCTGAGTTCATTGACTACTTGGTGAAAAAAGGAATTTGCTTCCAACGTTCGGCGCCTTAGGACACCTCGGCAGAAACGGAGTTCTTGAGAGGAGAAACAGGACATTGATTAACATGGTTAGATCAATGATGAGCTCACGCCTCACTACCTATATCCTTTTGGGGTTATGCTTTAGAAGCGGCGTCTACATTTTGAATGCGATGCAGTCAAAGTCATCGAAAAGACACCCATAGAAATGTGGTCGGACATCGCGAAAGCCTTCGTCACTTCCGCATATGGGGTTGTCTGCACATGTCTTTGATGGACAAGACTACCAGGCTACAATCATGTATGAAAGTATGTTTGTTTGTAGGCTATGCAAAAGTACACACGTGGTGGTCTATTTTACGATCCGGAAGATAACAAAGTGCTAGTCTCGACTAACGCTCGTTCTTGGAGGAAAGTTATATGAAAGACCACAGACCTCAAGTACAATTGTACTAGAGGAATTACTCTCCGATGACATCGAGGCCTATTGTGGCTCTGCCGATGTTCCTGTAAACAACACTAATAATACAACAGTCACTTCCGACATTCCTGTTCCACCCAGACGTACTGCGAGAGTAGTTCGGCCACCGGCTCGGTACGGCATGGATTTAGAGGCAAACATAGTCGCCTCTGATGGGGTGGAAGATGATCATCCCACCTATAAGAAGGCCTTACTGGGTCACGATAAGGATAAATGGATTGACGCAATGAATCAAGAGATGGAGTCTATGTACTCTAACTCAGTCTGGAAACTTGTAGAACTTTCTCAGGGTGAAAGGCCCATTGGATGTAAATGGCTCTACAAGCAAAAGAGAGGAGTAGATGGGAAGGTTGAAACCTTCAAAGCACGGGCCGGTAGCAAAGGTTACACACAATGAGAGGGTATAGACTACGAGGAAACCTTCTCACTGTGGCCATGATGAAAACCATCCGCATCCTCCTTTTCGATTCTTTGCATGTCCGGATTATGAAATCGGCAAATGGATGTTAAGACAGGCGTTTCTAAACGGCTTTCTTGACGAGGAAATCTATATGCAAACAACGAGAGGATTCATTGAAGAAGGTCGAGAGCACATGGTGTGCAAGTTGCTCGAGATCCATTTATGGGTTGAAGCAAGCGTCTGCCTGCACTGGTATCATAAATTCGATCACACGATCAAGTCTTATGATTTCGAACAACACTTTGCTTTGAATCTTGTGTGTACAAGAAGGTTATCAAAGATAGTGTTGTATTTCTAGTGTTGTACGTTGATGACATACTCCTAATTGGCAACGATAAGGGGATGATGTCCGGCGTAAAAAGTTGGTTGACCACGCAATTCCAAATGAAAGATTTGGGAGAAGCGAGTTATGTTCTAGGGATCCAAATTATAAGGGATCGTAAGAACGCAGGATGTTAGCTCTGTCCCCAAGCAACTTATATAGATAAGGTGATGGCACGCTTGATATGAGAAGCGCAAAAGAAGGGTTTTCTACAAACCCGTCCACGGCGTTACCTCTCTAAGACTCGAGGGCCTCAAACCCACAAGAAGAGGTGAAGCTATGGGAAGAGTGCCATATGCCTCATTTTGTTGGTAGTCTTATGTATGCTATGAGGTGTCACGAGACTGACATTTGTTACGGCGTTGGATTAGTCGGCCGTTTTCAATCAAATCCAGGGCAACCGTGCCTTTGGGCCGAAGATAAAGAATCTCATCAAATATTTGAAGAGAACCGAAATTATATGCTCGTCTATTCGAGTGGGAGTTTGGAGCTAGCGGGGTACACCGATTCGATTTTCAATCAGGCAGAGATGATTCTAAATCTACCTCTGGTTCGATGTTTACGCTTGGTGGCGGTGCGATAGAATGGAGAAGCCAAAAGCAATCCAAAGACAAATTGATTCAACAATGGAAGCTGAGTTCATAAGCGGCCTCGGAGGCGGTAAAGCGATTTAGTTAAGAAAGTTCATCAACGGATTAGGCGTTGTCCCGAATCTTGAGGATCCTATTACTATTGTGATAACAATGGGGCCATTGCCAACTCTGAGAGACCTCAAAGCCACGATGAAGTCGAAGCACATAGAGAGAAAATCTTTGGGTGATCAACGATTTTGTCGATGGAGGGACATTTCCGTCAAGAAAATCGCCTCCGCCGATAATCCTGCTGATCCATTCACCAAGACGCCATTTGTCGATTGAAGCTTTTAGTCGACACTTGGAGACTATAGGTATTAGAGACATGTCTCATTTGCTTTAGAGCAAGTGGGAGTGATAGTTTGTTTGTATTTTTAAATAATAGGGTGTGCTCTAAAACAATTAATCACATGCTTTCGTGCAAGTGGGAGATTGTTAGGTGTGATGCCGAAAGACAATTTTGTAATTGTTTTATTTAATAAATGAAATGATGTTATTATTCATATTTATTATTCTCATATTCACCGATGTGACAATAGTATTTACACTACGAAAACCCCAAAAGTATATCGTTTATGTAATCACTTAACTCGATGTATGGTATATACACATGAGGATTGAGTTAGTGAAGATGTACTTAAAATACAATTAGCCCGTAGTGAAGTTAATCGAGAGTATCGGGTCTCTCCTTTAACTTGCTACTAATGCGCCCGAGAACACAATAGGTGTGATTGTCTTATCCGGACTTTCGGTTAAGAGAACCTAACGGGCATTTATATGTGATAGATATATCATATAGAAATTTGGACCGATTTGATTAGAGTTCACGATATAATTCCGTAATCGAAAGTCTTATCGAATCAATGGATGATCATATTTATGGATATATCTTAATCTGAGGTGATCACGATCAAGCGCTTGAATCGATATGAAGTTTGACTTGACGGTTAAGGATTACACCGAGTCAATGGTGCGAATTACCCCATCTTGGCATTGTCTTTGGATTGAGTGAGTAGTACGTGTTATCACGAGATCTGAATCCATTCCTTCCATTTATGGAAGTAGATAGACGAGCTCCACTTATTTGTTAATCCTAAAGCGATCGATCGTTTGCGAGTTCATATTACACCGATTAGCTACCCAGGTGAGTTGTATGAATTAATTGATCACTAGGTGGTTAATGGTAAATAAGGATAAGAGGTTCTAAAAAGGGTTAACGGTAACTTCCCGATTTAGAATGAGCGATCTATGGAGGATTAATCCATATGTAATGATTATATCAATGGGCGCTTATTATTATTCTCGTGAGGAGATAAATATAATCTTATAATCGGAGGAGTGCGATCCACGGGATTATGGTGGCATATTCCTGTGATTGATTTATCGAATATAATTATTCTATAATTATTTATTTGATTTATCGGACGATTTATTAGTCCATGGTCCCCGACGTGCCTCACAATATAGCATAGCTATTCTCGGACGTCGAATCCTAATAATATTAATTTAGTTCTTGTTGGACTTTATTAAAACGATATGTGAATTAATTGTTTAGTGGACTATTAAATTAGTTGGGCTAAATAATTAAATATGTGGAAAAGACATTTTCCATAATCTTGGCTTGAATTATTGTGTGATGGCAAAATTAATATTGACTAGGTCAATATTGCTAATTTACGCCCATGCCTCTTATTTTGGAATAAGAAATTGTTTTCTTGTGATTAATAAGACATGTGTATAAAATATTTATTGGATAAATATTTATGGTAAATAATAAAGATAAATATTATTCTAGATTTGTTATAGAATATTATGGAATTATCTTTTATTAAAGGATTTATTTTGTTTGATAAATAAAAATCCTTGGAGGCTAAGTTTTACTCTCCTATATAAAAAGAGTTCTCCTTAGCCTTAACACACAACATATTTTAGACTTCTCCCTATAGTAGAGAGAAGAAATATTTCGCCAAGGAGAGAGTAGGAGAAATCTTGGAGATTTTTCGGGTAGCATATCGGAAGGGTTCGAGTCGAGAATTCCTTCCACCGGGAGTTGCTTGGATCACACGATCGGAAGACGTGGTGCTCTTCACACCTTCACAAGTTCTTCCTAATTGCGGTTCTTCAACTTGGATTTTGAGATCCAAGAGGTATGCTCTACATCCCCCTTGTAGAATAGATCTAGTTATTTTATTACGTGTATTATGTAGATCTAGATCCATAAAATCGCTTTTAGTTGCGGATGGTATTACTAACGATGGTATCGATCGCCATGGTGATCTATATTTATACGTATAAAATATTAGATCTAGAGGGTGAGTAAAACATGTAGATTTTTGTCCCAATTTTTTTTAAAAAAGGGGCGAAATTTTGTTTTATTTTTTTATGTTATGAATGTCTTGGTTGAAGAGATGGATTGGGGTTGAGTACTTGTTTACTCGTTAGATCTATTGTAGCTCCTTTGTTTAGTAACAATTGAGCATAGGAATTGTATTTTATTTATGTCTTTTTTTCGAAATTTATGTAAAAGTAGCATCTTTTATTGTAATTTTTTGATTATCCGGGCTGGAAAAGATGAAGATCTTGCTGGAAAATTGAAGATCAAGACGAAACCCAAGGTATGAACGAGGAGAAACGGATGAATTTTATTAAAAAACTGCTACAGGACTTTCTGCGACGCTGAAAAGCGTCGCTATAAGTCCTGTTAATAAAAAAGATGCGGCTAGGGTTTATTTTTTGTTGCGGCTGCATGAATTTTTTTTTGTGACCTAATTTTTTTTTTTTATGATCATTCAACTGCCGCATGAAAAAAAAAAGAAAAAAAAAAAATGGAAAATAATTAAATAGCAGCCGCATATAAATAAAATAAATATATGATTAATTATAATAAATTGGATTTATTTAATTAAAAAGACCTTTTCTCCTCTCGGGTGTTCGTGGTTCGTGATCCGGCGGTTCGAGTTCAAGATTCGAAGATCAAGACTCGAAAACAACAAGATTGTAATTTATTTTTCCTAGGATAGATTAGATACGGGGGTACCAACAATCCATCTCGGTGTTTAAATTTTCCGCAATTTATTTTGTTATGTGTTCGATCATAAAATAGATATAAAATCGGAATTGCCATGACATGCATCATATCATAAATCCACTCCATGCATACATGTAGAATTTTAATTTTGGTAATTAAATAGGCATGTATACAAACTCGTGTAATTAGTTGAAATTTAATTAATACGTGGTAATTAATAAATTTAGTAACTAATTAATGATCCGAGGCGGGTTATGAAATCGTTAGGCCTTTGGTGTGTGTTCTCGGTGAACCGCCTTAAAACCCAAACGAGATCACGTTCTTCAATTCGTAGTGTCTACGAGATTGAATGATGGTAAAGAACAATAAATCTTGGATAAAAGCGGTTCGCTTATAGGTTGGGTGGTCAATCGAGCTAGGCTCGACCGACTTAACCCTCTTAGTGTGATGTATGCACGGGGTCCGGTAAGAATAAGCTACACCGGAGGCGGAGGGGTGATTCCTTCTTATCTCAATGAGGTTTGTCTTGACCCGATTTAGTCCGGTTTATCACATATGTTCCAACGAATAGGGCGGGTAGGCTTGCCTACGTTACCGACACCATTCGAAATCCTTGATTTGATGAGCTTTTATGTTAACATCAAAAGAGCGTGGTTAGTTAACCCACAACCACTTCCAAATTATTGAGTGGGAGCGGGGAGGGGACAGTAAACCCCACGGCCTCTACTATAAATACAAGTAAGTGAGAGAAGGGTGGCGCCTCGAGGCTCTTTGATTTCGTCCCCTAGGATGGTGTTCACCCTATCAACATTCATGGCTTGGTCTCCGAAAGGATAGGATTTACAGGTACTCGTCGGGTCACCGACCTATCCTAAGACGACACACACTCAGGGCGTACCTAAGAGATCCGATATAGTAGGTCACACTCATAAAGGATATTTTTGATAATATCTAGGCTAAAAAAGGAAGGTAATCAATTAATAAAGGGATGTTCGATTCTCGTGGGATGTCCGATTCTCACAAGTTATTCATTGATGAGATTGTCTCGATTTAACCGTCATCTCTTTGACCTACCCTAAGGCGGCAGAGAGATCACGAGGTTAAAACCTTGGAATGGTAGAGTAGACTTATTTTTTAGTTTACAATTCCTAAAATTTCATATAGTAGTGTTAAACTTGAATTAATACATGTCATTTTATTTTCAGCAAAATGTCTGCTCAAATTTCTACTTTCTTGTCTGAAAAATTAACGGAAACAACTTTAAGAAATGAAAGAGTAACTTAAACGTGGTACTCACGTATGAGAATGTGCAACATGTACTTACTTACGAATGCCCTACTACCGGCGATCCAAAACTGGTAAAGTGAGATCGAGCAGCGTAATCGGCTGGATCGAAGCGAGATAACCGGGCTCGTGGGATCATCCTGGTGGCGATGTCGGAGGTTATTAGGACCCGGTTTGAAGAGTTTGAGTGCGCGCAGGAGAAATCATGCGGAAACTTACTACGATGTTTGGATCACCTAGCAACCAAGCAAGACACGATGCCATCGGGTTGGCGTTAACACGAAATTGAAGAAAGGTCAAGCGGTGAATGGTCATGTTACGAATATGATCGATTTACTTCAATGACGCCGGTATTCATGGATCAAAGTTCGATGAAGCAACTCAAGTATCGATGATTTTGGAATCATTGACTCTGAGTTTATCCCGTTCAAAACTCGATGATCGATGGGCAAATATGAGTTGACCATGACACGAGATCTTTGAATGAACCGACTATCTACGAGGGCACTGCTATCGAAAGATAAAGTCCAAGTAGGGGATAAGAAAGCTGAAGCCAATATGGCGAAGCCAGGTCATCAAACAAGCCTAAGGCAAAACCGAAGAAGAAGGGTAGTGTTGCACCTTGTGCTCAAGCCAATGAAGAAAAGATCGCCAAGAAAGTTGATGAGTCCAAGCCAAAGGGCAATTGCTTTTCTTGTAAGGAGGTAGGACATTGGCGACGCCATTGTCCCGAATATCTTCGTGATGTGAAAGATGGCAAAGTCAAAGGTCGTCATTGGGAAAGATAAGAAAGGTAATTTGGAATTACTATTCTTGGAATCTTTTAACGTAGCTAAAGATGTGTCCACTTGGATACTTGATCTGGAGCTACTAACCATGTATGTTCTTCATTGCAGATTCTTAGTTCGTATGAGGAGGCGGAAGAGGGTTCTCAAGTGATGCGAGTAGGCCTTTGGGGCGCTCATTTAATTTAAGCATTGGGGCTGTGGACTTGCATTTTAATAATAGAATTTTACATTTAGAAAATGTTTATTTTATTCAATTTCAGGAGAGAATTTGATTTCTTATTCTGCCTTAGTTGAACAATCATTTTCTGTTTCAAGTTTGAATGGTGAATTTGTTATTTCAAAGAATGGCTTTGAATTGTGTTCAACTATAAATGAAAACGGTTTATATTTTGTAAGACCACATAAAGCTCCCTACTTAATCTTGAAATGTTTAAAATCGCTCATCAAAGATCTGCTAAAAAGCGAAACTTTCTCAAGTAAAAGAAGATAAAACATACTTGTGGCATCTAAGGCTTGGCCATATTTCCTTGGAAAGACTCAAAAGACTTGAAAAGGTTAATGCCTTAGGTGAGTCATCTGTTGACACACTTTGCTGTCTGTGAGTGTTGCTGGAGGAAAAATGACTAAGCGTCCCTTCTCATCTAAGGGTAATAGAGCCACAGGAACTCTAGACTTAGTGCATTCGGACCTTTGTGGTCCGATGAGCGTACAAGCTAGAGCGGATCTGAGTACTTTGTGACTTTCATTGATGATTACTCGAGATTCGGTTATGTTTATCTCTGCATATAGAAAGTCCGAGGCTTTTGGAAAGTTCAAGGAGTTCCAAGCGAAGCGAAAGGCAACTAGGCAAGTCATTGAAATGCCTTCACTCGGATCGCGGAGGTGAGTATTTAGATCTTGAGTTCATTGACTACTTGGTGAAAAGGAATTTGTTTCCAACGTTCAACGCTAGGACACCTCGGCCAAAGCGGAGTTCTTTGAGAGGAGAAACAGGACATTGATTAACATGGTTAGATCAATGATGAGCTACGCCTCACTACCTATATCCTTTTGGGATTATGCTTTAAGCGCGGGTCTACATTTTGCATGCGATTACCGTCAAAGTGCATCGAAAAGACACCCGTAGAAATGTGATCCGGACATCGCGAAAGCCTTCGTCACTTCCGCATATGGGGTTGTCCTACACATGTCTTTGATGGACAAGACTACCAAGCTACAATCACGTGCGAAAGTATGTTTGTTTGTAGGCTATGCAAAGGTACACGTGGTGGTCTATTTTACGATCCGGAAGATAACAAAGTGCTAGTCTCGACTAACGCTACGTTCTTAGAGGAAAGTTATATGAAAGACCACGCACCTCGAAGTACAATTGTACTAGAGGAATTACTCTCCGATGACATCGGGCCTATTGTGGCTGCGATGTTCTGTAAACAACACTAATAATACAACGATCACTTCCGACATTCTGTTCCACCCAGACGTCTTCGCGAGAGTGGTTCGGCCACCGGCTCGATGCGGCATGGATTTAGAGGCAAACGTAGTAAGTAAGCCTCGATGGGGTGGAAGATGATCCTCCGACCTATAAGAAGGCCTTCTTGGATCACGATAAGGATAAATGGATTGACGCAATGAATCAAGAGATGGAGTCTATGTACTCAACTCGATCTGAAACTTGTAGAACTTCCTCGGGGTGAAAGGCCCATTGGATGTAAATGCCTCTACAAGCGAAAGAGAGGAGTAGATGGGAAGGTTGAAACCTTCAAAGCACGGCTGGTAGCAAAGGTTACACACAACGAGAGGTATAGACTACGAGGAAACCTTCTCACCTGTGGCCATGATGAAAACCATCCGCATCCTCCTTCGATTGATGCATGTCCGGATTATGAAATCGGCAAATGGATGTTAAGGCAGCGTTTCTAAGCGGCTTTCTTGACGAGGAAATCTATATCACGACAACGGAGGATTCATTGAAGAAGGTCGAGCATATGGTGTGCAAGTTGCTCGAGATCCATTTATGGGTTGAAGCAAGCATCTCGTTCTGGTATCATAGATTCGATCACACGATCAAGTCTTATGATTTGAACAACACTTTGCTTTGAATCTTGTGTGTACAAGAAGGTTATCAAAGATAGTGTTGTATTTCTAGTGTTGTACGTTGATGACATACTCCTAATTGGCAGCGATAAAGGGATGATGTATGACGTAAAAAGTTGGTTGACCATGCAATTCCAAATGAAAGATTTGGGAGAAGCGAGTTATGTTCTAGGGATCCAAATTATAAGGGATCGTAAAAGCAGGATGTTAGCTCTGTCCCCAAGCAACTTATATAGATAAGGTCTGGCACGCTTCAGTATGGAGAACGCAAAGAAGGGTTTTCTACCAACCCGTCACGGCGTTTACCTCTCTAAGACTCAAGGGCCTCAAACCCCTGAAGAGGCTGAAGCTATGGGAAGAGTGCCATATGTCTCGGTTGTTGGTAGTCTTATGTATGCTATGAGGTGTATGAGAGACTGACATTTATTCTGGCGTTGGATTAGTCGGCCGTTTTCAGTCAAATCCAGGGCAACCGCCTTTGGGCCAATGATAAAGAATCTCATCAAATATTTGAAGAGAACCGAGAAATTATATGCTCGTCTATTCGAGTGGGAGTTTGGAGCTAGCGGGATACACCGATTCGATTTTGATCAGGCGAGAGATGATTCTAAATCTACCTGCAGTTCGAGTGTTTACGCTTGGTGGCGGTGCGATAGAATGAAGAAGCCAAAAGCAATCCAAAGACGGCCGATTCAACAATGGAAGCCGAGTTCATAAGCGGCCTCGGAGGCGACTAAAGAAGCGATTTAGTTAAGAAAGTTCATCGGTATTAGGCGTTGTCCCGAATCTTGAGGATCCTATTACTCTCTATTGTGATAACAATGGGGCCATTGCCAACTCTAGAGAACCTCAAAAGCACGTGAAGTCGAAGCATATAGAGAGAAAATCTTTGGGTGATCAACGATTTTGTCGATAGAGGGACATTTCCGTCATGAAAATCGCCTCCGCCGATAATCCTGTGATCCATTCACCAAGACACTCATCGATTGAAGCTTTTAGTCGACACTTGGAGACTATAGGTATTAGAGACATGTCTCATTTGCTTTAGAGCAAGTGGGAGTGATAGTTTGCTTGTATTTTTAAATAATAGGGTGTGCTCTAAAACAATTAATCACATGCTTTAGTGCAAGTGGGAGATTGTTAGGTGTGATGCCCGAAAGACAATTTTGTAATTGTTTTATTTAATAAATGAAATGATGTTATTATTCATATTTATTATTCTCATATTCACCGATGTGACAATAGTATTTACACTACTGAAAAACCCTAAAGTATATCGTTTATGTAATCACTTAACTTTCGATTGTATGGTATATACAGGAGGATTGAGTTAGTGAAGATGTACTTAAAATACAATTAGCCCGTAGTGAAGTTAATCGAGAGTATTGGGTCTCTCCTTTAACGTGCTACTAATGCGCCCGAAACACAATAGGTGTGATTGTCTTATCCGGACTTTCGGTTAAGAGAACCTAACGGGCATTTATATGTGATAGATATATCTTATAAATTTGGACCGATTTGATTAGAGTTCACGATATAATTCCGTGTCGAGAAGTCTTATCGAATCAATGGATGATCATATTTATGGATATATCTTAATCCTGAGGTGATCACGATCAAGCGCTTGAATCGATATGAAGTTTGACTTGACGGTTAAGGATTACACCGAGTCGTGTGGTGCGAATTACCCCATCTTGGCATTGTCTTTGGATTGAGTGAGTAGTCCGTGTTATCACGGATCACGGAATCCATTCCTTCCATTTATGGAAGTAGATATCTGATTCCACTTATTTGTTAATCCTAGAAGCGATCGATCGTGACGCGAGTTCATATTACAATTATTAGCTACCGGTGAGTTGTATGAATTAATTGATCACTAGGGGTTAATGGTAAATAAGGATAAGAGGTTCTAAAAGGGTTAACGGTAACTTCCCGATTTAGAATGAGCGATCTATGGAGGATTAATCCATATGTAATGATTATATCAATGGGCGCTTATTATTATTCTCGTGAGGAGATAAATATAATCTTATAATCGGAGGAGTGCGATCCGCGGGATTATGGTGGCATATTCTGTGATTGATTTATCGAATATAATTATTCTATAATTATTTATTTGATTTATCGGAGTCACGATTATTAGTCCATGGTCCCGACGTAACCTCACAATATAGCATAGCTATTCTCGGATGTCGAATCCTAATAATATTAATTTAGTTCTTGTTGGACTTTATTAAAACGATATGTGAATTAATTGTTTAGTGGACTATTAAATTAGTTGGGCTAAATAATTAAATATGTGGAAAAGACATTTTCCATAATCTTGGCCCAATTATTGTGTGATGGCAAAATTAATATTGACTAGGTCCATATTGCTAATTTACTTTACATGCCTCTTATTTTTGGAATAAGAAATTGTTTTCTTGTGATTAATAAGACATGTGCATAAAATATTTATTGGATAAATATTTATGGTAAATAATAAAGATAAATATTATTCTAGATTTGTTCTAGAATATTATGGAATTATCTTTTATTAAAGGATTTATTTTGTTTGATAAATAAAAATCCTTGGAGGCTAAGTTTTACTCTCCTATATAAAGAGAGTTCTCCCAAGCCTTAACACACAAACATATTTTAGACTTCTCCCTATAGTAGAGAGAAGGAAATATTTCGACCAAGGAGAGAGTAGGAGAAATCTTGGAGATTTTTTTCCGGGTAGCATATCGGAAGGGTTCGAGTCGAGAATTCCTTCCACCGGGAGTTGCTTGGATCACACGATCGGAAGATCGTGGTGCTCTTCACACCTTCACAAGTTCTTCCTAATTGCGGTTCTTCAACATGGATTTTGAGATCCAAGAGGTATGCTCTACATCCCCCTTGTAGAATAGATCTAGTTATTTTATTACGTGTATTATGTAGATATAGATCCATAAAATCGCTTCCGTTGTGGATGGTATTACTAACAGATAGGTGAATCACAATTTTCGTTAAATCACCACAAGATAATCTAGAGTCGAAATTGAGGGTTGCGGGAATCGGTGGATCATTGCTTGTTCGTTGTTAAATTAATTGAGAAAAATCGTTTGTGCTGTTTTGCTTCGTTTTCATCGTAGTAACCGTAGTAAGTTTATTGTAGTTTTAGTTATAAAATAGGTACAACTTAGTTAGTTCGGTTCGTAATTATCTTTCCTGGCTTTAGATCTTTGATCTTCTCGTCGATTTACTTTTGTTGTTTTCGCTTTTAGTTTTGTTAAGTGTTAGACGTTTTATTTTCTTAAAATTTTAGTTATAATAGTAGTCGTGACAATTTAGAAAAAATTTAATAAGAACTAGATAAACCTCGATTCCTGTGTGGATCGACTCGGTTTTTAATCGCTATACTACGATCCTCGCACTTGGGTAAACCGGATTTATTTTATTACTTGTTATATTTTGCTTTGCATAAAATCCGAGACATCTCTATTATATGTGTAATGTTTTTTATCACAATCACATTGCACCACAAAGACTCGAGATATCGAGCACCGGCATTCGAGCTCTATGGACTCGTCTTGCCCTAAATCCGAGCTCGACTTGGCATCATATTTGTAGCTCACCGATGAGCAAATCTTTAATAAGTCCGAGTTCGACTCGGCATGTTATCTTGGAACTATATTATTTTGGAACTCACCCTACCGAACCGGCGGGTCGAGCTATCTTATTTTGGAACTCACCCTACCGAACTGGAGGGTCGAGCTATCTTATTCTGGAACTCACCCTACCCAACTGGCGGGTCGAGCTATCTTATTTTGTAACTCACCCTACCAAACTCGCGGGTCGAGCTATCTTTTTTGGGAACTCAACCTACCGAACGGGAGGGTCGAGCTATAATATTTTGGAACTCACCCTACCGAACCGGCGGGTCGAGCTATCTTATTTTGGAACTCACCCTACCGAACTGGAGGGTCGAGCTATATTATTTTGGAACTCACGCTACCGAACCGGCGGGTCGAGCTATCTTATTTTGGAACTCACCCTACCCAACTGGAGGGTCGAGCTATATTATTTTGGAACTCACCCTACCGAACCGGCGGGTCGAGCTATCTTATTTTGGAACTCACCCTACCCAACCGGCGGGTCGAGCTATATTATTTTGGAACTCACCCTACCGAACCGGCGGGTCGAGCTATCTTATTTTGGAACTCACCCTACCCAACTGGCGGGTCGAGCTATCTTATTTTGGAACTCACCCTACAGAACTGGAGGATCGAGCTATATTATTTGGGAACTCACCCTACCGAACTGGCGGGTCGAGCTATCTTATTTTGGAACTCACCCTACCAAACTGGCGGGTCGAGCTATCTTATTTTGGAACTCACCCTACCCAACTGGCGGGTCGAGCTATCTTATTTTGGAACTCACCCTACCGAACCGGCGGGTCGAGCTATCTTATTTTGGAACTCACCCTACCGAACTGGAGGGTCGAGCTATATTCTTTTGGAACTCACCCTACCGAGCTGGCGGGTCGAGCTATCTTATTTTGGAACTCACCCCACCGAACTGGAGGGTCGAGCTATATTATTTTGGAACTCACCCTACCGAACTGGAGGGTCGAGCTATCACATTTGGAACTCACCCTACCGAACTGGAGGGTCGAGCTATCACATTTGGAGCTCAACTTGAGCGAATATTTATAAAACCGCAGGTCGGCTCGGCCCCATATTTACAGGTCAATTTGAGCGCATCTTTAATAGGACCGAGCTCGCCTCGGCATTATATTCGGAGCTCGAAGGCAATCTTATGTAAGTCCACTTGCCATTTAAGCATGGTACCAACAGACTACGCCAAATAAGCAAACGATACAATGTGTCAAAGGCAGTGCAATCGACTACGAGAAGGGAAAGTCCGCAAGTCGGATCCATCAGTATAGCCAAAAGCAAAACAAGCCTAATAGGCAAAAAATGCTAAAGCAAAAGCACGGTTCGCAAGGTCGGACCAAACATCCCAGCCAAGAGCCAAATGAGCCTACGAGGCGAAAAAGGACAAGGCAAAGGGACGGCTCGCAAAGTCGGGCCAAGCTCCCAGCCAAAGGCCAAACAAGCCTAAGAGGCGAAAAAGGCCAAGGCAAAGGCACGGTTCGCAAGGTCGGACCAAACGTCCCACCAAGAGCCAA